>CM024790.1:22241756-23441756 GCA_014281875.1 Nibea albiflora
GGCTTTGAAAAAACACAAAAAAACCCCTCTAAGGCTCTAATCTTCAATTTAACTATTCATTCCCTTAATGACTCATTTTGTGCTGTCGCTCTGGACCCACGGGATCATTACCTGAATGACTTTTCCGGTCTCTGCTCCCTAACCGACCTCGTGCGACCACTACTGCTTCCCTAAGTAATTGCCTATTGATTCGTTAAAATTTGTCTAATGTAAAGCTCCCTTTGACTGAATATCGCCATATTAAAGCAGAAAGGGATTCAGAGAGAGTGCCATTCAGTGGAGATAGAAGGAGATTTGTGAGGTGAGACAGAAGATTATTTCCTCCTTGTCTCCGTAGATGGAAGTATGGAAGCAGTCTGTGAGGATGTATCAGTTTGGATTACGGGGCTCCAGGGCTACGTCTCTCCTATTCAGCATATTATCTCTGGCAGGCTTCAAGTAATATCTTCACTCTGGATCAAATGCCAACCTACGGCTGTGGTGTAAAAAAAAAAGGAAAAAGAAACACAGATAGCAGTTTGTAGAAGTAGTAGCTAATTTAAAATGTTTGAGGAAGATGACCACAAGCTATTACTAAGCTTATGCATGCAGGTGGGGTAATGGGAGAGCCTTGCTGTTGCCGTGAAGGGTAGATGACTTGAGATGGGAAAGAAGTGACAGGCCGTGCGTGTGGACGAGGAGCAGGAGGGCTCGGGCTGAAGACGGATGTCAGATGCTGCCCAGGGAACGCAGACCGCACAGGCAGAGGTCAGGAAGTGAGGAAGGAAAGGGTCCAGAGTGGAAGCAAGGGAAGCGGGGCCGATGATGTGACAAGTCAGTGCGTGTTCCGTCTTACATCCATCACACGGTCCTTTTGCGGTTCAATCAATCCGGAAATGCCTTGACTGAATCTGACTGCAGGAGCACAGGCGAATGCGTAGTCATCTGCTTGTGTGCCAGACAGAAATATCGTCTAATAAAATTAAAAAATACATGTTTCTCTCTCTCTTTATGTAAACCTATAAATGCTGGTTAAATGTGTTATTTCCTGAACTGATGCATGTATATGTAAATGAATAATCTGAGTGCTACTAATTCAGACTGAAAATGTTTTTTTCCATCCGAGCCTTTAGGGAGACTACATAGTCCAGAATTGTTCTGTAGCCATATTGTGCGTAGAGATAAAACTAATTTCACAGCCCATTAGACTTATTTGAAAAGCAGCAGCCAGTAGACTCACAGTGGGGCATGCCGCATCAAGAAAATTATAGTTTACAGCCACCACCAAATACCAGCTAAAGGTGAATGGCCAGCCTTGGCGGGTCATCGCAGTCACGGTGACACAGTCAATATTAGACCCACTGTGCAGGTCCAGCGCTACTTCCTGGGTACACTAATGAGAGGGCTGTCATACTACCCCCTCCTTAGGCAGGACACCATGAGCTTATACAAACACACTTCAGAGGTGGCATTTAGTGGAGCGCTCTCTCCGCCCTGCTTCCCCTTCTTTATGCTGGCAAAAGGTAAATTTGTCTCTCCTCATTCATAATGCAGGATTCTAATTGGTTGGACTGGAATCAAATAGCTACGGCAAATCGTTGTCTTTCTCTCTTCTCTTTTTCTTTCCTTCACACGTTTTATCTGTTTGCCCCCCCCCCCCCCCTCTCTCTCTCTCTCTTTATCCCTCTTCATTGGCTGTCTTTGTCACTCTACCTCACCCATAATCCTCTCTGTCTGCCCCGTGCCCCTGGCTCAGCGTTTACCTCCCTCAAACCTCAACTCAAGGTCATTTTCTCAAGCCACAATGGCTTCACAGACTTTTCTTTTTTCACAATGCGTCTCTGCTTTCATTGCTTCCTCCTCCTCCTCCTCCTCCTCCTCCTCCTCATAGCATCTCATGCTCAAACGGACATCAGGTCACACAGTTTGATGGCTAATTTTCTCTTCTCTTGTATCAGTATTATGTAAAAAGCCGTGTTATGTTTTTCACTCGTCTGCATCAAAGCGCAGTCGGTCTCGTCTTATCGGCTGGTATTAAGTGATTGTGAACTCCTTGTTCATTTTGGTCTCATTGCTTCCTCTCCTCTCCTCTCCTCTCCTCTCCTCTCTCCTCTCCTCTCCTCTCCTCTCCTCTCCTCTCAGGTCTATCTGATCAATCTCGCCTCTTACGTTCAAGTCCTTTCCTTTGAGCAGGAAGCGCAGCTGAGTCAGTGGGTGACACGGTGAGGCATCGTGACATTTTAATTTGCACCGTTTCAGTTTTATGGGACACTCCAGCTGGTCATCTTTCTGTCTGCGACTATAATAAGGTCACCTATAAGTATGTGTCCACCGCATGTTTCTGTCATATTCAAGGGCACACCTAACTGCGGCTGAATATAAACCAGTGCTTAAACATATCCCAATTATACTCTCGGCATATTTAATATCTGTTGTAAGAGCTTAACATTCGGGTCTCGGACCTTGGGAAATTAAAGGTGGCTGATACCTTTCCTCCTCACTTGACATGTGCTGTAAGTGTTCAGGGGATTGCCATGTAATCTCGTATGCACATCGGCGGTTCCTAGAGTATAAACTCTAACGAACGTGGTGTCTTTTCATCAGTTCATAGTTTTGCTACCTTGTGTCCACTTGTAGCATTGCTCGGGCACATTCGCAACAGACCAGGCCAAGATTTAGTGAAACTGTTTACCGAAAAAACCAACAGCGAGGTTCAAAACAATGCTCAAAGGAAGAAGAAGCAGCATGTATTCTGAGTGAAGGTGATCTGTGGCGTGGAGCGGTGCAGGGCTGGCGGTGGCAAAGAAAATCACCCGCCCTCTCACCAAAAGAAAAAAAAAAAAAAAACAGGTGGGGAGATGAGACAGAGCTGGACGTGGTTGGGGAATGGCTGGCAGAGTTCCTGACGCACACAGAGATCAAAGTTAAACAAGAGTCACGGAGCAGATTTCACCAAAACAAAAAAAAAAGACACTGAGTTGCCTGCAGTATATTTTCCACAATGGAGAGAGAGAGCAGTCTGCCAGAGTCTGGGAGGTTGTCTTCTATTCTGTGCAGGTTGATTGGATGATGGCACACAGGTGTGGCGGTAATTTGGCAGGTGAGAGGTAAAACCGGAGGTCGCACCCAGCAGCGCAGACCGAGACAGACGGACCAGACGTTCAAACAGACAAGGGGAGGGGAAGATGGCAGAAAACAATGTGAAGAGGAGGATCATAGCACTGGCTGGTGTGGCGGCTTTGGTGCGACCGGGCCCTCATGCTCGCTTTTCTGGTGAGCGGTCACAAGCCAGACCGGGCCCCAGGCCTTGACTCGTGTGCCAGTGGTTCTGCCAGGGTCTTTGATGCTGTGCCGGACAGACGGAGCCACAGACCCCCTCACTGCCGGGCATGCTGTCAGACCGGATACAGAGACGTACTCAGTAACCCACACCACAGAGGCTACAGTATGTACACAAACCAAAGCATATCATAGCTCCAATAAATGTTTAATTCTGTTTGGAAACGTGACCACAGACCGTTTACACTCACTACCTTACAGAGATCTGATGCTTTATTGATAATCTCTCTCCAGAGGTGAAACAGGAGGTGAAACAATCATCATCTTCCAGGGATTCACTTTTTACTTCACACATTTCAGACTACTTGAAATGTTTCCAGCTGCAATGAGGCATGACAGGAGCCTTTTCACTGCGCTGACACGTCAGAGAAAGGATCACAATTTTTATATCTCCTCGCAAAATCATAGAGCAGGGGTTTCTTTTTAGCCGTAGCATTTTGTACTGACATTTAACAGCCACGTGGGAAGAAATCCTCTGCTGGAGGAAGGAGAGATATGAGTTTCTCCATAAACTTCGTCATACGTCGGGTGGCTGGAAAACCTTGTGCCGTGTTGTTGTTGTTGCTGCTCTTTTAACCCGACAGCTGCATGCGGCAAGTTCGTGCCCCTTGTCTTGGTGTTGCTTAAAGGCATTCTGGGAAATATAGAAAATCAGTAAAACAGATGAGGTGACGGAGTTCACAAGGCCGATGCAAGGCGAGGTGTATGCACCAAAACAGTGCATACACAGTGTTTATCTGCTGATTAGATGGATGTTTATCAGATACTCGCTGTGACTGACTCTTGAATGTCGGCCCGTCTGTCTTTCGCTGCATCTTGCTGTGCCGGCTGCAGCATGTCTCAGCACATAAATGTTTACTGTATGAATAATCCGCGTGCTTCTGTGCATGGTTCTGTGTGCACATGTCTGTTTCGGAGGCCTTCTGTCGACATTATGTCTTTTTTTTAATTTGCTTTCTACTACATGTGTGCATGTTTAGATGGTTTTTTCTCTATTTCTCCCCTTGGCTGACTGATACAGGCATATGGTATGTGGGTGTTTGGCAGATGCTCCTAATCACTGGCTAGCTTTGAATTTGTATGTGACTGTTTTCACAAGAGATTCAGATCAGTAGCAAGGGCAAATCACCGCATATTTGTATATGTCGAAATAAAGATGCGGCTGCCGGATCACGGGGGGGGGGTGCCTCCGTGTCCTGTAAAAATGTGTGGCGCAGTGAAAGGGAAGAGGTGGGCCGTGAGGGAAGGGAGTGGGTGGAGTGTGAAGTGAGTTAAGGGTGTGATAAATGTGTGGAAAAACTGCTAAAATCTTTAGACTGAGACCATCAGTGGAGCATCACGCAAAAATCATTGTGTTCCACCCTTTTTTTTTCCTCCCCAAAATCTGAGTACTCGCAGTGCCTTTGCACACATTTCACACACACACACACACACAAAGCTGCAGATTGATGCAGTCGATCAGTCCACCCTGAACCAGACCCGGGCCTGGACAATACGGTCTCTATCAAATAATATCTAGCACAAAATAATATTCCGTTTTTAAAGGAGTACTTTGACATTTTGGTAAAAGCGTTCATTCACTTTCTTGCCAAGATTTAGATGAGAGAATACATACTACTCCCACGTCTGTATGATACAGTATGCGTCTAAAGCCAGCAGCCTTAGTTAGTTTAGCTTAGCATAATGACCGGAAGTAGGGTGAAAGCAGCTAGCCCGCTTCTGCCAACTAAACGCCTCCAAAGCTCTCTTATTAATACTTTATATCTCTCTTGTTTTGATCCGTACCAAAACCAAAAGATTCAGTTTTATGTTGCTAAGCAACCAGTCAAGAGGTCTAGCATAACCACTGAGAGACTGCAGTTTGTTGTTTTACAGTTTTTGAACAATTAAAAAAAAACACAAAGCAAGATATGCCATGATGTTTATTATTGTGCTTTTGGGGTGCTGGGCAAGGGGTGGAGATCCAGACCAAATCCAGGCTAGCTGTTTCCCCTAGTTTCCAGTCTTTATGCTAAGCTAAGCTAACCTCCAGTGTACATTTACCAGAAGTGATATTTAGCTTCTCATGTCTCGTCCTAAAATGTCAAACTGTTGCATTGACTGTTGCAACACACTCTGCAAGACGTAACTTACACATGATGATGATGATGATGGTGGTGATGGTGGTGGTGGTGGTGGCGGCGGTGGCCGATAGCAAAATGAAAACTAAGATTAGGCTCCAGAATAAATACCTAGAGGTGGAGGATGGAGGTGCAGGAGGGTCTGCACTGATTGAATTTTTCTGTAGAGCTATAAAATGTTTCATGTTCAAGGTTACCGTGGATAAATGTAAATGATTCCACCATCTGTTTATTAGCACACAGGGCTCAAATATGGAAATTTCCTCTGCGGGTGTAACTGCGTTCTAGGAACCTTTCATCAATTCAAAATAAGGTGTATATCAAATATGTCAAGTCTCATTCAGGGATCTTGTTTTATTTTTAGTTCACATTCCACCACAGGAGTTTAAGAGCAGCGAACAGCTGACATCAGCCGCTCTCCTCAGAGACCACAGGTGTTCACACCTTTTATCTAAATCTCCCTCTGCACAGTTTATCTCCCATATTTCACATGCACAGTAATTTACGCCCCTCGCTAAAACAGCAGCCTGTGAATCTGCAGTGACAGGCACCTTACATTCACTACCGTGTTCCCAAGGTCAAAAATTTAACAGCCGGTGACCTTGATCACAGCTCCGCGCGGCTCATAGTGACAGGGTGCTTATTGTAGCCACAGTGGGTGGAGGATGCACCCTTTACAATGAGATGATAATCCCAGGTAAAATATAGCTTCAAGCCTCATGAATCTCTGTGCGACCAGCTCACCCTCCACCGGCGATGAAGTCGCCACATGGAAATTTAGTGTGAGCCTGACATGTGCAGGGCAGACACTCACTGTACAGCCTCCAGTGCGCAGCGAAGCACAGGGAGAAGCCTCCAAACGCCTACTCCACACACCAGGAGGGGGGGGTTGGTTGGTTGGGTGGGGAACGACTTATATTATTAAGTCAAGCCTGAATCCTAGTCATTTTGCTTTGGGGGAGATCAGGTGAAGTGTGTGTAATATGTTTTGAGGGAGGGAGACGCAAGTAATTGGGAAATCTCGTTGAATTACTACAGAGGAGCGTTCACCCTTGAGGAATCTCAGGTCGTCCTTGTAAAAGGCTACCCATCACACACACACACACACACACACACACACACACGCACACACACCAGCCCCCCACTCCTCCTCCCGCATCCCTGTCTCCTCCCCCTTCCAACAACCCCCCCCCCCCCTCCTTACCTCCCTCTCTCCCTCCCTCCCCCCTCCGCTTGCAGATCACCGTATTGCTCCCTAGGATGGAGCGACTGCGCTCCAGCGAGCAGTTAGCGCATAATCATGCGTTTGGCCGGTCCGTGTGTGGGATGCCGTACAAGTCCGCTGCGTAAAAGTGGACAGGTGTAGGCGCAGCCGCGTTGAGTTGAGGGAATTAAAAGTAAAAACGCCACAAAAAAAAAAAAGAAACCATTGTCACATTATCTGATTTGTGTGCTGGCACCAGCCACTGCTGTATCTGCAGTCGTGGAGGGTTTCCCGCCCCCTCCCGCTGTAATATTTATGACAAAACGGAGGCAAATTATTCTGGTCACGTTTTTGGCTGACAGCCGGCTGTCCTGGAGAGCGCTGGAGTGAATCTGGTTCCAGTGTTGGTGATAGCGCAGCGCACCGACACCTGCAGTAGGATGTAAAGGGAATTCCCACTCACCAAACTGGTAAGTTTATCACTCGACTACGGCACTTTTTCTTCTTTTTTTAAAAATGCAAGTAACAATTTTCATCCTGATTGTGATCATGTTTTTACAATATCACGCATGAGCATGTATTTAAATCAAGACATTGGACTTGGAGGGGATCTTCACAGGGATACTGTCTCGCACGAAATGAATCAAATGGTGGGGTGTAGTGGAGGAACAAGACAGTCCAAACCTGTTTGGATGCCGAACTGGAGGCGACAATAACAGATCACCTCATCGTCAGAGCAGCACTTATGAGGGGCCTGAAAACAGCCTCCGGACTTGTGGTTTTAATTGCGTGTTTGCGTGTTTTCGGATGTGAAACATCAGTGGGACAAAAAAAACAAAACCCTTCAGCAGCTCCTGACCATTTTGGTTTTCTCGCTCTGTGTCAAAGAGGAGAAGAAAATGTTGGTAAGAGCTGTGGTGATTTGCTTGGATCCAAGTGGATTTATAGTAATTTGGATTCTTCAAGTCTCCCATTTTCTTCCCACAGTGTTGATATGCTTCAGTCACATGGATGCGCCACGCTTGACATGAATGTGGCCCGTTTGATCATTTTCTCAAGAGCAACGTCTCACAGCAATTAATGGTTGCAACATCATGTTTTACCCAGATGAAATCATTCCACGCTGCACATCATTAGCTGGCCACGAACTGCCATAACCCCACGAGAGCATGATTTCAAAGGATTGTTTATTAGGACTATATTCATTTACTGACCCTGTTTTTTTTCCAGAGCTTTGATAGGAAGCTCTGATTACTGCTTTTATGTAAATCTTAAATTTGAAATATGATGTGGCAAAGTGTCTCCTCCGATACAAGCACTTGTTCTAGGCTGTGGTATGCTGTTTTCTCCAATCCAGCCTTGTCTTGCCATGTGTGACAAACTGTTTCGATCACAGCTCTCTTGTTGATGAGATGTGAAATGGGAACATGTTTGCTTGGATGGCGGCAGAGTGGTCCTCTGTGCTGGCTTTCTTACCTCCTGAGCACTGAAGCAGTTATCGTTTTGTTGTCCCGTTGTCGTTGTAGTTTCATTTAGTTCAGTGTCACACTGCTGCCTGTTTGCATGAGTTGATTATCGTGTGAATGGAGGGACGGTGTTTTTGTCACTGGTTCTTGGGATCAAATGTTTTGCTCGCTGGCATGAGGGTTTGTTTTTTTTTGCCAGGTGACAGCCTCTGGTAAAGTTGTAAAAGTTATTTTTCCTGACAGACTTGAAAGTTTTTTTTGTTTGCTCATATTTTGTGCTTCTTTTCCCCACTTTCACACACTTTCTGAATTCACTATATTCCCTTATTAGAGCCAATCAAATGTCACAACAACATGTGAAATCATTTAATCTTACTCTCAGCTTCACATTATGGAGACTGTAAAATAAAGAAATATTACAATATATAATATAAGCAGCCTTTTCAGCGGTTAATTAACTATTCTGAAAATATGTTACATTTCTGCCTGTGCATGTGTATTTGCATGTATGTTTCCATGTACAGTTATAATCCTTGCTGTGAATCCCGAGGGGACGGTTGTTTTCAAGTGTTCCTCATCTCCATTCACTGTCATGGTGGCGGTGCGTGTGTGTGTGTGTTTGCTTTGCATGTGGGTCATTGTGTGTTTGTGTCTGTGCATGTATTTATAGAGAAGCTATGATGATGCTGGTGGGAAAAAAATATTCCGCCACACGTGTCACTCTCCAGTTAAATGCCGCAGTGTAGTTGAGGGAAGCTGTCATATTTTCTTTCGGCGCAATGAGAAAAGCAATACTCTGAGCCGACAAGTTGATTGAGAGGTCATATTTACCTTTCACATATAACAGAGTGTTGAGAGGTACGATGGGACAACAACAGTGTGGGAAAATGACAAGATTCACGCAAGAGCTGCCTCGTAAAAAGTTGCAGTAAAGCTTCTGTCTGTGTAAAAATGTAAAGACCTTTTTAATTTGCAAGCATTTTGAAGGACTGAGAATGTGTTTTAACGGTTATGTAGGTGTATATTTTTCACTGACAAGGGAAGCTATTTGAATTCATTCTGAACTTTGAATGTTCAACTTGCTTCGTCCGCAAACGGCTGCACTGCTTGCCAGGCTGGCATGTGTTTGAATGAATACGTGTAAGATGTCACTGCAGAAACAGTCACATTTACTGCTGTAAAAACCTGCTATAACTGGCTCTTAATGGCAGCTGTATTTATGGAATGAATATAGTGTCTTCATATACAGCAATATATGGCCTCATCCTGTTTTAATTGTCCAGGTGATGGAGATAAGACTGGAACATTTGTGTTCCTTTCCCCCTCTTGTCAGCGCGCTCACGTTCGCCGTGCGAAATTAAAAGCACACCGCACTTAATTCCTTCCACCAAGAAGGTAAATAACAGTCTCGCTCAAAGTGCGGAGAAACGCCAAGAGGTGAGGCAGATCCCGGCGCTAAAGAGCGGGCGGACGACGGTGGAAAAAGTAAGACACACAAAGAGCAAACAGAGAGACTGGATAGAACAATAAATCATTAGAAGAGCAGAGTGGAGTGACCGGGGTGAAATAGACTATCAAGAGGTGGGGGCACAGAGGCAACATAGAAGCAAAGAGCCATGTACGAAGACTTGATACTGAGAGTGGTCACCCATACATTTTGAACAGCTGCTTCCTTTTGGTATATTTACAAAAAGAAAAGCCCCTCCTGGCTTTTGTAGGAATCCTCTTGAGGCGGGAATAGAAAATAATCCCACAGTGTGTTCCTCCCTTCCGGTTAGACCTCTGTCGGCCATTATGGTGTGAAAGCACAGACGCCTGCAGTGATACTCCCCCTCCCCTTTTTGGCCAGTGATGCCCTGTCTGCAGGAGATAAATACCATTAATTGAGGTCTAATTGCCTTCTGGAGTGAAATAACTCAATCATTTTTAACCTGCTGCAGACAACCATCAGTTTCTCTTAAGCCTTTGCTCCCGTTCCATTGCCCTCAAGTGTATTTCTCTAGTTTTACAGACCTCTTCATCTGCTCTTCACTTGTTTTAAGCCTGATCCTCCATCGACACCGAGTATGAGTCAGATAGCTCGAAAACATATTTTGGTACATGTAGATTTCTCTCTCTGCAGGCACTGATCTGAGGTTTGCTTAAATGGTTTGATTAAATTTAAGACGAAGGTCAACGCTGCGAGAGCTCCAAATTACGGCTTTGCGATGCCTTATTAACGGTATCGTTTTACATCTCACAAGAAAATTTCATGGGGCATCTTTAAGAGTGAAACGTTCTTATTTTCACATATGGCAGACAGAAAGAAATGAAAGCCGCTGCGCACTCTCTATTGCATACATGCAATTTATTATTAACATCTCAGACAGTCAGACAGACTTCTAGACCATCTTAAACCGAGAGCTCGACAATAAATTGGGTGCATGCAATAGAGAGAGGTGTGGGAATGCCCTGGATTTGGATGGCACTTTGCACAAAGTGGGAGGAAGTAGGAAAGACAGATTTTAAAAAAAATAATCTAAGCAGCAGATGTCAAATATATTCCGACATTTAGCCCTTAGTTATCGTCAAGTTCCAAAAACACTTGGTCTGAAAACACTTCCCCTAACACAGCTGAATAGAATTTCTGATTAATCCTCAAATTGAGATAACCCTAATCACCTCATTATCGTCTGGAGCTTTCTCCAGAGCCACGGAAGACAAAGAGGTGTTTTCACAGCCTGAGTAACACTTTCTACGATAAGGAAACTCATCTTAATGTGAAACATGAGTGGAATGCACCTTTAGTTGTAAAAGAGAGAATTAAATGAAAGGAAGTGAGAGATTTCTCCCTCAACATGTCCAGGTGTGTTCAGCACAGTAATACAGGTCTGTGCATGTGATCACGGGCCAAAGCTCTTTCTTGCTCAAAGGCGGCGAGCCTCGTCATCGCACAAACAGCCGCTGGTTTCGGTGCTTCGTCACCATAGCGGCACCTCGGACCTCGCACTACGACTTGACTGTTTACGGCGACGCATTCGTGACAGCACAAAAACGCAGGTGGGTGCAGCGTGCGGGCTGCGCTTGAGTTTTGCCATTATCTCCTGATGAGGCGTGCTGTTGAAATGGAGCGATGGAGGGAAGACATCGCTAATCACAGCCAATCACTTTACAACACATAAGGAAGGTTGGAGTAATTACGGAGTAGAATAGAAATATAATGAGCGCTGTTATACCTCTCCATTTTATCCTGTTTTATTGTCTTTATCATCGCTATTACTAATCATTGCTATTCAGTTCAATGGGGCAGTGAACAGCCTTCCAAAGCGCTGATTTATGTAACAGACTCCACTTACTCTGAGTCAGTTTTACTTCATTTCACCAGCTTTCACACTTGATTTTGATTCTTCTTCTTCTTTTAAAGAACAGTGATTGCACCGCAGCCTTGATTGGTGCTTATTGATGGGTGGTGCGTATAATAGCAAAATTATAGGCTAAGGACGTCATAGCTGAATATAGGATACCAAGGAGTGTCTTTAACGACTGGGGGAGCTAAATGAGATCCATCGAACACACTGTCAGGTGATAATGATGCCTCACACTCTGTGGACCAGAGCTATCGAGAGACCAAGGTCTTCTCTCGGTGCAGGGCTGTTCTTATAGATTACAGGCTGTGATAATTAACCTGCCCACTGTATGTTCCTTATTGATGTTCTGGCAGGAGCCTGTCAGAATCGTGGGATACAAAGTGACTAGACGTATGTGTCTTTATTTCACCTTTATTGAAATGACAGCAATCTGTGAGAGGCTGCTTGCGCTGCTGCATTATGAAGCACTACCTTCTTATTCAAAAATCAAAGAATGGTCTATCTAGACGATCTGTGGGGATGACACGAAGATATTGCACAGCGTAAAAAGCCAAGAGAGCCATGTGCTGGTTGTAAGATGGATGGTGAAGAGGGTGGGCGAGGCGGCACAACTGGGACTATTCAAAAGAGAGATGGATAGAGGTAGTGAGCGGGGAACAAACATTCCCCTCCAGCGAGCACACGACTCAGCATCCATCTGCACACCCCTCAGCCTCCCTCCTATCCATCACTCCCTCACTGCGCCTACCTCCCGCTTTGATCTCAGCTCCCGTTATCCATCCCTTCCTCCAGAACTTGTCTCAGGCAAAGGTGCGGCTTGGGATTCAGCAGTTTCTTAAGCACACAAGATGCCATTCACCTCAGTTGGCAATCCATCTTCCGCCGTATCTGGGAAGAGCGTACGAGCAGGAGCGCTGTGGGCTGGCAGTGTGTGGGTGGACGGCGGTTAGCGATACATTGCGGACTACATGGTGTTCCTGTGTGTCTCCGGCGAGCTTGGCAGGAGTTCTGAAAACTAAAGGACTAAATTTTACAGTGTTTAGTGTTGTTTGGCCTCACATCAGGGCTGGCAGGGCTGAGTGAAACACGTCCAGAGTTACTTGCACATCTGTCAGTGTTCGGTTTGTTGCACGTACTCACATTCAAACATGCTTTTCTCTTCAAGTTCCTGAAGCTATCCATATGAGAAACATATTCGATATGGTGGGATGTTGTCGTTCCTACTGAGCGGGTTGTGTTGTTGGCCAGTCCAGGCTGGTTTGTTGGGGCTCTGCCAAGGATGCTGCTTCCCAGCTGGTGGCTGCTCGCTGTTAGTGCTGCTGGATGAATTGAGTGGGAAAATTAATCCTTTGATCGATTGTCTCACTGCGGACGTTAGGAATACCGAAGACAGCTATGAGTCAGCGTGCTGCATGCGCCATCATCTTGCCTGCTTTTCTCTTTCCCCCCCCCCCCCCCCTCTCTCTCTCTCCTTTCTTTCCCGTCTCTCTCATCTGTTTCCGTTTCTTCCCTAAATGTCAACTTTTGGTGTCAGTCCCGCAGAATCAAAGAGCAAAGTCTTCTTTATAGTGACACCATTCTGACAATTTCGAGTTGTACAAGGAAAAATCCATCACCGAAGAAAAAGATAAGAATTTCTTCACGGGAAAGAAGTCTAAACAAAACAGAATGAACTGACATCTGTAGTCAGATACAATGCCCTCTTGTAAACGTCTTATTTTTTTGTTATCGGAACAACCAGGCACTGCTTTCCAGGCTCATTTTTGTAAAAAATAAATGACACGTATCTACTTTGGTTATTGTTGTGTAAACAACGTTGATGATCCCCGTCCCTGAGGTGGACTCAAGCGCACAGACTCATGGAAGAACTGGATCATTTCCAACTGCTGAATATAAACTACAGCAGCAGGTAGTGTGATTTAAAAAATAAGGTCTCCTGCCAACAGGCGAGACTAACTGGTCTAACTTAATCCTGCTGAAACCTGAAGGGAGATGTGCTCTACTAAAAAAAGGCAACAACAACCAAAAAGCAGATGGCTTAAAAAATCTGCTTATGGATTACTTATATTGCCTTATACTTATAGTTATTCTGACACAGTCACTACACAAATGATTGATAACAAACGGATCTTCGGCAGGCGTCATCTTCTCTGGAAAAGTTGTTGCATCCTCCGAAATATGCAAAGTGAGCGCATGAAGCTTTACAGAGGGCGCAGGCGGTGCTTACATTTAAATAATTAGGAAACACAAGCCTCACATGCGCCGACCACATTGTCACATCTAGTCTGGCAAGGACTGAGGTGAAAATGGGAGAATACCCTTAGGCCCCATGCAGGATCAGCACTTTCGACACGCGGCAGCACGATGGACAGCAGTCGTGGCGCACAGTGCCAGATTTAATAAACAGTTTCTGCCTCATTTCAGATGTGCGGGGAAATGTGGGTGTGTGTGTGTTGTTTATCAGACAGGTGCACTGGCCTGGAAGTTGCAGCTGTCATCTAAAGCGCATTGTCGGTGAAGTGTGCCTCTATCCATTAAGGCAGAGCTACGGGTATGACATTAAAGTGTATTTACGAGTTCGTGTAAGTGTCAGGTTTTGCCTGGCTCTAAAATGCAGGTGCAGTTTTGTGCTAGTATATGAATAAAAGAAGGCGCTAGTGGGGGAAACTGAGCAAGAAAAAATGGATTCCTTGAATGAAAAAGAGAGCAGTTATAATGATTTAGAAAACTACACGGGACAAAGAGTTGTGGCTGAGTCATTAACTTAATCTGATCTTGGCATCCACCGAGCTGGTGTGGCACTATGTTGATTGCGCTCTTTGGGTAAAACTCTTGCAGTGTTTCGCTGCACTTATTTTGGAGTTCAGGGAGACATCAGCAAATTACAACATTAATTTACAGACAAAGACACTCTTAAAACTGAACCTCACTGTATCCCTCTGCTGATATACCCACCCAGTGCAGTAAAAAAATAAGGTTATTTCACCAAGACATACCAAACAAATATACCAAGACACTGAAATGTCTTACACTGTGTTGTTTTGTCCGGGCCAAGAGCAGCCTTACTGTCTTTGTGTTGGGCAGAAGCAATTTAGCCCCCAGCAGGAAATGTGTTGTCAGGAGAAGACACTAAATACACGGATAGCTTAGAGTGTGTGTGCAAAGTGCATGCAAGATTGTTAGAAAAGAAAGCCTGACAACCGGATCTCCTTGAGCATTTACCCTCTGATATTGTGAAAAGGGGCTTGACAGGCTGTCATCTTCCACCCAACACCTATAATAACCCTGACAGCAAGGTTTGGGAACTTGTGCTATCGAGGACACTGTCAATCAAGTTTGTTGTTGTTGTTTTTTTACCATGGAGCGAAGCTCAGAATCTACAGTAATTGAGACACAAGCAGATTTGATGAATTCATCTGCAAAGCCAGAGTAATCTATAGATGACATAACTCCCGGCTGAGGAGAGGCCACGTGAGTTCACCAAAACCAATTTGAGACTCTGTGAAATAATCCAGACTGACGATCGCTCAGTGCTGAGTTTTAAAATGTGTTTGTTTCCTACCAAAGCGAAAGGCTGTCAGAAAACGTGTAAGACTTTTCGGATTCGAATGCCTGTTTGTGGGGGTCATATCTTAATATAACATGTTGTGTAGTACATGCCTTGAGCTTTCCCTTCTGACTTGTCAATCACAGGGCTGGATGTAATTTGTGGTGCAGAAGCTTCACCTTGTTTCCAGCTATTTCCTGCTGCCAACGACTAACTCCGCAGTGCACAAACCTGCGCCAGATACACACACACACAAACACTTTGGTTGGTTGAAACAACAATGCCACAATAACACAATGCACTTATTAGAACTGAAAAATGATTACGACTGAATACAATACACTGAAATTGGCTTCTCTGCGGCTTGTTTTTCCAGCTACAAGGACCTCACATTAGATTCTGCAAGCTAAAACCTGAACCCGAATATCTACAGTTCCCACTCAGACACCAGCATTACTGATAGTTAGAAAACAAGCCAGAGTTCACCACCCTGTCTACACATTTTAATTGTCTTCTCCCCATCTCGCGCTGTAAATACTAGAATTCTGACTTTCCACACAAAACACCTCTTTCGTCCAAACAACATGCTAACACGGACCTTTCCCTCCTCCTTTGTCTGTGGCTCTTTGTATCTCTTACCAGTTCATCACACCGCTCTAAGTATCCATTATCACAGGGCTGATTGTGGCGTTTTGTTGCTCTTAGTCATAGAACAGCAAAAATGACTCTTGTTGAAAGCTATTCAGCCTGCTCATCTCACCAGTACACAATCATCACTCTGTTATTACTGGCGGGATTGTTAAGGGAAACAGATGACGGCCTGACGTTTGTTGACACTGGTAGTTTTACTTGGTAGGACACATTTATGATACTCACGGTGAGTCCTCCTTCTCCTGACAGCGCTTCAGCGTGTCCCTCGCACGAGATGGAAGGCATTTCTTGCTCAGTGCAGTATTGACATGCACGTTGCCTCTGCGATTGGTTTAAGTGACTGATTGTTAAATATAAAGTGTTCCTTTTGTTTTGCGCCATTATTCTCTGTAGCACCGTGGTGTCAGCCATATTGAACAAAGACTGTAGTGTAAACACAATTGATTTTGAGGACATTATAAGGTCACAGCCCACTGAATATTCTTGTGCTAAAGGCTCAGCGTCTAAAACACACAGGGGATCAAAATTAATATGTTTTTACTGCCAGGACCATGTCTGTGAAATCAGATGATTATGCTGTAATTTTTTTAACCTGGAGACCAAACTTCCGCAGCCAATACTTTAATATTTCGACTGATTTTGGGATAGGTGACGCACTGTGAATACTGCCAATCTATTGTTCACGAAAAAATACCACGACCTGTGTACATAAATGAATTCTTCAAATGCAGTTGAAGAATTGTTTTTTATTTTATGCAGCGATCAAAATGAGACCGCGGGTACCTGGGAGAGGATGAGATGGGGAGTGTGTTTCTGTGCTCCCTCGCCTCAGGCTTGTTAAATTGGCAGATCGATGATGCTTTAAATCAATGTTCCAGCAACACCGCAAACCCCATGGAACCCATTAGTGGATTAAGATAGACCTCCATTCCACACTGAGTCCCGTTCTGCCTGCAGGTTCTCTCCACATGACAAATGGGAAAAGAAACTGTGAAATAAAAACAAAGGGAAAGGGGAAAACGGGAGGGTGAGAACAAAAGTAGTGGTGGAGAAAAGGTTGACAGCAAAGGCTGGGGTCAATAGTGCCCATAAGGACACACCTGTAGCCCTTAAAGAGACTCAGGGAGCATATTTTTCTTCTCTGTCTTTCAGCAAGTCTTCTATCTAATCAACCAACACCTTATAAGATATTCCCAAGCACAGAACAGGCAGCCAGCCATGAATAACATGCTCCACATGCAAAGTAGTCTGTCTTAGCCAGTAAACTGAAAAGAGAACAGAGTAGGAAGGGATGTAGGAGAGCAGATGCGAATAGGGGGAGGTGGTGCTCGAGAGAGGATGCCAGGGGAGCTGGTCTTTCTCTGATAGCATTGTTTATGTGCCACTGTCTGTGGATCATTGATCCATTCGTCTTCATTACGTCCCCCTGTGAGAACTATTAACTGCTGCCACCCTCAGTTGGGTGCCTGCTATGTTGACATGCGCTGCACGGTCTCTCTACCAGCCCACCAATGTCCCTGCCACATCTCCTCTTGGACGTAGAAGCTGACAGGTTTATACTGTTTGTGAGGGGGGAAAAAAGACAGAGGATTTAACAGTAAATTGCCATTTACTGGATTTGTACAGGCATTTGTTGTCTTCACAAAATGGTTTGTCGATCATGGAGGAGCAGGTACAGGTAGATGTTAATAAACAACATGTAATATGTCACCACAAGCTTAACAGTACACGTGGGTTGGTTTCTATGCGTTTCCACAGGCTTTATCCTGCATCGTTTCTGACCCATATAATGTATGTCACGTAATCATGAATCAAACATCCAATGCCACCCACTCAGAAGCATGGTTTACGTCTTTGTAGCAGAATTCAGCACTGTACATGAACTGTAAGTACAGAGAGGCAATAAATCCCCAGTGGTTTGTTATGTGTGTGTAGACTGTTCGGGGATCCTCTGCCGAGTCCCTGATTATTGGACTCATACCTGCAAATGCCCCCCAAGAGACATCCTGCTCCAGTTCCTGCCTGAACTGTTAACCATTGTCTATGTGAAGCATGTTGTTGTCTAACTGCCTGAGCCCAGTGAGACATCATGGGTCATCAGCAGCAGCTTGAACTGCACCCCATGATTCCAATCGACTGCCAAGATCACTTTCACCTTGTTGTGTCAACTCATAGCTTCACTTGTGAAATCTAACACGTTTGACTTGTACTTGTTGTACAGTGTTATTTTTGAGTAAACATGACTGATAACGGCTTGATCTTTCTCTGTCTGTCTTTCTGTTCCTCGGTTTTTCACAGAATCAACCAGAGATCTGGCCGTCGTCCTCATTGTTTGAGCCAGAGGAAAAGAAAAGACAGAGCATGGTCTGGTGTGGAGGCCGCTGTTGCTATGTGTGAAGGAGTGCTGTGGCGTCAATGGAGACCGAAGGCTATCGTGACCTCCTGGAGACCAGCGATGGTCAGGGGGTAGGCCTACTGGACGGAGGGGGCGATGTGGGGGTGGAGGAGGGCTGGAGCACACCCTATCCCCTGGGTTTCCAGGTGTCTTTGACCACTGTGCTAATACTGGAGCTGGTGCTGGGCTTCAGCAGCAACCTGACTGTACTTGTGCTCTACTGTGCTCAGTCAAACCTGGTGGATTCGGTCAGCAACCTGGTCACCGTCAACCTCCACGTGCTGGACATACTGGTCTGTGTGCTGTGTCTGCCACTGACCGTGGCCGTGATCCTGTTACCAGCTAATGAAAGTGGAGTCGGCAGCCTGGCCACACTGTGCTGCTTTCATGAGGCCTGTGTCACATTCACGAGTGTGGCCACAGCGGTAAACGTACTGGTGATCAGTTTGGACCGATATGACATCTCAGTGCGTCCAGCCAGTCGCCTGCTGACCCCGAGGCGTGCAGCGCTGCTCCTGGCAGCTGTGTGGGCCGTGTCACTGGCTGTCTTCTTCCTGCCCTTCCTTGAAGGGGACTTCTTCTCTTCGAGGGCTGAGGACAGTGAGGATGAGGAGCTGAGAGGGCAGAACCATGACTCTGAGCTCACCACTGGAGTGACGCCCATTATTTCCTCCATCTCCCCTTCCTCTTTACCCACAACTCATCCTTCCTCCCCTTCACACCACCTGTCTCCAGTATGGCAGAACAGGACACTGCTGTGTGTGGGAGGGCAGGGGTATTACACAGGCCTGGCTATGTATTACCACTTGTTGCTCCAAGTGCCGTGCTTCTTCATCGCTGTGGTCGTCATGTTGTTCACCTACTCCAAGATCCTGCAAGCCCTCAACATTCGCATCGGCTCCCACATGATGAGGGGTACCCGTACAAAGGACAACACCTGCAGGATACGCTGCAGGAGGCAGAAGAGGAAGGAGCTGAGCCTGCCCACAGAGGTAGTGTCCTCCAACCAGAACCAGAACCTCACCCACCCTCCTCTTATCCCCTCTCCCACCCCGACACCAACATCACCCCCACCACTCTCCTCCATGCCCCAAGGGATGTCCGACAGTGGAGCGACCGTCACTACTGTCAGCACTGCTGCCACCACCCCCATCGCCACCACACCAGCCACGCCTGCTTCTCCGACCCCACCTTCAGCTTCAACCCAAACCCACGCCACCTCACCATTGCCTGCCTCCTCCATGGGTGTACAGGCCTCTGTTTCCGCCATCATCGCCTTGCGGCGGGCAGTGCGCAGACACAGGGACCGTCGAGAACGCCAACGTCGTGTCCTAAAGATGTCCCTAATTATAATATCCACCTTCCTGGGATGCTGGGCCCCTCTCTCTGCAGTCAATGTCCTGATCCTGTGTCTGGGTCCCAGTGACAGCCTGGTGCGACTACGCCTCTGCTTCTTGGCAATGGCTTATGGAACCACTATTTTTCATCCTCTGCTCTATGCTTTCACAAGGCAGAAGCTGCGCCGTGCCCTCAAAACACGTGTCAAGAAAAGGGTAGTGTCCCTTCTGCAGGTGGACCCAGCTCCCAGCGGGGGAACAGTTATTCATAACTCCTGGGTGGAGGGGGGAGGCCAGAGGAAGGCTCGCAAGCCACGGGTGGAGGCCAGCGATGGCACTGATCGATGCCTCACAGAGGCAGTGAGGGAATGAGGCTGGACTTCAGAGTGTGGTTGCATGTGCGTGCGGGTGGTGAATTTTAAGTATTGTATGTATCTTACTAATTTGCTAGAGATGGATCGTGTGTATATTCGTGCATGGGTGTGAGAATAACACAACCAGTTAGTTTACAAAGGTCAAGACAAATCACGTGACCTCTGGATCCATGCAGATGTGGAGACAGGTGAGTCCTGTGCTCTAATTAGAGCCTGCTTTCCCCTGTCCCTACACAGGCCCTCATTAGCCCACTTCCTGACTGACAAGGTGGTCACTGGGTCTCCATGGCAACACTGGCCAAGCATTTGACACCATAGCCATGCCTACTGAAAATACTAGTGTGCACTCCGCGTGTCAGGTAAGAGTTAGATAACACTATAAATTATTGCTCCTGCGTGCACTTTCAACTTGCATGTGCATGTACATATGCACAGATAGACACGCACACAGACACACACACACACAACGCACAGTGATCCATAATTTGTCATTATCTGTGAAAGCACACCAATATCTACCTGCACAGATATTCTCAGAGAGAAAAATATTAATGGAAGTTTATGTTTCTCTTTCTTTCCCTTATGTTTTTCATGCCTTAATTGAGTTATTAATATATTCTCATGGTGCTGAATGTCCTGCTGTATGTTTACAACGATGTATCAGAGTGGCAGTATTTGCACATACTGTATATGGTATAGCAAAGTAATGGCAGGTAAAAGCAAGCATTCAGATTCAAAGTTTACAGGCTGATACTATGAAACTACCCGGAACCTGCAAAAAAAAAAAAGATTGAGATTTAATTTAAGCAAATTTAAGTAAGCATCATATTTTAGTACAATGTGTGCAAGTTTAACCAAAAAAAAAAAAAGGCATGACTTTATTTTTTATTAATTTTTTAAATAAGAGTCACGGTGACATAGGCGAGGATGTGTGATTGGGTTTGTATGCTCGCATGTGTGCATGTATGCGTAAGTGAATAAACGAGCGTTTGTGTCGTCCATGATTATGTGCAATAAATCATGAGCAAAGCAATGACCCCTAGGATGTGAACAAAGAGAATGTGAACACAGAATTGTTGGTTTTCTACTTATGGTTTCAATTACTGGGGGAAGAGAGAGAAGAAAGGGGACTAAATATTCTGATTAACAGCATTAGGCCACTGGGCATAGATATAAAAGCAAATTACATGGAGCAATTGTACACATGTCGCTGTAATTACTACTGAAATTGTATCACTTAAGTTTTAAAGTGGATTTCAAAGGGCAACATTTTGTGAAAACTGTCTTTGTAGTGACTGCAGGTAAATTACCATCTTTGACCGGAGTAATCCCATTTTCTGACATGGGACATCTCCTCATTTTAGCTGCTCTGGAGGGCAGAGTCACTGCTTTTGGACAGCACTTTGAATAACTGCAGAGGCAGGCAGGCCTCTGTCAGCTTCTGGACTGAGTCCTGGACATGCTACACTATATCTGTGTCTCTCTTTCTCCTCAGGGCTTCATGTCTCATTTCCAAACGTTTTGGACTCAAAGCAACAAACCAGCCCTTAATCATCTCTTGTATTATGGGTGTTACAGTAGGTAAAGATTTATGTCAGTAGGTAGATAGAGTACACTTTAAACTTTGTAGGGGCTCGAGTCTCAGAGAGCTTTTTTGGGCTTTGGGCTATCTTCTTCATCCTCACCCCTTTTACACAATTTGTGAACCAGACAGGAGACAATAATTCTTGTGTATTCATGTACATTTTTCAGGGATGTAAATATTGAAGTGTCTGTTTTGGGTTTTAGTCAAAAGATAATAATATTTTATTTTCGTCACAATCATCTGCCGGACAGAAAAAAAAATCAGCCATTGTGATAAACTCTGAGCAAGTTGCAATGTTACTGTAAAAAGAAATAAGTGTATTTGTGTTAAAACTGTTTGTGTGTACACTGTACTGTACATTAATGACCATGTGTATAGAGAAATATTAGTATTGTATAAGATTTATATTATGTGTTATTATATAGAAGAGAAGATAATCTGTATTAAAAAGGTGATCTATCTAAGAATTGTTCCATCTCAGTTCACCGTCAATTCATAGACATTTCATGTTCAATGTATTGGTTGTTGTCGATTTTCAAATATTCATTTTTGCGTATTGGGAAATTTAAATGTAAGGGACAATCTATTTTACATGTGTCTGTGTAGATGCATTTTATCTGCTATAATATTGTAAAGAAGAGAATTTTTGTATACAGGCGTCTTCTGTTTTCATGACCTTTCAAATACTTCACAGAATGGAAATGAAAAAGAGAATAAAGAGAGCGCAATGGAGAATTATATATTAAATTATGTAGAATTAGAGGAGATGACACATTGTTTTTGCTTGTATGAGTATGACTCACAGACAGATGAACAATTCATGAACATGCTCCCCACTTCATAAACATTTCCAAACTCAAGATGTTGTTTTTCATCTTAGCCACAGTGGTGTAATATCAGAAAATGTTTTTTCTATTGTGACACATTTAATTTAAGTTAAGAAAATATTACAAATACTAAACTACCTGCAGGTGGACTATCCAAATGTTATAAGGTGTTACCAAGATTTACATTAATAATTACCAACTAAATCCAAATAACACAGAAAAGTTACATGTGTTCTGTATATAGTGATTTCTGTGATCTGATCATCAGATTATTTATTTGTTTGGCCACTGAAATACAGACTATTTCTACAAACTTAACAGGTAAACGTTTGATTCTATCCTCCTCAGAGTAACCTGGGAATTCCTCCATCCTTCTTCCTCTTAACCCTTCTGTGCAAATCTCTGATTTTTCCAGCTGTCTCTTTCTTTCTACATCTCCTGTTTCCACTGCCTGTTCTTCTGATCCCTAAATTTAGAAACTCTGTCCCAGATACTTGCAGTATTTAGTGCTGACTGTAGTGAACCCTCGCTGTGATGTGACAACTGTGCTAATCACCAGTACTAATGAAGATGAGACTTGTTTGTCAGGTAAGCATCTGTGGAGACGGCTCAATCTCTTGATGTTGACACTTCATTTTTTATGTTGGCAGAACAAATCTGTCTGTGGTGTGTGTGAGAGGGAATTTGTTGCCTTACTGATTTGTGCATTGAATCAACATTGTAGATTCCTCCACCCTGCTTGATAATCTCATCAGTCCCCTCCTATTTCACACCCTCATTTCCTCCCTTGGTTCTCCTCCTCTTTATTCTGCCGGCCTGCATCTCTCTCATCTCTTATCCACACACAGGCCCTCCAGAACAAAGCAAGGAACAGCTGCAGTGTCTTTGAAGGAAGGAAAGTCACCTTGGGGGATGACAGAGGAACAAAAAACGTGAGAGAGATGGAGAGAGAGAGAGAGGATGAGAGGCAATATGGAGGAGAGATTAGGGGGTAAAGAGGGAAGAGAACGGAGGCATCGATGCTGGCATCCGGATATCGTATGACTAATAAAGGGATAGCACTGCATCACTGCAGAGCCCCATTAGAAAAAAGAGAAAGTGCAGAATAGGATTAACAAGCTTTACTGTATTGTACCACAGTTGGCTCAGTAGAGTCTAACAGTATTACTCCTGGCCACCATCCTGTGAAAATGTCCTAACATTTGGGCGCCATCCAAATACACAAAAGTCATAAGTCACAACAGCCAACAAGTAAGTATTTATAGTCTACTCCCTCTTTTGTGATTTATGGCAAACCATTCAACCAGCTGACTAATGTCGTGGCCACTGCCTGATCTCAGTAATGGATTGGAATAAAGAACAATAGACCGCCATTTTGACATGACTTACTATACTTGCTGGTCCTAATTCTTGTAGAGGCCTTCTAGCTTACATTATAGAGTGATACAAAACATGTTATATATACATATATATGTATATCATATGCATATCTATATATATGTGTGTGTGTATACTTTTTCTATAAGGTAAATATTTTAATTTTGTGTCTACAGCAGCTCACAATACAGAAAGTAGATTTATAAAATCCAAAAAAATGAAGATAAATTCAAAATAGAAGAAGAAAAGATACTTTTATTAATCCCTCAAGGGGAAATTCTTTTCTTCACTCAGTTTTATGCAGTTTTAACCCAAAATACACACACACACACGTTTATGTGCACATGGTTCACATGCATGGAGAGAGATGCTGGAGTGATGGTCATCCACCCAGAGCAGTGACAACTGCGCTGCGAGCAGTTGTGAAGGGATTCAGTACCTTGCTCAAGGGCACCTCGACACTGCCCAGGAGGTGAACTGGCACCTCTCTACTGGTCCACCACCATACTGGACATAATAAAGTAGCAAATAAATTAAAATAGTAAGTAATATACACATTTCAAATATAAAGATGAAAAACAATGTTTTGCTTTCATGCACATTTAACAATAATTATTTAAAAGCAAAGCAAAAAGCATGTAAACTATAGTAAGGTGAAGTAGGAAATGAGACCGCGAATAAATGAGTAATAAAACATTCAGCTGTAAACAAGCTTCACGGGATTTCATCATTAATCCATTGTTAGCAGAGGACAGAGGCCCGCAGTGAAAACTCTGTCAACCAGTGTTTCACTGTTGCCAAGGGCGACATCTTGTGTTCAGCTGTTGCTAAGGACAACTGTTGTTACTTCCTGTTTGAACACGGATACCGTTTAATGTAGGAGTTCGTATATTAGTATATTATATTTTCTATCTGTGTTTATGTGTTGTAAAACCAGAGAGAATATAAACGCAACACTGCAGGTGATGACGTGTTTATATGACGCAGTTATGACGACACGTTTATGTACTCGCCGAAATAGCTCAGTTGGGAGAGCGTTAGACTGAAGATCTAAAGGTCCCTGGTTCGATCCCGGGTTTCGGCAGTGCGAATGGGGGAACATTTTTATAGCAGGACATTAAACCAATCATCTGAAAAACAAGTCAGTAAGCGAGCACGAACACTTTTGCTGTAAGAAACATCGATTCACACCCTCACGATAATTGTTAAATATGTTTAAAACATGTAAAAGTCGTTTGTTTGAAGTGCTGACATCCAATTCACAAACATTACGTGAGCTAAAAAGTCGACAACATTGTTATTTTAAGTGTTCATTTGTTATGTATCATAAGCGGCATTTGACGTAACTGAAACATGAGATATAAATTACATACTTTTACAATATTGTTTCATATTTTAAGTTTCTAAGGAGTTTTAGAAACTTACACGAAGGCACAAAATTAGCGCCATGCACGAGCCAAATGCTGGTAAAATAAGTACCTGCTAGACCAGCTTCACTCACCAGCAAGTAAAGTTTGAAATTCACAACCCTGCTGTTGTACCGAGCTCTGTTTGCTCGTCGAGATGTGTTTCCTCGAGTCCCGCTCCCGTCCGAAATGAAGGGCGAAGGAAGCGCGCGTTCACAAAAAGCTCGCCCCCGAGCTATTGAGCTGCAACTTTTTGTGTTTTTATGTTATTATAACATTAAACAAAAAATAAATAGTGTATACTTACTTTTTAGAACATACAATTATTATTCAAATTCAATAAATACAAAAATAAATGGAAAAATGTGCAATATTCAACACATCAACAAAAACGTAAAAACATAAATGTGTAGAAGTATAAAAGAGGGAAATACTCATGTAATGTACATGTACCTCTCTCGTATTTAATGTAACATTCAAAAAACATTTATGCTGTTGTCATTTATGCTTAGTATGCATAAACACACACGTATGTCATCATGAAGAGTGCTTTGGACTAAAAGGAAATCATGGCTTTACACCAGGGGGCGATGTCATCCAATAAATCACTGGACTGGTCCACTTCAAGATGAAAAACAATCCAGTTCATCTCAGGCCAGTTAACGATGGTAAGAGCCCGGATATTGAGACTTAAAAAGGTAAATGTAGTTGTTGCTAAAAGTCAATATTATGTAATTATACACTGCATTTTTATCCACCTTGTAGATTTTAATGTGACAGACAAATATACATGACCAGCTTCTCTCAGCTTGCTTCGACTGCCAGTGAGAGACAAGTGTAACCACTGTGATATCACTGGATTTTTTCTAGCGGGTTAGGGCACGTTGTTTTTTTATCCTATGTCAGGTTAGCGTTATTGAGAACAATGCTGACCAATCTCTGGCAAAAAGGAGGTGTCTAGGAAAGCCACTCAAACTGATGCACATGATTAATATTGGAACACAAGAATATTTTGTAGCATGTAGAACAAAATATGAACAAAAATATATATGTTTTTTTTTTTGTTTTTGTATTTGCTCCCGTTTTTCATGCTTTTAAGTAGAAAGTTTAAGACTTCTTATCTTCACACCAAAGGTTTATTTCTTTCAAATGTTGTTCACACGTGTTAAAATTCATATCAGTGAGCGCCACCTTTGCCAAGAGAATCTCCCTGACAGGTGTAGCATATCAAGATGCTGATTAAAGAGCATAATTATTGCACAGGTGTACCTTGGACTGGTCACAATAAAAGGCCGCTCTAAAATGTGTCGTTTTATCTGGAACATTTAAGAGGCACCGAACTATGCTGGCCATTTCACCTTGGCTTATAGAGCCACATTTTGTATGCTATTCACCTGATGCAGTGTGACACAGCCGCTGTGCATACAGTTGTTGATTGTGGCCAGTGGAAGGCCCACTCCTCTTGAACAGCTGCACTAAGGTGTTAGATATTGGCTCGAAATGGATACACTGCATGTCGAGACCATCTTAAACATGCTCAATGGGTGACGTGTGTGGTGAGTATGCAAGATTTACAGCTTGTCCAGATCCGTGCATCATGGGGACGTGCATTATGGAGCTGCAATATGGAGTGGACGGCAGCAGATGAACAGCACAACAATGGGCCTCAGGATCTCGTCACGGTGTCTCTGTGCATTCAAATAAATTAAAATGCACCTGTATTTGTTGTCAATAATGTCTGCCTCTCCATAACACAGCTGTCACCATGGCATTGGGCCCTCTGTTCTGGATCTGCCCAGTGCAGGGTTAACCAGGATTCGACCATTTGTCCACTCAAGTTGGTCTCAACGACAAACTGCACTTAAGACTCCGGTGAGGACAGCAGGTGCTCATATGAGTTTCCTTGGACTGGTTTCTGACAGTTTGTGCCAATTGCACACTCCGTTAAAACCTGTGTGATAAACCACATTTTATTGTTATCAATCCAAGGCACACCTACGCAATAACCATGTCATTAAATCTGTATCTTGATATGTCACACCCGTCAGGTGGATGGATGGATTATCTTGGCAGAGGATGAGCGCTCGCTGACGATGATTTACTCTTTGCAAAACTAGATTTGAAAGGATTGAATCCTCCGCGCACGTAGTCTCAGATCTTTTTTTTAAATGGCAGCAAAAATCAAAGTGTCGTGTTTGTAGTTTGTATTTCGCCCTCTACTTTGTGCCGACTGGCCAGCGCAGCCCCTTGCTTTGTTGTGCCACCATCTTTCTGGTTTAGAGGCACCCACGTCCCTCATTGTCTCCTGTGTGATGTCAGGGTTTCACTTACGCAGCACACAGGTAAATGCTGGGAATCCACCACCGCTCGCTTCTACTGAGGAAACCTTCCGGACAAGTAATAACGTGTTTTTCAACCTTAGGAGATAAGTTCACTAGATTTTGTTAATTGTTTGGACCTTTTCTGTGTTTTACAAGATGGATTTATGTCAAATATATTTCCAATGAAGGCTAACACATTTCTAAATGGCAATAATCCAGTGTTAAACTTTTTTTGTATTACACATCAACACCCTTCCTACACTCGGTACCTCTCTCTCTGTTTACCCCTGTTACTCTCTCTACAATAGTTCCCTCACAAGATTGATTTCACACCATGACTTCATAGTTTTACAAGACATCTCATTGACCTTGCAAAGCCATAAAAGAAACAAGGTCACTTGTCTACCTCTATCTTTAATCACAAACTAAACATTGCTTTCAGAGGAAATGCTCTTCCAGGATCTCCTCACTCACTCACTCACTAACTGCATGCTGTCCATCTACCACGTGCGTCTGCATATTTTGACCTTTGCACACCGTAAATTTTGTCCATCTCTGCCTTCACCTTCACGTCTCTTCTGGTGTTTCACTACTGTCTCGCTTCCCGTGACACTCCTCCAGTTAAGATGCCACTCCTTAGTTTATTAATACACACCTTTCCCACTGGAGACTGAACCCGGTGCACCCTGAACGCGACACGTGATGTGTTTATTTTGCGTGTGTGTTTGGGAGGCAGATAGGAGAACAGGGTTTGTTTGGACTTGTCTTTGATTCTTCTATATTTAACACTACTTACGGGGTCCTCGGGAACATGAAAAGTAACATTCATAAACAGGATTTTGTTTCTTTGTGTTTGTGTATGTTTTTTTTCCCTCCTGATAATTGTTTATTTTATGACTGGATACAGTTATTATGTATCAGAAAATGCTGCAGGAAAAAAAACTAGTGTTCTTGGTTTTCTATCATATTATAACATCATGTTCAGTGTTGATCATTTGCTGACTTTCAGACAAATACAGAAAAAGAGTAGCGCACCAGAGTTTTCTGCATAAACGTCAAAGTATAACCTGAACAGAACATGACTAATGTTATTACGTAACAGGCCGTGACCATGGTACAAGGCAGCGGTTGCAAAGGTCTGGCATTTATCCCAAACCAGGACTCTTTCACAGTCCAGCAGAAAAACGTGCATATTTTGTAGCAACCCGTAATTATTTGATTGCTGCATTGACAGTTGAGGATTAAGTCATTTGATCTGGTAACTGCATCACCTGGATTTGGCTTGTCTCTTACAAATCCTTTGTGAGTTTAATGACGCAGCAGCAGGATTTGTGATTCAGATACAACTCATGTCTTTCGCATCATTTTGACACTTAGTGGTCAGGCAGAGATTTCAGGAAGAGGCTACAGTTTTTGCGTGTTTAACCCTGTCAGTCCCACGCGAACACAGGCACCCCGCTGTATACTGTATATATTGATATTCATGTGAACATATCAGTAGTTCTTGTGCTTAAGAAATATTATGCCTTATGTGTTACGCTGCTCCGAATGATGTGAGCATCACAGTTTGCGTCCTATTCTACTTGGTCTCACTGAGTAGTTTTTAATTCACATTCACATTCACCACTAGTAATCAGCCTACTGCCTACAAACAATCCCACAATGCAATGCAAACGTTCTGCACTGTAAACGTTTCAAAATTGCAGTCTGCAAAATGCTGATGATTGACAAACGCCTGAAGTTTAAATGAACTTCTCACTATGGAGTGTTCATTATGGAGGGTGTACTGACTTGCACAGGTGCAACTAATTATATTATCAATGACTCAGCTCCGTTTAAGTGCCCCAGTAAGCAGTGCCAGTAAGCATGAGCCAGCATGCAGAATGCCACGCTCTGAAACTGGGACGTCTAAATTCAATGAGGCGATTGTAATTAATGTTATTAATTGCACCTGTGCTTTCCCGTCTGTGACACAAAAAAAAAAGTCAGAATCTCTGCTGTGCAAAAGGCCCGACGGTTCTCTCGTTTCAGGCTCCTTTTTAGTCCGGTGTTGCAATTAAGACACAAGACAACTCAGATGTCGTAGACTCAGCAGTTATACTGAGTTTGTACGTCAGCGCTGCAGACAGAGAACAGGATGAGCTCTTTGTTTTGCTGTACAGATACTCAAAGTTGGCCCACTTCCTGTATTTAACCAGCCCACTCCCCTGTGCACTTCCTCTTTTCAGACCTCAGCTTGCACTTCTGTAGCCTTCAGTCACGTGTCCATTGAGCTCGGGTAGGAAACAGGATGAGTGGTGTCCCCAGAGCAGCTCATGAACTGAAGGGTGAAAGTTAAGAGACAGATATTGTTGCTTTCAAATGTGCCGTCATCAAATACAGACGGCGGTCTCTGTTAGTTACAGGCCGGGTGCCAAATACACAAAGACCAGTCTGATACCCTGATGTCAGGCTTTATATGTGATCACTACATTATTCTTTTCTTGATCTTTTCCAATCATTGTATTCTCTCAGGCCAGTATGAGTTGTGTGATATTAGAGACAAAACACACGAGAAGAGTTCACACTAGAAAAAGAGGAGGAGCATCAACATACTGAAACTGCCTGACTCAACAAAAGCTGCTTCATTTGATTTATTAACAGGCTGTGACATTTGATTTAGTCATGTCAAACATTTCATGTTTTTGTAGCACATTTTCTTGGTTTGACTCACACACTCAGACACGCACTGCACAGTGACTTCAGTGTTATTTGACTATTTGATTGAAATCTTGTCTGACATGACAATGAAAAAACACAAACCAAAGCACTTTGGGCAATTTTATCGAGTGTGTGGAATTTAACAGTGGGCACAGTCACTCCATTGTTAGAAGTTTTGTTCCTTTCTCATCTGTGGTAAATAAGAAGGCAGGGGGTGGTGTGGGAGGTCTTGGTGTCCTTCCAACCCTTCTTGTCTGTTGTATTCTCATCCCAGACGGACACAATAACAAAAAAAAACAATCTATTGTACTGTATGTATGTAAAACTCTGTTCCCCTTCAGGTATATCAGGGCAAAGCAATCTCAGTCACGTTTCTCTTTCATTTAGCCTGAAGGACCTAGTTTCAGTTTAGCTTTGAGTGCAGTTATTTAACCCACAATGGCCACAATTTCTTAGGGTGCAATTCATGTGGAAAACAGGCAGGAAATTTAGTCCATTCAGGATTACGGATCGGCTCAAACGTTTCCCGTCAGCAGCAAACAATGAAGCGAAAGGTGTAGTTAAGTTCTGTTTACAGTAAGGCTGCAGCTCCTATTCCCCCGATGTCGACACAAGAGGTCAAAACTCTTAGAGTATATAGAACAATTTTATTGTTTCGGCTAGAAGTCTTCATCTGAGTCACCAGATGACCTCTGTTTGATGATTTTTACTTCTTCATGCACCTTGGAAGTAGGCGAAGTGGTGCCAAAAAACTTTGCTTCTATAGTCGTCTCAACAAGTTTAAATACGAGGGAGAAAAAAAAGAATATTTTCTCCTACGAACACAGACGGCAGTGTTTTCAGGCCAGTATTCTAAATGAACAGACTGACAGAAGGCCGTTTAAATCAAAGCAGTTTGGAGCTTTTGTGTCCAGAATTATTGGGATTTTTTTTGTCAGTCTAGACATTGATTCACTTTAAGAATGATCAGTATCTTATCAGGAATATAATGGACAAACCACACCCTGCAGAACGCATAGCAGTGAGCTGAAACAACGCCGGGGACATTTTGGACTGGACCTTCTGTTCTTGCAACTGACCCGCTGACAGCTTCGGTCACGCACTTGGAAATTTCCAAGTCATATATGACTTTACAAGAGGTATCCTTCGGTATAAAGCATTTAACACGTAGCCTATCCACCTCGCGTCTCTTTCCGTTCGTTGACGGACAGCGGTGTAATGCAATCCGGTGAGACAAATGCCACGGTGGTACAGACTCTACTGAGAGGGACTAGTCCTTAAGAATCCCCATTGACCAGCGTGGAAAGTATTTATAGCCCAGGAATGAATCTTAAACGAGTGCTGGCATTAGGGGCTGCTGTAAGGTGTCAGGGGGTTACCATTGCTGTGACCTCTGGACCGACATGTTCTCCTCGTGTCCTGTTGCTCAAATCAGGAGGGCACATAACAAGGGTGTTGGCCGGGTCTTACTCAGCACTGACTCCAGCAAAAAGAAAACGATTTTCAAAGCCCTCACGGTGCTGCATATCGTTTGACAGAACGTAGATAAACAGTTTATGATTCCTGTAAGTCCTCTGATGATAGGGAGTCTAGTCCAGCCAAATCCCAATGATGCCTAAGCTGTGATGTTTCAAAGATTCACAGAGACAGGGGGTGTCATCTGTTAAACACCTGTGGCCTGCAGGGAGTCACTGGCATCGTCTTTGTGACATTAAGTGCGTTAGGACTGTCGGCTCAGCAGATATGAGGTTTTATAAACACCAGGTGAAACAACCACATCTTTGCAAGCCTACCAATCATCCGCCGCCCCGCGTGTGTTTATGCAGACCTAATGTCATATATTCACCGGCCCTGCCGCAGTTTGTGTTTAGACGGATCAGACAGTTTCTTGAGCTGGAGAAAGGAGGCGAGAGCTGGCTGAGAGCTTGTTATGTTTGTTAGGTTTGCCAAAAAGGACTTGACTACACCGCTGCAGCAGGCGTTAACACACACTCTATTGAAACAGGAAACAGAGTCTGCAAGTTTGCAATAGCTATTCAGAAGTGTCATTTAATATTTTCCTATTTTCAAGTTGGCAAAACATCGGCTTCCTGCTCCAGTTTCTTCTATTAACACTTTGACTGTGGACTAGATCTTGATCCATCTTATTTGAAATTAGTATCCACTGCTAAGATCACTAATTGGCAGCAGCGACACCGTAATTATCAGGGTAATCGTCGCACCCTGGAGCTCCTCTCGTCTGTCACACATGTTGGAATATAGCTGAGGTCAGTGTGAGATGAGATCATTTCACTCTATTCTTACCGTTTCCCCCCGGGAGCCTCAAAAACAGTCTATCGGGTCGGTATTATTATCCCTCTGAACTCATTCTATCGTCTGCTCACTGACAGGCGCATAGTGCTACACGGCCTATTGATCTTGTAAGGCGCTCTGCGGTGTTAAGTGGCCTTCTGGATCCATTGAGCCATCACACACCAGAGGTTGCCCGGTGTTGGATTACTCCATCCCTCGCGTCTCAGAACACAAGGTGAAGGGGTTAGGATGAATAAGTGAAGACGCTGAGGAGTCCTAACACGAACACGCTATCGTGTAACACCTGCAGCGCTACTACTGTGCCAGTGTGAATGCCTTTGCGCTGTGTGTATCCAGCTGTGATTTAAAGTTTGGCTCATTCGGAGACAATCAGACAGACAGCTAGAGGCAGTAGAGATTGATTTGTTTGCTTGAGGCTGTTAAAGGCAACTGTAATGTTTCTATGATATCAATCAAATTGACATATGACTCTCACCTCCCTCTCTTCATGTGTCATACTTTTTGGCTCCTTATTAAAGAAAAAAATTACAGATCCCAGACTGCAGTGAAGCATCTACAGTGATCAGTCGTTTTCACAAATTACATGACCAAACGGAGTTAAGGGAGTAAAAACCGTTGAACTATAGTGTATAAACTGCCATGCCGGTTTAAGTTTTAGATTACAATGTCTCACTCAGAAGCACAACCATAGCTGTGACGTCCTTTGAAGAATATGCCGCCACAGAGGAAATAAAGTTCAGATAATGGGGGCGGGGGAAATCCTTCCCGTGGCAGCAGGACACTGAACCCACCTACCTTTGTTCAGACTCACAGTGAGGAGGAGGAGGTAGATGTCAGGTGACAGGGGCCCCCAGGCTGAATTCAAACCCGGCATATCACAAGAATATAAAGTGATAGACTCCTGCCTGTGCATGCCACTTACGTAATATTATAGCTTCAAGTCCAGCCCAGTTCGTAATCATTGTGTTCAAGCGTTTCACCATTAGACAGTGTTATGTACATATCTTATGCATAATTATCACTTTCAGAGAAGCTCTAAATCTCCGCTGTTGAAAGAATATTACTCATCAGCTGCAAGAGCTCTGTCCTTACTCTATTCTTGAGCCTGTAAGTCTGTAAAGAATCAATGGCCTCCCTCGGGGTGGAAGTTGAGCAGCTCTGCCGTGCAGGCAGAGATCAGTTTCCCTAAATCTTATGTAAGCAAAAGGTCTCTGCGCAGCTCGTGTCAACAGAGTCGCTGACCCTTCGCTTGTGCTGACGTACGCTCCTTGTGGTGATGCTCGCATGGGGTTCCAGGTCAGCCAAGCTCTGCTGACACGCCGGCTCGCCACACAAGACAAACGGCGGACGAAGAACTGTTCGTACGCGGACGCAAAAGCACACGCCTAAGGGCATCAACACCTTTTACTCTCGTACTCGTACAGTCCGTTTTTTTTGGGGTTCCATTTAATAAGATCACCTGAATAAATCCCAACACACAAAGTTTATTTAGTGTCCTCGAAAGCTAGGTGAAGTTGGGTGTTGACTTTGGACAACAGGACGTCTGACATCTCACTTTTCACCTCTTCCAAGAAAGACTTGAGGGAATTCTCTGTGGGCCTCCGGGGGTCCGAGGGTGCTGGCATGGAGAGAACGAAGGGTCACAGCGTCAAAAATGACTTCATCTCCATCGGAAAGGTGTCGCGGGAGAAGGCTCTAGATGTTGTTCGACTGCCCGAAACGCACTTCTGTCACACGGAAAAAATACGGTCATAACGTGGTGCACAAGCTGTTTTGTTCATGAGTTCGAGAAATCTAAAACTTGCAATCGTAATATACTTGTGTAGATTATATAATACCCTTGTGGAGAACTATGTGTTTCACAGTGTTGCCCCTAGTGTATGCGTCCGACATGTATGGAGCAAAGTGATCTCAAACTCCCCCTTCCTCTGGCTATATTTAAGCTGTTCTCGTTAAGTGCAAATGTGTCCTCTTATCCTCTGGCACACGCTGTAATTTACCTTTCTTTCTCTCCCACTAAAAGGCCGGGCTGTTTTTAGCTTCCTCTCGGAAGGTTACTTCCACCATTCCTCCCAGCATGCTGCAAGACCTAAGAAGATTTCTGGGTTGCTCCTTTTCACTTCAAACGTTCTCAGATACTTTACCTTTCGCCAAGGGAGGCCTGCCCTAGTTCCCAGCTCCTCTTTTGGCAGAACTTCTTTTTGAAGACTGCACGTCCCATCGGGGAGAATAGGTAGGAAATAAGGATTAGGTTAGGAAATCTCCCGACTTCTCATCTGCCCTGTTTCATTATCTCATTCATCTCAATTAACTCTTCGCTCGACTCGTTTGCTTAAGCCCCGCCACCGTCATGTGCCCAGCGAACACCGCGTCCATTTGCTTTGGGCTGCGAGCCTGCGTTGACATTTGTTTTCACAGCCTAAGCCACTATCTTTCCTGGCAGTGCCCACCGTCTGCTGCCGGTGTTCTCGCCCGGGCTGTGTTCTCAGACGGGGAGGCCAAATGCCCTTTGCTGTCTGCCAGTCCAACAGCTTTACATCCACGGCCCCTTCTATTTCATCCTGTCGCTTCATTGTCCTCTCTGTCCTCCTTTTGTCTGATCCCTTTCTTGATCTCTGGGATTTACCACTGGTAGTCATGATGGTGGGCTCCCGGGTCGGGGTTATGCAACCACCCGGGATTATTCCAAGGGACAAACTGAGTCAGACAGGCTGAACATACATTCCTATAGAGTTAGAGGAGTTAGGGGGGGTCATCATTTTTACCTAAGAATTGCATTTTGAACTGGTGACTTCCTCCCTGGACACTCCTTCCTTTGCTCTGCTTTGATAAAGTCTCTCAGCTGGTGCATGCAAGGACAGATGAGTGGCACCTGTGGCGTATTCTGGCCAAAGTCCCAGTAAGCTCGGGACTCCCTCAACCCCCCCCCACACCCCCCCTGTCACCAAGCCTCACTGGGTCTGGTTTCCCTTGGCACCAGATACAGACAGACTGACAGAAAGAGAGCAGACAAATGAGAGGGGGAGCTTTCTCTCACGCACAGCCACACTGGTTGCTGCTCGTTATCCTGGATGAATCTCATATGTGTCAAACATTGATTAAAGTTATGTTGACCCGCTGCCAATGTTGCACTCATCTGTAGCGTTGGCCAACACATCTAGCCACATTCAGTGATATAACAAGCGTTGGGCTGGTTGCCAATCCAATTTTCAGTGGGTTTTATATTCATTTATATCCAGGGAACCACTTACTCAACTATAAGTCGCAAATTTCACTCTGAATTAAACTTAAATCCATAAGAAGTCCATCACTGAGTCCTATTTTTTAGGAGCCAGTAGGATGAAAATGTTTCATTGGTTTCCAATACAAATTATGTGAAAGAACATTTTCTAATTCAGTAACCCAAATGAAGAAAAGTGTTTTTATTAGTAGTTCAGCTGAGGTGACTGGAGATGAGTGGCCTTGAACAATCCCTAGTAGCAGTTAAGTTACGTCACGTCCCATACATCACCAGTGACGCAGGACCTATGGTGATCTACGGTGTACCTTCCCGCTCCCTCTCGCCCACCGCCGTTTACAACGTCATCATTCTCACGCTGTCCCAAAGGACTGCAGCAAAAAAAAAAACCTGCCCCCGGCCATTTAACCACTAACTGACCTTAACTACAGCCATTACCACATTACCGCAGGAGCCCGCTGCCGCACAGTCGTCACTGAATGTCATTAACACATTTCCAATCACCTCCTCCACTTTCACACCTAAAATGCTGCAGTGTCTGACTGTGGCATTTCTGCAGGGAACCATTCGTCCCCAACAGCCAATCTACAATCTACTGCTGAGAATGAACGCACATCCTTGCAGTTGCACTCTGCAGAGATGCTGCATTTGACGTTATAACGGTCACATTCATGTAAGTACAAGCACGAGGAGTTTCTGGGGAGAGAGCCAAGTCTTTCTTTGTATACTGGCCTTCAGAGACTCTTCTTTTACGAAATTACACCCGTTTCACTGGAAATCATTTCTGTCTGCCTCGGATACAATTCTTGGAATTTAGGAAATGATATGATGTGCGTAAGCAAATGAGCAAAAAAAAAAGTCAGATTAAAGGTCAGATTAACATGGAGGAGCAATAAACCCCCCCCATGATCATAATTGCTGCAAGGAGCAATGCACTGTGTGACTCCTCATTCTTTCATTCATTCTCTCCCTTAATTGTAATAACACTGGTTTAATCATCTCGCCTTTTATGTTGCTTTATCATACCGCACTCAGTAAACCAAAAGTTATTCCAGGGCTCAGGCAACATAGCAGACTAATGCTAAATGTGTAGAATGCTAATAACCATTTGGCTTTGGTTTATGCTCTGTATCATCCAGTGTTATTCAGGTGTGTTTAGGATGATGTCTGTCTCAGCTGTCTTTGTATTTTTGTGTCTGTCTGGTATTTTTCCACTGAAGACAAGGTTGTGAATCCTTCTTCCCGACAGCTCAGGTTCTTTTTCCTCTGTGCGTGTTGTGTGTTAAGTAGCATTCACCTTTCATCCTGCCTCCCTTCTCTCTCATCTTCCTTTACGCCATCACGTTGAGCACTGCAGCGCTCGCTGTGCTCGGAAATTTCCACACTGCAGCAAAGAGAGGGATGGCAGAGAGAGAGAGGGAGAGAGGGAGGAGAGAGAGGACGCAGGTGGGATGCGGGAGGGAAGGGAGGAGAATGTGCTTGAGAGAAGTAATCGATGATGTGAGTTTTCATGACGATGTTGTGGGAGGAGGAAACATTTCCACTTTTCATGATGCATGCACAAGTAAGCTATGCGAGATAAAGGAGACAGAGGAAGTGCGCGCATCTGCAGCTGTGAATCAGCACATATGCAGATGATGAGGGGAAAACATTACACGGCAAAATCAAGATGTGCTTTAATAGCACAAGCTATTTAAATGCATTTAAAGAGGAATGAGGGAGAGCGATATTTATCTAAAGGGAGTGAGTGATGGAGAGATGCAGCTCTTTGGTCATAATATCCTCTGCAGAAACGTGCATCCATCATCACGTGCACTGGGAATAAGCAGGAAAACACTGCAGTGCCCAAATACTACAGCTTAGAGCTGCAGCTTTAATCCACGCCCACACCTCTACACATATACTGTATTCAAATACAAACCATGCTACTATTACTTTCATTACTCACACAGATGTAATGACATTTTACTTTGTCATGTTTCCTCAAACACAATAATTATGCATGCACACCTTAAGTAGTGTAAATATATAACCAACTACACAAGATGAACAGGATTGACTTTCATGTGTTGCACAAATGTTGTTATATCATGACTTACATCTGGCACAGGATGTTTCTCAGTGCATCGGATCTTAAATCGGCAATTCTAGCAACATGGCAACAGCAGAAATAACACAATCGAATATGCTTTACTCTGCCTTTATTACTTTATAATCTCCTGAATGATTACCTCAAAATAAGTCTTTTTGTTTGACTTAACACTGGCTCCAGATGTCTTTAGCTCTGTTTCTGTCCTTTGTCCTGAGGGACTCTGACTTCCAAATGCTCCACTACTGTTCACCAGCTTGTCTGATCGTGATGAATATAGCTGCGTGCTCCATCTGAAAACAATGCTATCAATGTGGAGCGAACCAAAATATTAAAGTTGGTGCTAGACAGCTAAACAAAGTAACACAAAGGTGAGGGGAGCTTTATATTCTTATGATCATATGCTATTTTTAACATATTAATTGGAGCTACTTTATTCATGCTGAATGAACCTGTATTCAGAGTAATACATAATGCATAACTCACACAAACCCAAATAAACTACACAATAGTATAACATTGAAACAGATGTCATAATGTTACAAATAAATCTTCCTCCCTTGGGGACTTGTTCCATACAGACTGATTCAAATCAACTAGCCTAATGCATTATTGATCACGCAGTTTGCAGATGGACTGACAAGCGGTTGGAAAGTTAGGGACGAAGCGACATGGGACTCAGAGACGCGCGTGCCACAAGCGGTCATTGTATACAGCCCGTATTTGTAGACACGAGTCCTGAGTGCCACTCACTCCTGTTCATAGTAGGGCTGCTTTATGCCTGATTTCATTTGCTTTGAGAGTGACTTGTGCTGCTGGGAAGCTCTGCTTTTTTTGAGTCAGCACTTTAATGGTGTCTTACGGGAAATTTAACTTTTTGTGACGATTCGGCAAGAACACAGCAGCATCTATGACTCAGAGACATCCCAAAAATATAAAGTAGGACACCTACAGGTTTATTATCTCAAGTTATGTGAGATTTTCAGGTTTACTATCATTTTCAGTTTGAGTCATCTTGTTGAAGTGCACCTTTTATATAGACTTGTAACAAAATACAACTTTAATATTCAAGAAATGAAAAGGTTATGCCAAATACATGTTTGATATTTATCTAAATGAAGAAGGAGATCAAAGACGAGAGACTTTCAGACTCTGGTCTAATTTTAGAAAGTTACTAGCTGTATGTAGAACTAGTTAAACTAGCTGTTGTAATCCAATCCTTATCTACATCATGGAAATGCTGCTCAGCCTATAGTTTACAGCCGTAAATTATTCAGTTCAGTTGTGCTCTGAAGCTTAAACAGCCGAGCTCTTGTTACTGTTAACCTTCACAAACCAATCTTATTTTATGAGTCAGTCTGTCCATATATTTCTGAGATTCTCCGTCTGTTGAGAAAGGGAAATGTTTGCATAGAGACTGATGTCATTGTGCGTTTTCTGCATGGCCTCTGATTACAGTCATGTCTGGAGTCTAGACCGGGCAACACTTCAGGTCTCTCACATTCTCTCCTATTATAAGCATATTTAAGGTCCAAGAAAGGTTGTGTGAAGTGCAGGCTAACCAATCACGTACGTTATAACTTGTTGCATTTACCCTCGTCCCATAAACTCCGGGATTGGGATGTGAAAGCAGCTCTGGATCACACCCACATGCTGCATCTCAATAGCAATTCTAAGTAATGTAATACCAGGAACTCTGCTTGTGTTTTTTTGGATCATAAGTGTAGTCTGGGGAATGCTCCACTATAACTCTTTTCTGTCAGCGGTCCTGGGAACATGAGACCTCTCTCTTCCTTCTAACTCGCACCAGAAAACTCTGGAATGGTATTTTCAAATAGATAGCTGATGTGCGTGTGATATTGGCAAAGAACCACTCCGAGTCAACAAAACCATCTGGTCGGTGCATTAGTCCACACATTAGGCACAACTAATAAAGAGTGGCCGCACATGGCTGCAGGTTTATGCTCTGCAAGTTGAGAACCAACCTTGAACTTGGCCCTGAGCTGTTACGCTGACCCGTCCCACTGCTGCCATTTTCTCAGGACAAAAAGTGAAAGCAGCAGCAGCAGGAGCAGAGTCAATAGCAGCCTGGTCTAAAGTGCTTCTGACTGCATGTGATATTGACGGTTGCTGCCCGTGATAGCACTAATTAGTGTTATTGAGGTGCTGGCTGGCAAGGGCGCTAATTAAAAACAAATGGAACGGGTGTGGGGGTCAGTTTGATCTTGTCTAAGTTGCTACCATAGTGGCAGTTGTGGTTCACATTAATGGATCCACATGGCATAGCAGCCTGAGTAAAGTTCAGTGATTTGTCAGTGATATCGAAAGCTGGATGTATTCCAGACCTTGCCGTCCTGCACAAATCAATGCTGCAGTATCTGCATGGGAGTGGGAGGAAGGTAACATGATGTTCCATGAATAGTGAGTCAGCCATGATTGCAGAGAGACGCCGAAATGTTTTCAGACTTCTGTAGCATTACCATACAGTACTCGCGTGGCTGTTAGCTCGCCTTTAAAACATAGCAGCTTATTAGCCGTTTAGCAGCAGCCTGACTGTGCTATATTATATATTAGTCATTATTATTTTAACCAAAGTAAAGTCTGTTGCAGCAGGGCACTCTGCTCACTCACTGTTGGTAACAAACACGATCCAACACGGATCACCAGACAGCAACAAGTACTGTAAGTTTAAATTTGGAGATGTGATCTCAATTGGAGGCTGCCCTGTCACCTCGCAGCAAGAAGGCTGGAGTTTGGAGGTCTGCCTGGGTTCTTTCAGGTTTCTTACCACAGTCCAAATGCATGCAGGTTAATTGAAGACTCTTGCCCACAGGTGTTGATGTGAGAGTGAGTGGTTATTTGTCTTCTCTTTTGTCTTTATGTGTCAGCCCTGTGATAAACTGACAACTTGTCCAGGGTGCACTCTACCTCTTGCTCAATGCCAGCTAGGAACGTCTCTCTGGCCCCCCCCACGGCCATGATAAGGATAAGCAGTTATGGAAAATGGATCGATGGCTTTTGATTGGTTATCACAGTGTAATGACAGTGTGAAGGTAGCTTACACTGTAGTGCAATAGCAACAACCCAATGTTGAATTGAGTTGGAAATCTTTGTTGCATGTCTCTCTCGTGTATTTTTTCTCTTAACTCTCTGCTGATTACTATTCCATACGGGCAAAAATGATCATTGACGTTTCTAATGCGAGAAGCTAATAAAGTTATGCTTTCCTTTTCATGTTTACCAAAGATAAGTAAACACTGTTGTTTCTGCTCACAAAATGTGAACTGCATTCCTAAACTGGAGAGCCTGCTTAATTTGATGGTCAGTGTCAAATTGGTTGTGAAAGCGTGGCTGTTTGTTTGTGTTTTTCTGCAGCGCCGTCACCTCTGAACAACCTGTACTCCGTGTCAGTATAATGTCATGGGGTTTAGATTGGATCCAGTGGACTGTTACGTAACACAGGACCCATATTCACTCCCTCCTATTTCAAACGCATACATCTGCACATAGGCACAGGCGTGCACTTACTCGCCCAGACCACAGAAACACACACACACACATATGTGAGGGAACTCCAAAAGCCCTTACATCTGCAGGCTGAAAACAAAAACACGCTCTCCGTGTACAGCCAAGTGGGGAGGAGTCTGGAGTCTGACTTGTAACAGATGATGTTTATCCCAGTTTTCCTGGAAAAGGAAAACTGGTGTACAACAAAGTGCACTCGACAATGACACCACGGCGCACTGCGGCAAAGACATTCATGTACGTGACCTTTGCACCCAAAAAAAAAAAGGATCACACTTGCACATTTAACCAGCCATCAGCAAGTTCTGTGGCAGAACAAAAAAAACAAACAAAGCCAGCAATTTTGTCTGTACTCATTAATCTGGATTTCAGGAACATGCAGGTGTAGTCTTTGACCCAGATGCAAGACCAAACCCCCGACTTAACTTTCTACTCCTTTTAATCCGAGAGTGTTTAGAGAACTGCTAAAACTTTAAAAGAGTATTCATCTTAAAGAGTTGAGCAACACTGTAGAAAGAAAAACAAGAAAGAAGGAAAGTGAGGAACGGGTCAGTGATGCATGTTGTAAATTATAGGCTAATTTTTTTGTTTGGACCACTTTCATGTGACCCGATGAACTTTAGTTTTCATGGAAGTCCTTGAATGGTAAATGTCTTCCTGCTCTGTTTGTTTTGGGCTCAATCTTTAGCGCGCGCGAGCCTGAGCTCAGGCAGGATATATACTTTGCGTGTGTGCGTGCATGAAAATCAAAATATTATGGTTCTAGATTTTGGCAGTCGTAGGCGCCACGTGATGGCCCCTGTAACACGTGGAGAACGGGAGGAGGGGTTTTGTTTATATAAATCTGACTCTTTTTTCTCTCTCTCTCTCTCTGCATGTTTTGGTCATATGGAAATCGTTAATGTACAGTGAACTGCAAGACGTGCGCACACACACGCACACACACGCTCATAGTTAACAGCTCACATCATCGTCATTTTTACTAACTTATTCCACGGCAAGCCTTGCTCAGTTCCACAGAAAATCCCACGGATTGCATTCATGAAACTAGATTTGTGAGCTTCAGTTCAAAGCCGACAGCCGTTGATGTTTACAAGCCTCTGCTGCTGCCTGTTAACTCCGGGTTTTGAGAAAGCTGCAGGGAAAATACCAGAGATAAAGTCGCTCAAGTTTCATCCTGATTTAAAAAAAAAAAAAAAACTGATGTAAGCCATGAGCTTAGAAAGTTTGTTTTCTTTCTCTCCACAGTCTCCACCCACCGAGGTTTTCAGGCATGCATCGCTCTTACTGTACACTCTCAGTCAGTCCTGGACGCGATCCAACTTTCAGCTCACCACTAAGTTGCATCTTGTGAAAACAAATTTAGACCCATTACTTTGTTAATAAGCTGACTGAGTGCTTACTTCACTACCCGCAAAAACCAAATTTAGTTTGGGTTGTGTTGATTTGCTCTGTAGTGGGCCTGTTTTTGTAGTTTTGCAGCGTTGACTAAGAAGCACAGTGACTGCCCGGCTTTAAACAAGTGACACCAGTGCTTCATACTGAATGTTCATACACCTGTAGTAGATTAATAAGAGCACGCTCTGTGAATGAAATGTGTTTAAATTTAGCCTTGTTTTTTTGTCGCTTTGAGCTTACATCTTGCTTCGATTCATCCTGGTATTTGTGCGTGCATGCGTATCCGTTACTCTCAGGAAACTTTATGAGTGTGCTCGGCTACTAAATAGCGAAGCTGCTGACAGCGAGGTGGACTGTGGGGTTCAGTGAGGAGTCACAGAACGAGGATTACTGTTGCGTAAGGGGACTTTGAATAAAGGAAGAACAAAACGTGTGAAGTAACACAGACACGGACATACTTTCTATCTTCTACTCTTACGTATCCATCAAAAGAACTATCAACACATGTGACGAAGCAGCCCGTGATGTGAAGTTCAAGTGAAAGGTGGACGCTGTTATCCGCGAGCTGCTGGGCAGATTAGCAGGATAAACAGCAGCAGACAGGATATTTCAAATGTGTGAAGCGTTGTGCAGGCTATAGATATGCTCAGTAATTCTTTGCCCCGTGCTGATTCAAGCCTGGTCCACTTCTCCAGTGGTGACACCTACTACTACTATCCTATGACTTTGAAGGGTAGACGTGACAACAGGCCAGACAGGATGTGGGGCAGGAGGTGGGGCTGTTGGAGCCTGCCTGAGGCCGAGCACGTGGAACAGACTTGGTGCGGCAGCTTGGAAAGTACCCAAAGGCTACATGCAGACAGAACCTGGCCACCCAGATCGCGGACAATGGATGTTGAATCTGACCCAATTCTGTGTGAAATCGAAGCTCGGGGAGCTGGTACCATGCACAGCATCCCACTCTTTTTGGAGGTCATGAGTCAAGGGTAAGGTCAGGGAGGGGGCGGTTCATTTGGCAGGGTGTAGGTGTGTGAGAAAATGTGTCAGCAGAGTTATAACAGGCCACCTGACGGGAGCCACAGGCACTATATATAACCTGAGGCAGACGTGCGATATGTGTCCTCTTCGTGTTTACACGGAGATTTAAATAAAGGACGAAGAAGAAATCAAAGATATGGCCGACTGGCTCGTCCATCGTCATTTTTGTGTAATTTCTATCTATTCAATCTCTTTCCAGCCTGCTCACATACATGCTTTCCTCTCAAGACTGTTCCCATGGTGACGTGCTAGTGCAGAACTCGCAGTGATCTACTGAGCGAAGAACTGGGGCCATAACAGCGAGACATTTTAACGCGTTTCCTTATTTTCGGCACAAGCACGTGAGTGACGCCTCGCACAATAGACAGGAACATGACCTGTGACACTCCCCGGTGTTTCCTTTGTCCACACACAGTCACCTGAAATATCTCTCCTGAAATATTCCCCATGCCTCACGGCGCAGTGTGACATGTTTGTTTACAAACACACACCCTGAGGCCCCCCCCCACCTTGGACAACGCCCACCCCCGTGCAAGAAGAAGCAGTCAGCTGCTCCCTTCAAAGTGGGTCACGCTGTCAGGCTGATAGCATGGTATTACCACCAACATCCGATGGAGGCAGCGGCGATTTTAAACACTGCGATCATGACTGCACGCCTTTATCTCTTTCCTGCCTTTCCTGCCACTGTTCAATGCAGCATGTACAGCTTGTGCTGGCACAATGTCATAAGGATATATACGTGTTCTGAGTCTTCACTCAGATGCATGATTCAGTAGATTTCACGGCACATTTCTGCAGCCTCAGTGTTTTCAGGTGGAGGTGAGTTTGCTTACGTTAGGTGACGTAAATTCGACCCTAATTCTCACACTGCCTGTAACCTGGAGGAAGCTGGTTTACAAGGATCATCCAGGCCAAGAGCTTCTCCCCCTCCAGCCACAGACCACTGTATTACCTGCGTGTGCACACACACACGTGTTACAATTGAATGGGCCTGAGGAATGCAAGAATGTCAGACCTGTGTGCTTGCCTCAGTGATCTCCAAAGCCGTGGTTTGGGAAGGGAAGACTATCACCAGGTTGACACATCTGTGAACACAAGTTCCCATTAGTTAAGTTAGCACAGCTGGCATTTTGGATTGTTGCAATACATACTGGTTTCTGACATAGCCTGATACTTGGCAAGAGAATTTATTGCCAGGCCTCGTGTTATGGTATTTGCGCGGAAATGTGCAACATCAGTCGAGGAAGTCTTATCCCCGCAGTGGATTATTCACTTACTGTATATTGCCCTGACTCATGTTTTATGATAGCATTTACTATTCAGCCAAACATTCGCAATCGCTATCCAGGAATCATTTGTGTTTGCCACTGGCTGACGTGAAATGACGTGCTGATAAGCAAATTATTCGTGGAATTCAGTGTGATTTTTAAAATGTAAAAAAAACAAAGGCTCAAATATAAGATGAACAGCGTTATGGTGGCTGTGTTTTTATGATTTTGGCAGATGTACTCCAGTTGACATACGTGACACGAAGAACAGGTGCTCTGCTCGTGTTCTCATCAAGCAGTCATTGTCTTGTGACCTGATGAGCCTTTTTTTTTTCCATTGTAAACAAAGGCACGCGCAGAAGCCAAGATGTGAGCGGCGTGGGCGATCGCTGGGAATGCAGAAGTAAACAGCGCTGCCCTTGACTTAGCTACGGGTGACAGAGTGCCAGCGACACTCATCACTATCAACACACTTATATGTGCACTAGTGGCCCGTAGCCTAAAAACATAGGGCCCTGTCTCGTCTCTGCAGCGGGCCTCCATGTTTCACTCCCTCACGTGTCTGGGAATGAGGGGGAGGGGTCCAAAAGGACACGCTGGAAAATGGGATGTGAAGTAGGAACGCTGTTGTTGTGATTTCCCCTGCACGGGAATTTCAGGCATTCGGGCTTCACAGCACACACTTCACCCCCAATTTCAGCTGGGCTGTGACTGCACAGTCACTCATTACTCAGTGAAAAAGTAGTCCACTAAAGGTCTATGATTAGTCCTGGCCTAAAATACATGGCATGATAAACAGTAGCTGCCTTTGGGACCAATCAGTTAAACTTTATAATATAAGTTCTGTCACTGTGGCAAAATTGACCACTACAACTGTGGTTCGCCCCAACCGACGAGGTCCGTTGTGGGAGTTAGAAGAAGAATCATTTCTTTATTTTATTTCTTTCGTACTGAAGAGTTTGAAGACGGGATTTCTATAGACTTCTACAGCATCTCTGGGTGGGTGGAGTTTACAATGCCTGCTGTGTTTGTAGAAGGCCAGTGTGCATGGAGGAGTTTGTTGGATGTTGCGTCACTGCTCTGTTTCATAGCTGGCTTGAGGGCCCAGCGGCACAGCCTGGACCTATTGTCCTGGGGCACGGACCCATGACAGGATAGGGGAAGCCGTGCAAAGCTGACATAACACTGGTGCATCAGCAAGGCCAGGGTGACAAGGCTAAAACTCCCACACATGAACACGCACTTTCTTGGATCATGGATGAGAATCGCAGACTAACAGTTTATCCGAAGAAACACGGTTGAGTTGTTTAATGTTTTGTCTCAGTTTCCACGTTAGTCACACTGTGTTTAGTGTAAATACACCTTTTCTGTGGTGGTTTCCCTTTCTCTACTGATTCCCAACAGTATGATAGACATGCATGTCATTTTCTGGGACTAAGGGTCCTTGAAGTTACAAAGTTTACAGTACACAGAAACACACACATTCATCCCTAACCACTGTGTTAAGGCCAGCTCTACACCTTTGCAATCACACAAGTGAATCCTTCACACGGTAACATGACGCGGCCGCGATTTTCTTTCCCGAAAGATAGACTGGCATGATTAAGTCAGTATTGTTCTGTTGATCCTGGGATCTGGACGTCTGGGAAGCCCAGAGTCTACCTCCTAACACACAATCACACGCAATTCTCACACACTCTATCTCTTCTTTTGTCCAACATTTCACACCAGACCACCAGGGAGCCCCGACCTGTGAGACCAGTGGAAAGAGAAGAGTGGGTGCCCTGTTCATAAGATGATCATTTAATCCCCTCCTTGCCTGGCTCTGGGATCTTTTCTTCCCATTTGTAATCCCAGTGCAGAACTGGAACATCAGAGATTAGTGTGTGATTAGGCCGTAGCCGTCCAGTGACCTGAGCCTGCCTACAGTACCACAGCTTTGTCTGGCCTGGCACACCAGTCCGACTCATTAGGTCGACTGCCACTCACTAAGAAATATCCAGTTTGATCTATGAAGCCTGGTTAGTGAGAAATAATATTTTACTTTACTCTGAGCTCCATTGCAGTATCGCAGTTAGCATGTAGTCTGAACTAACAGATACCCACAAATATTCATATTAGGGACTAGGAATTCAGTCATTTGCCTGGAATGCATGTTATGTTGCAAAAGGATGTCGTTCTCTGGTGTATAGATTATGCACTGCAAGATAGGAACATTGTTTAAACACTGCTCTGCTTTGTTCATACGTAGTGTTAAGCACGATGTCTTAAAGTGGGTAAAAGCAGCGTATTTGTATGAATACATTCGATCATGTGCAGATCTTAATCTTTTCACCGGCCAGTGAAAAAACCTGGCTGAACTGTTGCAACACTTGAGTTGTTCAGTCAAATATGTTCAAGTACACATTATTCTGAGTGGCCAGCAGCAATGCTGCAACACAAAATTCCCTGCGAGCCAAAACACACAAACCACTATTGTGGAAGAAACATCTGTTAGACTGTTGCCGGGGACACCTCAAGTGGTAAACAGTTATTTTATTGTACCGTGAATTGTTGAAAAAATGAAGATCTAACCGCTGAAACAAAGTTTGTAAAATCAATTTTTAAATGTGTGTGATGTTATCTCCAATGTAAAGTCTCAGGGCGGGGTGAAGGAAAGAGACAGTAACGCGCGCGTGTAATGGACTGTGCAATCTGTAATACCAGGAAATCTTTGGGTGTGCTTTCGCTCTTCCTGTCGATCCCCCTCCAGTGGTAACACAGTACTGTAGGATGTATTATTTCAACTGGACTTCCTGTGCCTTACACTGTTTACTCGCTGTAACACCCTTTTCTTTCTTTTTTAATGCCGATCCTATTATTGGTATGGACACAGATTCATATCGTGTCCATTACTGTAATGACAAGTGTCCAATTTGTAAACACAGCTTCATGTTGTCCAGATCAAATCTCAGGTTACATCCTTCAGTGTAATAACCTCCGTTTTTAAAGGATGTAGATGTTTTGGCATCATGAAAAGTCGAAAAGTGGAAAATGCAAACTGAAATGTGCAATTTCGTTTTCCTTCTTGTTTCCATTTTCATTTTTCGGTTTTCCTTCCATGGCTGTTTGATGTTTTGCAAGAGCAAGATGATAGCTGCAAAACAAGCGACCAGCAGCCTGTCTCCAGAATAATAAGAACGATTTGCAAAGTAGTACATTAAAAAAAAAAACAACATGCTGTCAGTGTTTTGTTTTTGTGTGTCTAGTATTTTTCCTGGCCTCCCCTCCCCCCTGTTTTCTCTCCTTCCTCTTTGTTTGTGAGATCTGCTTGATCCTCTCCTAGGTGCCCTGACTCCTCCCAGCGACAGCCGCGGCTCTCTGATTGGCTGACGTGCGCGGACGGGGGGCGGCGCTTATCGGCTGCCCGTGCTGTTTTTCCGCTGGAGGACCAGCCTCGTCGTCAGTTTCGGTAACAGCCAAGAAGAAGAGGAGGACGTCGGCGGAGAGGGACGTTGCTTCATAACGTTTAAATCCACTCTAAAGCTACGCAAGTGGCGTTTTATGACACGTACACACACACGGAGGTTGTCAAGCCACACGGAGGAATTTACACGATCCATCCTCCGTCGAGGAAAGGAGAGGAAATAAGGGATTTTGTCGCTGCCTCCGTCCTTCCTGTCCAGCCCTTTGTTTTTTTAACTGCTGCGCTCGAGCAGGCGACTAGCAGCGCCCCCGCGCGAGCCAACCGGAGAAGAGCTCGAGGATAGGGAGCCAAACGAGCGGCCGAGCCTCTTGCCTCCCGAGCGACGTGGGTCCCCCCAGCTCAGCTGTCCGATGCGGAGTGAGGATGAGTCCCGCACTGGAAGCCCTCATGCAGGCGGACGGGACTCCATATTCCGGGAAAGGGGTGATGCTTGAACCCTTCGTGCACCAGGTGGGAGGCCACTCCTGCGTGCTACGATTCGGGGAGCAAACGATATGCAAGCCGCTCATCCCCAGGGAGCACCAGTTCTACAAGAGCCTACCCCCAGAGATGAGGAAGTTCACCCCGCAGTATAAAGGTAAGGGCCCCATCCGCATCCTGGATCTCAAGTGTCAGGGCCGTCTGCGCATGTGCGATGATGTTTTGGTACCTGGCTTTCATCCCTTTGCATGTATGTAATGCTGCAGAAATGCACCTGTTCATCTCACGGGGGGATTATTTTGCTCTGGGTGCAGCGTGGTTGTATTTGATTGATGCAGGAGCTCAAATAAGACGAATAAAATGCTGCAATATGTATTTACATCTCTGTAGATTGGCTTCATAATGTGCATAAGTGACTACTGGAGCGTTTGGCAGCTACCACAGGGTTCATATGTGGAGGAGGGATGGGGGGGGGGTTCAAGTAGCACCCCACAAGCTGATGGCATGACTACCTGTCAGGACGACGAGCAGCCAGAGGTCTTTCAAGTGCCGTGTCTACCTCTCAAGACAGCTTCAGTTTCAGGGATGAGATCAAAAATAAATGAGCTGCATCACCAGGGGAGTGAATCCACCGTGCAGCCGGCCGTGGAGATTTCCAGGTCTGGTTTCAGACGCATCACAGAAACGGTGACACAAATACTACGTTTCCCCCCATGCACGCAGGCGTTAATTGGCGTATCGCGTTTCCCCAGTTTGCGTCCCAGTGTCACAATCTCTCCTGGTTTCACCCACCGACACAGATAAACCCAGCACATAGCGTCTTTAGGCAGCCATATGACGAAGGTGAGACGCGCGGGCGGTATCTGACTTCTCAGTAATGCCGTGTGGGACTATAAAAAGACCCATATGAGATTGGAGATAAGATATTGGCGAATGTCTGGGGGGCCTCTGAACGCCCCTCACTGGTGACGCTCGTCTGTCTCTTGCATTGAACACAATAATAAGGAGGAAGAGGTGTTGCTGTGCTTTTACTATAGAGCGTATAGTCATTTGTTGGGACTTTGCTTAAAGATGAACAGGAACAGGGAGACCTGCACTGGCCTGCAGCCATAATTAAAAAGGAATTCATACTCATGCAGTGAATGAATATATTATTTATCACGAAGGTGTAGCTGTAGATTAAGATGTAGATCACTTGAATTCCAAGATAGAGACACGACTGGGCGAGCAGAACTTACCAGAACTAATAAAATAACAGTCACCGATAGTGATCAGCAACGCCGTCAAAGGCCTGCTAATATATCACGCTCGGTTTCTGCTTATCAGGCTGTAAAAATATTAATATTCGTATGCCTCTCTTGTGAATTAAGCCAGCGTGACTCACAAGTTCCCACACTCGCCGAGGGGGTGCGATGACCGCGCAGGTCCATAAGGACAGGCTCCCGAGGCTCTGCCTTCCTGCAGGACGGTGATGTCAGTGCACATGACATCAGCGAGGCCCTCGGGCTGCGGAAGAAGCGCGGACGCTGGGTCCTCAGGCCCGCCGCTTAAGATGCAAAGACACACCAAGGCACGTTTAAACCTTGATGCCGTTTGGTCGTGTTGTTCTCTGTGTGAATGGCGATGTGTTCTCTGTTAATCAGTGGATGTTTTTGCAATGCTGCCACCGCCCTGGATGCGGGATGCGAAACACATTGCGCACGGACTCGGACGGATGCTGCGTCCGCATCTCTGTGACTTTCTCCCTCGATCGGTTTCCTTCCTGTGCGTGGGTTATCAGCTGCTGCAGCTGTGCTGTTTATTCTCAGTGCGGCACCCTCCCCCACCCTGCACAGAGACGTGAAACACACAAGCCCTTCTAGGGACTTTTTAGTAGGGGCCGTAGAGGGGTCCTACCGGAGTGCCTCTTTATGAATCATGTCACAGTTGGCATTGTAGCGGCAGCTTGTTTCAGCTGTTGTCCTCTGAATGTTTCTGTACGTGCAGAGAGAGAGAGAGCTGTTCTTCATTTTGTCACGTCATTGCAAACTGCTTCAAACTCTGCATCGTGTATCTCATTGTGTGTGTTTTTATGAGGATGTTCAGCATTTGCTCGATAAACGTCCCGTTCAGTTTGACACATTTTGGCCTTGGCATGGTTTATTTTGTGACCCGTTTCCTCATTAATGAGTCTAAACATTGTTCTGCTCTGACGCACGTTCTCTTTGTTAATGTCCTGCTTTCTTAGCTCTTTCCGTCACATCAAAATGTCACCGTGCGTGTTTGTGCGACTGGCTGCATGATTGGGTCTTTGGGAAAATGTGTCTTAATAAGAGTAGAGTTCATTATTCATGAGTGTTCCCTCTCTCTCTCTCTCTCTCTTGCCCTTCCTCAGGCGTCGTGTCGGTCAGTTTCGAAGAGGATGAGGAAGGGAACCTGTGCCTCATCGCCTACCCCCTCCACAGCGAATCAGGGGACCTGGAGAACAAAGACCCCTCATCGGACTGCGAGCCCAAGAGCAAGATGCTGAAGTGGAGCAACAAGAAGCAGTCCCCGCTGCTCCTGGACAACGACAACTACAGCAAAGAGAGAGCCCGACACAGCCGCAAAGAAGACAAGATCATGAGGTGAGGGTGCTCGGCACGGCAACGCGACACTTTCGTAAAGAAAAACGTTATGCAACACTGAGGCTGACGCCTTCTCCTTGCTGTCACCTTTTTTCCCAGTTACAACCGTGATGAGATGCAGCAGCAGCAGCAGGCGGAGGTTCTCTACTTCAGCCTGGAGAAGGGTAACGTGGTGCCGCAGATCAAACACAACCCGTGGAGTCTGAAATGTCACCAGCAGCACCTACAGAGGATGAAGGAAAACGCAAAGCACCGCAACCAGTACAGTATCCTTTCATGAGTGAACAGCAGTCGACGGGTCTTGAATGTGAATATAAGCATGTATACACCGTGTGTATTAGTTTGTTGGTCTTTTGTTGCCGTGTGATCCTTGACCCCCCTTTCAAAGAATTTATCCTTTTGGAGAACCTAACGTGGCGCTACACAGTACCGTGTGTCCTAGACTTGAAGATGGGAACTCGCCAACATGGAGACGACGCATCAGAGGAGAAGAAAGCCAATCAGATTCGCAAGTGTCAACAGAGCACGTCGGCCTCCATTGGAGTGCGACTTTGTGGCATGCAGGTACGTGGTCACGCGACACCGCGCCTCTGCGTTGATGGTCTCTTGTGTCGGTTACACGCGGAACTGTAATCTTAATGTTTCTGTGCGACCTGCAGGTGTACCAGTCAGACTCGGGCCAGCTGATGTTCATGAATAAGTATCACGGCCGTAAGCTGAACCTTGCGGGCTTCAAGGAGGCTCTCTACCAGTTCTTCCACGACGGGCGCCGCCTGCGTCGGGAGTTGCTGTCACCGGTGCTGCGCAGACTCCGGGAAATGCAAGCTGCCCTGGAGGCCTGCGAATCCTACCGCTTCTACTCCAGCTCCCTGCTCATAATCTACGATGGAGACCCGCCCAGGACTCCCAGTAGGCCCAGGCATCGCGGTGGAGAAGAGGGCGACGAGGATGAGCCATCCGATGAAGAAGAAGAAGAAGAGGAGGAGGAAGAGGGAGGAGCCTTCGGTTTCCCTCGCTCCTCCTCAGCAGGCGGCGGTGCCGGTGTGGCCGGAGGGAGCAGCAACGGCGGCAGCAGTCGCTCCTCCCACAGCACAGGAGAGGCCAGCAGCCCCGCGGTGGACGTGCGCATGATTGACTTTGCTCACACCACGTGTCGGCACTATGGAGAAGACAGTGTGGTGCACGAAGGCCAGGACAGTGGTTTCATCTTCGGCCTGCAGAACCTGATCACCATCATCTCCCAGCTGGAGGATCACAGTACTGACTGAGGCCGCTCTGGTGCCAACGTGGTTTAAATTTCAAGCACGGGAAAGAGCTCACTGAGCTGAAACCCTGCTACTCCAAGGTGCATCGTCCTTATGCCTACACAGGGGGTCTGACCCTCCTCTGCTTGGAGGGGAACCTCAGACACCTCGGGGTCGGGGGAGAGCCTGCGTGGTCGTTCCTGCTCTCTCCCTTACCTGCCAGAGGACAGGGCGGTCTGTGCCCTTACTTGCACTTTTCTCTCTCTCTGAGACTGCTCCTTTTCTTTGTTATACGCGGTAGGAGAGATGTTGCACGAGACGACCGTCTCTCAACAGACACAGGGATCCCTGTAGCATCCTAGGACCCTCCTCCCCCTCTCCTCCTCTGGTACAGACGAGTTTCTTCATTAAGTTCTCTCTGAGAGAGAAAGAGCGAGGCGGAGATAACTGAAGCTCAAGCGTAGTTGTAGGAGCCTGACATGGTGCTTTACCTGTGATAAGACTTTTTTTTTTTGTGGGATGAAGTTTGGACTGCCGGACCCCAACAGCACAGCATATTATTAGTGGGGAAGTTGACTGTACAAGCTGACCTTGGCTGGCTAGGTGAACAGCTTTGTAGCAAAACGACAACTTAAGCTCCCGAGAAGGACATTTTGTGTTTCTATTGGTGTCTCTTAAGACCCTTGTAACAAACGTGTGTGCTCTACGGGCACTTGGATTTACACTTTTTGGTGGAAGAACAAGATTATTTAGGTGTAGAAGAAGGGATTTGCCTTTTTTTTCCCCAACAGTTGTTCTCCCCTGTAACCTTTTTGCCTATAAAACAAAAGACTTTTTGCTAAGGGGATGATATCCTTGTTTTGTCACTGTCTTTGTTTTTGTCTGATTTTTTTTCTCCTCTTCATTCCTGAACTTTGACTAAACAAAGAGAATTTATTGATTTAAAAACACTAGCTACAAAGACTATATAGAGACTTATTTATTTGAAAGGGTTGTTTAAAAAGTCTAAAAAAAAAAAAATGGAAACCGCTACATTCCATGTTACCACTTTAAATGTTCTGTTCTGATACCGACTTTATTTTATTATTGCAAGAGCTGATAACTCTCTTGTATACCTGTGTGTTAACAGTGTCTTGGAAAATAAAGGCATTCATTTGTGGTAAAAAAAAAAAAAAAGCTGCCGTCTATCTTGTGTTCACGTACAACATGGTGTTTATGAATAATACGCATTGAAAGTGAGGGGGAAAGGAGAAATGAAATGCAAGCAGGATGCTGACACCAGATCTGCTGCGACAAAAGGACGCAATACAGTGGAAAACATGAGTCACCGTCTGTGTTGAATACACTAGAAAATACTGAAGTTTAACACGACAAATACGAAAGCAGCGACTTGTCAATCTGCAGTCGGCAGCAGCACCGCTAAATCCAACAAACTGGCTCTTTAACTTGTGAACTCGACCAGACCAGGAGAAACTCTTGAGACTAGTGAGCTCATTTCTTTGAGTTAAGGTGTTAGGGAGCACCAAATTGGGACAGACCGACTCATTTCAGGCCACCTGTGAATCATCTTAAGATCAGTCTGTTGTGATGTGTCACCTCAAAGCGTACAACAGGGAGGAGACAGATGTGTGTGTGTGTGTGCGTGTGTGTGTTTGTGGCTGGGATTTTATTGCAGATTGGGTTAAATTGCTGAGAGCTTTAACAACCAAGAAGAAGAAACTGACAAAACCACACTGTGGTCTCGGCTGAGAAACGTGACGTTGACAGATGTCTTGTGACAACGGTTGTGTTTGTGTTTCTCAAACAAGTGAAACGTAAAACCATTTTGGTTCTGTGAGGTTGCGAGTGTTACGATTCCTTCCAGAGCTCTCAGCGCTTGTTCACAACAGATTTTGATTCACCATTCGCAAATTTCAAGTGTTTCAGCGCATCAATGCAAATTAGTGCAATTGTCTATATTTGTACAGTTACCAAATGAATATATCTTGCCGATCAAAACTAATTATGTTGCTTCTCTGTTGGACAGTTGTACTCAAATGTCAAAATCTGTCAGGAATGTGAATATCAGTACAGTTATGTGGATATTTTCTGTAAGGTCCTCTAAATTGGTGAAACTTGAATCAGATGGGAATAATAGTAGGTGCTAAACATGAGCATCGATTTTGTCCAAATATATTTACAATATGAAGCCTGAAGGAATACAAGATACAAACTGCCTGCCTACCCGAGCAAGAGGAGAAAGGATCCATGGCTGTGTAGCGAGGGGAAAACAACTGAGAAAGAGACAGAAGAGTACAAAGACATACTGTATATAACTGTCCCAGATGAAATGTGGGCTACAATTGTGGAGCATGTAATTACACTGGTAGAGAGTGGTTGCGGAGCGCAGCCTAATGTGAACTGTCCTACGCCGTCGAAACAATTTAGCACGGGGAAAAACAACTATGTGCTCGAAGTATTCACATTACAGCACTCCATGACACAGCTTCCTTTGTGCTGGTGGCGGAAGAGCGATATCTACACCTCAACAAGAGCAACATGGTGGTAGCTATTACACCGACAGAGATCCAGTGCAACCAAGGAGGACAAAATATGAACTCTGCAGACGTATCTGCAATAGAATGCTGAGAAAACAGATGAACATCTCTACGAGGTGACATTTGAGAGCGTGGTGAAGGAGCTGTGGTGTGCACAATAATGTAGCTGGAAGGAAGTGAGGTCCCTCACACCCTGAGGCTGGTTTCAATCAAAAGCAGAAGATGTAGCTGAAATGTTATAGGCTGAGACACAGTGGACATGCCATGCCAAAAAATATCTGACTGAAGAAGAAACTGGTCCATGCAACACCTAGAAAATCCTGGCGTTCTTGGATATCCTCTGTATCCTGATGAGAATCTTATCCTGAGAATGAGAGAGGCAGTAGTAATTATGTGTGATGATGTTAGCCCCCGCCGTGCAGATGTCATCAGGGAATGGTTATCTGTCCACCAAAAGATGCTGACGGCTTCCTTCCCCAAACTCCATTCCTGAATCCAGTTGAGGAAATCGGAATAGGACAAGACTGAGATATCAGGAACATTACCCACCATTGTTTACACAATGCAAAAAGTGCCCTCATTTTGAGAGGCCCTGAGTTTTCATATGCAACAATAACTTTGTTTTCAATCATTAGTTCAATGTTTTGGGTTAGTTCTGACTCTTGAGCTGTGAGCTGCGGTGTTGGGCTTTACCATATAGGCTAAGCTGATTTGACAAATGCACCCAGAGCTTTGAGAACAGTTTCTAGAGATGGGAAATGAAGTATTTGAGGGACATTTGCTGCAAAACACTATGATGTGAGTTTGTACGCAGTAACAAGGAAGGCGTAGAGTGATCATCAGCCACCGTTTGTTAACTTTCTGCATAATTTTATTTAAGTCAAAACTAACCAACAGCAAAGTCTCGTCCGGGAGAATAGTCTTTCCTCATTCTGGGTTTTTCAAAGATTGCAAACCGCACTTTGCATGCGTCATCGTAGTTACAGAGTTCATTATTAAGCAGTTTAGTTGCCTGGTTGCCATTCAGCTGCGACGTCGGTGACTGCAGCATCGGGTTCAGATTATACACTTCAAACGAGAGGAGGAAAACTTCCATCAGAGGTTTAATGCTAAGCAGGAAGTATTACAAGGTGTTGGTCAGCAGCCACATGCACCAACAGCTCCAAAGCATGTAACCTCAGATGACTGTTTGCTCAACACACTGCGTGTGCCCTGAACTCCATAGTGGAAGTTGCTGCCTGTCAAGACCAGCGGCTTTGTAGTCACTCTAATCGGCTTTCCTGTATTGGAAAACACTCTGAGTTAAGGAGGGTAAGTCCATGGAAACATTGGCGGTGTGGAAAGTATGACTAGAATGCTGCGTCACTTTTCAGCAACTTGGCATACCTGTTTCAGGTGAAGGGCGCAGTCACAGGTGACAGAGGAGTGCGTTTGTATAGGCTGGATGATGTTATAGAGAGCAGCTTTCAACCCCTGGACAATTGCATGACGTGGAGCAGCTAAAGAAATTACCTTTTCATAGCAGGATTAGTAGAAATTGAGGTGCAATAGCAGGCTTTCTAGTCTTTCAGGTGCAATGACGCAAATTTCTCCACATTTACATACAGGACACGTTAACAAACGACGCCCAGTAAACAAACTTCAAGCCTCCAGGCAACACACTTCACTGTTCTGCCACATCAGCAATTCAATTGGCTGGACCAGACTGTCTCAGAGCCCTCAGGTGGCCCACATACTCACACTTTCTGTGCAATATTCAATTACGAGAGTATAACTGAACAAAAAAGCGTGTCACAGAACACCTACTCATGGGTGGATCACTGTTTTTTGCGCTTCGGTGGCTCATCAGAACTATTTATGCTCACACGGGTCTCATAACAAGAAGACATTCTTCTGATTTTTGTGAAGATTTCTCTCCTTTCTATCAGCCTGAGTGAGATGTTAGAGGGTTTGGTGCAGTTTGGTGCAGTGAGCATCATCAAAGGAAAGCAAAGGGTGAGAGAGAGTTGAAGAGAGACGACAGCACAAGGCGTGAGATGAGAGGGATTATCATTTCCTCTTCTCAGATCTAAAAATAACAGCTGCTCATCTGCTGCCTGCTGCAAAACAAATTTAGGGGGAGTATGTTTTTGCCCCACCATAGCATAGACACAGGCTTGTTCATATGGTTTTACTGCCGATGCCCCTAAAATATGTGAGAGTCTGTCTGCTGTCTGCTTTGAATGAGTGGGTTGGTTTGTGTTGTGTCTGTGTTGCATGCATGTGGGTGTGCTGCTGTGGGACAGACAGTTGCCTTGGTGACTGAACTGGCTTCCTTTTTTTTTTTTAAACAGTGATAAATCACTATGGCAACAGCACCAGTATTTTTAGAAGTCCTGCACCACAATAGACAGGGGTAGCTTGGCCTCATCCCTCATACAGGTGTGTTGACATGACCTGAATAAATGACACCAAGCATAGAATTAATTTCAAACTAATGCCACGTTGTAAGATATCGACCTAAGTAGCATTTTTTTTTTTTTTTTTTTTTGACTGACAGGATGTTTGCTTGATTTCAAAATCCTGCTGGATTGCTGGATGAACGTAATGGTCCTGCAATGTGCTGGAAGAGATAATAAAGTCCGACCCCAGTGGCACGCAGGAAATTGCGAGTTATGATGCAAGAGCCAGTGTTATAAATCTTGCTCTGATGATAACGCATGAATGCACGGTTCTTACGTGGAGGTGTACACACAGCTGTCTGTCCTTACTACAGGGAGGCCTGCAGTGCACAACAACACAAGGCGATGTCCGAGCGCACGCTATGACAGACGTCACAGTCCCAAGGTTACTCTGGTTATTCTTATCTGATTGTTTGTCATTCTGGCTACCTGAGCGTCTCGGCCCGTTCTGTTCGTTCTGCAGGCATGATCTCGCACGACAAAAAATGAGAAACCACTTCTCTGTGAAACCGAGCAGTGAAATAGGATGTGAGAATCTGCAGCACTCTCATCCTCCCAGCAACAACAACACAGAAGTATATACGTGGGTTGAAAATAACTCAGACATGAGCACAAAAAGCAGACTGGGGCTACGAGAGTGTGAAAAATGTTATGACCAAGGGTGTATGAGTTAGCAAGTGTTGGACCTGAGTGACCTGAAGATGAAATGTGCTCTGGAATTTCTTTAGATGCTTACAGTGCTATTTCATGAAAGAGGTTATGGCTGATCCCAACATGAATATAAATACATCCTGGCAGGGAGGACCTAGTGTCATCTCAGCCTCTTACCAAGCCATGGGGGAAAGAGAGGAAGCACAACGCTCACCATAAAAAAAACGGGAAGTGGGAATCGGAGCTAAATATTGAAATTTTAGACAAAAAAATGGTACACAGTGTACTACAAGTTTGACTCAACAACCACGTTGGGGGATCTGTGGTGACCTGGTGGGCAGCCGTACTAACCACACTACAGTGGGACAGTGTGACTGCACCCTAAAGGATATTATAGGTCACGCCACTCCAAACAACTGTGCTGTGATGTACCTATAAGGACCGCGCACGGCGTGTCATAGGTTTAAAGACCATGATGTCACAGCCCATTATGCAACTTTCCTTGAACTCTGGTCGACAGATTGATCAGATAGCGACGTGCCGCCGCTTGGAAGAATGAAGTGACAGTTGATCAGAGGGAGAATTTATGGTACAATATAACCAGCACACGCTCTGCCCTCACAGCAGTTGGCCCGTTTTGATATCACGGCATTTGTCCCACAGTTTTACCTCTATTACAGTTGCTGGCACTTAATGTAGAGTCTTATCGCCTCTTTAACCTTCGTCCCTGAAGGCCGCATGAATGTCACATGAAATTTAGTAACCTTATAAGAAAGATTGGAAGGAGACAGACGGACACATAGATAGATAGATAGATAGATAGATAGATAGATAGATAGATAGATAGATAGATAGATAGATAGATAGATAGATAGATAGATAGATAGATAGATAGATAGATAGATAGATAGATAGATAGATAGATAGATGGATGGATGGATGATGGATGGATGGATGGATGGATGGATTATATAACCCCCTCTGGCATTTTGTCTTATTTCTCAGCAGCTGCCAGGGTTATGTCAAGTTTATTTTTAGGCCACCAAATCCACGAGGGTCTGTTTTTTTCACATATTTTTAAAGCTGGGTGTTAAAAAATCATAAAGTGGCTCGTCCAGACAGCTTCAGTGCTCCTTGGCAGAGATTCGCCGTGCCTCTTGAACTGAGCACCATTCGTCCACAGGATATCTCCTCATTTGGTGTTTTGATGATGGTAGTGGCGAGCTGAGTCACTGATTTATAGTGTAATGTTGAAGAGAAATCCACTCATCTCCACAGACAAATATTCTTGATTATTCTATTGATAAAATGCCAGATCAGGTTATCAAGAGCTGTCAGTCAGTCAACCTTCTCGTCCTGTGGATGGAGGCATATACATCCTGGAGGACGCCATCAGGACAGAAACATTTAACCATAGTGTCAAAGTGATAACACAGAATGATATCATAATGACTCGCAGTGACCATTCCCTGTACGGACACAGCACAATAGAGCCAGCCGTGTGAGAATATGAGTGAATCCTTTCTCAGCCGGTCAAACCGCCCAAAATTATCTGGAAAAAAAAAAGAAGAGAGATATTTATCCACACTACAGCGCACGCAGACTCATTCTCCCTGCAGCCACCACAGTGAAGTGTATGAGTATGTGTGCTTAAAATAACCCAGACGGGACAAGACAGGCAGAGACAGCTATGAGTGTACAGTTCGTAGTCTGGAATAATCTGGATTAAGATGGATGACTACAGTCCAGTTAAGGCCGGTTAACTCCTGCAGGGTTGTGTCGTGGTTCTCTGCTGGTTAAAAACACGGCAGCGTTAATCCCCCCCACCCTCACATACACATCTTACTCTTCATGCATGCCGTGAGCAGATGCGGTGCCTGTAGATGGGTCGAAATGAGTGAGTCTGTCCGTATGTGGGTGGAGGAGGTGTGTTTCAAAGAAAGCCCTCAGTAGCTGTGTAAGACTCATTTGTCAGCAGCACAATGAGGTCACAATGATGTCTTCATTACCTTTTAATTACTATAATAAAGATCGTAGCAGTGCACATTCACAATGGTCTACTGTCATGTTGGCTCGTTCGTTAGTCTTGAAGGATTCAAGCAGGTCGTCTTACTTTTTGCCAGGAAAGGAAGCCGGCCTTGATCAGCGTGTGTTGTCCCCTTTGGAGTGTATATGATCTACTCTGTTCAGATAAAGTTGTACACCTCTGTTGACTGTATTGATTCAAGGTTAAGCTGCAGTCTCATATTCTTATCATCAATGAGCAACTGGTCTTTTAAGGCACCTTTCCATTGATTTTGTTAGGTTACCACGCATCTCATGTCAGGGCTGTCGGCTGTGTTTATGTCAAGAGCATAGATCAGGTCAGGGGACCTTTAAACAGGTTACATAAGGCAGTTATTGAAGCCGTACCGTACACAGCTGTTAGAGTAGATTAGTGGGACGACAAAAGCAAAAACAGCAAACGTCATCTCACTCTACCCCTCTGGGATTTGAAGGTGCTATTATTTATCCCAGGCGTCACTTTTTTATGTAACAACTTCTTCTGTAAACTGAGCAGGATTAAAGGTATACAGACAGTGACCTGTTTTAGCCATGAGAGCTGCACAGCTCTGGGGACAACAACATCTGTCGGTGTATGAAACAGTCTAGACTGAGATATTGATAGATTTTTGCCATAATCAGGTCAAAATACTTTGGGTTATGACTAAATAGGTCTTACTGTAAATCAACTCTGTGCTTCATTTTTTAATGTTAATTGGAAAATGTCGATATGCCGTCACGCTAAACTAGGATGGTAAACAATATATTTAAATATCAGCACGCTAACAACTGAGCAAATGAGCATGCTGACATTAGCTTTCAGCTCAAAGCAACGCTGTACCTAAATACAGCTTCACTGAGCTGCTGGCATGGCTGTAGGCTGTTAGTTTTGTTGTGTTATTTGTCTGGATATACATGACACAGCTATAAACATAACGTTAAGAGTGTAAACTTTACTTTCCTCCATATTTGATGCAATTATTGGAACAAACCTGTCATGTGAAGCTAAAAACCTTCTTCATTAACCCCCTAAACCATGTGAAAAAATGTCTGTGGGGAGGAGTTAGGAGTCTATGATCTGTAGATGTTTACGTAACCTGACGCATGAGGTCGAGGACACAGTGTTCTTCGGTCTGCTGGATCACCATAGTGGATTACGGCGACAATCAAATCCACCAGTTAAAAGCCACCGACCTTAACCCCTGACCTCTAGCTCAGCAGATATACTGTATGGCTGCCGTGGTGGACTATATCAGCAGCCTGTGGGTCGCCGAGAGATCAGAGCAGCTGTGACCTGTTGAATCACCGCTGAAGGCTCCTCAGACGTCAGAGTCCTGGTCAACAGTAACACAAATAATCCAACCTATAAGGACAATCAGTCATTAGAAGACCCGTAAGAGGATACGAAAAATTTAAAAGCAAGGGAACTGAGTGACAGACGCAGACAAGCGTTGTTGTACTGCTGTGGGTTTTCCAGAGTGACAGCAGATAGAAATCAGGAGAAGAGGGATAAGACAGCTGAGCATGGAGTGACTCACACTGCTCGGTCTCATGGTGATCTTGTGACTCTTTACTCCCACCCGCTTTCTATGGATATGCATGCAACGTTCCTCTCCCCCCCCAAGAGCCTCAAGGACAATTCAGGGAAGTGGGATATGGCTGTAGACTGTAGTATGATCCTGTTACCATCAGATTGTGGTCTTTCCAAAGGCCCTGATATCTGATTTTACCTCCTTACTTAAGGATTCCTACTAATGACTACTGTGATGATCTACTTAGCGCACACAGAGATGTGCTATGAAGCACAAACAAAACAAATGCAAATTAGACAACGCGAACATGGGCCCTTTGATGTCACTTGTGGAGACAACGAAGGATTGTGTGTGAGGCTTGACCTGATTTAGATGGAGGATGTTAACCGGTATACACAACAAGGGAGAGAAACTCGCTCAGAGGATGGTGAATGCTGGTGAAAACAAAGAAAGCGATGAATGTGAGAAAAAGCAGAGAAGAGAAAAAGAACAATAGTGACATTTACAGGAGTTGTCACCAGCAAAGTGAGAGACTCTTATGTAATGCCTGCAGCATACCCTTGGAGGAGTAGGAGTCTTAAGTGTGTGTAAGCTTGAGATACGCACAAATGTGGCAATCATTAATGGTGAAGCTCAGAGATTGTGGAAGAATATGCCATGTCTATTGATTTAGGCCGACGAAAACTGTATCTGAAAGTCTGAAGTCAGTTCAGTTCAATATCTGCTGCCTAGAGGAATATTACCAGCTGATACTGTAAATGTAAAAACTCTATCTTTAGAGCCCGGGTCCGCTGTCCACTTGCCCGGCTCCGGTTCTGGCACAACACCAACTCCATCAGCTGTTCCACACGCCCAGGCCTGAAAATCTCCTTTTCCCAGCGGTCCGAAACACCCGTCCTACCAGCTGTAGGACATCACAGGGAAAGCGGAAAATATTCTCTTCATAAAATATGATCCAGTTTCAGTGAAACAGTTGGTGACAGTTGGTGCTGTAAAGTGTTGCGTACTGCACTATTCATCTGATTACACGTCGATGGATCATCAAGATCATTTAAAATCTTTTATTATACTGTAGAAAAGTTGTAGAGTGTTCAACTCTTTAAAGGAAAGGTTTCACATTTGTGGAAATTATCCTGAGGGTTAGATGAGAAGACACGTCGTGTTTTTCATGTCAGTCTGCTCAGACAGATGAAGCCAGAGCCGACAGCTACAAACAACTCCCCAAACTCTCTCATGATGCTATTTGTTTATGTTAAAACACTGAAATAAACTGTTGAAGGAGTGTATTGATGTTTTCATAATTTTTGATATTATATTCTATAAAAAAACATGTTATATCTTTATCTACCAAACTATCTGTGTGTTACCTTGTCTGGTTTCATTTAGGCTTTTGTCTCGAGTCTTACTTTAATTTCATGTACCATATTTTCACTTTTCTCATGCAGTCACTCTGGTGACAAACAGAGACTTCTGTTTGTCTGTGTACCATCATGTATTTACCATCCATATAGCCCGGGGATGTTGACCTTTAAAGTCTTTTTGTGTTTTTACAGCTGAGGTCTTCAAAATACTGGAGGAGTATTTAGTTCTGTACATAAACCTGTACAGAACTAGAAATGGTTTTATGTGACGTGTACATTGCCCTCATCACACCTGCGTCCTTCAGTGAAAGCACCAAATGAAGAGCCTCTCTGTCAACAGACTAAACTGTAGATAAGGCCTCACTCTGTTGAAGTAGCCTCTCACTTATCGTTCCCCTTGTGGCCCAGCGCTGTGGGCCCTCAGTTATCAGAAAGTGTCCTGTGCTCTTTCTCTACTAGACTATGAGACTGTGCTGTCCTCTCCATTTGACAACTATGTGAGAAATGCTTCTCCAACTCTTTACAACTTCCCGTGGACTGATTCTCTCATTTTTTACTGCATTTTCCAAGACAGAAGGAAAGAAAGAACACATACACGGCCTGCTACCACTAAAACACCGTGGCCTCGACAAAACTGCAAACCATCAGCGTTTTTGCAATCTTGGGTTCCTCATTCGAATCTCACCTGATCGACCAGCATTTTTCAGTATTCTGGATGAATTCCTCTCTTGTTTTTCACAAATAATCCTTCTAGTTCATAGTTCTCCTTTTTCGGAGAAATGAACCATAACAGTACAAAGGCAAAGTGCAAAGGCTCAACTGAGTGCATTTCAACTTCTTTTATTGGGCAAGTATCACATTAGGATACTTGATGATGTTTCTACTGCTCTTCCAGTTATTTGAAACAATCAGCATTCCTTAAGCACAAACACTTAACATGATAATCTTTACAAGCTGATTTATTGCAGGGCATCTAATTGTTAACTGTTCCTGTTATTTTGTCGACTCCTTCACGGGCCTCTGTTGACATGTTGGCTGGTTTGACACCACCAGCTGGCCCGGCATTTCCTGACCTGCTCGTCATATTCAGGACATTGCTGCTCTCTGGTGGAGACGTGGTAATAACAGTGGAGCAGCAAATACCTGCTGGTCAGAGTAGATTGCGAATGGATGGTTACTGTGGAAAATACTGACCTAATCTGGCAGCTACCTTTCCCGTCATTAATGTTTCAGCAGCAGTAAAAGATGTCAGATTCTTCACTGAACTTAAAATAATAAGATATAATGTAATATATAAAATAAATTAAAAGTACTGATTATACTGAATATCCTCTTCACACTGTTAGATTGTTACATATTGAATTAATGATGCTTATTGTCATTGCAGTCACATATAAGCATTATTTTAATGATACAAATGTAATGGAGAAGAAGCCAGGCTGACCTGCTTGGAGTCCTGAAGCAGGGAAAAGATAAGCTTTGAATTCATGTATCATGTCCACCAACCTCTCCAGCCATCCAGTATTTCTACACTGGATTACTCCAGATTTGGTATATCAGTCGATCTGTAAAAATTTGATTAAACAAAAGAGAACTTCAGGATACACTTCTTAGTATCAGCCGAAGAAAGGTGTTAAATCCAGATTTGGACACACAGCCAGGCAATGAGACATGGCATCCATCCATACATTTTCAGTATCGCTTATCTTTATCAGGGTCACGGGGGCTGGAGCCAATCTACTGGAGGATATCTATCTACTCTATCTGCACCTACGGGCAATTTAGAGTCACCAATTAACCTGTTAAGTGCATGTCTTTGGACTGTGGGAGGAGGGCGGAGTACCCAGAGGGAACTCATGCAGACACAGGGAGAAAGGCCTCAGCCGGGGTTCAAACCTTCATGCTGTACCACTGCCCCACTATGCCATGGCATCAGGAGGTTAAAATGCAGAGGCCACGTTATGAACATTATCATTTCAGTTTTAGTGGTAGTAATGCGCTTCTTATTACGATTATTATTATTATTATTAGTAGTAGTAGTAGTGGTAGTAGTAGTAGTAAGAATAGTAGTAGTAGTAGTACTAACTGAGAAAGGTCCCTAAATTTGGTCCCAAAAAACTGTGGAAAGGCCTTTTGTTGCTGTAACACACACACATACACGTACACACATAGACACACACATATACATAGACACATAGATACACGCAAACATAGACACACACATAAACACACACACATGCATACGCGTACACAAACACGCACATACACACGGACATAGGCATAGACACACACACAAACAGACAGTGTATGTACAGTGTACAGTGTGTATATATACTCATGTACACGTGTATACGTATATATATGGAGGCTGGTCAAGTGTGTGTGTGTGTGTGTGTGTGTGTGTGTCTGGAGGCTGGTCCTTTAAATCGTTGGTGTTCGTGTCAGTGTAGTGGTGACGTGTCTCTAAAGTTTCTCCTCCTCCTCCTCCTCCTCCTCCTCCTCCTTCTTCTCCTCCTCCCGGCGGCTCAGTCAGTGGTGAGATTGAGTCTGGTCAGATTTACACAGTAAAGGACCACAGAGGTGGACAGCTGGGACATCATGGGCAGTGAGTATGACTATAAGACACGAGTTGTAGCGGACTTAGCGTGTGCGGCAAACCCCGAAACGCTGTTTTAACCGCTTCAGACAACTTAGTGAGCTAACGGTGCTAGCGCTGCTATTGGTAGCGGGCTAGCTTACGCTGCTAGCTGTCTAGCTAGTTGATTTAGCACTCTCGTGGGGATTTTGTGATAGTTTTGTATTTGTGGGGCTCGGTTAAACAGTTAGGCGGTATTTTTTTTTGTGAGCTATACATGTTGCTTGTGGAGAGATAGTCGAAACAGCGCGGCGCCTCTTGTTAGCTGGAAACATCCTCTAAGCTAACTCGTTAGCCGCTCATTCAAAGACACTGACAGTCTAGTGATGACGACGCATAACACAACCGGTGTTATCCCGAGCCTGCTGCTCCTAAATACTAACAGCAAACACGTGGTATCGATAATGTAAAGGTCTGTTATTAAAGGCCACGATATAAAATGCCTCATTTGATATTTAAATGTGTTTTTTATGTCGCTTATTGTGGCTCAAATCTGCCTTGAGTCCGCCCACCATTCACTGCCACGTCCCACCGACGGACCGGCTCTGTTTCCCAGTTGCTCAGCTCACATCATGTTTGCTTGTTTCCAGTCAAATTCCTGGAGGTGATCAAGCCATTCTGTGCAGTGCTGCCAGAGATCCAAAAACCTGAGAGAAAGGTGTGTGTGTGTGTGTGTTTACAATGCTCGTTTTTAATTGCTACACTTTGCCTTTGGCTGTGTGTTTAAACCTTTTCATAATGTGATGTGTCCCAACAGATCCAGTTCAGAGAGAAGGTGTTATGGACTGCCATCACTCTCTTCATCTTCCTGGTGTGTTGCCAGGTAAGCGTCAGGATTCATTACTATCAGCGTTTTCATATAATCCGTCTCTTCGGTCAGCTTAGTTAACTCGTTTTTATCAACGACAGGTTGATCCTAATCGTGTGGAATTGAATGACCTTCATCGTAAAATGACACACACACAACGTGCCACTTTTTTTTTTAAGCACATCTGTCAATAAGAGAAAGAGCTCCATATATCCTCGTAATGATCCCTGTGGCGTGTACGACTAATTTAAAAAATACCGTTAAGAGGTCGGCGAAACCAAAAGTCCACGGTAATGTTGGATGTGTTTTGTAGTGTTGGTGTTGTGTGAGCTCAATGTGCCGTAACGTTAAAGGTAAACAAGGTGAAACCACATAGCCACACCTCAGTGTGCAAATTACCAGAAACGATAGTAAACCAGAGTGCAATGTAAACAAATAAATAACTTATAATATAATATATACATTGTTTTGACAAGATAACAAATTCAAGACATGAGAACTGCATGTGGCAAGAAATAAGAGCTCAGAATTCTACCTTTCTAATACTTGTATATTGTGTACTACTACTGTTATCCAACAAGTCAAAGAGGTAAAAACAGGAAATATAGAAAAGGAAGCAATTTCTGTCCGGGAAGCTGCATTATAAACACAAAATAACTCCTTCTCTCACACTGTTTTTCCTCCAGATCCCGCTCTTTGGCATCATGTCCTCAGACTCTGCAGATCCGTTCTACTGGATGAGAGTAATTCTGGCTTCAAACAGAGGTATTTGTCTAGCTAATTATTGAGTAAGGGATCGAATGCCTGCCCGCTCTCCTGCTGGTATATCCTAACTCGATTATCTCCCTCCAGGTACCCTGATGGAGCTGGGTATCTCACCGATTGTCACCTCAGGCCTGATCATGCAGCTGCTTGCCGGAGCTAAGATCATCGAAGTTGGAGACACACCAAAGGACAGAGCGCTCTTCAACGGAGCTCAGAAATGTAAGCAAACTCTCATCGTGTAGTGATTGAGAGTATTTACTGTTATGTCCACATTCTAAAGACCTGTTCATGTTGTTCAGTGTTTGGCATGATCATCACCATCGGCCAGGCCATTGTATACGTGATGACCGGCATGTACGGAGATCCCTCAGAGATGGGTGCAGGAATCTGTCTGCTCATCATCATCCAGGTAAGAGCAGGAATTTTCTTTACATTTTTTGTCATAACTGGTTGCGTAATTGAACAGGGTGACGTGTCCGGGGTGTCGCCCATTCTCTCGTCTACAACATTTGTCTTTTATATGTCCTTTTAAATTAAGCCGGTGTTAGCTTGGGTTAGTATCAGCTTCTTTGCTCCACCAGAGTTCCCCAGATGTTGGTGATTTATTATCCTAAGACCTGTGCAAGTGCAAGACGGTACATCAAGGTTTTTTTCTAAGGGCAGTTTACTCAAGTAGCAGTGGAGGTGCTCCCCTCTAAAAATGAAAGAAACGCCACTGTGCCGTGACATTTCTCAGCTGACTGTATCTCCTGTGTTCTTCTGCAGCTGTTTGTGGCTGGGATGATTGTGCTACTGCTGGATGAGTTGCTCCAAAAAGGCTACGGTCTCGGTTCGGGAATCTCACTGTTCATTGCCACCAACATCTGCGAGACGATCGTCTGGAAGGCCTTCAGCCCCACGACTGTGAACACAGGAAGAGGTGAGATAAACACAAAGCCGGTTTTATGAATACATGAAACGCAATAGCAGCAATCAACGCAGTCCATCCTGTAGCTTCGCTTGCACTCTACAGAACAGTAATCTCATTCTTGTGACTCTATGTTTCTAGGCACGGAGTTTGAGGGAGCAATCATCGCTCTTTTCCACCTGCTGGCTACTCGCACAGACAAAGTGCGTGCTCTGAGAGAGGCCTTCTACAGACAGAACCTGCCCAACCTCATGAACCTCATCGCCACAGTATTCGTCTTTGCTGTAGTGATATACTTTCAGGTGAGTCGCTGGCCTTTCTGAATGAACATTATTGAAGTTTTTGTTTGTTTTTTTTTCCGCTCACACGTTCACCTCTTCTCGTAGGGATTCAGGGTCGATCTGCCCATCAAGTCTGCTCGCTACCGCGGCCAGTACAACACATACCCCATCAAGCTCTTCTACACCTCCAACATTCCCATCATCCTGCAGTCTGCCTTGGTCTCCAACTTGTACGTTATCTCCCAGATGCTTTCCACGCGATTCAGCGGCAATTTCCTGGTTAATCTGCTCGGTACTTGGTCTGTAAGTATACGATTAATCACACCTTCTGTTCAGTAGGATAAGATTTATTCTAAGAATCTTGATAAATTATTGGTATTTATTTTTTGGTAAAAGCTTGTGTTGTCTTCTCATGTTTGCAGGACACATCGACAGGCGGTCCAGCCCGTGCCTACCCCGTAGGTGGACTCTGTTACTACCTCTCTCCCCCTGAGTCATTTGGCTCTGTTCTGGACGACCCGGTCCATGCCATCATCTACATCGTCTTCATGCTCGGATCATGTGCCTTTTTCTCCAAAACCTGGATTGAGGTGTCAGGCTCCTCCGCCAAAGACGTACGTAGTAACCGCTTTGAAGCAGTTGGTGGTTTTATGGGGTTTGTTTCAAACAGACTGCGTTTTTAAAGCTCCGTCCTTCACTCTGATCCAGGTGGCGAAACAGCTGAAGGAGCAGCAGATGGTGATGAGGGGACACAGAGAAACCTCAATGGTTCATGAGCTTAACAGGTAAAATCATGTACAGAGAGTTCTTACTTTTCATGTGCATACCTCAGCAGCTGCGCAAACATACACTGAACAAGTTCAGATTTCGTGTTTGGTGCACACTATCACGGCTTACTGGGACAAGACAGGACTAAATGACTTGAGTTGATCTACTGGTTGTTTGGTTTCAAGCAGCAGGAGGTCTTTTAATGAAAGTCATTTACTTCTGGACTTCTTTGTGTCCTTGGAAATGTTATTCCACACAAACAAAGGAAAGTTTAATCCCTCGTTGAAGGTACAAAGTGCAAAATTGTCAATTATTGAGCTACACTAAACTTATTAAAAGTAAGGCAGCAGTGAACGAAACTCACAAGTGGAGGTGTTGATGTTTTCTCAGAATGTCAGACTATTTGTTAGTCACTACGTTTGCATGTCTACCGAAAGACTGTAGGCTGAAACTCGGTGTATTAATCTTAATCTCGATCTCCTTGTTTTGTGTTAGGTACATTCCTACAGCTGCTGCCTTTGGTGGGCTGTGTATCGGCGGCCTTTCGGTAATGGCTGACTTCCTCGGAGCCATCGGCTCCGGCACCGGTATCCTGCTGGCCGTCACCATCATCTATCAGTACTTTGAGATCTTTGTAAAAGAACAGAGCGAAGTAGGCAGCATGGGGGCCCTGCTCTTCTAAAACAAAACAAAAAAATCCAACATCCTTCCACCTTCAATCAACTTTTTATTAGGATCACCAACTTTGCATTTATTTTTCCATCTGCGTGAAGCCCCTGCGTCGTCAGCTGTTGAGTTTCAGGGTGTTTGAGGAATCTTCAGGAATCTCAGCTGAAATGGGACCTTGTGCGGTGGTGGGTCTCACACGGCTTGTCGCTCCCTCCACGTATCTTCCCAAGTAACACAAGTTTCAGCTGTACTCCATCAGATTTTCTGACGGACGTGAGACTAAAGCTCCCCCCATGATTCATTTAAAAGCCTTCCGTTGTGTATGCGATGAAGGCCGGCGGGACTTTTTTTCAGACTGACAATAGAGCGCTTCAGTATGCAGGCATACTCGACACGGATGACGGAGGTCAACTGCCTGCTGTGTGCATCAAAGCACTCGATGTTCTGCTTGGTGTTATCTTAGTTCAAACTTTTTTATTTTCAGCTGTTTTATTTTTATTTTTTTTTCTTCAACCTGCCAATTATGTGAAGGTGTGGACCAGGAGCTGAACTGTCAAACGCTAAATCAAGTACTGTTATTTTCCTCGTTGGTGACCCCGTGTTATGGCTTTTGTTCGGACGGGGTCTTGTGGATGTGGAGCTCACATTGGGGTCCACCTGTTAAACGAAATTTCTTCAGCCTATTTTTGTCATTTGATGAACCATGGAAAAAGAAAAAAAGAAAAGGTCCTCGCTGTTTTACTGTATGGCATTCCCAGGGAGCTGGCTGCAGTATTAACTCACATTTGTTTTTGTTTTTCTTTTGTTACCACTTGGTTTTGTTCTTTTAATTGTCTGCTCTGAGCATATTTACATTAATCCATTTTCCACAACTGACAAATTATGATTTTCTGTACATAAGCCATGCGTTGAATACCTTTTTGAATTTGTCCTGAGTGTAAGATAAAAGTCTTTTGAATATGTAAAAAAAATGATGCATTTCAGAACAAACTTATAGAAAAACATTCTCAATAAAAACCTTTTTTGTGGAAAAAGGCAAAATCTTGTTGATTCTTCAGCTCAGGTGACGTCTGAGGGCTGCGTCTCCATTTCATGACCTCGTGTTACTCTCTGGTAATAAGATGCAGTCTATGGTACTGACATCAAAACCATCAAACATGTTAAAGATTAGCTTCATAATAAATGTACTTGCTCTATATTTTTTAAATTAGATTTATTGTATTTATTATCTAAGCACTGCATTATTATATAAACATTTGATAACTGGTTTATAACATAGTGTAAAACATCTATAAAGGCCTCTTTAAGTGTTTATTAATGCACAATATTTTTAACAATTATAACCTTTTTTTGACAATTGCAAATTTGTATGTGTAAAACCAAAGAGCTGTTTGACAGAATAAGATGAGAATAAGAAATTCACGTGTCATAGAAGCTCACAGTACACAACATGGATAAGAAAGTACTCATATATAAAAGTTCTATACACTAGATACACATTTCAAGTAAACAGATGCACCCACATATCTATATATATAACAGTAAATCATTATAATAGTATAATTAAAGAGAGATATTAAAGTCTACACATGTCTATAGACAGATGCTCGTGTCCATGACCATTTAAATAGTTATTTTTTACGTCCTTTGTCTTTTAAGCTGTCCTTATGTCTCTGCCTGTATGTACAACTGAGAGCAAAGTGACCCGGAGTCCAATTGCTCCTGTGTGCACACACACCTGTCCCGTAAAGTGATCCTGATTCTGATTAATAAGGCTTTGCATGCATGAGGTGACATTGTAATGGCGAAACAATGCTGCATTACGTCGTGGCTGTGTGTGGAACAGAGAGCATGTCACAGCAGCTTGGACAGTACACTTTTTCTTATAGGGGGAAAGGAGACAGAGGAGGACGGCCTTCATCTCAGGTGTGCAGAGGTCCAGGGAGAGGAGATATTTAGGAGAGGTTTCTGAAAGCAACAGTAAAAGTGCAGGAAACAGTGAAGACCAGAGGGAGGCAGTAATGCAACGAAAAAGATGTGAACCGCTGCAAGAAGAAGAAGAAGACGGAGGAGGAGGAAGAGGAAGGAGGCTGCATGCTGGACGTCAAGCGAGCCACCTGATGCTGAGCTGAGACCTCGGACTCCTCCATGTGTTGTGCGCTGTGACGTTTAAGTGTCGGAGCCTTTCGGAGGATTTCAGCGTGTCCCTGCAGAAATGAGCTCGGTCAGAGAGGAAGGTAACCAGGCTGTGCATGCCGGCTAACTTCATTAGTAGTTTATTAGAGTTTGAATGAGACGTGCATGTGAGGTAGCCTGTTACGAAAACTGCACAAACAAGCCTCTCACTGAGTGTTGTTAAAGTCTGTCCCTGTGATAAAGCGTGAAAACAGGCCTGTTAGCTAACCACGGTGTTTAACCTTGACCGGCAACAACAGTACAGCGCGCCGTGGTGCGTTTAAAGACTCACTTTAAAGGTGTTTGTACTCAAAGTCACCTTGAGTCCAGACATATCACTGTAGATCAATGTTGTCATGGTAACATGTCCTGGTTTTGGTGGTTAACTGGTCCAATGACTCGGTATACTATATGTATACCTACTATGTACATTTTCCCACTACATACATGCATTAGGTCTATATTCTGTGCAGTGGTCTGCTGAGGAGGTCCAGCTCTGTCCTGGACTGTCCCCAAGGAAGTGAGGGAGAGGATAACAACTCCTCCCACCTCCTGCATGAGGCTGTACAGGCCTGTAAAACCTCCTTCAGCAACATATTGCTACTCCCGCCATGTAAGAAGGAGCTCCACCACAGCTCCTTCATTCCACCAGCTGTCAGACTCTTTAACACCAGCATGACTTTTGTCTGTATATTTCTTATTTATGAGTCATTTATCATCCAATTTCCTCAATGTGGGATCATATGTTTTCTTACATACAGTACAGAACTGAGTTGTTAGATAATAAACCAGTCGTTTCTGGCAAACAGTGTTGAAGCCTGTTGTCTCTATTAGACAAATGTGTCGTATGTCGTTGAATACTGAATGCTGCTCACACGTTTGCAAACAAAATGCCCATCACGATTTTACAGAACCAAAAGTTTCAACAGATCGCTAACGTCATGTTGTTTCTGTTTCTGCATCAACTTAAACTTGAGTTTATTTTTGTTACTTATCAGCTGACTGCCCAAAATTTGTTTGGACACTGATGAACTTCACCTTCAGTACGCAGCTGCTGTTGAACTGGTGTTATTACTTACTTGCTGTTACTCTCAAGCCTTTGGGTGGGTTAGGTGCTTACCACTGACGATTTTATTTGCATTTTGCACCTCAGGTAAAGACCGAATCATCTTTGTCACCAAAGAGGACCATGAAGCGCCCAGCAGTGCGGAGCTCGTGGAGGAAGATCCTAATGACCCGTATGAGGAGCGAGGTGAGGAGACCTAAAACAACTAAGACGAATATGTTTGAAACCTGCATATTAACTTCAACCACCGCTCTCCCCCTAGGTCTGATTCTCCCCAGTGGAGAGATCAACTGGAACTGCCCCTGCCTGGGCGGGATGGCCAGTGGTCCCTGTGGGACTGAATTTAAGGAAGCCTTCTCCTGTTTCCACTATAGTAAGGAGGAGGTAAAGGGCTCTGAGTGCCTGGAGCAGTTCAGGGCCATGCAGGAGTGTATGCAGCGTTACCCAGAGCTCTATCCTCAGGAAGACGATGAGAAGCCCCCACAAGGACAATCATCAGAAACAGACCAGACCTCACAAGACTCTGAATCTGCAGAAATGTCAGGTGCAAACGCAACAACCCTGAGCCAGACTCTAATACTGCACAACCCAACACCGAGGGCTCAGTGGAAAGCTATTGATTAGCTAAAGTCACATTTAGTCCAAAATAATTTCAACATGTTGCTAAAATTTACTGTTACACTTTTCATTGTTAAAAAAAGGAAAGGGGATTTGGAGGAAATATCAGAAATGGCTCATTTTGCTCTCAGCGGCCGGAGGCGTGTGTCTGTGTTTGATTGGCAGCAGTGAGCAGGAATACCAGAACCAAAGTAAACTAACTAAACTAGCATCTTACAAGTCATTTGCATACAGTGTGCTGTTAGCAGCGGTATTGACGGAGTGTGGACCACAACGGCATCTAAACTGACTGTGGGCTCAAAGTGGACTTCACAGGAAAGCTAATGCGGGTTGTTTTTCCTGCGTCTGTGGCTACTTCAATGATGCAGATTGATTTGGCTGCATGGAAACAAGTTCTCCATCTACATGAAACAGAGCACTAAAGATTTTCCAGTGAATTGATTCAAATGAAGGAGATAATATAATAAATAAAATATAAGTTTAGTTTCTGACATGTAGTTTACAGAGTAGGTACGTACGCTGTCTCAGGCAAAAGTTGACATTTAATTCCAGTTTATTTTAAATACGATGGGCTTGTATAAAACTAACATAATATGACCACTGATGTGTTTAAATTCAGGTTGTCTAATCTCGCTTTTGGGTTCATGCAAATCGAGATTAAAGAGTCTTTGATTGAATCAAGATCTTAGAGGAACAAGTCTGTTTGCGCTCTGTGAGGTGAATAGTGTCCTTTGTCTCAAGATAGATAGCTCGACATGCTGAGATTTAACATTCCCAATTTAAAGTGCTGAAACGTTTTATTCTCCTACATTCTGTTACAGCTGTTACTTTCTTACAATGTTCCGGATATTTCATTTTACAGACATGTTCTATACAAAGCTTATATTCATATTAAACATTGACTCAAAGTTTTTATAAGTCATGTTACTGATAAAGTTTGTCCTGTGGGACTTTTAGTGTTTCTTCTGCTAATTTATAACTAGACTTAAAACTTTTACCTCAGCTGAATACAACAGAGCAATTTGTGTGACACACAGGACTGAATGAAGTGACTTGAAGTGAATATTGTTAAAAAGTTTTATAATAAATAATAATAATACACCTTTGGTTCTTCTAGATATTCTTGTTGTGAACCCTTACCGATTTATGTGTACGAAGAAAATGTCACAGTGCCTTGCACAATGAAACGGCACCGCACGCCCTGCTTTTAAACACATTATGCTAGAACAATAAATTAAAACATGAAAACTGTCATAAGAAAAGTTTCCTGTCATGATGTGATACGTTTGTATGTCGTGATATCTCGTTATAACAAACTCTTCACGTGGACACTGACGTTTTCAATACGCTGCCGTAATAACTGAAGCAACCACGTCCGCGTGAAACCAAATGGGGCGTCCTTACTTTAGTCAACGGCTAACAGGTATTTGTAAGCAACATGGAAGAAGAAGCAGCTGCTGCTAATCGAGTTGAAGTTGAGCTGTCAGAGCAAAAATGCACAAATATACTCCTATAAAATATGATCCAGTTCCACCAAAAGATGATGGTTGTGAGTAGAATGATCAAAACAGGGAAAGAATATATTTAGACTATGAGAAAGATTGATTGATTGAATGATTGATTGCACTGTCAATCTTGGCCCCCCCTCACTGTAATTGGATAACTTCTCCTATGGTACACACCAGGTATACAGATTATGTCAGGACCAGCTCTTGTGGGTTGATCTACACATCAGCAGCTCAAATATCTTCTAGCAATTCTAACTCTATATTAATTGTGACTGTCCTCAACAGAAGTATTTCCATCGAGTATCCTTAAAATGATGTCACTGTGCGTGCTTTTGGAAAGGTAGAGGGGAGACAAGTCACTTTGCCCCAGTCCACAGCGTAAATTTAGGATTATCCTGATATCAGGATGCAGCAGTCAGGCTAATCTTTGTTACTGTGTAGTGAGGGCTGAACAGGCCTCCTGTACTGGCATGCTTGGGTAACAGGGGTCAGAGATCTGTGGCCGTGTTTGTCCACTGGAGCATGTGACACTTGTATGGTAATCAATAATTACCAAACACTGTCTTTCTTCATCCGTGTTACACCATTGGTGGATTGTGAAGGGCAAAGACGACCAGTGAGACAAAGTGAAGCGTGTGATCGCCCACAAATCTTCCGACGCTTTCTCTCCGCAGAGGACTATCACCAGGTCTCTGCTCAAGTGTGTGTGGCAGACAATATTCAACAGGATGTCTTCCTTAAAGGAGATATGCAGCGGTTTACCCCTGGATCCACTGCCCCCTAACCGGGGAAGAGATCCCAACATGCCACATGCACCCACGCGGACCCCCAACCTTACATCAGAGGAGGAGCGGGTGAGTAACCATGCAGACAATTTAAGTGTATTATAATGTATTTGTGCACGACAGCACGACAGACCTCACAATGGACGTTTAGACTCCTTCAATTCAGGTGTAACTAATATCATTAATAATGGCCGTGTTCCATTTTGTGCACCACAAAATGTTAATGTCATACCCCTGTGCATTTCCACTATAATAAGTTAAAATAATTTCTGTGAGCGCTGAACACGGACCGGCCGGGCTGCAAGCGAATTACACTGTTAACGACTATTAAAAGGAGAAAGTGAGCTACTTTTAGACACCATCATTAAGTTATGCCATGCTGTGTGCACTCTGCCTTATTGCATCACCACTGCTGGCTCATGCTCCGCCTTAAAAAATTGATTATTTTCTAAGGTCCTCAACTGCTTGCCCAAATCCAGAGCAAAGGCTCCAGTCAATAACTAAAGGTACAATATGCAGCTTTGTTTGTAACAGTGATCTCTGGTGGTTAAAAATTAAAAACACAGAGAGAGTCCCCCAACAGAGACCAAAACAAGCGCAACGTGGTTTTTACTTCATGAAGTAGCTTCTACGTTTGAGTCTGACTTCAGTCTGTGCTGCAAAATAATAAACAAGAAGAAGTTTAATTTGACTTATTTTGGATTGGTAGAGAGAGAGGACTCACTTCCCCCGGGAAAGCAGCCTCCTTCTCGGGCAGGAAGAGCCAAGCACGTCCTGCTGAATCTAACTTTCGCCCCAGTTCACTTTGTTTGCTTCCATGGCAACAAAACATAAACAGACCGCCCGGTCCATCAAAGCAAATTTCAAAATAATATGCTAACTTTGCTGACAGGAATATTACATATTGCACCTTTTAAAGTATACACCAGTCATATCTGACTTTATCATTGGATAGGATTGATTTGCACTGTGCTGTTGTCTGTGTGTGTTTCACTAATCTACATGTGTGTGTAAACATGTGTCCTCCCTCTAGCTGGCACTGAGGAATGCGTTGCGTTATTTCCCCCCCTCCCACCATGCGACACTTGCGCCTGAATTCGCTCAAGAGCTGCGGCAGCACGGGCACATCTACATGTACCGCTTCTGCCCCACGCTACGCATGAGGTGAGGCGGGCTGACAGCTGATGAGAGCCCAGATCATGCAGCAGTTTTTTTTCCCTGTGTTTCACCACAATGCTGATGCGAGTCTCCCTGTTTCCTCAGAGCTTACCCCATCGATCAGCACCCATGCCGCACACGTCAAGCGGCCTCCATAATGCTAATGATCATGAACAACCTGGACCCAGCAGTCGCTCAGGTGAGCCTCTAACACAGACTGTGTTAACAAAGCTCACTATAAGTTTGATTTAAAGTCCTGATGACGGCTTCATTCTTCTTCACACTTCAGTTCCCCCAGGAGCTCGTCACCTACGGAGGGAACGGGCAGGTGTTTAGTAACTGGGCTCAGGTAAATCCTGTGTAAGCTTCTGGTTCTTAAGTATCGACGTATATAGTGTTTGAATAAGTGAATATCAGTGATTTATGTGTGCAGTTTCGCCTGGTGATGCATTACCTGAGCGAGATGACAGAAGAACAAACTCTGGTCATGTACAGCGGTCATCCCATGGGCCTGTTCCCCAGCCTGCCTTCCTCACCTCGCGCCATCATCACCAACGGCATGGTAACCGCTCGACACACACCTGATTTCACGAGCAAATACTTCCACGTCGAACCCCTGTGCACTGACACACTCACTTTTTCTGCACCACTCAGGTTATTCCAAATTACTCCTCCAGGAATCAGTATGAAAAGATGTTTGCCCTTGGTGTGTCAATGTAAGTTTTTCATGTGTTATTAGTTTGTTTGTTTTTCATTAGGTTTTCATTTATGTCTTCCTGTAATGAGTTATTTTGTTTGTCCGTGTTCAGGTACGGTCAAATGACAGCAGGCAGCTACTGCTACATTGGACCTCAAGGCATCGTTCATGGCACTATGGTTTGTTAAGTTTTAAAAGCATGGCGTCATGCAAAATATGAATTACTTTTAATCAGTGGTTCCCAAACTGAGGGCCAGGAACCCCCAAAGAGTGTCAGAGACAAGACAAAAATATACAATTGTATAAATACTGAATAGTTTCACGTCTTTACACCTCTAAAGATTATTTAAATGAAACCATCTGAGGAGGCAAAACCACTCATCGGTTGAACTCACGACACAACTTGATGAGATGTGTCTCATAAGGACGTTTCTTTATATTAAGTTTGCGAACCACTGCTTTAAATCTTATAATTTAGAGTACACGTTACCTGTGCGTTACCTGTTCCTGTTTTTAATCGGTGTCCTCGTGTTTTCACGTGAAGTTGACTGTGCTGAACGCCGGCCGGAGGTACCTGGGCTCCAGTGACTTGAGGGGCCGTGTCTTAGTGACCTCTGGCCTGGGGGGCATGAGCGGAGCTCAGGCCAAAGCTGCCGTCATTGCCGGCTGTATTGGCGTGATTGCTGAGGTCAGCTGGTATCCCATCATTTCCCCGTCAATACTCCCTGCTGACTGAGCAGGAATAAAGTACATACTGTATGTCAATGTGTGACTTTGTGACTCTGTGTAGGTGGACGAGGCTCCTCTCAGAAAGAGACACGAGCAGGGCTGGCTGATGGAGGTCACCAGCAGCATAGAGCACTGCATTAAACGCATCAGGTAACAAAGAGAAAGAGTGTTACTTAATGGTCACAATGTGTGTGTGTGTGTGTTTTCCACTTCCATTCAGAGTGTGTTCAATATCAATCAGCAACCCTGTTAGTTAAAAAAAACCTGCATGGCAGTTGTGATGCATTAAATTACTGAATTAAAGGCACACGTATTTTTAGTAAGACATACTGAAATGATCAAAAGTAGAAGAAGACAAGGGAAACAGTGAAACGCTCGAGTCTGTACAGCGAATGTGAAGTTACATCCAGCAGCTGGTTAGCTTAGCTTAGCACAAAGGCTAAAAACACAAATTAGCATGTTGTGTTTCAAATGTTTGATCCATGCAAAAAGAAGTGTAAAAATAACATCTTGCACTCTGAGAGTTGTTTGTTATCTTCTGACAGTGCCAGGCTAGCTGCTTCCCCTTATTTCCAGTCTTCATGCTAAGCTAAGCTAACCAGTTTCTGACTGTACAGACACACTAGCTAACTAGCTATACTTTACATATCACCGCTGCTGCATTATTATTACTGCATTATATGTTCAGCATGAAACCACAAAAAAAGACTCTAAGATGAATTATTATATTTTTTTCAGAGAGGCCAAGCGCTCCATGTCCCCCCTCAGTATTGGTTACCATGGCAACATTGTAGACTTGTGGTAAGTGAGAGGTGAAAACTTCTTCTTCTACACAACACACACACAGGCCAACACCGGCGTTGCTGCTGCTGCTGCTGCTACGGTGAAACCTTTTTTGTTACGCACTCTGAAATCTTTGTCCTCATTTTCTAACTTTCTAATCAGGGAGAGGCTGCTGCTGGAGTACGAGAGGACAGGGGAGCTCCTGGTGGATCTGGGCTCAGATCAGACCTCCCTTCACAATCCATTTAATGGAGGCTACTACCCGGTCCAGCTCAGCTTCCGCCAGGCGAATCAGCTCATGTCGACCGATCCAAATCGCTTCCGAACCCTGGTAGAAGAAAGGTAACATGAATGACGCACACAGAAGGTATATTTCCTGCAATCTATATGAGTTTTTTAAGCTGAAAAAAAAATCTGTTTCAAACGATCACAGCCTTCGAAGACAAATTACCGCCATCAACAAGCTGTCTGAGGCTGGTATGTTTTTCTGGGACTATGGCAACGCATTTCTCCTGGAGGCCCAGAGAGCTGGTCAGTAGTTTAACACTCACAATATCAAGATGTATCAAAATTATTATTCAGTCCGGGTCAGATCAACAAAGAGGCTTGTGTTTCTTGTCTTATAGGAGCAGAAGTAGAGAAGGTCGGTGGAGGAGCAACTGAATTTCGTTATCCTTCTTATGTCCAGCACATTATGGGGTGAGAGGTTTTCTTAATGATTTAATCAAACACTAGATCTGTAGGAAAAGAACAGATTAATAAGAGGTGGTCGGATCGTTTGTGAGCTTTCTACTTCTGTCTTTGCCACAGGGACATTTTCTCTTTGGGCTTTGGCCCATTTCGCTGGGTGTGCACATCTGGCGACCCTCAAGATCTTGCCGTAACCGACAACATTGCCGCTTCCGTCTTGGAGGAAATTAGTGCCAGCGTGTCTGATCTTATCAGACAGCAATACAACGACAACATCCGCTGGATCAAAGAGGCTGGAAAGCACAAAATGGTCTGTCCCTTCCTGGGAAATCAAAACCTGCATTTTGCGGATTCGCTCTCCCAATGCGAATCTGATGAAGAGACACTTAACTGCAGTAAGCTGATTTCCTCCTGTGGGCTGTGTTTTTTTTTTTTCAGGTTGTGGGATCTCAGGCCAGAATCCTCTACTCTGACCAGAGAGGAAGAATCTCCATCGCTCTGGCTATCAACCAGGCCATCGCTGATGGGAGAGTTTCAGTAAGACGATAAATTGTCTGCCAAGGAGATTATTTTGTGTTTACTGCGGCCTGCACGATATCAAGTTTTCACTGCACTCTTAACAGCGTGTCTTGTGTTACTTCTGTTGTCCAGGCTCCTGTGGTTATCAGCAGAGACCATCACGACGTTAGTGGCACAGACAGCCCCTTCAGAGAAACCTCGAATGTTTATGACGGATCTGCTTTCTGTGCAGGTATGTCTGTCGAAACCTTCTAATTTTCATCCATACTGATATGATGGTGCCTGAAACGAACGACTCATGATGAGTGCCCGCTGCTCGGTTTGTAGGACAACAATGGTTCAGGTGATACGCAGGACAAAGACGCTGTAACATTCAGTGTGTGTTCTCAGTTTCATGCTTTGTTGTGTGGACAATGACTGACCGATGATCACAGCATCGTTTACAGTCCTGCAGTTACCTCTGACATACAAAAGCGGTAGCCGTGCGGGTGGCCCTGTCTCTTTGCTCAGCTTCCTTGCCTCGCTCACTCTCAGTAACGCTGCAGGAATAACTCTAAAAACACAAAATGACAGCTCACAATGTCTCCTCCTTACAGACATGGCGGTCCAAAACTTTGTTGGTGATGCATTCAGGGGAGCCACATGGGTATCCCTGCACAACGGTGGTGGCGTTGGCTGGTAAGGCTGGCTCATCGTCAAGCAATCTGCGTGAGGCATTATTATTATGAGACATTTATTTAATGAACGCTTTATTGCACAGGGGCGAGGTAATGAATGGAGGGTTTGGTTTGCTGTTGGACGGCTCAGACGAAGCAGCAAAGCGCGCCAGTACGATGCTCAGCTGGGACGTCTCCAACGGGGTGAGAGCGTGCATGAGGATAGCTTCCACAACGTGTGTGCCCCAAAAAAAAAATTGCAGGTAGTTGCTGGGTGGCTTTAATCTGTCTCCGTGTGACACAGGTGGCTCGTCGCTGCTGGTCTGGAAACTCCAACGCTTTTGAGACAATCCAACGCACCATGGAGGAGAACAGGCAGCTGCGCGTCACCATGCCTTTTCCTGTGCAGGATGAGTGCGTGCTGGACCGTGCACTGCAGGGCTAGCGAACACCTGAAGCGTACATACAGCCGCACTGCAAAGGAAACCTGCTGCTTATATCGAGCTGCTGAAATTCGAAATCACCCACAAAGATAGTTCAACCCAGGAAAAAGCTTCAAAACGTTTAGTCAGAATCAGGTCATGAATCAGTGGGCCGCAAAAGTTTTGCCACCCTTTGACAGCCTTGGTATTCGTTTGTTAGATTGTGTGTGTGTGTGTGTGTGTGTGTGTGTGTGTGTGTGAATGCTTTAACGCATGGATACAGGCATGGAGGTGGTTACATTCACGCTTGTTTTTCTGTGCTGAAAATTAAATTACAAGTCTGTATAAAAAATATAAAGCCAATGTGAGTCATTTGTATGTCAGTGGCAGGGGAATGTCGTTATAACACTTTATAATACAATCATGAACTTAAATGATGATTAAGTCTGTGATTTGTATCCTTATTAGTTTGTTTTATATTGTGGGAAAAGGCAGAAAAATGTGAAACTACACATGAAACCTTTAGACAAGGAGTGGCGTTGGTCACGGCTGTGCAACCTGCTTGTTTCCGGCTTCTCCTGCACATATTTTCCATGTTAAAGCCTGCACAAACAGGTTTTGGTGTCGATAAATGAGACAAAGCTGGGTGTCTGTTTTCACAACCTCATTCAAACTTGTCAAAGACCATACATACTAAATACTAAAAAAGGAAATGTTTTGATTAGAGCAACGTTTTGTGATTTAGCGCCCCCCCCCCCCTCCCAGTTTCAGAGAGCAATACCATTGTGTTAAAAATGAACAGCTTTACATCAAGCAAGTGCAACAGCACAAGACATAGCAGCCAGCTAATGTTATTTATTAGTCCAACAGCAAGAAGCCCAGCTCAGGCTTTTATTTCAGGAAGCTTTCGCCGTCAACTAAAAGTCAGGCTGAGATTTATTCTCGTCCAGCAGCCTCAGTCTACCTCTCTAATATTAAGTCCCACAGAAAAGGAGAAAACATACAAGATAAAAATATGAATATCAGATTTGAATGATTTCATTGTGCGCTTTGTGAATTCTGCCCTCCCAACCTCTGCATATCATCTTCATTGCTCAGTTAATCTTTTTATTGATATTCTAGGGCGCACTTTACATTAATAATAGGCAGTGTTATTATAGTTTTTGTATTTTTATTTCAGTTTCATTTAGTCTCCAGACTGAGTGTCTCCTTTCAGTTTATTACTTTTTGTTTGTTAAGTTTCAGTATTAGTTTGTTTGTGGCTATTAGGGGCACTTTGTGAAGGTAGCAACCATCTAATGATGTACAAATATCTTCTCATGCTTGTTGTGTAGACAAAGTTGAAATGAAAAAGGTCCCGTTTGTTTATAGCATTTTCATTTAGTTATTTTAATACACATTTAGTTAACTAAGGTGTGTCTTCACGCCTAGTTTCAGTTTTTAGTTAATTACTTGGTTAATAACTTTGATACTGGGCAGATGTGCTGAAGACACTCTCGTCCCACAGCTGGAAGGACACAGCTCTGTTCTTTCCAAGGGTCCAGTTTCCATTGATAACATCATTCTGAACGATGCACTTGAATTGATTTCTGATCATGGCTCTTGGTCTGGTGCTCTCCGTCCAGTGTCCACTGGTACCCTGCCGTGCGTCTTTAAGAAGAACATGAATTTGAGCCGCTCCGCGCTGACGTAAGGGAATTGGAGAGGTTGTACCCTGCAGGAAGAGGCAGATAACCGTGATGAGGACCGTGCAGGGGTACCGGATTTCTGTCCTCTCAGCCATTTAACGTAGTTTCACCTTTTTGTAACCCACAAATCCAGAGATAAGCTGGATTCTTTTGAGGTTTTCGCGCCAGTACAGCGGTGCGACTTCAGACCTCCGCCCTTTTTCTGAACTCCGAGGAGGTCTCCCGGATTTCATCCCTCGTTTCTTTGCTCTCAAAGTGGGTCGAGATGTTCTGTCGGGAAGTACGAAAGTCTGGACGTACGCGGATGAACTAGAATGACTCCGGATATTTGCTGTGGTTGGGGCTGATGTGATTTGCTCTGCATCACTGTTGGAAGGAAAGGGGGAAAAAATGCACCATAACCAGGAGGAGCAGTCGGTAAATCCAATTACTGCGCAGCACGGGACGGCGCACCACGGCGACTCCAACAGCCTGGGGACCAGCTTAGACTGTGGCCTCAATGACCTCCAACCACCTGCTTACTCTAAATTGGAGTTCAAGAAAAATGCGGTGACAGATGATTATAAAGTCACAGCTCAGGTTCTGGGCTTGGGAATCAATGGCAAAGTACTGGAATGTTATTGCAAGAAAACAGGAGAGAAATGTGCCCTCAAGGTGGGTGTTAGTCTGCTTTTTAAAAACCCCCAGTGTGATGCTCACATCAGTAATTCACATCTTCTCTGTGATCAACCCTCATTTAATCAGGTCTTATACTGGAAATGTGTGATTTTTTTGTGACACTTTGTGTCGTTGGGTGGATTTTTGTGTGACGCAATGAAATATTAATTCAGTCATAAGTGTATGTAGCAGTAATCTGAAAGCAAATTCAGCCACCGAGCCACCCAGACAGTGCATGTGTCTGTCAGACAGTGATGTGCTGTCTGGGATGCTTTGACACATGCTTGTTGTATGGACAGTGGTCTGCTCTGTTGATATTAACCTCGTCATCTGAGCTGCTGACATTTAACAAAAGTAAAAAAAACATATGAGTTATTCAGAGCTGGTAAGTCAATAAACAGCTGTAGGTCTGCAGGAAAGAAAGTACAAACAGGATATACGTCCCCATGAGTTCCTCCACATGTTTTCTTTGGAGTACCTTGGGTACCGGAAAAGATATGATGAAATGTGAAGAGCCAGCACAGATTGTGATGTGTGGTGCTGTGATTTGTGCAAAGAGGCGTTCATAAACATTCACATCGGAGCCCTTTTTTTTCCACAAGGATTCGGGCTGTGGTCCGCATGTCTAATGAACCTAGGATATCCTCCTCTTCCTCCTCTGTCTGATACCACAGCTCGAACACTGTGTCTAAATGCACTCTTACAGCATTCACTCTTAATGTTCTCTCAAGCATGAATGGTTTTAATAAGGGCCATTAAAACCGTGAGTGTCCTCGCAGTAGGTCACGTGTTTCTGTGTGTGTGTTCATTGATTTCTTGTCAATAAACTAATATATAAAATAAAAAAAGGGGGGGGGGGGGGGGGCAGAAGCATTTCATTGTGTTTTATTGTTTTTTTGTGATGTGGAGCAGATCCTGTACGATACGCCTAAAGCCAGACGGGAGGTTGAGCTGCACTGGAGAGCTTCCGGAGGTCCCCACATTGTGCCGATACTCAACCTGTACGAGAACATGCACCAGGGGAAGAAATGTCTCCTCATCATAATGGAGTGGTGAGCATTTCCAGCTCTTCCAAGTAGATTTGTGTGTTTGTCTATAATGTAGCACAGTTATGTGTTCTCTCTTTAAACTGAAGCCATCCACGCTAAAGAAGCTTCATATGTGAATAATGTACCAACTCCTATGATGCCCACTTCAAGACTAGTATCCTGTATTTGGGAATGTCTGCATGGCATCTGGATCCAGCTGAGTTTGATTCCAGCTCACACCTGGCTTGCATTTCATCGTTCTGGGAAATCTACGCTGTTAAACAGAAAAGGATTACAAACCTGTGCTCTCCTCTACTTTTTGTTTCTCCTTTTGTTTCCATCCTGGATAAAGTCACCTTAGAACTTCCACACAGCAGCTAACTTATGCATGAGCGCTTTTCAAAAGACTTCCTTTAAATCGCTCTTTAAAAAGATTTTTATATTTCATATTCCCTCGGTAGCAGTAAAAAAAAACACACACAACTGTTCCTGTCCATATACGGCAGTCTGAATTTTGCCCTGTGTTCAAATTTAACTTGTGCAAATAATTAAACTCGGGCTCACGGTGAAAACAAAAGTGAGACATCGCAGTGCAGAGCGACACAGGATGGTAATAATCCAATACGCACTGCTTTTGAATGCTGTTTGTCCTCTTTGTTCACCACAGAACAGACTTTGACGGGATTTATCTGAGTCACTGACCGCATGTTGATGTGGCTTAAATTTCATTCCCATACTGTCATGCTAAGAGTTAACTTTTGACAGACGTGCAGCTTTACTGGAATATGGAAACACTTTCCGATGCACAGATACATGATAAGCTGCTCATGTAGGATATGTGATGTCTTACAGAAACAAACTTTGAGCCGCTTGAATCCAGTGTTACATGTTATTATAATTAACATCTTATAGTGTTAAATTAACGCAGTAGCCTGCTGTAAATTCTGCTCACTGGGTGGCTTTTCCCTTTAATGCGTCCTTACGGCTCGAGTCATCTGAGTCTGCCGTGGCTCAGAACACCGGACTCATCTGAACAGTAAATTGTGAGGCACAATGACTCGCTTTGTTGTCAAACCATGATTGCGGTGGAGAGCTGTTTGCCAAGAGTCCCCTCGCTGCCCCAGTTCTGATCTCTTTGTTAAACTTGTCTCAGTATGAAGGGAGGAGAGCTGTTCAGTCGCATTCAGGCCAGAGGAGACCAGGCCTTCACGGAGAGAGGTGGGTAAGAGCTCACGTTAAGCACTTTGAATTCATATACACCGTGTCCCTCGCGTCACAGCTATGTCATGTCTGTCATTTAGAGGCGTCAGAGATCATGCACGACATCGGCACGGCCATAGAGTACCTCCACCACATGGACATTGCTCATAGGGATGTAAAGGTACTGCGGCTGTCAAAACTATTATTCCCAGAGAGTGTAAGAAAGAGTTTCTCGCTAAAAACATTTGTTCTGTTCTGTTCTCTCACTGTTGTGCACGCCACAGCCTGAAAACCTGCTCTATACCACCAAGGAGAGTAACGCTACCCTCAAACTGACTGACTTTGGCTTTGCTAAGGAGACGACACTGCACAACTCCCTCCAAACTCCCTGTTACACTCCATATTATGTTGGTAAGTGTTTGCTGAGAGGGAAACAGTTGGGAAGAGTTGATCTGATCGGGGCGATCATGGTGGTGCAGTGGTTAGCGCTGTCACCTCACAGCAAGAAGCTCCTGGTTCACACACCGGCTAGGGCCTTTCTTGCATGTTCTCCCTGCAGACACAGGCAGTTCTCTCCAGGTCTTTCCCCAAGCAGCGGCTGGCCAATAGAGGGCGGTGTGGTGCCGCCCTCCCTGAGCCACAAAAATAAAAGTAAAAAATTCAAAACAATCATTAAAATATTAAATAATTCATATTTTCAATATTTGTGTGTTTAATATTATATAAAATCAACTGCACGGCAACATGCTGTCCCTTGTCTGCATGTCTCCGCTGCTCTGGAGTTGGATCTATCTACAGCGTTCAGTTGACTGACAACTTGATGGGAGAGCGGCGATTAATATTAAATTTCTTTGCTGCTGGTATGTCCAATATACCGCTCCAACCACCAGTCAAACTTCCACTGCAGCCATCGCATCGACTCTGAAAGTTGATTTGGATAAAAGCGTCAGCTACATGAATAAATGTTAAGGGATTGGCAGTAACAGTGTGCGTTTCCTCCCATTTATCAAATCTGTTTTTGCTACAGGACTAGAGGCCAAGTTACGTTGAGGTTTTAAAAAATATTTAGAAGGTATTAAAAAGGTATTAAATGGTATTAGATTGAACCTCAGGATTCCTGCATAAACCCTGTTATTATTTCACAGAGTATCCTGAATATGGCACAGCCCCCGCCGCCGCTTTCTCCCATAGTCCAACTTAATATGTTAATTGGTGACTGTAAATGCCTGTAGGTGTGAATGTGAGCTGTCTGCCTGTGATGAACTGGCTGCAGCCCGTGCGACCTTGATAATGGATATTCACTATTAACTGATGGGGTGGCAGATTTATGAGCTGGAATGAAAATCAATCTGTGCAGTCATTCTGTACTGATAGTCAGCGGACTGATTTCTTAAACAAATAACTTTATTAACTTGTTAAATCGTTTGCTGTCGTTCATTCTCATGTAGTTCATGTGTCTCTGTATATAGACCTGCTTTTATACCGTCATTGTTCACTCCAAATGTGTTTGTTCTTCTCTGTATCTATCTGTCTGTCCAGCCCCAGAGGTGCTCGGGCCAGAGAAATATGACAAGTCATGTGACATGTGGTCTTTAGGCGTAATCATGTACATTCTGTGAGTATCGTGTGTGTCTGCAACTGATTCAAATTTATAGACGCATTTCTGTTTATTCTGGTGTGTTGGTGTTGAAAGAAGGCAGCAAAGTGAACTAGTCTGTTCTCCTCTCCTCTCTTTTGTCTCTAGTCTGTGTGGTTTTCCTCCGTTCTACTCCAACACAGGTCAGGCCATCTCTCCGGGCATGAAGCAGAGGATCAGACTGGGCCAGTATGAGTTTCCCCATACCTGAGTGGGCTGATGTGTCTGAGGAAGGTCAGGCTTTGGGCGTGAAAATCAGAAATAACAAGATTTCACTGTAATTGGATGTGCACATTTCAACTATAACACCTCCTCGTGTGATGAAGGAATACATAATATTCACAGTTAATGCTGCTATAGTAATGACAGTAACGGTACAGAAAATGGCTGTGTGTCATGTGAACAGTGTTGATCGTGGTGACAGTGCCACACATTATCACTTGACTGCAGGCTTACAGAGCGTTTTAGTGTCTGCTCATTGTTCTGGTTGTTTTGGTAAGCAGATAGTCTTCTCAGGAAGTGGTAGAGACCAGAAATAACACTTTAAGTAAATATTGGACTCAATTCAAATGCAGCTCTGAATGAATGATTACTTTCAGGATGTGTAAGTAAGCAAGTGTTTGCTAAAATAAGGACTTTAAAAGAGGATAATACACCAATGTTTACAGCTTGTTTCTGCTGCCCACCAGTGGTCTAAATGTAGCATGCTGCAACAATAACCTTTTGTTTAGTTCTTTGTTGATTTTTTTTTTACATTACAAAATGTCAGCAGTCATAGTATTTAAGTATAGTGTTTCCTCTGAATGTGTATTTAATTTCTTACTTTAGGGAATACATAGTGTGTCTCATCCACCTTGTGAAGCTACAGTAGGTGGAGACTGTTCCAGCATGGTGTGATGCCAAAAAAGGCACATAGACAACACACAAACTGTTCTCTTAAAGATCTTTATGTAAGCGTCAGAAATACCAGTCCAGAATGTGGAAAGTTTTGTGGTTGATCCAAACATTACTAAAAATATCTGAATAACCTCCAGTTAACATAAAACAGTAAACACCATTATAGGTCCGTAAGGTCTGCTCAATACTCTGAATTGAATGCTTAATGTTGTTTAACCTTTATGTCATCTGTAGCCAAACAGCTCATCATTCAGTTACTGAAGACAGAGCCCAATGAGAGGATGACTATCGGACAGTTTGTGAACCATCCTTGGATCAGCGTAAGTTATCGCTTTCTAAGCCCTGTGCCCATTCAGTACGCCTGTGTGTTATCTAGAATGACTTAAATTCACCAGGTATGTGTACACACACAAGGAATATGACTCCGGTTACACTTTGCTCTTGTAGTACAAACATATACAGACGTAGGTGCAGTTAAAAAACAAAACAGAGGACTTAAACAAGAAGAACAAAAACTATGTGCATATAAAAAAGTAAATATCTATCTATATAAAAATATATGTATGTATAGACAATGAAAAACCTTTTTAACACTGAATGAATGGGAATTTATATGATTTTGTTTTTGTTTTAATACTGCAGCAGTCAATGGTGGTGCCTCCAACACCGCTCCACACCTCTCGTGTTTTGACAGAGGACAAGGAGCTGTGGGATGACGTGAAGGTGGGGCTCTGTCTAGATCTGACCACAAGGTGGCAGCGAAGGAACAGACTTACAGCACACATTGTTTCTCTCTTCTGACAGGAGGAAATGACCAGCGCCCTGGCCACCATGCGTGTCGACTATGACCAGGTGAAGATCAAAGACTTGGACATGTCCAGCAACCCTCTGCTCAACAAGAGGCGAAAGAGGCCCGTGCCCGAGTGACCCGACACAGGAGGAGGTGTGTAATAGTCACAGAGAAGAAGAGCATGGGGAAATTATTATTTGACAAAAAAAAAAAGTAGTATTAATCTATGAAAGTCAGGGTGAGCAATATTTTCCCATCTTAATGTCACTTCTTGTATTTTACTCACTTTTTATATCACTGCACTCGAAAGTCTAATAAATGTCATTTATTTCAATCGTTACTACTACTTAATATGTGGAATAAAATTTTGCTTTTTATGTTTTACAAGTGTGTTGTGTCCCTTTTGTGCGGGGAAAACCTAATTTTACACAGTTTGTATGATACTGAGAGAATCACAAAAACCTGGCAGGTGAAAATGAGGTAGTAAGTTGAAACCAAAGACGTTGTGGCAGTGCGAGAAAATGGTTCTTACTGTAAACAAAGAGAGAAGAAATATATCTAATATATACAATAAGTATGAAGTATTACAATATGGAAGTACAGTAAAGTACATGTCAAAACTGAGTACCGTACTTGAGTAAATGTACTTCCCACTATTGGTTGTATATTATCTGTAAGAGATTCATACTAGGACCAAACAGTGACTTTATTTACATCGCTTGAGGGATGTCAGGGAAACTAAACACTCCAAGAGGTGACATTTACCTTTTATATCTGCTTCTATATAAAGACTTCAGTTAGGAAAGAATAGCCACAGTGTACACATCGCGTACACCAAGTCAAATTAATTTGCATAGGTTCCAGCTACAATGGAAATGTAGCTCGATGCCATTCAAACCAGTTGCGCTATGGGACTGACTCAGGACTGACTGTTTAATGGATCAAAAGGAATGAAAGGATAAGTTAGTGACAGTGGCGGTGAGCAGGAGGCGACAACAAGGGTCCTGCGATGGCTTCGAGTCTGATTCCCGGATGTCTTGTAATGAGTGATCTCCTGACTATCCGTGAAAAAGGTGTCCTCTTCACTCTGCTCGAACCTCATTGTAAGGTCAGTACAGTTCATTACAGTCACTTCAAATCAACCTCTAGAAAGATATAATTGAACTAGTTTATCTATAAACATTTGAAACAGTGCAGTGGATGGTGAACGTGTGTTATGAAGGTAAAATGGGTGCAAAATTTCTTTTTATTACCACTGGCTGAATTAAAAGTTGTATCCTCTGGGCTTGTTTTCATGTTATCAGTAAAGTCTGTCAGAGGAGGCCTGGTGGATGAACGGACTTTTTTATGAGGGTTGCTTTGTTTACATTATCTGCTGTTTGTGTAAGCCGGCACACCAGAGCAGGTGCTCCAACATGTGAACATGTACGATAATAATCTTTTCTGTGTGACACTATTTATAGCGCTTAAAAATAGAAGAACAAACAAATAGAAATAACCAAAGACAAAGGAAAACATAACAGAGAGGATTACAGTAAGGTTTTTTAAATGATTATTATATATAAATACAATGTAATTATCAAAGCTAATAAAAGATTGTGAGAAACGGGAAGACATTATAGTAAAATATGACATAGGTCAGATTAATTGGGTCGATAGTCATGGGTCCTGTAATCGCTTATTTTGGATTACCAGTGTGGTAACGGGCTCTATCGACTTTGCTGTAGCCAGATTTAATGTATTTTTATTGTATTAATTTCATTTTAATTTGGAAACTCTCTATGGATGCATTTGTATAATGAAAAGAAGAGATTCAGTTTAGTTTTATAAACCAGTATGTCATCAACACAACAATGAACATCAGCTATGACAGTGAATCAAGACCTTAATCCTGTGACCCCCACATGTTTTGATGATTTGCCTGTGGTTGCTGAAAACCCGTGGTGATGTTGGACGTAAAAGAGCAGTGATACACCTATTGTGTCAGGGCAGGATGTAATAAAGTGGTTTGATCTCCAGAAGCGCACCCAAGATATAAAAGAGAGTGAATTGGATCATTTCCCAGAATCATCAGCCTCTAAAAAGAGGTCAGTGTCTCTCAGAGGAGCTGCCTCTCTGCTAAACTAAACCAGAATGTCTCAAAGGTTACTCAAAGTCACAAAAGAAGAACATTCAAACGAAAGGGAAAAAACACTGACTCACACAGTAGATTCACTTTAGTCTGCTTTGGCAATAGAATGTTCATAATTATAATAATAATAATGTCAAATTAATCACATCTGGAGTTGCTAACTCGAGTAGTTTCCTTGATTTACCTACAAAGTTTGAATAAGTGTATCCATTGTTGTAATTTGTATGACTCTGGTCTATTTCAGCTGATCAAAACTACAGTAGCACAAGTGCTTGTCGCCAAAGAGTCCCAGAGTGGGAGTCCGGGTTGGAGTTGTTTGGGTTGTGGCGCAATTTGCCTCATTGAGGATGAATTAATTCAGTCCTACTTCCTGCAACTGTGCTGTGTCAAGGTGAGAGGAACTGCAGAAATGGTTATAGATACTCCACCCACTCATGTCACCAACACATCACTTCCCTCAATAAGGTGATATTTTATCTTCCTTCAGCTTGTAGTGTTTCCTCTAATTTGCAACTTCCTTTAGAAACAATACAGATATTTATCTTCATGGGTATGTCTGTACTGCTGTCATGGCTGTTCGTGCCTTTCTTCAGTTCCCTTTCGCCTTCTCTTATCTTTCCTTAAGCGCAGCGTGCAAAGTTACTGTGGAAGCAAGAGCTGTACATCCCGTTCAAGTACACCGCAACTCGCACGTTCTTCCACACTTTCCCTGCAGATGTGAGTGATCCTGGTTTAAAGCGACATCCTCATCTGCGTATTAGTTTTCAGTTGGTTTGAGGTGGATTTATTGTGTTTGCACAGGACCACCAGGTAGGCCTCAACTTTGCAGATCAGACTGAGGCAGAGGAATTTCATCTTTCAGTGATGGCTGTCCAAAGGCACCAAGGTTAGAATAATAACAAACGGGTTAATCAGATGTATCAACACCTTTCAAAGATGTGTTTGCTCTATTCAGATGAAAGCACCTCTGTAAATTCTCATTCTTTCTCATATTACGTCTTCGGTTTTTGCAGAAAAGACATTTGGCGGGGCTGAAATTGCTGAAAATGCTGAAAGAGAGGACAGCTCAACAAGTGATCCACCTGATTCAGGGTGACAAAAATGTTACAACTTCATGGACATAAAGAGGAATAGACTGCAGAGAATTAAAGTGATGGTTTACGTTTTGTCTTTGCTCTCTATAGAATGAATCCGACAGACAATCCGTACGAGGAGCAACATTCATCCACGGCAGCGCCATCACCAACCACCAGCTTAGTAAGTCAGATTATACAGTGAAATGCTGGAGCCAAATAAGCACCGTGACCGTGTGCTGTATCTGCTTGGTGAAGTTTAAAGATCTGGACCCCACGATGAGGAAGCTGTTGATGCAGGCGAAGATCACAGAGGAAGACCTGAAGAACAAAGACGTTACTGAAGCTGTCGACTGTATCATCAACAGGTTAGGGCTAAAGGCTGTGCAGAAAGAGCTAAGGAGCAGAGGTACGTCATTTTATGTTGTTTATCTTGTGTTTTGAGAGTCAATATTTAAAAGTGATTCATCCTCTTTTAAGTGCTGCGACATATTTGGCAGGCTCAGTATCCCAGACACTGCCAAGAAGTACAGGGGCGTCGATTTCTCTTGCTCTGAAGAAAGGGCCTTTACCGCCGGTTCCCTTCGTTAATGTCCACGCCACCACAGAACACACGGCAGCTGAGCAAGACACCAGACATCCCTTGGATGCCTCCTCCGCCATCAACTCCTGCTCCACTTGCCCCAGAGAGGATCAGAAAAAGTGCAAGTTTCAAACATGTAAGAGGACTAAGAGGTCTATACTGTTACAGTTCTGGGAATGTCCATTTGAATATGTAAAATCTGCGTGGGATGAATGATCTCAGCTTTTCTTTGCGGTGTTAGGTGGGCTCCCCAAAAGCTGCAGAGAAAGGTGATCTCATCCTGAATGCGCTGGAAGAGGTATTCAGAAAAAAGCAGCTGCAGATGAGAGCCAACAGGGACAACGACATGCAGTGATGTGCATGTAAACAAACTTTGGTTTCATCTGTGCTGTCTGATACCTTCATTTTAAAAAAATGCCACGAAGCCCTTGGGCAAACTCATGTAAAATGTCAAAAGGTCCTTTGTAGAGCCAGTGTTGGCATCAAAGTGGCTCCCGCTCTCTCTGTAGATATAAAAGACTCACTCTTAGATGACTTAAAGGTCCAGTGTGTAACATTTAAGGGGATCTATTGACAGAAATCAAACATCATATTCATAACTATGTTAGCATACTGGCTCTACACTGGACCCTTCTCATTTTTTACAAGTTTCACAGCCACTCAGTTAGTTCCTCCTTCATGCTTGAACCGAGAGGGAAGAGGTGAGGGGTTTTCAGTAGGTTGCAATCCGAAACTTCACCATTAGATGCCGCTAAATTCAACACACTGGACCTTTAAAGGTGGGATAGGAGAGCATTTTTTACCATATTGCTTGAAAACCTCTTCATGACCCCATCGCAGCCAGTAAAATTGAACGTTTGTCCAAAAAAACCTGAAATGTTTTATTCCAGTCTAGAGCATGAAATCATGGGAAAACGCGTCCAATCACGTTGATGAGGCTGCACATTATGATTGGATCCTGACACGTCCATCAAACTTCTCCCGCCCCCTCTGCGCCTTCACCCATTCGTGAACGAATAGAGACCCTTCCGTGGTTTCGAGGGGAGGTCTGAAGAAAAGGCATGGGTGTGTATTTTCAAAATATAGCTTGCTGGAACCGTTTAACCAACATCTCCTACGCCACCTTTAAACGTAACAATTCTAATTTTCAGGCGATAAACACTCTCGGGAAAACAGTCAGTGTTAGTCAGCGGATACCATTAAATGTTACACACTGGACCTTTAAAATGTTATTATGTTATTTGCATTGAACTCATCTGTAAAACTGAACCATTAAACACATTTTTTTAAAAAGATGTTGATGTGGGATTCACCTTGATATGACACATGGTCCTTTATGGAGCTCCTTTGTGGTCCAGGGGCAGGTGCGTGTCTGTTGCATGTGAAAACAGGCTTATACAGGTGCAGAGGTATGGATGGGGTTTATCACATGAGTACAAGCTAAACAACAACAAGCGGGCGTGCGCACGCGCGTGTGCTGTGGACGCGACAATGAGCGCGCGCGCGCGGGCAAGCGAGCGGGCGAGCTCGCTTCATTCATTGGCGCTCGTGCTGCTGGAGGGGCTCGCACTCCTGCTCACCACGCTGGGGGAAAGAGAGGCTTTAAACCGGGACCATGAGGGGCTCCTGCCGCCCGAGAAACATGCGGGACACAGCAGGTAGGGTGCAAACTCCGGCTGACTGCTCACTGTGTGCATTTGTTGTGTTTTTTTGACACTGTTTTGCCATCGTGTGTGTGTGTGTGCACACTGTGTGTGTGTGTGTGCTACGGAGCAGCTGTGCTAGCGAGCGGATGAAGTAAACAAGCCTCTGTCACGTAGGCACGCTTCAGAGCTGACAGGGCGCTCAGAGGCGGGTCAAGACTGCGACACACGGTTATGGAAAACGGCAACAATTCACGGTTTAAAGCAGACAAACAGTTTGTTACTCTCTGCTGATAAGCCTGGCTGCAGCGGCTGGTTTGCTGGTCAGGGAGCTATGGCTGATGATGGGCTGACAGTAACAACCAGAAGTAAACAGTGACCACCAATCTGTGGAAGTTTGGACTGTCTGAGGATTTTATAGCCACTTATTGACACGGGACTGCTCATATAAACATGATCATTCGGAAACACCAGTAGTAAAACTTGTAATCAGATTACCTCAGGGCTCATTTGGTTCCTTGGGTTTCCCTTCTTCATCCCAGAGCACCTTTCCCCCACCAAAAGGTTAAATCTGGGGCAACTGGACCAGTTTTTAGATCCGTTCTTCGTCCATGTTGTGTCCACCAATCCGTCTAACTTTGGACTGTCTGACTGTGTTTATAGTTACTCATTAAAATGGGAGTGCTCCTATAAAGATGATACATAGTTACGATGAGTAAAACTTATGTGACCTCCGGGCTCGTTCCCGCTCAACCCGGGCTTAAAGAATTCTGAAGAAGCTTCTTGGATGAGAGGCGAAATGTCTTCACGGATCTAAAAATAAAAAGAAACCAGTACAGTTGCACCAAACGTAACCTTTTTTGAAGAAGAAGAAGAAGAAGAAGAAAGATGACCTGGATGACCGAGAACCTTCGCACAGTTTTGTTGTCTGATGTGGACGTTTAAATCGTGGTTGTCAGGGTTTTATTATTTGGGTTATTAGAGTGATTATAATAGCCCCAAAAATGTCACGTTTACTCAACTTGCATAGAGTAAAGTTTGCTTCCTCTTGTCACAACTTGTCTATGTGGATGAGACAGAAGGGGAAGAGGTTTCAGTGTTAATAATGCCTTAAACATTTCACTTCTCTCTCTCTCTCTCCTGTGTTTACTTTTGCATGCCATCAAACACACCCTACTATATTTGTCCTATTGTTGAGGCTCCTCGATGAGCACGTGCACACGAATAGCATCTCAACCGATGCTAATACATCGGCCTATATAATCCAGTGACTCACTTCTACTTGTTTATTATAAATATAGACTATTAATCTGTTGGTCATCTGTAGGGCCTGTTTCCATAGGGCCTTGTGTTGACAACTGATGGACGGGGATTCACGGCTGTTCCTCGTTCAGTCATGGTCACTGTGGCTTCTAAATACGTGCAGCCCGAGCTGTTGTGTCAGATGCACAAGGGGATGAACAGAGCTCAGGCTGTACTGGTGAGTAGGAGCTGTGCTGTGCTGTGCTGGCTGGCAGCCTGCCAACGCGGAGAGAGGTGGGGTTAAGCAGAAAAACAGGAAAAACACGGTACAAAGCGTGGAAAGTGGTCCACTTATTAAAAGCAAAAACATCTGCTTTGGATGATCGGCGTGGTGTTAACCTTTGTTGCGCATACTAAGCTGCCCTCGAAGTGATATAAACACGGTGTTAAGAAGAGGCTGAATGTGAAAGCATCGAGTTAGCTTTGGCTCAGGAGTGCCCACATGCCTCATACGTGAGGCTGCAGGCACAGAGAAATGTTGTTCAGCGGGTGCAGCGGGCCCAACCCCGATTACATCCCTACGTGCACTCCACGCCGATTGTATAACACGCAGGATATTTGTTTACATGCCTCAGATGCTGCAGTAAGTCTGCCTCCTCTCGCCCTCTGTTTCCACCTTTCTGTGCCCTTTCTGGTTTTATCTCATGCACCGAATAATCACAATAAATCAGTCCCTCTCCTCCTTGTTCCCTGACTCGCTCCCTCGCTCTCTGCAGCTCCCTCCCTCCCTGTGTCTGCTCTCTATCTGGGGGAAAGTTCACCCGCTCACTCAGAATCTCATTATAGGCTTCAGGCAGCAGAGCTGTAGCCTGCATGTCTATGTGTGCCGCCTATGCAGTCCTTGTATTGCCTGCTCAGGGTACTCATCCGGCAGATGTTTTGCATCTGGGGAGCACTCAGGATTGTTAGTGTTATTTCTGTATGTTTGTGCTTGTGAATGTAGCAGCGTTTGTGTACAGTGCAGACAGTACTCTTGGTTGTTCGGGCTCGGAGGAAACTGGCACACCCAACACAATAGGAGTCTATGAACCAGTTCTGGATTACACTAGATACAAATTAGCGTCCGAAAGGATTAGCCTGTTAATCGTCGTTGATTGACACAAAATTCACTCACAACATATTTGATCATCAAGTAACTGTTCACGATACTGTCATCTCAGTTACTGTGATAATTAGTCATGTGACACAGGCGTGAGGGCTCAGGTAATTTGGCTAAGAACACCTGAAGAAGCGACAGGCGTTTGTTTTGATCCTCACCTTATATGTATGTATACGCAGCTTACCAGCTCCTGGCTGTGCACATGCAGCTCTGTTCACTGATTTGCTTTATTAGACTTTATCAGATTACATCATGAAACCGACAATTTGAAGGCGTCACCTCGAGCTTCTGGAAAATTATGATCCACTTTTTTCACCATTTTCTGAGAAATGACAAACGAAGTATTGTCCTGATCTTTTTTGGTTTGGCTTAATTAACCCCTTAATTATAATGAAACATTTTAATGGCGCAGCATCCAGTGTGTGTTTTAGACATGCAGTGTTCTCATCTTGTGATCACTAGTTCTTCCCTTAAACCGTTGCCAAAACAAAGTCCATAAAAATGTTTTGCTAAGTTTGAGTTAGAGGAACTTGACTGGCCTGCACACAGAGTCCCGGCCTCAGCCCGGTCCATGAACTTTAGGTTGAGTTTGAATGCTGACTGCCGGCCAGACCTTAGTGTGCCAGAGACATCGGTATCTGCCAGATCCCTGATTTGAACATTTTGTAGAAAGCCTCCTCAAGAGTCTGTTATAGCAACAAAACAGTGAGTAGCTACTAAAGGCAAATATTATTCATAGTAGTTATGCAAATATTAATCACATACTGGTGCAGTGTTGACTTTGTAGTGTAGATTTAGATTAGAGACTCAACATCGTGTTTCCTCTGTTACATGCACACCGTTACGTGACCTAATTCTGTACGTACTGCAATGCAGCTTTTATGTCAGCAGCAGGATAAATGCTGCAATTTGGCACTCTGCCTAATGTGACACCTTTTGCTACACCTGCTGCATGTTTTTTAAGGCAGCGACCATTACATAAGTCATTAGTCATTGTTTGTTTGTGTAATTATGTTGTTGACCTCCAGCCCACATTAGACGGAGATATTTAAGGAATCTGTCTGTTGCCCTGCAGGTTAAGAGCTGAGAAGAGTTTTTAATATGCATTTTTTATAGATTAAGCTAAAAGATGATGCTTATTATTGGATGTTTCATTGTCTATTTAGCAGTAAGTGTCTGCAAGACAGCTGTTAATTAGCGGTTTGAAGAATGACTTTCACCTCTCCATCTGTCCTGTACTCAAGCGTGCCTTAGTGCAGTCGTTCTCAACCGTGAGGTCATGTGAATATTTTTCAGCGTCGCCACGTGGTCGTGGAGAATAAAATAACATATTGTGGCAAGCAGCGCAGACAGAGAGACAGGAAGTGGCTCTCGGTAATGTCAGCCCTTTTAAAAACATTCAACACAGGCGACAGGAACTCAAAAATATTGTTTTATATAAGCTAGATACACATGTTAACAGGCCCAGTTACCTCAGTTATATAAGTTTATGTTAATATTATTGTTCATTTTAGGCCTAAAAGATGCATATTAACTGTTAACTGTGACGTGTCGAATTTCAATAAATCTAAAAACATTAAATTAAAGCCAACATTGAGTTAATTGTTCTGTCTGTGGACAAAGCAGTGGACATCCTGCATGAGACGGACAGACAGGGCAGGGGCGGTGAAAGGTGAGAATTTGTGTGTGTTTGTGTGGGATTATTGCGATTAGCTCTGAGGTGTGTGGTGTGTTGCTGATGGGATTAGTCCTGCTAACATGCTGACCATCCCTGACAGCGCTGCCCTCTGACCCCTGCCTGTGTTTACAGCTTTGTCTCGACACTGTTTACTTCACTGAATTTCAAACGTGTGGCCTTTTTACAGTGAGCGCACAGCGCCACCTGGTGTCGCCAGGTTGATGCTACATTTAAGTCTCATTGGGCTGAGAGCAAACATTTAGATAACCTCACAATTCAGATTCATGACTCATTACTCGAAAATGAAACCTAAACTGCACGTGCAAGACTTGCTGCAGTCTTTTCTCACGTTTATGTGGATTTATTTTGGCCGTCCAAATGTTAAAAACATGAACCCGGACTGTGGCATTTATACTGTAGCCGAACTGGAGACCTCATGACTTACTGCAGAACAAATGAGTCTAATACTAAAACGATAAGTCAAGTTAATCTGCAGAAAACGAACCAACAGCAAACTTAATAATCGATTCATTGTTTGTGTAATCCAACTAAAGTTACCCAGTAGTTCATACTTCTGCAGCTTTTCTGTTCTGCATTCCTTTATTTGGGTTTTTGAGCTGACAGATGTGGTGACTAACGACTACGGATTAATACACCAAAACACACAAGAATATTCAATTTCTAATATTCAACAGAGAAAGGCAGCAAACGATGTCACATGTGAAAGTCTTTTGTTTTGTATCTATAAATAAATTGTCAAATAATATTCAGTTGAGAGCTTGGTTAGATGTATTCATTATCAGGTATGTGCACACATACAAGGAATACCTTACCTTTGCATGCACAGCTGTGGACACGAATACAGCTGAAAACAAGGACACGAACATTAAACTAGTATGTGCAGATACATATAAATAAATACATTTGTAGATAGAATGAGATAATAGAGTGCAAAGGCTGCTAGACTAGCTATGGTTTATGCAGCGATTTTATTTCCATCACGTATGTGGGCATACATGTATATGTATATACAGTATGAAGATAAACGGTGTATTATAATGGCCAACAGATGAATCATTAAAAAGAAAAATAACCATTAGTTTCTGCACATTTTTCAATAGATTTAACTGTTTAACTGTTTAACTGTGGTGTAATAGCCTCATAAAATGTCCACAGTGTCACATGGTGGATGTCCTGCAGAGTGTAAACAGTCTTTCACTTGTTGATCACGCAGTCTGTGTGATCCGGACTCAGTGGGGCCCGTGACAGGGTCGTGCAAAGCTACAGATGCGTTAGTTTTTCGTGCTGATGTTGTCGACAGCACGCCCTCCTCTAGCCGCTCTCCGCCTCTCCTATTGGCCGCCGCGCCTCTCGGTCTCTTCTCTGATTGGCTGAGGTCGCAGTTGCATTCACTGCCCATGTGTGCTGCATGCGAGCAGCTTGTTTTTCTCTCTGTAGGTCCGCCTGCTTTCCCCTTGCGCAGTACTCGTGGTCTTACGGTTACATTTCTTAGAAAGAGGTGTTGTTGGATGTGTTTTTTACGATCTGGAAATATTTCTGTAAATATTTGTGAAGAGGATTTCAGGAGCTGTGGTCACCCGTGACAAGATTTGTCGACCACAACACAAATGTGCATTAAAAACAAACTGCCATTAGAGAATAAGCATCTTTCTGTGAAGAATTAGGTTGTATAAAAGTGAGGAATCATTTCTTTATGATGGAGCAATGCTTGTGTCTCGGTTAGATTTAGTCACATACATATTATATGTGTGGAAAAGCTGCTAAATACACCTTGAGTTAGGTTTATTTTGTCAGTCATATTTATCTTGGTGAATAAATATGTGGTTACTGATATCACAGGTGTTTTTAGTCTTTAAATATTCGTACATTTTGTGCTGATAAATGAAAGTTGCATCAGGTCTTTGATGAGTTACTGCAATAACACTGTAACCCGTAAATGGCCTGTACATGCTGGTTAAGCAAAGTTACATCCTGCACCTCCTTTGTTTTGCTCCCCCCGCTCCCTCCACGCGTTGCGCTCCGTCTCCGGTCATTACGGTAATGAGAAACTGCTGTTTCTCAGCTGATACATGAACCCCTCCACCTTCCTCCTCCTCCTCCCTCCTCCTGCTGCTGAATCAGACTGTCCGGGGCTGAAGCCCACCGCCTCAGTTTGTCTGTGGGAGGCTGAACGCCAACAACCTCCAACATCCAGGATGTTAGACAACGAAGAGTTCATGCTGGAGACTTCCCCGCGGGAGCTCACCCAGAACCCGCTCAAGAAGATCTGGATGCCGTGCAGGAACGGGCACATTGCGCAGAGACGCGGTAAGATGCGGCTGGACCGGCGAAGGATGTGACTGGGAGGTGATGCGGGGCATCTCCGTCTCACCACACTTCATCTTAAGATCACATTTTTCGTCGTCTTGCACATGTAGATGTTTAATGTTGTGACATTTTTACGCGCGGCTGTTTCGAGATGTTGCGCACGAACAGAGTGTGAACGTCCTCGCCTTCTCGTGCCCGGCAGCGTTGCATCATGCACGGCTTTGCTCCTTCACGTCGCACGGAGGGAGGCAGATTTGAATCGCGCCTGTGAGGATAATTGCTAACTGGCTGAGGTGAATTTGACCATATGACCAAACGCATGACACAAATGCATCAGTTGTGCCAAGGACCAACATGTCTGGTGATGTTAGCCCTGCAGAGGAGCTGTGTTGGCTTTCTTACGGTTTGCTCTCTGCAGGGTGGCTTGTTTTTTTTTTTTTTTGCTGAGTCAAGCTGCTGTTTTTTTTTTCCTTTTTGGACAGGCTGCAGTCTCCTCATCCTTTTGTGCTTAGTGTACAATAACTCACTGCAAGAGTCTCTATAGACATCAGTCCACAGCCCTTTGTCCCATCTAGTCCGTGACAGGAGGGAGCGTCTCGATGCTGTCTTGGAGAAGTGACTACTGAGGGGTTTTATTTCTATAGAGTCAATACTTTTCAACTAGTGTATTAAAAATAATCGTTTTATTATAAAACATTAACAATAAAAACAGAATTAGATCGAATAATTTGAGGCTACAGAATCTAAAATCCAGAAAGAGCCTGATGATTTTGGTAAGAATATTTTAAAAAATGACGTGGACGACAGAAGGAAATGTACTTTATAAAACATCTATCGGGGCCGTAGAGAGACGTGCTACGCTTACAGCGATGTCTGAATTATGGTTGGTCGTTGCATCACGCTGCAGAGATCAAACCCGACCTTTGCTGTTCCACAACTCGGTGTCGTAAATCTACCAGCGCTGTTGCCCCATCCAGCTCTCTCAGAGTATGTGAAAGATGAAGATTTCACCTTCTGCTGTCAACCTGCACGTGCTCACCTCGTGCTGACTTCCAGTGACTTTGTTCGTTAGTCAGTCCTTCTTCTTTAAAGCTGGTCTAGATCTGCTGATGGGACGAGTTTCAGCTTGTTTTGCAGTCAGTTACTTTCACTTGTTGTTGTAATGCTATCTCTGCTCTCTGGTGGGGATTCTCTGTAGTAATCCGTGTCACTGTCACACAGCGTGAGATGAAATCTTTCCAGCATCTTGAGTAATGATGATGGATTAACCTCTTGCCGCGTGGAACAAAGCCGACGAGCCTTGCTCAGCAGGTTAAAAGTGTACGTTAAACCCATTCAAAAGTGTTTCTGTCTCTTTCTCTCACAGTCTGTATGACAAACTGCCCGACGCTCATCGTGACTGTCGGACTTCCAGCCAGAGGGAAGACTTACATTTCAAAGAAGCTCACACGCTACTTAAACTGGATAGGCGTGCCAACAAAAGGTGCCAGCCGCATTCCCCAACACACACCCACGCACACACATATATTTACCTATGACTTTACTGGAGAAAGCTGCCACACTGGTTTATCTTTTTTTTTTTTTTTAAATATACAATTTTTTCATCTGTGACAGAGTTCAATGTTGGCCAGTACAGGAGGGAGTGTCTGAAGATCTACAAGTCCTTCGAGTTTTTCCGTCCAGATAATGAAGAGGGATTAAAAATCAGGCGGTAAGTTCAGTAGCTGTCAGTCATGAGACATGACTAGACAAGAGTCGGTGCAAATACTCCACCCACTGATTAAAACTGCTTCTACTACTGGAAATGAAAACATTAATGAGCGATCAGAGTCACTTTCTGGTTTAACTTTTTGTTCTGCCAAATGTTTAAATACATTATCAGAACGTTATTTGTCTCTTTCTATCGGTGAAGGTCAGTTGGCTTTGAGCCTCTCAGGTGCAAGATGTCTTTGTCTTTAAAGCAAACTAACCTTTTAATGTATCAGTGTTATAATTTATGTAAACCATCGTTAATTCAAGGTTTCCTCGTCGTTTTTCAAGATGTGATGCAACAAATTTCTACAACACACACTTTGCGTCACAAACCTTTGCAGTTCACTGACTGTGCGTCTGCTGCCTTTCCACAGCCAATGCGCGCTGGCAGCGCTGAATGATGTTCGGCAGTACCTGAGTGTCGAGGGAGGACAGGTGGCGGTGAGTCTTTGATGCTGTCCCCAAGGCGTCCATGTGAAACGATCATAATATCATTACATATTCCATAAAAAGTGCTTTTTTTTTTAAAAATTCTTTCCGTTTCAGGTCTTTGATGCCACGAATACAACGAGAGAAAGAAGAGCGACTATTGTCAAGTTCGCTGAGCAAAATAGGTTCAAGGTATGTCAGACAGTGCAGGCTTGCAGAAAGTTCAGTCAGTCAGTCGCCTTCACATGACGGCCTCCCGTAGTTCAAGTTTACCGTATTGTTTTGTCAATGCAGGTGTTTTTTGTGGAGTCTGTGTGTGAAGACCCGGATGTCATTGCACAAAATATAGTGGTAAGCTCTCCTCCTGTCTCCTCTGTATTATATCTGTTATACAAGTGACAGCACAGTGACATTGCAAAGTTGTTCTGGTAATATGCAGGCTTTGTTAGACGTAAAGTGTTGACCCAGAAGACTTCTTAGGCTTTGGTTCAAGTTTAAACAGCAAAACTGCCGTGTCTAATGCAGACTCGGGCAGCTAACTTCCTCTTATCTGTGCTCACATCCTCACTTCGTGTTTCCTCTCTTTGCAGCAAGTTAAGCTGGACAGCCCAGACTACATCCACTGCAACACAGAGGAGGCCGTTGAGGACTTCATGGAGAGGATCAAGTGTTACGAGTCCTCCTACCAGCCTCTGGATGAAGTGCTGGACAGGTGAGGGATCCACAGAATGACTTCCGTCAGACTAAACCACCTCCTCAACATCGCAGGAAGTTGACTTGACTCTCTTGCTTCAGGGACCTGTCCTACATTAAGATCATGGACGTGGGCCGGCGTTACCTGGTCAACCGCGTCCTTGACCACATCCAGAGCCGAATCGTCTACTACCTGATGAACATCCACATCACAGCCACGCTCCATCTACCTGTGTCGTCACGGCGAGAGCGACCTCAACATCAAGGGACGGATCGGAGGAGACTCCGGCTTGTCGGTCAGAGGGAAAGAGGTGTGTGTGTGTCAGGGAGTTTAAATGTAGTTTAAAACAATGCATCAGTGTGAGAAATCATTATTCCTTCTCTTACTTTGTAGTTTGCCAAAAGTCTGCGGAAGTTCATCCAGGAGCAGAAGATCAAAGATCTTAAAGTGTGGACCAGCCAGATGAAGAGAACGATCCAGACAGCCGAGTGCCTGGGAGTGCCGTACGAGCAGTGGAAATCCCTCAACGAAATAGACGCCGTACGTCGAGTCCTGTGTTCATCTAAAAGAACGCTCTTTCAAGCAGTTGTGTATTGAAGTTAAATACATTTCCTCCTTTTTTTTTTATTTTTTTTACAAAGGGTGAGTGTGAAGAAATGATGTACGAGGAGATCCAAGAGCACTACCCTCTGGAGTTTGCACTGAGAGATCAAGACAAGTACCGCTACCGCTACCCTAAAGGAGAGGTGAGAGCATGCGTCTTCTTCTTAGAGGTGGACGGACTCGTTTGTGTTTTGAAAAGTGGTTTTTTTTTGACGGCTCTGTGGTTCGATCCGTCAGTCTTATGAAGACTTGGTGCAGCGCCTGGAGCCCGTGATCATGGAGCTGGAGAGACAGGAGAACATTCTGGTCATCTGTCACCAGGCCGTCATGCGCTGTCTTCTTGCATATTTCCTGGACAAGACAGCAGGTGCGTCGGATGAAATGAAATGCTGATTTCTGATTCAGTCGATCTAAATTTTCCCTCCTTTTTTGGCTGAATCGCAACATATTTAACACATTTATTTTCTCCATTTGCCGTCTTAAATGAAAACCTTTTTTCTCTGCCTCCACAGATGAGTTGCCTTATCTTAAGTGCCCTTTGCACACGGTGTTGAAGTTGACCCCCATGGCTTATGGTGAGTTTAGTCATTTCATTACGGCCATCTAGGCTTAGTCGTGTTTTTAGTCTTATTTGTTGTCCAGACAGCTATAATGACCAAAGATAAGTGGACAGCTTACTTGTACTCAGTCCATTAACGACCCCTGTTCTCGTTCTGTTTGCTCTCACTCAGGATGCAAAGTTGAGTCTATCTACTTAGGCGTGGACTCTGTGAACACACACAGGGAGAGACCAGAGGTAGGTATCCAAGGCAGTACACAAAATGTCTCCGAGCAGACAACTTGAGCTCCCGCTTCACTGCGTTTTCCATCTTACTCATCTGTGACCGGGGGCCCCGTTTGGGAGGATGTCTCACGGTGGACACTTTACCTGCCGTGTGCGACTTTCTTTCAGCGTGTGTTTAGTCTGCACGTCCTCTCAGCAGGTCGGTGCTGATCTTTCCCTCTCTTCTTATTGCACAGAGAAAGTAAATCTTTCACACGAAGCCGCGTTCAGTCTCCGTCCACCAGTGATCCCTGACAGCAACCAGGACAACTGTGACATCATATAGCACTGACACCTGAGCCTACCTCCGTCCTATCAGCAGTCATTTGTTTAATGACGTTTCTCATTTTATTTCTGTCTCTCTAGCGAGCAGAATCATGCTGTGATTTTCTCTCTGTTCTGTTCTTATGGCGGCCCTAAGAGCGCACTGCAGGAAACAAATGCAGAGCAGCTGCAAGTCTCGCAGGAAACAACAAAAACTGTTGGTTAAACATTCAGATTGCATGATTCAGAAGTGAATTGGTAAGCTGGTAATTGGAAGCATGCAGCGAGCACGAGATTAGCAGCAAATGTCTGAATCATCCGAGCAGAACGTTTATTTTCGGGTGTGTCCGGGCACGTTCATCGCTTTCTAATGTACCCTGGAAACATTACTTTCCGTTGTGTTCTGTGCGACTTGCAGCATTTCTCTATTTTTGTTTTGTTTTCCCACTTTGCAGCTTTTCCTCCTCAGTGTCGCACCTCAGTGTCAGTCGGTAAAGATGTTTGCAGTGTGTTGAACTTTTAGGGTCGCCGGATTTTCCTCAGTTTTACATCGTTGTATTAATGCAGGACTGAAATCCGCTTTCAGGAGAGATCATTTAGCTGTGTGTGTGTGTGTGGTGTGTGTGTGTGTGTGTGTGTGTGTGTGTGTGTACATATAGACATTGATGTGTGTGTGTAGAAGTAAATGTGATAGTAACTGAAAGAGAGACAGCAAGCACGTTTCATGATTGTGTTTAAATATGTAGAGTTTAACGTTGGGCATTTTTATTCATGAATGTTACTCTGATTGTTTTGTATGAACATGAAGCTATTTACATTATAAAACCTTTTTTTTAATATGCATATTGTATACAAATGACACGTGACACAAAAACATTTCACCTCAACACACATTTGTGCTGCACATCAAGTAATTATAGTGTTATTTTTCTTTTTTAAATAAACGTTGTCTCCGTGTTAACTGTTTAAATGTGAAGAGTTCATCAGCGCCCGCCAGAGCAAATCAATCCTGTCTTGATCAGTAGATCTCAGATCTCATCTCACTTCAATCAAAATGTGCACTGATAACTATAAAAGCATCAGTAATATTATTCACCAGTTGTTGGATGGATGACACTCACAAATGTAACCTTTTTAAAAAAAAAATTTGTTTGTTTGTCAAGGTTTAATCATTGTCATTATAAAAATATGAATTGAAAAAAACCCTCATTCTTTCTCCTGTTACTTTTTTCTGGTGTAAACATCAGCGATCGTGTGTCTGCTTCAGTGTTCAGTTAAGGTCAAAGGTCTGTACGTCACATGTTGGTGTAGACGCTGACCGAAAAACTCTTTTTCTGTTTGAAGCTTATAATTTAAGTATTTATGTGACAACATCTGGTTCATGAGCATGTGTCAGCATCTTCAGAAATCCACCTAAACCATTCGAACATCCACTGACAGACTCTCCCAGCTGAAAACATGAATTCTGCCTTCATTAAACTCAATGTGTCCACGTCATTTTTAGCCTTGATCAAGAGCATGAAGCGATCATTCAGCGAACCATGAGTCAGTTCATTAGAAGGATTATAACTCAGTCCTCTCTTCTCATCACTGTTGCAGAATGTGAACGTGCAGCGCACCACAGACGACGCTCTGCAAACGGTCCCGCTTCACTTCTAAACGTCCCGCGCTTCCTGCTCCGGCCGAGACCTCGTCCGACGCTCCGTCAGGACAGCATTATGGAAACGGTGCTGCTCAACTGCCCGTCACGGCAGCCTCTTCACTGATGACACATTTTCCAAGACTCGGGAACTGTAAAGCACTTTGACTAAATGTTATCCATTTTTATACATCCGTTCTGTTGTGAACTATACGTTACCGCTACTGTAGCTCCACTCCCAGTGAGGAAAACTAAAGGAAAAAAAATGCCAATATTTTTGATATGTGAATCTACTGTTGTTGTTGAAGTCATAATATTCCCTTAACTGTCAACATCTTTTTCCATGGTTATGTTTAATCTACTGTACATTACAGTGTGTACTGTGTATACTGCCATATGTATCCGGTGTCCCTGAAGGTGTTTCTATTGTATAAATAACCAGTATCATAAGCCTAAAAAAAATGTGAGAACCATTGTAACCATTTCTGTTGCTCAAATCCTTCAAAAATCGGAACTTTTTAAAGCTGTTTTTCTTTACGAGCTGCTGAATTGTATTTTTAGAAAAAGGCAGCCGCTGTGCTCGGTGTACTCAAAGATTCATTTAAATCACTTAAAACATTCCAGAGGTGGAGATCAAAGTCTCACACCACAAAGAATGAAAATAGCATTACAAATGCAAAGATGTAGCTGTCACCCAAAATCATCACATGATGCACTCCCTCTATAATTATTCTGACAGTCATTCACTCGATGGGCTTTCAGTGTTTAAGACATGAAATGAAATGCTAGGACAAATCTTCAGCTGTACGTCTGTCAGTGTTCGATTTTATGCCCGTTCGTACGAGTATAAAAAGGTACCGTGCAAGCTCTACAAGCTTTGTGTGTATAAATCATTATGTATTATAAAGATTCATTTTTTTCTGCACAACACTCTCTGTGATAACATACGTTTGATATCGTTACTGTACTGAACCGATGATTCCAAATGCCTTCTTTGTTTTCAGCTGTCACTTTAAAGTAAACCTTCGATGTTTGGGGTAAAAACAGAGCGGCTGTTTGTGCTTCATAAACGTCACAGAAGAAAAAGAAATCACGAAAATACAAAGGATAATGTTTTTATTCCTCTTCACTGACAGCAACTATATTTATTTTCATTATTTCCATTTACAATAGGGTTCACTCTGTGTACTTGTGACAAGAAATATACGCCAATTGATTGCCCTCGTGGTTTTTAAGTCTGTCATGACAAAACGGAAAAATTAAATTCATGTGCATATAATATATATATTAAAAAAAACATTTAAATATTTTTTTAAAATCCATCATACCCTGTGCTCATTAATATCGATAACAAATATCTTTTTTTTTTTTTTTAATGACTTCTGTTCTAATGGCAGAAATGAATGTCTCAATGTACAAACATCAATATTCTTGAGCAAAGGGTCGTTTTAAGGTTAAAGGGTAAATCCCCTCTGGTCCGTACATCTTATGTTTGTCAACTTCTCTTGGCGGGTCGCGTTTCTTCTCCTCTCTCTGCTTTGTGACGTGAATGTTCCACAGTGACGGCCAAGATTGCAACAGGAATGTAGTCCAGAGCTCTCAGAACTGTAAGGACAACACACAAAAACAAGTCTAAGCTACGAGGAACTGTATTACTATAATAGCAAGTACATACATCAAAACTCATGCAACAACTAAGCCGGCAAGCTGCATCGACACGCAAAATTATAGGGGAAAAAAAACAACTCACGTTTTTGAGGAACTCTTCGGCGACGATACGAGCCCGGGCGTTGACGGACAGCTTCATCTCACTGATCTCTTTGTCAATTTCCTCCATGAAGTGAATGACAAAGTCCACCAGTTTGTGTTTGTACATCTGCTCTGTGTGGAAGTTGGTGATGAGGAAACTGATGTCATAGCCCTGCGAAATGATGATGGACGACAACCGATAACAGTTTAACAATCCAGAAGTCGCGCGTAAACAGCAAAGTGACACCTGTTTGCAGAACTTCCTGATTAATTGTAGTTAAATCATAACTGGAGCTCGTGTCCTTGACATGATCTCCTCTCGGTTGTGATGTTTTATAAAAAGGCAGCGGCTCGTATCGTTTGCACTTTTGTTCCACATCATGGTTTTACAGAACTATTCGCCGCTTCTCAGGGAAGCATTTTCAACGGCCACCCACCTCGACCGGTTTCCTCCTCAGGATGAAGAAGTTCTCTGCTCTCATCATCATGAAACGCATGAATTTATGGCACAGAATCTTCTCAATCTCATCCGCCTGCAGCGGCACGTGATTTAAAAAGGAAGAGTCAGGGTTAGAAGATGCAGTTCTGATCTCTACATTAGTCGTATTCATCGCCAATTGCCAAGCAACCATCTGTTTTTGTATCAGCTGGTTAACAGCAGCCCGACTGACCTGCTTGACAGCGATGCTGACTCTGACGGAGTTGATGGATCCCTCGATGAGAACTTTCTCCTTGTCGTTGCGGCTGATGATCACAGGTTGGAGGAGCAACTCTTTACTACTCCTGAAAAGTGGCAGAAACACACACTGCTCATTTCCCGTGCACACGCAGCGTGAAGCGTTCATGAAGTCACGCTCAAAGTTGCGGCGACAGACTCACCGCACTTCCACCTCTGGTTTGTTGTGTCTCTCCACAACTTGCGAGGAGAAATTCTCCAGGCAGAGGGCGGCCTGCAGAGTAGCACGCACCGCATTGAGGTATGGGCGTAAGGTTGCCGTCTGAGGGAGGAGAGCAAGGAAGACGATTGGAGGACTGTAACTCATACAGACGGATATCTGAAGCTCAAGGCTGGTGCAACTGAGACGGGAGTTGTGAAAGATCCTGTGGATCAACACGTTTCAGACACTCTTCCCGTACACAGTGTACACAGAGCACAGTATACAATGATCACTTCATGTTAATGAGCCAGGACTCCAGGAAAGTGCTCTTGACATGAACAAATGTTTCGATAGCTCCGCTGATTAATGCACATCTCTGAGCTCTCTACTACATTAAATATCTTAGAAAATTCTGCGCTTAGTTCATCTTTGAATCTTTCTCTGTCACGTTTTAGAAAACTAGAAAAAGTATTATGATACCAGTTACCAGCAACACCCTTAATTACACTAAATATCACTGACAGAGCACTTCATTTGAAGGCTTTCTTCTTCTTCTTTTGCCTCGTGGTCCAGCTGTCCACCCTGAAGTTTTCTCCCCGCTTGGTAAAGTGTTTAATCGAGTTACTCGCGCTCCAGGAAATAATCCCTCTCTGCATTTTATGCATTTATTTTTTTAAATCAGACACCAACACCGAGCTCTAGAGACAATAACTTCAAACTCAGTGCAGCTGTCTGCCGGGGAGCGATGCACGGAGACATGGAGACAGAAAAAGACTCAAGAGGGCCAGCTCTGTCCTGCACCGCCCACAAGACTTATAGACATACACACAGAGGAAGTGGAGGAGACTGTGGAGGCCTGCAGCACCTCCTTCAGCAACATATTGCTGACTACTCCCACCATGTAAGAAGGAGCTCCAGCACAGCTGTCATTAAAGCCTTCCTCTCCTGCAATGGAAATACCATGCAGGAGCATGAGCCACATATAAACAAACTCATCATCATCATCATCATCATCATCTGAGCAGCTGCTAACGTCACCAGCAACAGTCAGCTCGCTCCTCAGGTGGCAGGAGACGCCGACGCGCAGTGTTGTCGACCCATAAACACGAATATTAATCAAACAATACGAGTTTCTTTCTTTCTTTTTTTATCAGAGAGACAAAGCAGCTGCAGCGGGTGAAACCTGATGTTGTGCGACCAGCTAACGTTAGCCTGTTAGCTGTTAGCTTAAGCCCCAGAGAGTAGGACTACAAAAACTACAAAAAAAACCCGGACTTCCGCCTCCTTTCTGTATGCTGCAACGATTTAAAATCCACCAGGTCCTATATGTGCAGCTATAAAACTACACCTCTGCGTGTTTGTCTTACCATTTCTCTGTGTGATGAGAGGCGGCTAAAGGCGGAAGGAGCTACACTTGACAGGGCTTTTCCGCATGCACATACCGGAAATCAGCGCTCTGCCTCCGAGCTGGTGCGCTAGTGATGGGAAGTTCGGTTCTTTTTAGGGAGTCGGATCATTTGACTCAGAATTTCGGCTCCCAAGCGGCTCTTCGTGTTACCACTTTCATAATTCAGGCGCTGTTTTGACTCATGATTTGTATATGTACACATGTATCATGTATATTTTCAATACATTATTTGTACTGCAGCTTTCAGAAGTAAAAATTACATTTTCTAATATTAATAAATTGCTGTAGCCAATTGTTTTCATTGTGTTTACAGACCCTTGTAACTCTGAAGCCACCCAATGAATGCACTAGCTACACAAAGCAGATAGAAACAACTATTTTTTAAAAAATGGCGCATGCTTGATACGACAGCTTAGGCTTTTCAAAATTCTACATTCTGCCTTTGTGTTTTCAAAATTATTTTTCTACTATCACTCAATGGCTCACTTACTGGAGCCAGCTCTTTGAACCGGCTCGTTCACGTCTGACACATCACTGTAGAACACCATAAAGCAACAGCAGGTTTGAACCAGAAGGCGACATAAAGCAAAAATAAAACAAAATTGCCATTTTACAGTAAATATTTTAAAAGTACTATACACATACTTACATCGTGTGTATTTCAGTAATACTATAATTAAAGAAAAAAGCTGTTTTTGTCCTCTTACCACAGAATAACACGCTCATTATGGACAAAACATGCTCTACCAGTCTATCTGCTTAACCAAATATTTGTTGAACAGCTTATTTTGTCAGTTTGAGTTTTAGTCTCGAGTTTTCATTGATTTTCTGTGTGTATAAACATGCCGCGAATGCAATTTGGGGGCAAAGAAATGGTTATTACACCAAGATGCCACTAATATAAACTAAATGAAAATGGATTCTTTCTCTTCCATCTCCACTGAGGCATACATGACTGTGCAGAGGTTTTTTAAGGCCATAATGGAAATAGATCAAACTTAACATGTATAACAAGTATAACAAAGTTTTGTAAGTGGCTTGTTGGATCATTTTCCAGTGGACTAATGACAAAATCCCCAGTATTAAAATTATAATATTGTAGCAAGTATCTGCACACTGGATCATGGCTACTGAACTTTATTAGCTTGAACAGACTTTTTTCATGGTAAACATTTTTGATTTGTCAATTTGTCATAGAACTCACAGGTGTAACATTAATGTTACCTCAGTGTCTCAGAGCGACCGCATACACAAACCCAGGGACCTGGAACTAGCTCACCTCAAAGGAATGCAGTCATTTTACTGCTGGGATAATCCAGAATGTCTGCAATGAAAAAGACCTACACGCCTCTGCCACAGCAGATATCTTACAGTATGAACAGAACAGGTGTAAATTACATCAGTGATGGATTAATCCCTTTTAGCTGCTTTAGTTTCAGGGTGCTGGTATTTTGTATACTCTCTGTCAGGATTCATTTGTTACTGCTTTTCTGTGACAATATATTTAATGGATGAATAAGGAGCACTTCCACCTCCTCAGTTTGCTGAGGTGATCCAATACAATTAAAAGTACAGCTGAAGGTGCAACTACATTCACTGGAAAGAAAAATAATACAAGTGATTCTCAAACTGTGGCACGAGTCCTAAGGGTGATACATACAATTAAAAATAAGTTTGGCATTTCCTGTTGCAATATCAGCCCGATATGTCGTCGTGCTCATGCACATAGCGCTAACATACATCTGTGATTAGTTAAAATGTGACAGTGAGATAGTCGGTGGAGATAAAATGTCACAAGAGTGCAGATCAGGAGGACCCTTCTCTGGTTCTTGAACAGGTTTCACTGAGGATTCAACAAATAACCATATAAACCTGCCTCCTATTGAACTGATAGTTGAACAGGGTCAGTCTACACTGCTGTATTTGTGATACTTAGAGAGCCTAATGTGTCCTGAGGTGGTACACGGTGTAAAAACTTTGAGGAACAGTGTGTGCAGACACTGTAACAAATAAGCCAAACCAATAAAACAGGAACTGACTCACATAACGGCAGACCATTAATATATTCAAGAGTTTTATTATTTGACGGTCCAATTTTCTTTGACAACATCATTGGCATCGCAGTGATTTTTTTTTTTTTCTATAAGGAGAAAGAGTAATACCAGGGCAACAAGTTGGATCTTTTCTTAAATGGAAAGACAGACCATCCATTTGAGGTCAACCCATCAGCCATTTACCTTTACCATCTATACACCGTAATGCACAATCTGTTAAAAATATTAAGTACTTGCCAACCTGAGCTACAAGCAGATAGAGAACAGCAATAACAAAGACATGACAGAAGACAGGTGTATGCCGTGTAAGTGACACATATTGTAATTCCATAGCGTTGAAAGATGTCTGATGAAGGACATAACACATACAGCAGTAATAGTAGCAGTACAAGTAATGTTACATAAAAGGCAAATATTAATATATAAAGGAATTAATCAATGTTTTACACTGTGACTGTTATCAGCTTTTTCTTAATGACTACTTAGGAGCATTTCTTCTGCAGCGTGACGCAGTTAGAAACCAATTTACACAGAATCTTTCAGGGGAAAGGCAGTACAATCACCAAAGTGTTCGACAGATTCTCAGAGGGGATGGGGTCATTGACGAGTGAGGAGGTGTTAATTTGAAGCTTACCCAAAGGCGTGTGGGTGGGGCAGGAGAGGGGCAGATGTTGCCCAAAATCAGTCATCCCTCTAAGACATTTAAAGGCAAAAATATAACAAAGTGCAAAAAAAAGAAACAAAACAAGTATGTGTTTCAGATTGGCTTAACAAATAAGATTAGCATATATATTAAAGTATATTTATATATATGCAAAAGAAAGCAAACACAAAAACAGAAAGAGAATAAGATACTTGGGATGCTGACGTTAGCCAACATTATCTCACATTACAGAGCTTCAGCCAGTCCATCTAGAGTTCATGATAGCACTCTTTGAACCTGGCTCCATCTTGCCCCCTCTGTGTGAGAGTGAGGGCCAGTGAGAAAAATGTGTGGGCGGGGCAGAGATCACTCGCTATCGAGTCGGGGGATTGTGAGGTTAGGAGGTGGGGGGTGTCATTCTTCTCTCTCGTGCGATCTCTGGGCACTTGATTTGTCGGCGTATTTCTTTTTCTAACAGTACGCTAACTGCGTTAATTTGTGCGTACGTGCGGGGTGGATACATCCGTGTGCAGCGTACTGCGTGAGGGGGGGGGGGTTGTGTCGATGGAATGAACGGTGGCGTGAAGGAGGAAGACCAGTAGGGACGTCCTATCCCTGGGAGCGAGATGCGGGTGATGTATCTGGTGACAGGGTGTTTCAGAAAGCCAAGAGAGAAGATGGTCCAAGTTGTCCCTTAGCAGCTGCAGCTTTCTGCTGAAGGTTTAGCTCTGTCATTCCTATCCAGTTTTATGGGCTCCGGGAATTCATTATACAACTCCACCTCTGTCTCCTGGAGATGTCAGAAGAGGGGAAACAATCAGCATCAGAGGAAAGACAACGGACAAACTCAAAGACATGACGGCTGTCAACTGTAACTCACTTGTTTGAGGGCGTTACGTGCAATTGTCTGGAATGCCTGTTCTACATTTATGGCTTCTTTGGCGCTGGTCTCAAAGTAGGGGATGTTGTTCTTACTCTGACACCAAGCCTGAGCCCGTTTGGTGGTTACCTGTGTGTAGGAGGAAGAGGAGGAGGAAGAGATACATCAGTGTGGGGAGCTGAAATGTATACCAATGGTTTCAAGGTTGTCTTCACAGGAAAAATGATTTGTTTGTTCCTTTAAATCTTTGGTTCCTTTGATCAAACACTAATAATATGTCATAAAGCCACAGAGAGTTAGACTGACACTAAGCTTCATTAACCTGCATACCTTTGACGTTGCTCAGGTAAATGACACAACTGTTGTGCACAGCGGCTTGAACTCACGTATACTTGGAGATAAATGCAGCTGAAACACGTCCAGTCTAGACAGTCTGCTGGGGCGGACGCTAGAAATAGTTCCTTGATCATAGAGGTATTATCCATTTATACCGACCTGTCTATTCTCCAGGTCAATCTTGTTGCCTAGCACCACGAAGGGGAAGTTCTCAGGATCTCGAGGGCTGGCCTGGATCAGGAACTCATCCCTCCAGCTGTCGAGTGTCTTGAAGGTATTGGGCGCAGTCACGTCAAACACCAGCACACAGCAGTCTGCTCCACGGTAGAACGCAACACCCAAAGACTGGAACCTCTCCTGGCCAGCTGTGTCCCAGATCTAGGCAAGCACGAGGACGCGGAACGTTTAGTGAATGCACAAGATCACTGAACAGATGTGTCTGCTGCCTCGAAAACGAGCCGCGGAGATGATGCACAGCGCTCGTATGGATCTAGTTAAAGTCGGTTTCAGATGACAGCACGCTTTAAAATTTGCAGTCGAGTGCCTTGAGATGTGGTTGTTCCAGTCGTGCTTGTGCTGTACCTGCATTGTAACAAGCCGGTCGTCCACCATCACCTCCTTAGTCAGGAAGTCTGCTCCTATTGTCGCTTTGTACTGGTTACTAAACTTCTTGTTCACGTACTGGTTCATTAGGGAGGTCTTTCCAACACTGAGAACAGAAAGCAGGATAACATACGGTGAGCAGGAATAAAAAAGGTAGTACAGGTTGACTGATGGATGACCGGAGTTGGGTGATATATGGATGCAAGTATACTTTAGACCGCTTCAAACTAACCCACAGCTAACCCAGTGTGATCTCTAAACAGTGCAAGCACTGTGTGAGAGAGTATTGATCTGTATGGGCAGGCGAGACACGGAGACGATTTGTCTCAGCGGTCGTGAACTCGCGTAACTCATCCATGTGTTTGTGTGCAACGGTTAGCGAGCTACATGCTCAAGGGCATGCTGTATTTTAATCCAGACGCTTTAAAAAGAGAGCTTCAGGTGCACTTACACCACAATTTGGTCAACAGACACCCACATATGTGGATAATCGCATCTGACTTTTATCTACAGGTGAGACACAAGTGCAAAGGGGGTTGATAGTGTGAGAAATTACCACATACTTTCATATTTCATACGTCATAAATCGTCCAACGTCAGCCAGCTCTGCACAATGTTTAATCTAAGACTTTTTAAGAAAGGCTGTGACACTTCAAGCCCTTAAAACAATGCATGATGCAATTCATTTCACAGGCAGCGCTGTCAAGTGCTTAGCATGAAATTAACAATTAAGTCTTGTTAGGTCTGCAGATGAATAGCATGGTTGGGAAGAAGAGATGCAGAACTCTGCCTGGAGACAGCTTACAGCAGAGTAAGAACAAGGAAATAGCACATCTTCCGTCTTCAGTGTCTTGACTGCAAACTAAAGATAACACCTTGGTATTTAGATTTTTTCTCCCCCCATCAAACTATTTTCAGAACAGACCTGGTGATGATTTCCAGGCTTGCTTTACTGGTTTTGTCATGCAGATGGGAAATAAGCCATGTTATGACTCACCCAGAATCTCCCAGGATGATGACTTTCAAGAGCACTTTCTTCCTGGACGTCATTTTGCCACAGCTGCAGAGAGACGGACAGGAAAGAAAAAAGCAAAAAAGTTTAACACACAGCGTGAAAACTCAACAATGCCTTCATGACGTCTTCATCGCGAGTCACAACCCCAATCACCAGGGACAAACGATCAATACAGATCTGTTTGTATGCAGGCCGGCCCTTTGGACAAACATGAGTCTACAAATTTGTGTGTAGAGGTTCTCGGCTCTGGACCAATCAGGTTTGAATACCATTCATTCCAGTCATGTGCTTTCTAAGCTGTTGGGCAAATCACGAGGAACACATCACTCTCTTACGCAGCACAGGAAGGTACCTCCTTGAGGACGGACTCCTTCTCCATAAGTTCAAACTAAGTGACACAGCACTTTATTATTTTTTTGCTGATATCGCTGTCGCTAAGCAGACAGCCTACTACAGCGCACGTCCTCAGTACTCTATCAAACAAAAGGCCTTTAAATGTCATTTCAAGAGTGAGGCACGCGCGTTGGCAGAAATTCTGGTGTGTCCCCCAACAAAGCAACGATAAACCCGTCCCCTGTGCGTGAGGCAAGAGCGGTAATCGTTAGGCAACGTGTGTAATTTAACACTCGGATGAAGCAGGAAACGGTGACGTGCAGCATTTCCTGCGTCTCATTAAAATGAAGAAAAAAAAAATGAAGGACGTGAGTAATTTATTTACTTTCAAAGTTGTAGCTAGGGGAGACGCGTCATTTCACCGTGTTTCCACTAAAGTGAGGAAGCTAACGGTGCCGTTTTAGACATGAAATAAGCAATGAGATGGATTATAACACTGATCAGCTGTTTAAGATGTCATGACATCAGGTCAAGTACGGCGAGCGATCAATCGGTTCTTTACCTAACGCACGATCCTGACCTTTTATGTCAGAGATGAGAGGCGATGGAGGCTCATCTTTTAGTCCTCCCTGTCTACTTTCCAGGATTTCATTATGACTTAACTTTTCTTGGAAGGAACTCGTATAACAAAAAGGATCTGAGACGCACAGAGTTTGTTTAAAGCATATCCATGCGCAAACAGGCAGAACGGATGAAAATAAACCTCGATTTCGTAAGAGGCCGCTTTATCTTTTTGAACACATTCGTCTTATCTGAGCCAGGTAAACAGTGCAGCACAATGCAACTTAGAGAGTCTACTGTAGGTGTGCAATCTCTCGGTGAGAATGATGGCGTCGGCCGCTGTCTGTGTTCCCTCGTCACAGTGAATGATCTGATCTGTGCGTTTATATTATTAGTTAATATTTTTCATTAGGTCTTCGAGTAAGTCAACATACTACTACTCTACATGCACAGAGCACAGAAGACATTTTAGACATGCCGATCCATCGACCCAAACAGGTTTCTGCTGTAACAATAACACAACACGAGCACCACTTCAAATTTTTAAAAACTTTTCAGCCTCGACGATGAAAAAAAACAGAGGCCTGTCTCGACAGACACGCCGAAGATTGAAATAAATTTAAAACACAAACACTCGAGCTCCCGTCGGCAGCCGTGAAGTGCTCTTATGTTCTTTCTGAATGGAGCGCAGCGCTCGAGTGACCACGGCACTGTGAAGCGCAGAGTAGCTGACGGGAGCATGAACATGACCAGCATGGCCAGACCACAGTCACATGATTACACTCAGATCTTTAACCTCTGACAAGCAGCACAGCGTTAGACACTGATTGCTAAATGCCGAGAGTCACCCTCTGACGGAAAGGTCCGGATTTAAAAAAAAAAATCAGGTGAACTCCTCCCGACAAGTCTGTCAGTATTTCAACACGATGCAAGAAACACACAAATACGCCGACGTTACCTGACCAGGTTTTACACCGGTTTAAGCGTTTTGTGACAAGCTGCATGAACCTTGATACGGTAATGATAATAAACTGTCACAAAGCGAAGAGTGTCTGTGGAAATACGTGATGATACAGCACTCACCCGTTTTAGCTTCAACTTTACTGTCACTGCACAAAGTACAAGTACCGGGACGACGAGATGCAGGCTGGCGTCTGACCTGAGTGCAAAAAGCAGTGAAGTGCAGATGTATGTGGATATGTAAAGAACAGTGTGGATACATATATGAATGTGTGAGCGAGAAAGGGGGTTAACAGCACGAGGAGAGAAATGAAATGAAAACACACACTTGCGGGTAAGAGTGTAATTATAAATGATTGATGCATATGAAATAATTAGCAGTGTCTGGATCGATGATATTCTGTGTTTAGTGCTGCTGTTTTAAAGCAGCGCTGGACGGAGGACCGGCACTAAAATATAGTTTGTTTTTTTCCCCTCCTGCATTAAAGTAAATTTGATCCAGCTCTGTCAGGTAATATTTCATATCCTGTCTACTATTATGAGTTTGATACGGAGCCACTCCATCAAATATATTGTTTTTTTTACATTTGATAGTATAAAATTTAAATCTTTTGTCTGTTGCACTACACAGTCAAATTGCTGAATGTCATCTACAATTACTGTTTAGACCCTTTTTTAAAAAAAATATTTGCTATATTTTTTAGATTTTCTTACTTTTATATATTTAATATTTTCATGTTCATTGCTTCATTTTGCACCAGGTGATGTGAGGAAAACTAAATATGTCCAAAGCTGGCCTGACTTTGTGTTTTACTCGGCTGTCTCTACCATCTACTTACACTACTTAAGGAGCCTGACTGGCCAGGCAGCGTCGTTAACTCAAAATCAGACGTCACGAAAACACCAAGAATCACAACAGCTGATATCAGTGTATAAAGATTCCAAGATTCATGCAGAGAAACGCTCAAAGCTGCCGTGTCAGTGTCGGACTGAACTACAAGTCTCATCACATTTTCCCGTCCGCTGCTAGAAATCACACAGGCGCGAGCAGCCGGAATTCACAGATCACGTCCGATATGGATTATGCATGCAGACGCAAAACAGTCTGTGGACTAAATATAAATTTGCAAGACGGGAGTTCAGATGTTTCTCAATGCTCAAACCGCCGCGACACGCGTCATAACATCAGGGCGCCTCCACGTTTCCTGGTCAGCACCGTCATGTGGATATTGGTTCACAGCCCATGGGATAAACAGATGGTCCAGTTGGGCAAAAAAAATCAACCACAATTCTAAAATGTTTAATGAAAGTGCAACATTAGAAATAATGCAATATGTTCCCAACATGTTTTAACCCTCCAATGTTGTTATCCTGCAAAACAAATGTTAGGAAGACACAATACTGCTATCCACAGGAGCCTGCAGGCAAATCTAAACACAATACTCCAGCACAGACTGGAAGGTACACTGTGTAGCGTAAAATTAGATGCAGCTGTGTGAAGAAGAAGAAGGAGAAAAAAACTTCAGGCGTTTTAACCACGACAAACCTACACGAAGACAGGTTTTTTTAACCGAGCGACTGCATTCAAGGAAGCGAGCGATTCGTGCCAACTCATGGGAGAAGTTCAAATTAAAGCTGATCCGAACTACAGGGCAGGAATCGAGTAACCTGAGATGAGCCGCTGTCGCAGGGAAAATAAAATGCAAGCCACTGCGATTAATGATTAAAAAACACAAAAAAAAAATCGCACGTCTCAGAAGTTCAAGTCAACCTCTGCACTTAAAATAACCAAGGAAATACGGTTATGTTTGGATTATGCCAGACAGGTTTCAGGTTACACTTCTTCACCCAAGCTTTTTCCTCTTGGCACAAGTGATGGGCGTTGTACCTCACATCAGTGATCTGTGTACCTGCGTGACCTGTGAGTCACAAGCGAAACAAAAACTAGTCAAGACAGAAAAACAAAAAAGAAAAGAAAAGAGGGGGGAGACAAGTCTGCCTGGCAACACAACACACGACAGACATGCAGGGATGTGTCTCACACAGAGAGGACACCATCATGACATGACACCAGCAAAAGATCTCCACATCTGATGGTAGTTTGGAGGGTGAGAGGCTGCCCCGCACCCTCACCTCCTTCCTCTGTTGCATGCATGAAGGCCACATAAATATCTGAGCATATAAATTATAAAGAAATCAATCCCCTCTCTCTTCTCCTTCTTTTTTATACGATGCTTTGTCCTCTCTCCCACCCCGGTTCCCCTTCCCTTTTGGAGCCGACCCAGAGGAGCCACAGGCCGGCCTTGTTTTTGCCAACCCAGCGACCAAAAAAAACCAACATTGCACCACCACCGTTTAGCCACTCATAGCGTTAGCGTTAACAGCAACCGCTTGACGAATAGTGACACAGACTTACTAGTACTTACTTTCAACTTGTAACACACACACACACACGCACCGGAGCGGAGATTTCTTCGCTGGAGGGGGGGAGCCGAGCCGAGCCGAGCCGAGCCGAGCAGGCTGCTGCGGGCTGCCGAGCTGTTATTGTTCAGGGCAGTTAGCGTCAGAGGCTAACTAGGCGTTACGTTAGCTCGCTCGCTGGCACTGAAGTCGTCGGTTTCGAGGTTAATTTGGCAAACAGCTCGTCTCGGATTTCTTTTTTTTTTTTTTTTAGTTAAAAAAACGCGCCGCCCTTTTGCGTAAACAGTTAGAAAACCCGTGTCCTAAACTGACGAGGCAGATTATCTACAACTAGCATGTAAATTTGGCACTTTGCGTTCAATGCTTGCCTGACAGCCAGCTAACTAACTGCTACCCCCAGCTTCTCTGTTCCCCTTTCACTTCCTCCTCCGAAACAACGCCTGCGTGCTACGTCACACGCATGACCAATAATCCCCGCCCACTTATGGTTGATTTAATAGTCAGCATTTTTTTTTTTTTTTTCATTTAAAGACGTTTTAAACTCCCCCAAAATATATTGATAATATATTATTATGAGTAGCAAAGCCGGGTCAGGATAATGCAAACATAAGGCTGTGATCACACAGATTTAAACTATAACATAAGTATTGTTCTTATTGTTTGTTTTTTCTTTCTTTTTTCTTGTATTTCTATTCATGTAAGTACCATTTTTTCTGCATGCTATAATCAGGGTTTGCAGTCTTACATTTGAATGTTTCTTACTACCTCAAACGTCAGTATTATTCTATTTCTATCTAAATGTTAATTGTTTGCACATTAATATGGAGGCTGCTCCATTGTATTCTAATTAATTTAAGTTATTTAAGTTCTCTCTCCCTCATAGTTTGACATAATTGGAGGTCTGTTTGTCATCAGTGCAATGCAATGTGAAAGATGAGCCCATGTTTAGATGCATGTTTGTAACTGCATGGCCTAATTTGATTTATATTTTGCTAGATTCAACTCATTGCTGTCTATTTCTGTTTTAATTTGCTCCATGAAGCACTTTGAGCTGAATGTTTGCATGAAAGGTGCTATATAATTTTTAAAAAAGGTTTGAGTATGAACCATTCTTTTTGCTTTGCACATACACACACACATATATTGAATGGTGAGACACCTTAAATAAAAGCCAGGCTAAAAAGAGGTTGTTTTTTTAAATGTCTACAGAGGTGCAGTCCTTCAGATCAAGATCACATCCATTTCTGATAAAAATTTTATGTCTTTAGCCCGAGCTGCTAGTTAGCACAGAAAACAAAGGGACAAGTCTGCCCGGCAACAGATACAGGATATTTCTCTTATCCAACCTGTGAACAGAAGACGTGTATAGAGACTTGGTCTTTGCCACATCATGTCACCAAAATGCCACCTCAGCATTTGATGAATCAAGCATTGAGGTTTCTAGTCTCTCATCATCATCATCATCAGGGGTGTCTGAGATTGTTTGCCAGTCCATTTAGTAACCTTTCTGGAGCTTTCAGCATTCATACATCAGCAGTGTTATGATTACTCTGCTACTCCTGATCTTTTGGATGTGGATACAACTTCATCCTCTTACTTTAATCACTCCCTCACCAAAGATTCTTTTTTTTTTTTATCTTCATATAATCAAGAAATCATGTTAGAGGTTCAGTGTGGAGAGCTGCAATGATCCACCACTAGAGGACAGTGTCATTTCACTTTGAATGAATGAACCAAGTGAACCGGTGTCCCCCAGACTTTAGCCCACATTTATATTTTGGACCTCTGTAGAGCGATGTAGCACTCTGTGGTGCTGACAATGTGCTGAGAAAGGTCAAAGATAGGTGAGCGATCTGCTCCCGAGACACTTCAAAGACTGTCTTTGTCCCCTGAATACAAAAACACAGTGTTGCAGAGTCATGCTAAGATGAAAATACAGGTCAACCTTAACAGCCTGTCTGCAGACTGTTAGCCCATGACAGATTCTGCTCTGTATGTGCATGTGTGTGGGGCACGTTATGCCCACTCAAGATGGTGGTGCCCCGACAGATTACACAGATATATCAGACATATGTATATATCTAATTTTTACTTTGGGTAGTGACAGTAGAGAGAGCGGGGAAGACATGGCATGTAGATTCACACCTGGGCTGCTTTTTGGGACATGGAAGATGTTTGTAGGTTGTAGATGTGGCTTGATATGTGAAAGATTTCCCCCAAATCTTTAAATATGTATTCCCATTATTCCCAATGACTCCCATGCTGCATTCTCAGATTTTGGCTTGCGTGTGGCAGGTAAAGATTTTAGGATACCATAACACTGTACAGAAAGACTTTGAACTTTATATTGATAATAAGGGTGTTGTATTGATATAACATATAACTATATGACGAAAATAACTTGAACAGAAATATGATTTATGTAGTTAGTCGTACAGATTTTCAGAGCTACACATATAAGGGTTAAATTTGAGTTATAACAAGGAGCCCTTAAGAAGTTTCTTCAAATGAAACTAAATCAAACAGATCTGAGCTTACTATAGTCACATATTGATTTGTAATTGTCTCACTGTGGCATCATTTATCTCTGAATGTGAACTGTATATTCTGTTTTATTCTTTTTTTCATGGTACTTTTTGAATATCTTCACCAGAAATTAAAATATCTAAAAAAAAAAATCTGAGAAATGTATTGGAGACATGTGATATTGGTTGCTACCATATTCTCAGCGTTTCATTGATCATTTGATCAATTTGATCTGACTGATCACCAACAGAATCTTTAAATATCCACGTACCAAGAGAAGAGTATGTGAAGTTTAATATAAACATAAAATCAGGACCCCAAATCTTGAATCTCTTTTACATAAAGAACACAGATCTTCCATTGGCGTTATTTTTCCTGAACGAGCCTCACAGAGATCTCGTCTTCATTTTCATTCACGTGTGTGTTTGTGCTCCTTGTTAGCGGGAGTGTGCCTCTGCAGCCTCCCGATGACTGGTGTTTATGGAGGAATTCCTGCCTTCTCTCTCCTATTGAATGAAGACTCTTTATGGCCTCTTTGGAACTCAGTTTGTAAATACAAACACCAGGACACAAAAAGACGCGAGTGACAAAATGGCACACAGGAGGGGAAGGAGCCACATACTTTAAGCATCTGCTGCATTTCCATCCCTGCAAACATTGCCACGTCGATGCATAAAAGTAAGAGGAGGTTAAAGTCTGGAATAAAAAAAAACTTAGTGGGAGTGTGATAATCGCAGAGGCAGCTGTAAAGTTCATCCACAATATTTTTAAAAAAAGAGAGAATTAATCAGTGCAAGACTGGTTTATATGTACATAATGACACACTGCACATGTGTTCAAGACAGAGCAGGATTTCTATTCATGTTCTGGTGTGTGCAAACATGCACCTCTGTGTGTGGCTCTGTGGGAGTCTAAGAGAGAGAGAATGAGATGAGTTAAGGAGATGGACAGATTGTGTGTGTGTGTGTCTGTGTGTGTGTGTGTGTGTGTGCATCAGGGGGTGGGTGCATTAGTCCGTGTCAGACAGCAAAGAGTGCCGCAGTTATCTAGGAATCTGAGCCAAAGCAACCTCACTAACAGACAGAGAGCAGGAGAAAGAGGAAGACCAGGATTGAGATGAACTGAGGAGGGTAAAAAAGAAAGAAGAAGAAAAATAAGAAGAAGAAGAAGAAGAAGAGGATGAAAGAAGAACAAAGAGTTAGAAAGCAAGACAATTAAGGACAACAGTAAATATCTAAACAGAAAACAGGCAGGTTAGCAAACACTTTCCACCTGAAGAGGCAGTTATAGAGATATAAAGGGAAATTACGTAAAACAACAACTCAGAGCTCGGAGGAAGGAGGCTTTCCAGCAAAAGGCGGACCGCTGTGAGTGTTTCAGGCAAAGGTCAGGACAAGCTTGCATTTCTGCATTTTCCCATGATTCCATTCGGTTCTCTCGGTTTGCTCCCTCTGCTGTCACTGTACGTGGGAGCGCTGCTGTCCTCAGATGCGTCTCCAGCCTGCACACACCCTCCCTGCAGGGACAATCTGGTGGCTTCACCCATCCAGTCTGGCATGGGAGCAGGAGTGGGCACCGGGGCCTGTGAGGGTCAAACCGGGACAGCCTGCAGGATGGGGGTCTCACTTCCAGTGATCTCAGAAGTTCCTCGAAAGGTGGAGCACAGGCACGATTTCCCCCCGGTTCAGGCTAAGGTAAGTGACATCTCTTATAGTGTCACGGGAGGTCATCATGAATGAGACTTAAATCGAACTTCCACGTCTAAAATGTTGTGCTAGGAAAAGTCAGATATTACACGTTATAGTCAGACATTTCTCAGCCGTAGAACAGAAACACTGAGAGAGAGTCCGTGCCACTGGAGGCTGAGCAGTGTGCAGGCCAGCAGGTCCTTTCTCATGGGACAGTGGGCACACTAAACTTGGCACCACCTAATAGCCACGGAGCAATGACAGTCAGCAATCAAAGAAGGGATAAAATTAGATCTACTTTAAAAATGTCCTCATCATATGGTTGTGATGAGCTCATGTGGCAACAGGTGTGTGAGGGACGTGATTACAATGGCTGATGTAAGTGTAAGAGACTGATTGAGCCTGACACAAAACATACCACCGGGCTGTGAGTTCTGCGTGTGGATTAGCGTCTTCGAGGCTGAAGGATGCAAAGCTTCATTTTCTTTAGCACTATTTCACCCACCGACATTTATAGATATGAGATTTCTGAGAATCAGACTCACGACTGATTGATTGCTGACTTAATGTGTGGTACAATGTCACTGTCTTTGCAGACCGGAGGCGTCAAAGAGCGTCTTGTTCAGCTGCAGCGCTGCATGCGCTCTCTCCAGGAAACGGGGGGCCCTTTAAGTCACGGGGGCCAGGAGAGCAACTCTCTAGGGGCCATCCTGGCACTAATGGCAGCTGTACTGACAGAGTGTGACCTCCACTGTCACAGCCAGGCCCTTGGGGCGATGGCCAAACGACTGGGTGAGTAGTACACATATATATCCCCCCCACTTCTACAACACACACACATACAAATGCCAGTGCAGTCACTCCCCCACACATAGTAAACAGAACCTCAATGAGGTCTGCTAAGTGTCGGTCATAGGTGAGTGCATAGGAATTTAACTGCGCTGAGAAGGATGAGAAAAACCCTGCGTGCACATGCACACACAGACACCCATACTGTACAGCTCCTGATGTGGAGAAGCTCCAAAGAGTCGTCACATAAACTCCCCGTTGAAGTAAAGACAAAGCTTCTATTTTCGACCCCTCATGACAGTGCGATGCGTCTTACTGATAACCTAATCTTCCTCTGGGTTGACAGAAAGTGCAGCCGTGGGAAGAGAGGGGGAGAAAGACCTGCTGCTTTTCCTCAAGAGCATCACACAACATCCACCCACAGGTGAGGGGCGCGGGGGTGATCACACGATACAACTGTTGATTAATGATAAACTGAATGAAAATGCATTGTGTGCGGTTCACAGTTTCCCCCTTGGAGAGGTTACATCCTCAGGACTGTGCAGAGATTTACAAGATCGGGATCAAAGAGAACGGCATCTACACCATCCAGCCTGACCTGCACAGGCCGGCATTGGAGGTATTTCACATTCACCGCACTCGTAAAACACACAGACGGACCCCCCCGCCATTCTCTTCTTCTTTTAGAGATGTGCGGATCACTTCAAAATCTAGGCTTTATGATATCAAAGTCTTTGTTTTGGCTCAGGCTAAATGTGACATGGAGACGGCGGGTGGTGGGTGGACAGTGATCCAGAATCGGCAGGACGGCTCACTTGACTTCAACGGGACATGGCAGGAATACCGGGAGGGCTTTGGCAGTCCGCAGGGAGAGCACTGGCTTGGGAACGCCGCGCTGCATGCTCTGACCGCCACCGGCCAACACCAACTCCGCATTGAGCTGGAGGACTGGCACCAGCAGAAGCGTCATGCTACCTACAACAACTTCAAAGTGGCCTCAGAGGCACAGAGGTGAAAAACTGTAGAGGCACAAACACATTCACTCTGCAGCAGCTATTAATATCTATCTCCTGGAAACTTTAAGTGTCTTTCTCTGGAACAGTCATGACTACAAACACTCTCATTACATCTTGATTTAAATGTTGCTGAACTCTTATTGCTGCATGGAAGTATGCATATTTGTCCTTTTACATTTTAACTCAATATCGCCAACTGTGACTTTGACTTTGGCAGAAATTACCGTGTTGTTGCAGGAGCCCATCGCTGATAAACGGACTGAAAAAACATGTTGTCTGTGGCATTAAATGAAAGCAGACAGGAAATTGGAAAAACACTTTGAAGTTTCACTTAACAAAATGAAGATGCACTCTTCTACCCTCGAGCTTATCTGCTGTATTCATTTAGCAATAGGAACACTAGCTTCTGCACAGTTAGGATCCACCGAGCAACCAAAAATCACACAGGAACTTTAGCCCTAACTGGCTTGGTTGCAGTATTATACTAATATTATACTCGTACACTTGTGCCATGCTTTCTTCCAGATACCGTCTAACAGCACGGGAATACTCTGGCGATGCAGGCAACGCACTGAGCTACAGTAAACGTTACAACCACGATGGCAGATCCTTCAGCACCACTGACCGGGACCACGACCGTTATGCAGCTGGGAACTGTGGTCAGTACTACGGCGCGGGCTGGTGGTTTGATGCCTGCCTGGCAGCTAACCTGAACGGACGGTATTACCGTGGGCGCTACGGTGGGGTGACCAACGGCATCTACTGGGGCACGTGGTACATCCTGACCGATGGACAAACTGGAGAGCGCTACTCCTTCAAGAGGGTGGAGATGAAGACGAGGCCCAGGAATTTTCTGGGAACGTCCTAAAGATAATGGTGACAATTCTCACGGGAACATGTGCTAGAGTACAATGCTAATCATGTCACGGGCACAGCCTTGCATTGGCTTTCTGTGTGGACGTTAGAGCAGCTTTCGTGTCACTTATCACTTACATGCAGATGGCAGCTAATAGAAATAAATATACAAATTCACTAGCACTCCATATCACAATATTGTTTTGTTTATTTAAGGGGCTTCTCTCTGTAAAACACAGGTACACTGTTACTCCACAACGGTGAAACAAAGAGAAAATACTTTGATTAATCACCGGGATTGGTTTGGTGAGGCACGTCTCTTCATGCAGTCGTCGTTTACACATAATGGAGGGTATTATTCATGAAAGTGACTGTACAAGAATGTCCTGGATTAACCCTCAGAGTTTGCATGTGCCCATACATGTCCAGGCTCTGCCACCTATCACGATGTAAGCCGAACCAGCTCACTCGCGTTTTTAGGTCAGAAAATGTCTTATTTACTGAAGCTAGGAGGCCGTCATGACTCTGCAGCTACAGCTACTCAAATTCAAACTTGAGATGACGATGGTTTTTAAAACCTGTTTCTGTAACCACAGGCCCCAAAAACTCCTGGTTTGACACTAAACAGACAGAAGCCCAGTTTTGGAGAAGTCATTTTTCTCACCTTACCTTGCTCATACTTTTCCCAGGTCTAAGCCTGACACACTGCTGCTGACCATTAGGAGCTTTACCCTGTCATCATACTACCAAACGGTGGCCTCTGCCCACTGCTTTCAAGTCAAACACACACTCAAACACACACTCAGCCTCACCTGCTTTTTGTAGTTGGCGTCAGGCGGGCGGCGCCCTCTCTGGCTGCGCTTCACAGAGGCTTTTCTGGGAGTTTAGAGTTGATGTGTGAGCGCTGAGTTTGGCCGTGCATGTGTGATGCTTGCATCTGTGTGTGTGTGTGTGTGCGTGTGTGTATGGTCAATGAGTGTGTGTGTGTCTCACTGTTTGTGTAACTGACTGAATCTATTTTAGCAGCGTTCACGATGAGCTGTCAGTCTCTCCAACAAGCAGAGTGTCTAATATTAACCAGAGAGGGGGGGTGAAAACACACAGACACACCGCGGGCAGACTCGGTATTTCACATACACTACTTAAACACACTTACACACTGGAACATGCTTGTGTCTCACACACACACACACACACGCACTGGAGACTCAGTGGTTCTCTCAGCAGACAAAGAGGTGCACGATGTGCTTGACTTCATTAAAACAAGCGCACATAAGAAATAAAATAGCTTCCACTGAGGACAGTTTGATCATGCCGCCTTAATTATTGTTATGTAGCCACCAGCTCCTTTTCTCTGTCTTGCGGATATCCTTACACACAGACACACACACACACACACACAGGGGACAGTTAACCATCAGTAATCAAGATCAATCATCCATATAAGCTATTATACATATCAGTTTTCTCATTTGGTTTTCTCTGTGTTTCTCTTGTATTACTGGAGAAAACAATGCAAGGTTGAAAGGTGAAAGGCTCCACGTTCTGCCCCCTGGTGGCCTCTCATCAAATTGGAGAGCCAGAGAAAAGCTTTATTTTCGCTGAAGGTGGCTGGTAAAATCTGCAGAGGGTCACTTCAGAGGCGAAAATGTTGAGCACACACAGTCCTCTGGGTCTAAATAGTTTCTCCTGCTGGTCTGAAAGGTTTCTGTCTCAGAGGAAAAACTCTTAAAAGGCGTTGGATAATAATCACACCCACGATTCACTCCTCGCACTGCACTGGCTTTAAATATCAATGAGTCATCTTGTCCTCTGTCCTCTTCCCTCCTCTCCTCCTCTCTGCATCCATCAGTCTTGTTGACAAGGGAGGAACAGAGGCCCAGGGTTGTGTCACCACAGTATCCTGGCACAGTGTCTGGGGTTTGGTGATAGGGGTGGTGCATGCAGGGTGTGAGGGTTACCGGCAGGCTCTGCTGCCCCAGGGCCGGAAGCCCAGCCTGGGCAGCGGTTAGCTAGCACATCCCTCTGAGAAACACTGTGCTCCTCTGAGGGAAGTTCCTCTGTGACCTGTGTCATTCATAACCGTGTGCCACAGGAAGATGTCAGATAGAAAACAGAAGACTAACTCATCTTTATACCGTGTTGTTGACCCTTAAAGAATATGCTGAAAACTCACACTATGGGCAGATGTTGACCAGATGTCTCATCATTTGATGGATGAGCTGGCTGGAGTCATGACACTCACATCATCTGGGTAAAACTCCTCAAAGGGCCACTGCGAGAAATTTAGTTATAGTTTGTGGGTCAAATCATCAAATCATACAAACGATATCCATCCAACCAACTTTAACGATGATCAAATTTACTCATCAAGCCAATAATCAGTCTCAATGCGGGAAAATAGTGACCAAATCATGTTTGACTTCAATAAACACTTCGTAAAGAAGAGGAAGAAGAAGTTCTGCTCCTTTCTCAAATAGTGTCTGGTCACTGAAATGACCTGCAAGGAAGGCTACTGACCAAAAGGATAGTCAGGTACTGCACACTGAGCAAGAATACATCCCACGTACCTGCATAGATCAACTGTTTGAAACCCATCAGCTCTCTCATCTTGGCTCCTTTTAGACTGAGGCCGTGAAGGCATGCCAGTCTGTCGCTGTTTAACACCAGGTGGCAATATTGCTTAGCATAAAGGAAATCTGGAAAATGATTTTCCCTCTTGTTTCGTTGGCGCTTTCACACGAGAACCTGCAACACCGTCCTAAACACAAAGAGGCATTCTGTGAATAGAAAATACAGAACAATACATATTGTGCTGTATTAAGGAAAATAAACAGTCAGAACACAATGACGGCGTCAAACACAATGTGTCATGTGAAAGCTGCTGTTTGACAATGTAAATGATGTCATATATGTTTTAAAGCTACATATTTTAGATATAAATCAGCAGTTCTGAGGTCTCGGGCTGATGTCATGTCACTGAATAGCTGCATAACAACGAGAGATTTAACTTGCAAACGTTTTGAAACTAACAAACTCTTTGCATTGCATCTCTTTAACACTAGAGGCACTATAACTAAGACTGGAGGTCAAAGGACAAACCCAATGAGAGGAGCTGTAATCTTAAAAACTCTGTCACAACTCCAAAATATAGTTTTTATTTGTGGAATATGCTGATTATTTACCACACAGGGCTCAGCGTCGCTGTGCCCGCGGGAGAGAAGGAGTCAGTGATGTGACAGCACGAAGCGACGAGGACGTGATGAACTGCAGGGGGGCCTGCAGTGGAGGGAACTTTTTATTCTTTAATCTGATCTCATGGTGATAAGAGTGTGTGCATGTGGGCTGTCAAGAGTTTGAGGAGGGGAGGAAGGCTCGGGGGGGAGGAAGCAAGAGCGGGTGAGGTTTCAAAGGTGTGTGAGTATAACAGGCCGTTAGAGGCTAACCCCTCCCTGACCACAGGGCCACTGAGAGACAGTGTGTGCCTGCTTTTAATACTGGTCCTGCAGAAAACCAGAGTAAGGCAGCGTTCCGTTTGAAACCGGAATTCACCAGAACAAGTGTATCCTGATGTGGTGAGGAGCTGGGGGTGAGGAGGGGAGAGGAGGGAGGGGAGGACACCCAGGGCGCCATGTGGCAGGCCTCACTCCATCTCTCGTCATTTCTCGATGTGCACACAAGGTGAAAGAGTTTTTTTTTAGACAGCAGAGGCTGTGTTGTGTGTGAAACTTTGTAACACTGAGTCACACTTTAATGAACTAAATTATGCATGTAATTAACACCTCGCTTATGCTCGTATGCTGACTTAGGTCGTGAACGGTAGGACAAAGTTGCGACAAAGTTGGTCGGTGACATCAGTGTAGGTGACATAAGATGTCTTTAACCTAACTACCCACAGCTTCTCCTTCAGCTGGAAACACACACAGCCTTAAAGAAGTGTGTAAAGATGACAGCGCTCGAATGGTGAAGAGTTTTAAACAACTTTGTGATGAATGTCTCAGGTGTGAAGACAAGTCAAGGCTTTCAGCACCTCATGGCACAACTCCATTTGCACAATCCACATTCAGATGATCTAATCATGTCATTTATATTTGATGTGATCACATAATTCTCATAAGCTTTCACTAAAAGCGTGGTGGAGATGGTTAGTTTTGTCTCCCGGTGAGTGTAGGAATAACAAGAGGGCTTCACTCTCATGAGTCTTTAAAGCAGCTATGCTGAATATTTTTATATTAACAACAGATCACATAAAGCAAAAGAAATAAACATATATGCTCGTTTCTAGAAAACCCTGATTTAAACCTTCATACCCAACAAAATATGCTTCACGTCACTTTCCCTCTTTAGTCACAGCTTTTTCTGGTGCTTCCGTTATAATCCAAAAACACTGGAGCGAGAGGTGAGAGTGAGGAGATGCTGATCAGGCAGGCTGTATTTCTGAAATCAAAGGATCATCTAATCTGATAATGCAGACTGACACAAACACACACATGAAACGAAAGCACCGGGACGTCAGAGGCGGCTCACCGTAATCCACATCAAACACCGGGAAAACGCCTGACAATTAATAAACCAACAAAGATGCACGCTGTGTTTGTCGGAAAATTATGAAGCATGAACGGCGTGTGTGTGTGTGTGACAGTGTGTGTGTGCGCGCGCATGTGCGTGTGTTGTGGGAAGAAGTGATGTACCGTATAAAGGATGTGGTAAAGCAGCATAATGGTTAATGGTCAGCTGTGTTTCTCTTCTTCTCTCTGTTGCGTTTTCTCTTGCACCTGCAGAGAGTTGTGGCAGAACGACAACACACACGCACACGCACACACACACACACACACACACACACACACACACACACACACACACACACAGCAAAGAAACAATATCTGATCCATCTCTTCCAGTGCTCTGTGTTCCCCTGTCTCATGCTGAAAAGATCCTTAATGTAACCTCAGTTTATCTTTACTACCGTCCACGCACACACACACGAACACACACACACACACACACACACACACAAACACAGGCACATGCTTGCACACATACACACACACATACTGATATAAACATACACACACAAACATCTCTTCACATTTAGAGGAATTCACTGTGCCCTTTACTGCTGTTCAAAGGGAGGACACTGAAGTACTGGGTGTGTAATACGTGTATGTGCGTCTGCGTGTGTGTGTGTGTGTGTGTGTGTGAGACAGGCAGGACGGGTTAGCTCGGCAGAATCAGCTTAAGCAAAGCAATAGACATTTTTCTTCACAGGGGGAGGAGGGGGATTTACAGACTCGCAATCATCGAGGATCAGACGCGGAACGAACGGAGAGATTCACACAAAAACATGAAACCAAAGTGTGCGTCTGAGTGTGTTTGTGTGCTTGCATTGTGCACGGGAACTCAACTTTTAGACCACATGAAGCACACGGATGCTCTTATATAGTCTCTGAAGGTGTGGACACGTCTGCTGTCACACAGTTTGGGACTAAAAATGTCTGGCTGAGAGAAAACATGGTGAAAAGAGTTTTTATTGGTCTACTTTCATGTCTAGCCGTGCCAACTAAATGGCTCTAGAGTATGTCAGTCAGTCAGTCAGTATACTGAAATATCTCAAAGTCTACTCAGTGAATTAGGACAAATGTTTGTAGAGACATGGTCATGGTCTCCAGAGGATGAATCCTGTTGACTTTAGTGCAGAAAACGGGCTGTACTTATATAGCACCTTTCAAGCCTTCCGTCCATTCAAGGCACTTTTATGCTCGTTCATTCACACACTGACAGCGTTGGCTGCAGGTGCAAAGGTGCCCGCTGCTCACCAGCTTTCGGGAGCTGACCATTTATTCACAGTGCAGCCTTCGAGACCAATTTAGGGAGACTGCGACAGGCGGCCTGGAGGAGCGGAAGATCAAACCACAGTCGTTTGATTAGTGGAGCTCGAGCCGCTCTTCCTCCTGAGCCACGGCCTCCCAAACATTCAATAACGTCCATCACCTCCTGACACCACCACCACTTAAAACGTTCAGTTTGTCCAAGACGTTGGTTTAAGACCAAATATCTGTACCGTACTAAACTAAGACATAGTAAACTTCATACTTCATACATACTCATGAGGATAGTCTCAGGATATTCATCCCTGATAAAAACAGTTAAAGGATCGTAGATATTAGTGACCACTGAAGGATGTGGGATAAAGACAAAGCCATAAAATCCCATCGTCCCCGTGGAGCGGTACAACTTTTATGAGGTTGCAGAAAAATCTATGCAGCTTTAACTCCTTTGACCAATTAGCACATATTGTGTCCACAGTTCTTGTTACACACGCATGAATATTCTCACCAGCACACACACACACACACTCCCACAGGAACTGGATCCACGTAAAGACAAAATAAAGGCATAATGTCTGAAATGGACGAACGCTCACAGGTTGAGACGGTGTGTTTTGAATTCTCCAACTCCCCGGACAGCTCCGGTGAATCAGAGCTTGATTGACAGGTTGTCAGTGACAAGGTGTTGTAAACTTTCACTTCCTGCTGCTCTCTGGGCAGGAAGTGAAGTAGTCAACCTCTGACCTCTAATGACTTAGTAAAGACCCTTCTCCAGACTACACACGGTGAAGTGGCAGATCAAGCAGGGACATTTGAGAAACCGGAGGCGGTCTTTTAAACTTTCATCGGGTTGTGTGTAAACGAACTGTAACAGTGCGTGCTGAGTGTACCGATATACACACAGAGTGAAGAATTTATAAATACGGTGTCATTCAATGTAACCTTTAGTAATCACGCTGATGACGAGTAAACACAGTGTGGACCGACCTCTCTCTGTGACTGGATTTAAAATGAATCCGAAGAAGCTCTCAGATATTTTACTCAAGTAAAAGTGGCAACAGCAAAGTGTTTTACCAAAAGTAAAGTACTCACACTCATGCAGAATCACATCAGCTTCATCATTTTAGAACAATTTCTATTATATTACTGGATTGTAATCACTTATGCATCAGTGTGTATGTCACTATATCACGTATGTCGCAACCGGAAAATGTGGAGCTATAATTTTAATTTACTTTATGTACCTTTATCCTAATTTAGCTTGTGGGTATCAGTCTTATCTTAACCTATAATAACGTCACAACACAAAATGCATTTGTAAGGCATACAGATGTAAATGAGCTTGTAGCTAACTATGGTACAGCACAAGAAGCTGTGCACAGCTGAATCTGAATCTGCAAAGTAACAGTTGTATCTAATACCTCTAAGTGATATAGTGGAGTCAAAGTACATGGTAGTCAAGTAGAAGTATTAAGAAGCAGATATGGAGACCCTAACCCTGTGGATAGGAAGCAGACGAAATAGACCAATCAGTTCGTCCTAAATATATTTTCATTCAGTTTCCCTTTGTGCCCTGAAAGAATCAGCATTTTTATGTTTATCTGTCACCTGTTCATCTGTCTGAGAGGAGAGTCATCCGCACTGAAATGAACAGGTAGGCCAAACACCTAGATAAGACATCTGTAGATAAATACAGTGAGCTGCTTCTTCCACGTCAGTGAGTGAGGATGAAGAAAGCAGCTCCTCTCCTCTAGGTGTCGCTGTCCGCCTGATTATTCCAACATGCAGCCGTCACAAAGTGATCTGACCATGAGGAGTCCTCCTTCTGAATGCTGCTTCAAGTTCCCAGCAAAGAGCTTCCTTTTATGAGCTTTTCATAAAGCTGCTGATATCCTGCTTCTGCATGAATTTGCTCGTTAAATCAAATGAAATTAATTTGAAAGAAATGTGTGACCAAATTAAATTAAATCAAATTAAAAATGTCATTTAAGCATCATATTATGTTAAAAGTATTAATTAAATCAAAGTTCAGTATTTCAAAAGCTAAAATATGTAATTAGATTTTTAAAAAATCAAATTAAATAACATTTCTTATCAAATATAATTTCAAATTAAATCAAACCAAGTTTAAACACGTTTTCTGCAGGTAATCGACTTTATTTATTCAACTCATTCTGTGATTATTTTGAATCTGCAATGAAATGTCGGACAAACGTGGATCTTTTGGTTTAAGGAATAAATAAATATAAATATTGGAGTTTCAAGTTTGCGAGCATTGAAAACTACATGTTTTAAATGTCTAAACAGTGCAGAGTTGTGCAGATCTCTGGTGATTTAAATATTATTAACTCACCAGCCATTAAAAGGATGTTTTGCTGACACGTCATGGCACATTACAGTCTTCTCTCAGATGTAGGAGCTAAGACACTTTGTGAATTACTCTTAGACCAAAGCACCTACAGCAGGAATCACATTTTTATAGACTTTCTCCAGCCTCTGCAAATTAGGAGCTCCTTATAGTGTTTGGATGTTTTGTGCACGGCTGCGTAGGCTGCTACCTCAGATATTCTCAGACATCATACAGGAAGGATCACTGCACATCGATGAGGTGTTACATCATTCTGTCTTTGTTTTTGTCTCTTAAGTCACGACAGTAATGTCTGACTCACAGCGAATAAAGTGAGTTTAGACGGAGAGAAAAAATATATAATCATAGTGTGCGGTGAAGGTTAGCCACAGAAAAATCACTGCTGCCCACAAACACACACAGGACCTTATGAGAATATTAATGGGAAACTCAGGGAGGTTTGTTGTCTGCTGTGGGAGGTGTGCATCTATCAAAGCGTGTCAGCAAAGGTCATCACACTGGTTTAACTATGAAAAAAATGGGAAATGCTCTGTCACTGTAGGGGGAAGAGGAGGAAGAGGAGGAGGAGGAAGAGGAGGAGGAGGAGGAGCACTCCTGGTTGGCTTGACTTTATGTTTGACCTTTTCGGGAAGGAGAACTAATCCTTGAATATAATAGACTGTAAGATATGGAAAATGACTGCACTGTTATCTGTGTTACCCTGGAGACCATCAGCAGCACCCAGGGCTGCTGCAGCTGCCAAGTTATTAAGCATCCAGTTTGTATATAATGGAAAAATACCTTTTCTGCCATAACTGGTCACTCGCCACACACTCATGCACAATGCTTTAACACTACAATAAATAGGCTCCTCTTTATCCTCTGTGCCATGCATGTTTTTAAATCTTTGTGTGAGGCACGCAACATTTAAAAAAAAAATTTATGACATCTTAATTCAAGACAAATCGGAAATTGGGAATAAACTGTTATCTTCCCCATTTTAAATTTGATGTTTTGAGGAAATTATTAAATAGTTTGTCAAAATAAAAAATAGTTTATACGGTTATGATAAGATTTTGGGTTTAATTTGTCTCTGGACAATGGCCTAATCAAATCATCCTCACTGTTTTTATTAGGATTTAAAGGAACACAATGCTTCAGGATACCAACCAAACAGCCACATAAAGTACTTTAAGATTTGAGCTTTGATAATAAATTAAAACAAAATAGAAACTTCTGGCCTATGATGAACTTCAAATATCAAGGAAGACTAACATGGCCTGTTTGTAAGCAGACGGGTTTATTATTCACTTGCTCACATATTTTATTTTTTTATTTTTTTTGCAAAACATATGAAAACATTATTCCAATATATTTCCCTGCCTGCGTCTGTTTAACTCTTATCCAGTCAAATCCAACATGAAAGAAATAAGATACCACAACAAAGAACCGGAACCTCAGATGGCTCCTGCAGATAACCTAAAAAATAATGGAAAATCGAGCTGTATTTATGCTGTCTAAATACAGCGAATAAAGACTTTGCACATGCACGACATTAAACTTGTAAATAATAGCCAAACCCCACGCTTTCCACCCCATGCAGCTCCCCCCCTCCTCCCCCTCCGTCTTCTATCTATCTATCTATCATTTACACAGATCTGGTCCAGTAAATGATGCATTCCCTGCATTAGATGTATTTGTTGTGCGAGTTTGAAAAGGCGGCGATAATCTGGGAGAGAGAGATAAGAAATGCCATTTATTCCGCGGCACTTTGGAGCCTATTTCCCGGGCCGATCAGCCCCCCATTCTCCCAGACACCTCCAGCAGCTCGCTGATAACGATTAGGCTATTTATTATCTTCACAAAGAACAAAGATTAGCCAGCACCGATGAAAAATTACCCCGGGATGGGTTATAATCAGTGGGACCCAAGGATCCGAGCAGCATTGGATTTCTCTTTCTGTCTCTTTCAATCTAAACACATACACACACACACACACACACACACACACACACACACACACACACACACGTCAATATAAGGAGAAATAATTGTCTGAATGTGTTAAAATTCAGCTGCAAAAAAAGAAAAAAAAAGACGACTACAAATAAAAAATAAATACACATTACCGAGACTGATAATAACAAAGAATACGCCACATTAATTGGACTTTTAATTAATGTTAACACCAAATCACAAACATCTATATTATTTATGTTTGCGCCGCAGTGACATCTCATTGTAGTTTATCTTTATTATGAGGTAAAAGCACTCGGTTAGTCCTCTAATGAGATTCTCAGAGCTGAGTCGGGCTGCGACCTCTTTCTCCTGAGCTCGTGTGAGAAAAAGAGCAGCACACACACACACACACACACACACACATAAAAAAAAAGGCGGATTGAATTAATGTCAAATCCTAAAATGGAAGTGGATGTTCGCCGCCGATAAGGTTTTATCGCCACGCCAGATCAAAAGGGCTCACACTCAAAGCATGTGTATTTCCACATTATCATGCTGATGAGCTCTAATACTGCCACACTTGTCCCTCCGGTATGTTCCTGCTTTCTTCAGTCTTATACGCTGGATTTCCTCTTAATGCTGCCTCAAAAGAATCGTTGTCTCCGGGTGAATAATGACATTCAGGTCTTCATGCTGCAGACTGATTTTTTAGTTTTGAATCTAAAGTTGGACTTGAAGAAAATAGATAGATAGATAGATAGATAGATAGATAGATAGATAGATAGATAGATAGATAGATAGATAGATAGATAGATAGATAGATAGATAGATAGATAGAATACATTGCACACTCCTGCATAAAACTCTACAGCTTTCCACTTTAAAATCATATTATACATAGATTTTATTTATATTTATATCTTCTAGTGATGATTTTCTATCTTCCTTAGTTTTTGTTTTTTATGCTCCAAAATATCAATAAACCTGTTTATGATAGATAGATAGATAGATAGATAGATAGAATAGATAGATAGATAGATAGATAGATTTTAAAAAGTCCTTGTACTTGCTCTGTTTTTATTTTGTGTCTATTCTTTATGGATTTATGTGTATTGTTTCATTGTGTTCTGCCTTACTGTAAGACGCTTTATTTATCAATAAGGTTCATTGTTATGATTATTAAATAATAAATGAACACCAGTCATATTAAGATGTTGGGAGATTACAGATGACAAATTTGAAGATTTTGGGCATCATCGTTGATCATAATTGATGATGATGGCAACATTAACGTGAGGGAGACGGAGAGACGTTTCGGTGCGTCAAGATGGAGAACACAAACTAAACCAGTGCGAAGTTCATCAAATGTCTGCACCTGTTGGATCGCCACACTTACTCACACTTCTGTGAGCTGCAAAATCCAGCGCACGGCGCGAGCAGCAGGCTCCTCGTTTCCTCGCACATCTGCCGCATTGACTGCAGACTAGGAGAGAACCGAGATGACACTTTATGTTGGGTGGACGAGCAAACGACAAACTTCTGCCGGTGTTTGTTTCTGCGCTAAGAATCTCCTCATTGAGGGCGTGACGTCATCTAATTGATCCAATCAGACATGATCTAATCTGTCCGGTCCACCTCGGCGATAGTTTGCCATGCAGAGCTTGCATGCATGCATGCTTGCTGGCTTGTTTGGCCTGTTCTTCGAAATCACGGCAGGGTCAGGAGGATGTACTCGATGCATTATTAATGCTGCCACAGTGTAAATATCAGTTGCAGTGTCCTTCCTCGAGTTCATCCGCTGGGACTGCAGCAGACTCCGGGCAACCCCCATCACCACACACCCCTCCACCTCCACCTCCCCCACATCTCTCTCTCTCTCTCTCTGTTAGAAAAAGTTCATGTCCTGACTCTGTTTTTTTTCTTTCTTCTTCTTCTCCTTCTTCTTCTTCTGCTTCACTAAGATGCACTGACGTCAGGAGACGGCGTCAAGCAGGCGGCAGTGTCCGCCGGCCGGGCTGCACGCGCTCCCTCACCAATTATTGTCTGTCAATCACGCGCGCGATGAAGAGAGCGAGAGAGGGAGGGAGAGGGGAGGAGAGAGAGAGAGAGAGAGAGAGAGAGAGTAGACTGAACTTTTATCCATTAAACGACAAAAACAAATGACCACTTGCTGACACTGCAGTGCAGCACAAGAAAAGAAAAGATCTGCTTTGTTAAATTAAAATATGAAAGTCATCAGTGGTGCATGTGTCTGAACACAATACACAATATTCTCTTAAACCTGAGTGTTTTATTGAGTCATCTTCTTATCTCACTGCTTTAAAAAGTTCCCTGTAAGCATGAGCTGAACAGTGAGTGTGTAACTGTGATGTTCATAGTGTCTCCAGACACGGACATGCGGATCTAGCTGGTGTTTTATCTCAAATCAAATGTTACCTGATATGAATATTATTCTTGCATGCCGTGCCCTGATGAAAAATAGTCTGATAGTCTGCAGGAAAGCAGGCCGTCACAGGGAGGACACGTTCAATTCTCCAAAGCACAACAAAGTCAAACTATAACAGCCAGACCAAAAACCTCTCCATATGAATATTATAGAAACGTCTTAGTGAATTTCTGGTATGGAGAACCGCCTCTGAGGTCTCGTGGAGGTGCTGTGCAATTGGCTGAGTCAAAGCTTTATTGGAGACTCCGCCTATGAGCTTGTCAAGCCTGGCCCCGCGCTGTCAGCCACAGTTATACGTGTTGCTTTAAGTCCCGGTGGACGGAGTTTACTCTGACAAACAGCAGCCGAAAACTGGAGAGGACCTGCGGCAGCTTTTTAAAAAACAAGGGTGACAAGAGGGGGGGACAGTTTTTCCTCCAAAGAGACGCGAGCTGATCGGACGCTGTGGATAAAATAACATTTGCAGAGGTACGGCATGTTTTTCTCACTGTCACGTTGAGTGAGGCATCTTATTGAGTGTTTGGAGTGAAAATGCGCATTGGGCTGTGGATGAGTAGTAAGAGGAGAGTGATGTGGTGGTCATTTTAACAGTTGCATCACGCACCACACAAGCTCTGCGTTTGGAGACGTGTTTACAAACAGCTCTAAAATATTAATATCTGTTTGTTTGTTGCAGGTTTCCTGTGTCAAACTCGATCTCGAGGAAGGAGGAGGAGAGGGATTTAAGTCAGGAGGAGCAAAAACAAATTAGTCCCCTACTGTAAATGGACACAGTGAATACCTCGTGAAGGACAAGTATTTCAGACCGTGTCCCCTCTCCTTGGATTGACTGTATAACGCGCGCTGCAGAGACACACACAGAGATGGATGTGGCTGCTGATCAGCCCCGCTGGATGCATCACCACGCCATGCTCAACGGACAACACCCGGACTCACACCACCCCGGCCTGGGGCACAACTACATGGAGCCTACGGCGCAGCTCCTGCCCCCAGATGAGGTGGATGTTTTCTTTAATCACCTGGACTCACAGGGAAACCCGTACTACCACAACTCTGCCAGGGCCAGAGTGTCCTACAGCCAAGCGCACGGTAAGAAGGAGCTACTCACAAAAGCACACAGGGCAGAAACTCACAACTGACTTTATAGTTTAAGCAAAGTAGAATATATAAACGCCCCACATGGTTTCTCATGAGGCTGTATCAGGTTATTTCGCCTATGTTAACACCAAACGTGCATTTTTTCCCCTGCTGTTTCAAATGTTAAATTAAAATGTGAATTATTTTCTGGCTTCGTGCATAAATGCAGTGCTGCCATATGAGTGTAATAAACTGTTTTTAAATGTGAGGAAATGCAAGTTAAAAAAAAAAAATATCTGGAGATTAAAATAGTGATAACACAGGAAGTGGATGTTTTACACACACGTTTCAGTTCAGGAAATACTCTTTTAATCTGTCTATTTTTGTGAATTTATGCTGATTTGTTTACACGTTTAAATCAGGCCGGTGCGTCCAGTGAATCAACAAGTCACGTTTATTTCTGTCTCCAAACTTACACGCCACAGTTTGAATAAATGCTTCCCCCACAGGCTGCCATCGGCTCTCTATAAATAATTTGCTTTCATGTTGTTTCACAGCTCGTCTGACGGGGAGTCAGGTCTGCCGGCCTCATCTCATACACAGCCCGGGGATATCATGGCTGGACGGGGGGAAAGCAGCCCTGTCGGCTCACCACCACAACGCCTGGGCCGTCAGCCCCTTCAGCAAGTCCAGCCTGCACCACCACGGCTCCGCGTCCCCCGGCGGCCTCTCCGCAGTCTACCCGTGCAGCAGCAACACAAACACGGTCTCCGCATCCTCGTTAACACCGCCGTCCCACCCCAGCCCCCATCTGTACACTTTCCCACCTACACCGCCAAAGGACGTATCACCGGACCCGGGGGCCGCGTCTCCCTCCGCCACCAGAATGGACGAGAAGGAATCTACCAAATACCAAGTGTCGTTACCGGAGGGGATGAAGATGGAGGGCTGCAGTCCGCTGAGGAGCAGCCTGGCCTCCATGAGCGCTCAGACCCCATCCACGCACCATCCCATACCGACGTATCCCACCTACTCTCTCCCAGCGGCGCACGAGTACGGCAGCAGCCTGTTTCACCCGGGCAGCCTGCTGGGAGCATCATCCAGCTTCACCCACAAGAACAAAGGCAAGACACGGTCCTGCACCGGTGAGTCTCTTGGAAACACACCAGAGACCATAAATAGAATTAAATAAATCCGAAAATATTCAGACAGTATTTAGACTTAGGTGGACTGTGTGTGAGTTTATAGAACGATCTTATCTTAAACTAAAACTAAAGGCTGTGACTCTCAGGAAATTACAAAGTAACCTAACACACATTTTTACACTCTGCTGCAGATGCTGTGTGTGTGTGTGTGTACCTGCGGTACAAACAAGTAGTTTATTCAGCTTATGGTGCAGATTTGCATCGTTTTGCACCGCATTTTAAACGCCACGTTGATATTCATATAAGAGGATTATTAAAACTAAACAAAAATGCACATTATTAAGACAGAAGTCACCTTATCCGGAGAATGTATACGATTATTATCACACACCTCTAAATGAGGCTAAAATAATTCAAGCAAATATCATTTTCATGATTTAAAGGAACAAACATTTACTAATAAAACATTTGCAGCCGGGTCAGGATGGAAACTTGTGCTGTATTAACACATTTAAAATGACAGCAACCTATAAAATCCATCACATGCAACGCCTTTTATAAAGTCTTTTAATTTCCTCTGCATGCTTTTAAACGCTGCTGTAATGTGCAGGCTGTGATTTGAGCACCATCGACTTCCTTTAATAATTCAGAATGATATATTTATTTTTTCAATGAATGCTTCCAGAGGCCCGAGCATGCACTCGTCAGTCCTCCAACAACAGACCCGACTTTGATAATCCTCTTTTGTTAACCGTGACTCTGTAATTACGCCTGATCTGGCTGCAGCAGCACAGTGAACTGGATCCAGCCCAGAGGTGTGAAAGGAAGATCCGCAGGCGCACGGAGCCAAAAACCTCAGTATTTAGGCTAGGAGTCGCTTCTCTGTTACATAAGACATTAATACATTGTCCTGATTGTTATTTGATTACAGAGCAGGAGACTCCCATCTTAAGCCTGATTGTGTTCAACCCGTTTATTAACAGGGATACGGTTGTTGTTGATGAAATAAGAGCTGACAAATATATTCTTATGAATTAACTATAATCTAGGTTAGGCCTGTGTGACACTGGCTGCTGTTATTAAGTAAAAAAATAATACTAAAAATAATTTTAAAAAATATAATATATATAACATTGAGTTAAATGTTCTTTCATGGTTTCTGCTCACACGTTTGAAAGGTTCAATGCAAATCTACTAATTTATTTTGCAAACTGTGTTTAAATTAAAAATTTAAATTTTTATGAAGTAAAATTTTATAAAAATTTACTGATTTAACAGCAAAAACTTCTCCAGTTTTTACCCTGTTTGTGTTTCTGCTAAAAAAAAAGGCACTTTATATTCTAGTCTACATGCAGACACTGTTTCTGCCTCTTTACTCTCACAGATAAAGAGTCAGCAGGTAAAAACTTGTAATATTTAAATGTGTAATTTAAAGTGTTGTCTGTGGAAATGTATTTCTTTTAGCTCGGTAGAAAAAAATAATCAGATTTGTTCAGAAAACATCAAATTTATCAGTTTGGTGATCACACACACACACAAGCTTCGCAGGGAGGGTTTGTACTGGATATGACATTTGATGAACGTCCCTGTGTGTTTTTCATCAGAGGGCCGTGAGTGTGTAAACTGTGGAGCCACCTCTACGCCTCTGTGGAGACGTGACAGCACCGGACACTACCTGTGCAACGCCTGCGGGCTGTACCACAAGATGAACGGCCAGAACAGACCACTCATCAAACCCAAACGCAGGCTGGTGAGTCCCATCCGTGTGTATATAACAGGGGGAGAAGAGGGGGGATGGTGGGGGTGGCGAATGAGTGTGGAGGTGGCAGTAAATAAAATGACTGCAAGGTGGAGGGAGAGCAGGAGGAGGAGGAGGCACAATTCCAGGAAAGTTATATTTTCTCAATCAGTTTCCAGGAATTGTGTTTGGCGCTCACCTCTTGCTCCTTCAGCTCGGGCTGTTAGCAGAGTGGGACTATCCGCGTTGTTTCTGTTATCATTATTACTGCTGCTTCTGATACTTGTCATTGATAGCAGGACCACAACCTCATCCCTCACAACAACACGGAGCCTCGCTCACCCACAGTTTACAGCTCAGGATGCTGTTTTTTTTTTCTTTAAATAGAAACTGTAGGTTTGTTTTTGTTTTCTTTGATATGTGGGCAGCATGTCACCGTCCGAGCGAGAGCCAGGTGTCTCCAGGTTTGACTGAATCTGAAAAGTCTCCTTCTTCTTAGACTAAAATAATCCAAGTTAAAAAGCAAGTGGATTATAATTTGTCACCAAGCTGGAAACAGGGCTGTTTTCTCATGTCACACATGTAAGAGTAAAAATGACCTGCTTTAGACAGCAGTGCTGCTGGGAGTAGGTCATGTCACACACATCCTACAAAATGTTTAAAACACATCAGCCAAAAATGATGAAATCTTAATTAAAGCATAAAATGTGCTATAAACTCCTTTAAAACGTGAATTGCGCGGTCTAAATTATGAGTGAAATGATCCCTGTGAAGTGAGAATTATCTCAGTAGTTTCAAATAACCTCAGTGCATCCATCTAACCGTGCACTATGTGATGCAGCTGAATGAAGGCAGCATATCTGCAGCGTCAACAGACTCATTCAATCAGCAGCAGCCTAATTCACAGTGTGAAGCAGTGGGCCGTCAGACTTTTAAACCAGGACTGAGGGGAATTATTTTAAATGGTTTTATTTTGAAGGGATCCTGAGCGGATTGTTTGACCATGAGTCAACCTAACACGCAAACAAACATCAGCATTGCGCAGCTTCACGCTCAGCGAGAAGAAGACTGACGAAGCTGTAACTTTGCGCACATCGTGATCTGAAGATTAGTTCACAGAAAATATTGCGACAAATATTTCCACGTCTATCCGGCGCTGACCACGTATGCAAACACCTGTCTGCCTCACACAATATATACGAATATTTATTTCTGCGTCCTTCGGCTCCAGCAGCAGAGTACAAGCCGTATATCAGGCCTAGTTTCCGTGTGGCTCGGCCGGAGCTCGCTGCGCTCCAGAGCGCCCTGTGTTCAGAGGCAGCAGCAGCCTTCCAGTTGTTTCCTATCCGGATATCTGACCGGTCCAGATAAAGCAGCGAGACCAGCGCCTGTTTCCTCCAGCGGCCTTCTAACTATAGGACTCAGACCTCATTTCAGAGTGGTCAACCTCTCAGTTAAGATTAAGAAAAAAAAAAAAAAAAGTTGTGATGTTGGAGGATGATACTCAGGCTGCTGAGATTATAGAAGAAGAAAAAACGATGAAAAGAAAATATGTCAAGTTAGATAAAGCACTTGTGAGAACATTTTGTAGGAGGATGCAGATCAAGATATGTATTTCCTGTGGTGGAGGTAAAAGAGCAGATAAAAGCATGAACTCTTCAGGTCTGAAGAAAGCATGTCTGCAGACATTCACTCCCATTTGACATTCATAAATTATCTTTGAGGAGGAACTCCAAACAAAAATGAAAAATGATAAAGCTTTCAGCCTCTCAAATGTAAATATTCTGTTTGTCTGAATATTTTGGGATGCAAAAGAAAAAAAAATAACATGATGTGCAATTTATGAGCCATGCATTCATCTATTAATTGAGAAAACAATTTATTTTTTAACGGTGCTGAGCTCTAATCAAAGCTTCATATTTTTTTCCACAGTCTGCTGCCAGACGAGCAGGCACCTGTTGTGCTAACTGTCAGACGACCACCACCACACTCTGGCGGCGCAACGCAAATGGGGACCCAGTGTGCAACGCCTGCGGCCTCTACTATAAACTGCATAACGTAAGTCTTTGACTGCTGATCGCCCAGTTGGGCCCGCACAAAGCCGGCAGGGGTCAAGTAGACGGGAAATAGGCAGGCAGGTTACACTGATTGTTGAGGGATAAGAGAGGCAGAAAGAGAGAGAGGGAAAGTTATTTTACTCTCAGACACTGTTGGACTCGTTGGTGTTTTCTTTCTTTGTGCTTTATTGTTTCCATGGTAGGCGTAATCCCCTTGAGAGTCACAATGGTGGGACTGTTGTTGAGTGGGACTGCCATAAGGTCATTCTCCTTATGAATAGAATTAACCGGAGGCATTAACACAGAGACGTATATTTTTAAAGGATGAATCAGATGATATTCTGTTTGTCTTATTGTCAACAAATCCTATGAAAGGATGAAAATCAGCAGTGTATTTAGATTTAGGTTATTACGCTGTGCCATAGAGCTCCATTGTTGTCCAAAAAACTATTAAAAACACATCATTGAGGCACAAAGTACTGTTCCTCACTAGAGCAAACTGGATAGTCACCAACAAACGGGACAGACAGACTGATGCATACCTGATTTTGGTCTTGTGCCCTTTGTAGGACCGTCACTCACCTCCTTGTTTCTCCCTCTCCACAGGTGAACCGACCTCTGACCATGAAAAAGGAGGGAATACAGACACGCAACCGAAAAATGTCCAACAAATCCAAGAAGAGCAAGCGGTGCAGCGACAGCTACGAGGAGTTTTCCAAAAGCCTGCACGACAAGAGCTCGCCCTTCTGCGCCGCCGCCTCTCTGGCCGGACACGTGTCCATGGGCCACTTGCCGCCTTTCAGCCACGCCGGACACATGCTGCCCACGCCCACCCCGATACACCCTTCATTTGGGCACCCGCACCACTCCAACATGGTGACGGCCATGGGCTAGGAACACCTGGGGGGGGGGAAACCTGAGATGGTTGTATGAGCGGGGATGAGGGTCTCACTAGAGGACAGTGTGTACAATGTTACAGACACCAAGTGTGTCTTTGATTGTCTCTTGATTGATTATTCCAGCGGTATGTTGGAGAACAGATGTATCATGGGAGGAAAGGACTTTTTTTTTTTTTTTTACTCCTTAATCTATAGGTACCTATTTTGTTGAGGGAAGATATTTAGCTTCCTGTCTGCCAGGCACACACATGTAAACACAAAAATGTCGTTGCACCTCATAGTTTTATCCCCACTGACAGCCTGACTGACTGCAGTGTGGTTCAGTATGTGCAGGTTTGTAGTAACTGTGAATATTGTAAATGTGTGAGACTGAAGGGGAACGTCCCAGACAGAGCAATCCTCTTCACAACATCAAATGAAAATATGCTGGATTTTTTTTTTGCTCGTGGACAATTTTAAAAGAAAATTTTCACAAAAGAAAACAAGAAAAACGACAACAAGAAAAGGTTTATGAATCCTAATTTGACACTGTTTATTATAATTATTGTTATTATAATTATTATTGTTATTCAGATAATTTATTTTCACTGCCTTGTTTTCTTTTACTATATCACCTGAATCATAATATGGATACTGTTATCCCAGTTATGAATATATTTTTAGCTGAAGCGCTTTCTTTGAGCTGGTCAACATTTATACTCGTAAGAAATAAAGAGATCAAGTTCATTATCCCATCTGCTCCTTCTATTCAATATTCAATATTTAAGCCTTCATTATAAGAACAGATACATGAATTCATATGGCTTACTGTGCTGTCCAATGGGCCAGTACAGGGACAAGGTACCACGTCGAACTTAAAGAGTGTACATCACAGACACGAATGTCCCGTTTCACGAACAGACGTTTGATTAATACGATTAAAAGCTACAGTATCAGTAACAGCTACTTGTTTCTTTGTATCATTACAGTCACTATCTTAATTTATCTTCAGAGCATCAAATGTTTTGGCGTGACAGATTAAAGGAATAGTTCAACCTTTTGGGAAAAATACGCTTATTCTTGCAGAGAGTTTGATGGAAAAAAACTTTGATACCACTCCCACATCTGTACGATAAATCTGAAGCTACAGCCAGCCTGGCTTTGCATGGAGACAGTGAAAGCTAGCCTGGCTCTGTGCAAAGGTTAGAAAATCTAACCAATGCTGATAACTTCCTTGCACTATTTTCCCGGAGTCCTAGAAGACACATAAACCCCTGCAAAACAACAACGTGTCATTTTTACACCTTATTTGCACGGAAGAGCAGATATTTACTGTGCTAAGCTAAGCTAGTAGTTTCACGCTGACCTGTACTCAGCGAAATCTCAGCAAAGAGAGAACCAAAGCGTGTTTTCCAAAATATTGGACTAGTCCTTTAACAGTTTTTTGGGGGGTGTCACAACAAACCTGCTCCACGGGCGGTGCTAGTATCGCCGAGCGGGGAGCATCTTTACAGCTGCATGAGCAGGCTAAACACTGTGTTATTGTGCATCTTTCTACCAGCTTCTACATTGTAACTTTTGATCAGCAACGTCTAACATCCTGCCAGCGTCAGAGAGCTTACCTGTCACAGAAAGATGAAAATCTGTTCATAATAAAGAAACTATATAAACCTAGCGGTGATGACTCGGAAAGATTATTTCCCTTTGAAACATACAAAATCAAAGAGCAACAATAGCCCTAACCCTAATTATAGTAATTAGCATTTATCAAGCTATCAGATAATCGCGTTTATTGTCTTGCCGGAGAAAAGAGGAGCTCTCGGGACGATCTTTGCAGTAATTCCCCGTAGTAAAGTATCAATCATTCAAGTCACCCTTCTAACCCTTGTTGACACAAACCTCCACTTTCTATTAAACAGGTTACTTCACGGAGCAGTGGAGATTAGCGCTGTTGACAGAAACCGAGCAGGCTCAGCCATATGTCCCCACAGTTACTTAACCAGTTGCATCTGCTCATTGGATAATACTCTTATGAAATTGGCCTTCTTGTTATCAGTGTGTTACGTGATACTATTATTAGGGTGATATAAGACATTCCCTTTTACACATGAACCCCTTTTACTATGAATGATGTAGGTTTTACATAACCGCAATCCATGTTCTATACGTTTCGGACTGAGCCTATAAACTAAATGAAATAAGAAATTAATCACAGTTAACATCTCATCCGATCTGACTCATTCACCGCGAAATATCTCGAGCTCGTTTAAAGGTCCAGTGTGTAAGATTTAAGGGTCTCTATTGACAGTAGTCCACCATGTTTCTACACTAACCCTTAAAAAAGAGAGGTAGAGGCGAGGGGGTTGCCATCAGCAACCACACTGCTAGATGCTACTCAGTCCTTACTGTCCATGTTGGGTTGAAACCCAGAATAAAATGCACAGAATCCTGCATGGTAAATATTTCAAGACGTGTGACACCCTTTGGGAGATAATCAGCATTAATATAAATCACACAGTAAATAAGTAATAAAAAAGATACAGAAACAATCTCAGGGTGTGTCCGGTTTTGTCTCGTGATGCACATTTGAGCTCCTCAGAAGGCCGTGCGCTGTCCCTCTCCCAAGGCTACAGCAGTGAGCCTTGAGATGACACACAGCTAAAGGTCAACTCAAGTGCGGCATGCAGCCTACTCTCAAGATTACCCTGACCTCTCACCCTGGAAGCACTTACTCTGTCATTCTTCCAGGCCCTCCTACACTGCACTTAGGCTTATTCAAAGAGCCTTTTAAAATGCCACGTCGTCACCGAAAATGTGAGCAAAAGAACGAGGCTTTCCCCCGTAAAGAGGAGATAAAAAGCAGCCAAGTGGCGAGCGTAAAGTCCTTTCCTGGTGAACCTCTCTGAGGATCTTTGCTGCGGAGGAGTCTGAAGACTGGGTGGGCGTCCTAAATCAGTTCTCTAGTGAGATTTATAGATCCCACCTTCTTAGAGCATTTGTTTTTCCAACAAACTCAATTAATGGATTCAAAAACAAGGGCAGAAGTGACTTCAGAGGAGCGCGTTAGCAGAGAGATGGCGATAAAGCAGATGAAAGGAGCAAGGAGCAGCAGTTTTATCCAGTTCAGAGCTCTAATAATGCCGACGGGAGGGGGGCGCCTACTAAAAGTGGGAGAAAACAACTCATCCACATCACGTCCTGATCCGCAGAGGTCAGAGTTAAGGTCACGGACGTCAAAGACGTTCAACTAAACGAAAAGAAAGGAAGCGGTGAAAACAAGATTGAACACAAGTTCAGAAATATTTGAGCTGCATCCAAACTGAAGTCAAAGCATGCGACACCAAAATATACAAGCGATATTTATAAGACCATTGTTACAAACTCGGCAGCACTGTCCAGAGAAATGATTATTAAATTGCTGTCTGATCATTATCAGCTGTCAAAATAAAAGCATGTTTATTGGTCTTCTGTGAATTACACCCCGCTGGTGTGCACGCCTCATTCTTCAAGTTGCAGAAAATCAGATTCCTGGAAACTCGAGTCATTTTGATTTGGTCTGATAATCAGTTACACGTGTACACGTGTTGGTATGTCTCTGTTTTGATGAACTAAATATTTCACGTTGACGGCTGTATAACAAAGGCCTCGACCTGTTAAGAGTGTGATAATGAGATTAATCAGTTTTAATGCAGACCGCTGTGTTAATCATCGTTTTAATGCCATTGATTTAAATGTTTCTAGCGTTTTGGGTGTGAGTAGCGATGTGCAACAAATGTGGCGTTCAGTTATTTTATTTTTATTTTACAGCTGTAAAATAAACATAAATTCATGAATTGAATGAAAGATTTAATTCACAAGCTGCCGATCAATACATTCAGACCATATTTTACCATAGTGCATAAGAAAATCTTCTCAGTTAACAAATGCAATGAGTAACTTCAGTTATTGATGAAGATCTTATGTGTTATGATGATGTGTATGTCGACTGTGAGGCTCATATGAAGTCCAAAGAATGAAGAAAGAGTAATATAGAGTGTTGAACATGAAGCTGTTTAGTTCGTTGCTGTGTATGATACGTCTTTATACTGATAAACAATTTTACAGAACAAACTCGCTGACTGGAAGCAGGAAAGGAAAGCAGTGCATGTACATTTAAAAGTTCTGCTGGGAAAATAAACGACTTCTACTTGTTCTCTGACAGAAAAAGTTGCTCCGTGAAAGATGGATCAGCGTCACGCCGCCTAGATGGCCGCACGAATCTGATAACTAAAATAAAAATCCACCGTCTCTACACACTTGTCCCCTGGGTGACCAAGAGACCAATAAATCCTGTGATGTAGTCATTTCATTTTCAACATTGTGGCCCCGCGCTGCACTCTTTGAGGACCAGGGGACACGAGATCTGTCTGATGCGCACCAGTGGGACTCTACCGCAATCTGGGACGAGCCTCAGTGAGATCTGGGTTTGACACACAAAGGTGTTGTCTCTGCTGGGATCTCAAGAGGACAGAAATGCACACACACACACACACACACACACATAAAAAAAAAAAAGTAAGAGGGCAGAAAGAGATAGATCAGCGATCCTCAGAATATGTGATAAAATCTGTCCCAGAGGAGAAATGAATGACACATCACTGACAAAACCTTCATATCCACAGAGACACGCTGACACACTAAGTCTAAACATGAGCGTGGATATGGAGAGTTCTTGTTTCAACCAAGGCGCAGAGACCCGTATGAAAAATAGCAAGAATTATGACAAAGGGGAGTAACCTGGGTGCATGTATGCCCAGGTTTCTATACTGTAAGAGAGACGCACACCAGAGATGCACACAGATGTGCACAATAACACGGGCACACACACACACCGCGACTGCAGACCAGGCTCCACAGAAAAGGTAAAACATGCTGACACACAGTGCATTCTCTTTGAAAAGTGGGACACCCTCCAACCACCCGATCCACAACCACTGACAAGTCCCTTTCAAACTGCTTTTCTTCTCCTGTCTGAGGCAGACAAATTCATCCCTCTTGTCTCCAAACAATCACCTCTTTTCTTCTGCCAGTTGCAGCAGTGAAAGAAAGAGGGAGGGTCCAGGAGAGAGGGAGGGAGGGAGAAATACATCTGCCCCACAGAGCTACACTGTAGGCACTACGCTAATGTCCTGTGTGTTAGGGCCCCTGGGACTGGGCGTCTGGGCCCCACTATCTTATAACACAGTTGACAAAAAGCCCAGGGCTCAGCCCTCAGGAAATCTGAGAGGCGGGGTATCTAGGCCGGGAGGGCAGGAAAGAGGGAGGGAGGGACAAAACATCTCAGGTACGTTGCACCTACGCTGGCCCATAAATGTCCAAACAAAACAAAGTTTGCTCGAAACAAACTTTTTGTTTGTACAACTTGTCATAAGATAATGTCAGAAGGCAAAAGTGTCCGTTTGAAATGGGTACGCTCGAGGGCGGGGCTGAAGGCCTGCCGCCAGAATTCAAATTTTATTTTTTTGGCCTTTTTCGAGCTTAATTTTTGACAGAGACAGCTGAAGAGTGACAGGAATGTGGCGAGAGAGAGAGATGGGCACCGACATGCAGCAAAGGGCCATAGGTCGGATTCGAACCCTGGGCCGCTGCTCTACCAACTGAGTTAATTGACACCCCGTGCAAATTTTGACTGAATCTTTATTGAAAATGACCTGAAATTAGATCCGTCATCCACTCTTATGTAAATATTAGAAGTTGGCTAAAAGCACACATTTCCAGAAGAGAAGAGAACATGATCAGAAGACCTATCAAACTTCAAACAAACAAAAATGATCTTGAAATTGAAAACAGGTGAAGTGAAACACATTGTTCAGATAGATTGAACCGCATGTATGAGCGTAAGAAAGCACATTTTCAGACAGCCTTCCTTCAAAAGGCTTCATGTTGTTGCATTTACTTGTGTGATGAATGAACACGATTAAGGGTCTACAGCAAGCAGCAACCTCTGTGACTGTAAAAATTAGGTGCCGAAAAAACTGCAGTTCCTCAAACAGCCACTTGAGGCTGGCTACAGAACAAGTCAGTCTCCATAAGTCCCCATAAAATGTCCAACTCACAGCAGAAATAAGCATGTTGACAGCCTGATACAAAAGATGGTTTTGGTCTCTATAGCTGTCTGTCTCTACCTGTTTAGATTATATTACGGCTTAGGCTGGATTCAGACAGGATCCAGTGCTGCAGCCAGATCATTGATTTGAGTGAGGGTTGTCCATTTTGGCTCCGGCGGTCCGGGCTGCAGGGGTGTCAGTGAAAAACGGCTCCGGCGTGCGGATGAGAAGTTGACCCAGCTCCAACTTTTGGAAAAACGGAGCCCCACGTCACGCTCCGGCTGCCAATCAGACACTCGGATCGGTCAAACCTCCACAGATAGCCTGAAACGTCTCGGAAACTGAGACTATCCAGGTGAATTCATGGACTAAACTGATGTGTGCGTGTGTTCTGTCTTTGTTCAGTTCATGTACTCAGCTTCTAAATCTGAGTCTTGCAATTTACGCTGCAAAATAGTGGCACGAAAAAGTTTAATTTGATTTGTGTCCGATGGTTTGAGAGAGAGAGGCGGTTACATTCAGCACATATAGACACGCCCACAGCAACCTCACCTCACCTCACCGCTGCAGAACCCTGCTACGTCTGGCCGCAACGCCTGATCCTGTCTGAACGCACGCTTAAAGTTATGCTGAATTAACAGCGTGGCTGCTTTTAGCAACCGGGCATCATCCAACCTGCCTCGTCTCCACCCACGACCCATGTCTTTGCCCCATTTTTAGATTAGACAGGAGGCAGGACTGCCAAGACGGCGACCACCAGAGCCACCACACTCGGAGCTTTACGATGGCTTTTCAGGAACCTGTGGGTGACATCACGGATATGACGTCCGTTCTTTATGCAGTCTACAGTCTACAACCATGCTAGCAGCTGCGTGAGGCTGTTATGAAGCATAACGGCTCTTTGAGGTAAATGTCAAGATGCAAACATGGTCAATGACGAAGCTAACATGCAAGTGTAATGTTCACCATCTTAATTTAGGCTGTTAGCGGGCTAAAATGTACAATGCAGCTGAGGCTGACGGTCCTGATGGTATTCATAAATTTCAATTAATCGTCTATGGAGGGAAAATGAATCTGCAACTGTTAAATTAATTGGCTAATTTTCCAAGCAAAAATATCAAAAATGTGTCTCAGATGAGACGATTTTCTGTCTCTGTGGGATTAAATTAAACGTCTTTAGATTTTAGACTGTTGGTCAGGCTAAACATAAAAATTGAGGATGTCGCTTTTAGGAAATTTCACAAACCAAACGATGACTCAATTAATGTAAAAAAAAAAAAAAAAAAGAAAGAAGCAGTTTACTCATTGAGGAAAAGCATGAGACGTTTCACTGATGTCGAAAAATGTTAACTTCATTGTGACACAAGAGTAAACTTCAGGAGGGGGGGCAGGGGGCAAACTCAGTACGAGAGCTGTGTAAAGTGTTCGATATTGTCGGACTGGTAGTTTTGGAAAGTTAGTTAGAAATTGTCAGACGAGGTTAATCCAAAACAGCAATCTGTGCGTCACATGTAGGCAGACACACACACACACACCAACAATGCGCTCACCGTCGACTTTGCTAATCTCCCTCATTGTGTTTCATGTGTGTGAGGAGATGTGGCAGATAGACAACAATGTGACACTGGCACACGCACACGCGTACACACAGCTACCTGAGGGTCTCTGGACACCGTCGCTGCCTCTTGTCGAGGGATTTATTTAGCTGTATTTGGTCTCTCTGGTCCACGCCCTTTCGCTTTTACTCATTATTACAGTCATCTTTCACTTTCCCTCCTGTGCCAGAAAAATGCCACATCTCCATTTAGCAGCAACAAACAGACACATTTTTCTCAGCTGTCAACTCTGACTTCAGCTGAGCAGTTTGTACCTCAAACAACACGCAGTGTCCTGTGATGGCCATGAGCCGGGATGATTTAAAGAGTGGAGATTATCATGGCTAAGGGTTTCATGCCAGAGGCCAAGTGTCTCTGCTGTTGCCTCTTAGCTGACCTTCCTGTGACCTGCCGAGCGTATAGCAGTGCAGAGCAGAGGCCCCCACTTGGCCTGGGGACCAATTACAGAAGAGAAACACGTAAAGAGGGAACAAAACGAAAAAAGAAAAGCATGTTGTGCAAAATGACAATAAAAACAGTCGCAAAAGGGAAAGAGGCGATGAAAGACGAACGAGGGACGCCGTGAGAGGTTTTACGGCGAGTTTGTAAAAGAAGGAAAAGTGAGCTGGGGCTCGTGTTTGTTGACTTAAGTGATCAGGTCGACTTGGGCAGAGCTGAACAACATTTACAGACTGAGCCGCAGCATACGGCTCATATGTTGCAACCCCAGCGATTTCTTACAGCACTCACCTCCCACCGGTAGATCACAGCTCTGATATCTCACCCAGAGCAGTGGAAACGACTGCAGTCAAGACTGATAGTGAGTAAATATGCAAAACCGGACATGCATGCACCCACACATGCACATACACGGGATGAAACGCACACACATGCATAAAGCTTTGACCGGGCAGAGGTATGTGATGTGACATGCATGCTGCTATCTCTTTCTTCATCCTCACATCTCTCTTTCTTCTCACTTCACTTTTTTTTTTCCTTTAATTTGAGCTGATTGCCTTTTTGACGAGTGCACATCCTATCACCCTTCACCATCAAGCTGCTTTTCATTTCCTCTCCTTTTTTATTGCTTTGCTCTTTCTTTCTTTTTTTTTTTAAATATAAAATGTGCGATGTGCCTCTTTAACCCTTCAAACATCCTGCTGATGTGTCTGATGTGGCTCGACTCATTTATCCTGCTCATTCTTTCACCCTTTCATCGGATCGTCAAAGTCGCGAACGTTAATTTTTCTCACACTTCTACCCTCAAAGACATCTCATATTGCTTCACAAAAAAACAGCAAAGCTTTTTGTGTGTGTGTGTGTGTGTGTGTGTGTGTGTGAAGACGAGATGCACCCATAAGCGCAACTTTCACACACTTAGGTGGGGCGATGGATGGAAATCGGGCCAAGGGAAATAAGAGACATGGATGTGAGTGCCGAGAGAAAAAGAGGCAGTGAAAAAAGAAAAGAGAGTGACGGACATGGATCCGCCTCGCCTCACCTGTAGCTTCTGCTGCTGCTTGAGTACCGTATATACCCCCCCCTCCTTTCCTCCCTGTCCACCTCCACCTCCTCCTCCTCCTCCTGCACTATCCCACCACAGCCCTCTGTAACCATTTCCACATGGCCTCCACCAGCTTCTTCACATCTTTAATTTCACTGCCATTGTTGCGGTGGCCACAACACCCTGTTGCATTGTCCTTTATACAGCGCTGATATAATGAGGCTGTTTTGTCACCTGCAGGAGAGCCATTTTGCGGGGACAGAAATCACTGCAGGCAGTCGCAGCTGCTACAACTTAATGAGCCCGTAGACAATGTGTGTTTCCTAAACAGTTTAACCCCATTAAGCAGCCACTTGCTCATATGCAGGCCTGTGCAAACACACGCACACAGACAAAGGCACACATATAAAGCCACCTACATGCATAGACATCTGAGATCTGATGAGACTATGTGAGAATAAAGGGATGGATTGCAAAACATCTTCATCGTATCAGTACATCTTCAAGTAAAAGTACATTTAATTCATTTGTGTCATGTGACATGTTAATTTAATCTGAGTGAACAAAAATCTCCTCTGAGCTCGATAAATGTGTTTGTTATTTCTCACATGTAGTGGAGTGCTACTTCTCTAAGTGCTTCTTTTGTTTTTAGTACAGGGGCGTGCAAACATGTCTAATATGCTTATTACACACACCATCTTTCCCTAACCTTAACCTAGTGCTGTCAGCGCCTCAATATAACCATGTAAAACCCAAAAGGGGCAGTTCTGGTGTTCTGAGGTCGGGTTATATGAGGTGTGTTACCTATGGTAGACAGTGCGCTTCACGTTTTGGAGAGGCAGACAGAGAAGTAGAGGAAAGCACAGCTGCGGGAGGGTCAATAGTCTTCGTTTAGTGAGCCAATATAGTGCAATATATAAGAGGAAGGGCTGTCTGACGGCAAGGTAAAGCAGTGAAAATATAATCACTATAGTGTAAAGTTAAAGCACTTCTGGTATCTTTAGATCCCCCTGTTTCAATACCACTGCTGCATATGTGTATCTGTCATTATTATATTGCTTATGATCAAAAACTACAGCCAAACGTCAGTCAACTGCAACAACACAAGACATAGCAGCCATCTAATATCACTTACTAGTCCAACAGCAAGAAGCCCAGCTCGCCGTCTGTATATTTACATTTCCTGCCTACCCCAGCTCTAGTTCTGGCACGACCCCGGCTCCTCTCCGCCGTCTGCATCTCACCATCCAGGCCATGAAAGCCTTCTTTCCTGGTGGTACGAAGACACAAACATTAGCTAACAACAGTTTACCTAACCGTCCATCAGGAAACGTTTTTACCGAAATCAAGTGAGACAGATCACGGTGAGCGACTTTGTGCCGAAAAGCGCTACAGTACATACTTCTCGATGGAGGATCGTACCCAGAGCTAAGCAAGTTGTGCAAGAACAGACGTACATGACACACATTAACCTGATTACAAGTCAGTGCTTTAATGGGCCTTTTATGTGGCTGAAAAACCTTTTTGTTCTGATCCCGTCCACAGCAGTGCGTTGCTCTACTTCTGTGCCAGGACTTTTTTCTGCTTTTCCAAACCGGGAACACGCCGACCGCTGTCTACTGTTCGTAACACACTGACTCATACAAGCCCTCTTCAAAAAAAAACCCAAACTCTTTCTTTAATCATGTTTTAGTTGCTACAAAGCAGCTATTTTGGAAGAGTAGATCAAGCAGGAAAATGTTGGGGTGGATAGCATCGACTGAAACATATCAGGAAGTTTTAACCTTTCTTTCTCAATCCATCAAGCTCTCAGTACAACTGAGGTCTTTTCACATTCCTCTCCATTCGAGTCCTTCTTCTGATTCGTTCTGCTGACCTGCTGATGAGCGAGCTAGATAGCATCCGAGCGGCCTCCTTCTGCCACCACACCACGACCGACCAGAGACGGGTGGGGGTTAGGAGATTGGCTTCAGTACAATGTTTTTACTGTGTAGCAGGCAGGCCTCAGCCATTGTGAGGGTCTCGGAGTCAATGTGGGCCAGTGCTTGACCAGTTACATCAGACCGAGCGTGGAGACTTTGACCTTTACAATTATCGACGATCACACTCACAAGGTCCAATGTCAAACGCCGATAGGACAATATACCAATAAGAAGTCCCTCCGCTGCTGTGTATAAAATAAAACAGTGTGAGTTACAGCCACACGTCTATCATGCGAACGCAGATATTCACTCCGATATTTTCACACAGTCATCCTGCCCGTGCTCAAATGCACAGAGTGTAAGGAAATCCACCTCCCCGCTCTAAACGGGATCTTTTGTGAAATAAACATGATCAAACTGCTCGCTTACACCCTCTTATTGTGCTTTTTATTGTCATTTAAGAAAATACTTCCTTCATGAACCACTACCCCGGGCTACATATTAGGACAAAGCCGCTCAGATTGCTGTGACAACGCAACCAAGGAGCTCCGGCACAATCGCTGTGGATTGAGTGACGCTGTGAGGTTATTAGTCCATGTTCTGAAACCTCACCCTACTCACCTTCTCCGCTCATCTCCGCCTATAAATTACACCTTGTACTGTGCTGTACTCCCGTTACACCTCAGGTACCCTGCAAACTAGTGTTACTGCACCTCACTCTGTCACAACAGTTTCCCTGCTATAAATTTAAACTCGTGGATTTACTTTGTCTTGAATTCAGTTTGCATTCAGTGCAGTGTGATAGCTGGAGAACATGTGCCTCCTGAACCAGACCTCATGGAGTCGTGTGATCAGTTCCAGTGTTGCGGGAGTGAAGGGAAATTATCGCACAATGCTAACTGTAATGCTGCGACTTTCTCATGTGTCTCAGATACTTCAGGAAGATTTTTGTTCAGGTTTTTTACTCAGATAGATTAGAAAAAACAAAATAAGGATGATATCCGGTTTATAATTTGATGTATTAATCTCTTTTTACTCATGAGAAAGAAAGAAAGAAAACTTGAAGTGTCTTAAAAACTAAGAGTGTCAGTTGTCATTACTTGAGCACAAAGAGCTTGCAGAGGGATTTGAAGGTGTATTTATATTTAAACAGTTACAGCATCCATCTGATGAATGTCAGGCCAATATTGACTTTCAGCTCTGTTTTTGGTCTCCACCTCCTCCAGAGAGAAATATCTGACAGTTTCGTTGATGCGTTTTCAGTTTGTTTGTCTGTGGTAGTTTGATGGGCTTATCAGAGCTTCTTCTCTCAAAATAACTGTCTTTGGCTATCGGGGAAAAAAAAGGATGACGAGAGTGGCGGAACCAAAAAAAAAAGTAAAGTTGTTGGTCAGAAAATCAAAACAATGAGCTGAAAGACACAAGAATGCCCCATAAAACGGAGGGGAACTGCAGAGTCAGGTTATAATTGTCTGTTCATCATTACGGATGACCACTTTCACATTTCACAGAGTTGTTTGATCCACCGTGAATATAAAAATATGAAATGGCAGGATGTTCTTGCACTCTTTCCGCTCTTCACTTTATGTTGTTTGTCATTGTTTGTCAGAGCTACACTATTTCTTTGTTAACCTCTGACGTTATGTAGAAATACAGCTTGTTTATATTCTTCTTCTTTCTGTTATGTTGAAATCTTAAAGACATCTTTGAACTTTGGCTCTAAGGCACCTTGTGCATGTGTGTGTCGTGACATTACACCACCCGTTCACCTTTCATTCTCCATTTTGGCCGGCCTTGTTCTTTCTCGCGTGTGGACTCTATTGTGTGAGCAAGCAGCACGCATACAGTATATCACATTCACAGACACATACTCACACACATGCACTCACCTACAGATGGCTGCAAGGCTGCTGAGGGTGTGTGTGTGTGTGTGTGTGTGTGTGTGTGTGTGTGTGTGTGTGTGTGGCTGGGGAACGTGGTTCCGCGAATTTCTATAACAGGAAGCCGGCCTGGAGTCTGCCCACACACCAAGGATGCTGGGAGGCTGGAGGCCCTGGGCCCCAACCGTGGGAGAGACAGGAGAGGTAAGAGGAAGTCAGCTCCAACTTGCTCAGCTAGCAGTATGTTAACTTATATCAGCCAGTTCGGGTGAGATAATGAATTAAAAAATAAAATGCTGCAGAGGGCGAGGGGGGGGGAAAAATGACTGACAGAAGGCACACGTCCTCTATTAACACAAAACCCAGCTGCACCTCAGGCCACCTCATCCGTCTCTCACCCCGCTAATCCCTTAATGACAAACCAGTGAGAGGGAGAGTCAGCGGACAGGAGGAAGGAGAAATGAGTGAAGAAAGTACGGTTATAAAGAAAGTTGGCATCAGGACACCTGCCTTTGGCCTGAGGGATCAGAGATCAGGCTGTGGAGGAACCATTAGATGAGGAGGATGCATAGAGTCGAGTATAACAATTACAGAAAAATGCATGTCAAATAGTAATTATCCCCCATATTGTTACAGCTGACCAGCTTCCATAAAACGCTACACTTGAAGACAAAGAAAACGTTTGTGTGTGCGTTTTTTTGGTGCGATGTATGTGTGACTGTTTTTGAGTTGTGTGTGTGTGTGTGTGTTTGTGTCTGTGTGTGTGTGTGTGTGCGTGTGTTGTCCAGATTAATACTCCATTGTGAATAGAGAGGGAGGGCAGCAGGGGATCATGTGACAAGAGTCAGACTGAACCCCGGCGCCTACACGCTTCTCAGGGGTCACGCCGGGGTCGTCATGTGGCTACTGTGCCCACTGCCAAATATACAAACACACACTCACACACACACACACACACGAAGCGTAAAGCACAGAGACACAAAAGCACTTAGGAGGAGGCTACACAGTGACATAAACACTGAACAACCCGAGGCTAATTTTCACATGACCGTAAGCTCGTAATTTATACAAACATGTGCTTTTATTTTCATGACGTGTTTTGTTTTTTTCACCGCTTCATTCAATAAAATTCTTCTCATTCTTCTTCAATCCCCCCCCCCCCCCATACCAAAAACACATGTACTCACTTCCTTTTCTCTCGTATCCATGTCTTCTACTCCTACTCACCCTTCTCTCTTCCCCTTTTTCCCAGGTCACGTAACCCGAGATTCACCATGTTCCGTCCTTTCTGCATGTTACACCGAGCCATTAGTGACATCAACCCAGTTCAGACGTGGACACAGGGAAATCAGGGGAAGGAGACACTGGGGAAATGACGAGAACGAGCGAGACGAAAGAAAAATATTCGACGGAGTAAGAGAGAGACATTATTAAGATAGAAAGGAGAGAGCAGGGGAGAGGTGGTGGATCAGGTTTCAGTGTGTTTTCATGTTCTCTCCCCCATTACAGTAATGTGCCAGGGCCACTTAACTAATGCATAAAAGCACTGTGATACCCGCAATAAACAGCATTACACAATGAATTAGAGTATGAGAGGCAGAGAGAGCCACTGAAAAATGTAGACTGCACATACTTAACCCCCCCCCCCTCCTCTTCTCTGCCTCTCTCTAAACACACACAGTAAGATGACTAACTTCATTACCCTCCCCATTCCTCTTAGTGAGCGCAGCGAATTGAAACCTAATTACCACACCAGAGCCAAATTAAAAGCTTTTCCTCTCAATGGCTGCAATCCATCTCCTGACAAATGAACAGCGCCACTTCCACTGTGTTAATGCTCGCGTTCTCCCTCCCTGCATTCAGACATCTTCATTCATGCCAGCACACTTCCCTTTTGAGCAACACTGAAGCAACAGCTTTGATACCGGCGGGCGCATTATCTCACTTATACTAATATCAATCAAATTTCTTAGACGAAATCGCCGCCACATCACGTCTGTTATTCGATAGACTAATCGTTTGTGAGACGTCCTTCCTGTCGTCCATTCTTAAGTCAGCCGTCGCGTTAATATTTCCCTTTTCGCTCCATACTTTTATTTTGATCAGTCATCTTCTGGTGCCCATCGCCAATCAAACAAACATCTGGCACTCAGTACAGCTATTTTTCTATAGACTGACAGCCACAGTGTAGAAGCTAATCAGCAGTCACGCAGATAAAGCACATGCTCTTATCCAGGATGATTTTCACATTAGCACGACTATCAAAAGTGCAGCATTAGACTGAGATTATGCATGAATGACAACAATAAGCTTAACGGTTCTCTAAACAATACTTGACATTTGATGTTAGGACTTATTTTTAGTCAGCGTTGGGTGAGTCAGTCCACCATTTTGGTCCCGACAGACAGACCTCAAACAAACGTTGGACGGACTGCTGTGAAATTCAGCGGAAACATTAATGTTCTCATAATGACTCAGCTGACCTTCTGATCTTGAGGTTGATATTTTTTTTGTTGTTGTTCAGAGTGAAGTCAGCTACTAATGGGTTGAAATTCAGCACACACATTAACCTCCCACCCAGGATGATTTGTAATTACTTTGACTACAATCTGACTTTTCCTTTAGCACCACCATCAGGTCAAAACTCTCATTTGTTCTTTGTTTCAAGAAAAAACTAGGCGTAGCAAATACAGTATGTACATCTGTTGATTGCTGCTTGTACCTGCCATCTGACTCGTGCTCTTGTTATGCCACGGCAGTCAGATCGTCCATTAATGTCCGTCACAATCGGACTCAAAGGCTGCATGAAGTCTTTTCCAGAATAATCCTTTGAAAACTGTCAGAGTGTCTGAACAAGAAGTATAGAGGTGCAGGTTACTGTAAGACTTTAAAATGTGCCCGGGATAAGGTTTAATCACCGTTTTACCATCTGTCCAGCTGTAATTGCACTTAGTAATTAATAACGGCATGTATCAGTTAGAGATCAGATGTTTTGGGTTGTGGGAGGGTATGCTTAATCCAATGATGTCTTCTTTTAACAGATAGCGCAGGCTCCCAGACAGCAAGGTTATCAGACTGGCTCTCTGCTCACTGCCACTTAATGGAGATCGCAGGAGATTGCGGCTCACAAATTCACTATTACCGTTACATTCAGCTATCTTTTCTTGTCTCTGGTATTTCTACTTTTTACTGAGGGGATTTCTGGCTGACTTATAGGAAATGGCCGACGTCGCTAATTATTCTGGGAACAGAGATACGAAGCACGCTCCTCGCCAAACACGTCCCGGTCAGTCAGTCACTTCTTATTGTGCTGCTCAAAACAAAGATGGTCAATGGAAAGCTGGCTTTACGATGAGATTCCATCTGATTGATTTACAATGCCCCCGAACCTTTAAAAACAACCGATACTAATGTAAAGTGTGCTCTTTCCGTTAGACCGCTGAAAGCTCCAGTCTTAAAATGTATGGTTATCACATGGAGGGCAAAGTGCTCTTCATTTTAAAGTCTTTATCACTAGTCAATCACGGCCGAATGGGTTTGGATTGACGACGGATCACTAGAGCTCAGGCTGCAGGTACTAATGCCATTATTTCCCTGCTGGTTCAATCTCTATCTGTCCATCCTAATCCAGTTAGACACAATGAAACAGACCCAGAGGGGCACAGCAGAGGACCCATCCAAAACACATTACAACCTCGTGTATGTCACCAAAAGCTTGTTATTTCTTCAAGGTTTGTGCTGGATGTTCTTCGTAATAATAAAAAGAGCGGATCGTGCCAGCCAACAAGTCATACTCTCATCGCGGCTTGCGGTTGATTGACACAGAAATTGTATCTTCCACAAACACTGCACATCCCATTACTCCCCCCTCACGCTGAATCCTCGCTCCTATCTGTTCGCTCCCATGGGAGATGCTTGTAACGGCACTTTGTAGCATCTGTCACATAGTGAATGAGTGATGGTGGCTGCATTTAAATTACTGCAGCCCCAAAAAACAGTGTTTTACCACTGAGTGCAAACAGACTTCATCCCGTAGAAGATGATGATCGACTCGGTGTAAGGGGGGAAAGGAGCTGGAGGAGGTGTGAGAGCAGGCGATGAAGAGGGAGGGTGTGTGTGTGACAATAAAGAAAGAATAAAAAGAGCAAAACAGCATGCCCGGTACAAAGAGAAAGATACAGTGTGCGCATTACATGACTGCCTGTTTTTGTGCTTTTATATAGGGGCAGTGGTTGATTTATGCAACTCCATAGTTTGTCATTTGAGTGCTCGCTCTGCTCTTTGTCATGCCAACAAAGCTGCTGGGGTATGGTGGTAATCTTAGACCGGGCTGCTTGTTTGACTGTGTACAGGTGGGGAGAAACGTGGGACAAGAAAACGGCAAATCCATTTCAGTAAGCGGGAAAATGACAAAGATGCAGCAAACAAAGTATCAGCTTGGTATCCTGCAGTTATGGCTGTGAACTCTTGAGTTACATTTGGATTTCAGTCTTTACGGGATGTTTTTATTCAATATATGATTAAACTGTATGCCACAGATATATCTGATGACATGCCAGCTTAAAAGATAAACACACAAGTTCATTTTTGACCTTTTCGAGTCATAGTTTGCCAAAACAATCCCTACTCATGGTTCAGTTACGACCGTAGCAACTGAACAAACGCTATAGCTGCCGATGAAGACCATGTGAGGTGGCTGAAAGGAAAACCTGACAAATAGACCCGAGGTGGGTTTATTGTACCAAAACATTATTTTTAAGATCGAGAATGAATTTTCAAGCTCACGTCTGCCAGCCAAAAGGTATTAAAATCCACCAACACTTGAAGAAGCTGAAGCTGATTAATTCACATGTTATATCTTGTTTGTTCAATCTGCTGTGGTCTTATAACGAGTTATGTGACTAATGTGAGACATTTTCTGGAGTCTCGCAAGTTCTCAATGACAAGATTCATATTCGCCGTATCAATCTTCTCATCTAGCGCCTGACAAAAAGGCCTCTTTGTATTTTAATAACACACTGATTTGGTTTTTGGCTCTCAACTATCGATCGGTGGATTAGCATAAAACCATTTTTGCACTGCATGCAGCTGCTTCCCCACCGGCCTTTTCCACGGCAGACCTTTTGACTTGTCATAGTAGGAAAAGCACAGGTGTTACTAATAACATACACAATGGCTATGTTGTATTCATGTGTACCGGTAAGCCACGTACGGCGAGCCAGCTTGTACATTACCAGGACCCTGAAACTGAAGCGGGTTAAATGGATTTCAGCCTTAATTAATTTTAGGAACATCTACACCAAGTGTCACCCTCGTGGCACGCGCCAGCAGACCAAACACATTTCATAATAGCGGCACTAGTAGTCAAGAGCCGAACCTGCTGGCTCTGCTTTGCTGTTACAGAAAGATACCTCTCTGAGAGGGCTGAATGCTGGAGGAGAGGAGAGGTGATGGAGGGAGATGAAAGTCAGTTATATTTCATCTTCGTGCAGCGTCACTACACAGGGAGATCAGACACCCGCAGAGGTCCAGGTCTTATATGGAGCTGCAGTCATCATCTCCCGTGCGCTGACCACCCAGACCAAAACACTAAACCACTCTCCCTCCCTCCTTCTCTCCCCTTTCGTCAGTGTAACCTTCTTTCACTTTGAGATAAGCACTGTGAGTAATCTCCTGCTTTCCTTTCTCCCATTGCACCCTCTCATTTTCAGCTCTCCATTTCTACTTTTTATCTCAGTCATTCTCTTACTCCATCCATCCCGCTCCCCCACCGAGACCCGCACAGCTCCAGATCCGCCGCCCTTAGACCGGGCAGCTTTCACCGCAGCAGCGTGAGTCAGAGGCCAACTCTGGCCGTGCCGCTGGGCGCAGAGCGGTAAACAGTAAACACTCAAAGCGAGAGAAGAGTGTATAGAGGGTGTGTGAATCAGGTCTTTGTCCCTGGCTATAGACAGAGGTGTAAAAGGAGGAGGGATCTGCATGGCTTTGTCCTGGCAACATTGATCCAGCCAGCGGAGTCAAAAAGAAAGAGGCCTCAATTCAGAAATTTATACCGTCTAGTATATATGTGCTGAGGCCGTGACGGAGGATTTCATGACAGAAATGATTTAATTTGAAACTATCAGTGATTGTTTTTGAGGCTGTTTTTTAAGTGGAAGTGAAAACACAATGCGGAGAGTGAAACCGTAGACTCTGGTTTTGTGTTTATCAGCAGAGCACCTCTGATCAGCTGATGTTAAAAGCCCAGGTGGTGGGCTGAGGTTACCTCTCATGAACGCCCACCACAGACGCCTGACAGAGGAGCTCTCACACTATAAAAAGTCTCAGAAATTTACCCGGTGACCAACTGCAACACTAATGCACAACTTTTTTTTACACTATTTAATTCTTTAAAAGTGAGATTTGTTAGAACAGCAGGTCTAAAAACACAAAAAGCCGGATCCTGATTATCTTCTCCAGTAGACTATATTGAAATAAATATTTAAATGCACACGTTAGTCTTTAGCCAGTCAAAATCCTGCAAGGTTTACCTGAATGACTGGAAATAAAGATCCTCTTTGACAAGTTAATTTGAGTAGCCTGGTACTTTTTCTAAACTAGTTATTATATGGAGGTGCTTCAGGGATAGAAATGGCAGGTTCATAAAGGCAGATAACTAAATCATCCACATAGAAAGATAACACTTGTACGCCTGCTCTACTGATAGCATTCAAGCCTGCTTCACTCCTTATTGCTATAGCCACGGGCTCAATAGGTATATCAAAAAGAGGACAAAGGGCACCGCTGTATAGTACCTCGGTTTAGTTTATAATAAGTTTATAATAAATTATTTAATTTCACTAAACCTTATTTTAGCTCTAACATTCAAATGAAATCATTAAACTTAATCTAAACACCCATTTTCTGTTTTCTTTATCAGTTTTTTTCCGGTTGTTTTATTAAGTTTTTAATAAATGCATTAAACAGATTCAATTATTTCTTTATAGATGAAGAAATCACCGTCTCAGAGGCGAGGCTGTTAGTATTACAAGCGTTAACACAGTCCTCTCGTCAGAGAACTCACCGCTGACTTTACTTTTACGAGCCCGGCTCAGCTGGATACTTTGTGCTTATGAGTTGGGCTCATTTTTAACAGTGTGCTTCACCTCGTCTCGGTTAACCACACACGATCTGGAACAAATCCTCGCCGCACACACAACACTTAACACTTGACCTCTAACTCAGCGAGCAGTACCACACACACTACGAGTCACAGGCTATTAGACGGGGGGATAAAAATAGTGAGAGGCAAAAGAGAAAAGAGAGCAAGGCACGAGAGTAACACATATGTCTCTCCTCTTAATTCCTCTCACATTCAATCAGGCCTCTCTCTCTCTCTCTATCATCTCGCCATGGTAATTATGACTGTGATTATCTGTGAAAGATTGTACCTGTCTTTGTGTTCTCCATTCACGCGTGCCAACCGTGCACACGTTACCATTTACAGACGCCCTGAATCAGATCATAAATTGGCATTAGCGCCTATAAAAGGCTCACTAGAGGAAAGATGAAAGCTTCTTCCGCTCCTCCTTGTCCCCTCGTTCGTGCTCTGTCTTTGTCAAGCGACGGCCCAACTCTATTCATAGAGCCGTGACCTCTCTGCTCTCTGCTGCCGTGCGACAGAGGAGTAAGAAGTTGTCAATACAAATGAACTGAGAGAGAGGGGGGAAAAAAGCAATTACAATCTCCTTTTAATCCCTAGCAGTTTCAAAAGTCAAAGATTTAGCCTGTCTTTGCTCACCTCACCTCCTCATTGTGTGTGTGTGTGTGGGTCCTAATCTGGATATAGTGAACAGCAAGTCTCTCTTTCACTGATCAGGATAACATGTCTAATTAATCCAATCTCTGGCTCTTGAATCTCCATTCAAACCGAAGGTGAGAGAGACAAACCTTTGGAAAGCCCTGATTCTTTTAAAAAAGGGGGACAAAACAGATAGAAAGTGATTCAGCTGGCGTGAGACGGAGGTGATGAGCGGCGGATGTGGGGAGCGGAAAGCGGGTGGTGGTGGCGGTGGCGGCGGTGGTGGTGGTGGTGGTGTAGGAGGGAAGGTCTGGATTAGTTTCTACCTATTCCCCACCTTCAGTCAGAGGAATTAGACAGGGGGGACGGGGAAGGAGGCTGATAGTTTTAACAGTCTGAAAGGAGCCCAGATAAGGAGCAGAGAGAGGCTGGGCGTGGAGGGGATCGAGATGGGAGGGAGAAGTTAATTACCTGAGCAGAGGGCATGGAGGGAGAGGTGATTGGAATGAGGGAAGGAGAGATATCTCACATGGCTACCCCTCCAGAGTCTCTGATGCATACTGAAACAGATTTAAGGGGGAGGGGTGGGAAGAAGGGCTTGTTTAAGTGGCATCATGGTCCTTCCAAGACCACAGACAACACTGGAATATTAAACAGGAATCAAAGGGAGACACTCACGTTTAGGCTATTTCCCGCAGAACCACAGACCCGCAGCCCTGCAGCAATAAAAAGCATGAAGGAATGTTTCAAGTAAAGGTTGTTAAGGCTTGCTGTGAGGCACTAATGCAAAATAAATGCACTTGAATGGACTCTTTTTTTTTTTTTTTAGACCTAGAAATATATCAAAATATTTCTGACACATTTGTTATGGGGGCGTATGAACCTCTATATAAATAGTGTGATCTCTTGAAGACTGCGCCTGGAAGAACAAGAGGAAAGAGGAATGCAGGCATGGGGGGAATTAAAGGATATGAGAGGAAGAAGGAAAAAGCAGAGTCCCATTAATAGAGCGAAACTTCAGAGCAAAATTACCGAGGCGCCGCTGAGATAGTGATCAGAGCGCGGCCGTGCACCCTGGGTCTGTTAACGCAGCACTCGCAGTGCATTTACATCACCGTCATTACCGTCCTTATCATTAACATCACTCAAAGCTACACATGAAGCCCGTATAAAACCCGTAATGGAGTACATTAGTTCACTTTGTGAGAGGTGAGCGCTTGGTCGGGTCCAAAGTCATCTCACAGAAAGGGGGGTGGAGGGGGGGGGGCACAAAAAAAAGTCAGCATTACGGAGCCAGCTCCCCTTTTACTCCTTTCAAAGGAGGAAGTGGTAGAGCCGAGGCCGTCTATGATTGGTCCCTGCAGACCAGCCCCGCGGCTCATTCGCTGGCTGGATCGTAATTTTGTTAAGGGCATGGGTTGCTTCCTGTGCTGGCTAAACATATCTGTGTAAATGAGGTTTGGGATGCCTGAGGGGAGCGGGGTTGGAGGGATAGAGGTGGGGGGGTTCCTAGTTATGGAGCCAGTTGAACAGAGCACCATGGGGAGACAGAAAGGGAGGGGTTGAGGAGGGAGGACAGGGGCGTGGAATGAGGAAGCAAGGCCGAGGTAATGGAGGTTAAATGAAGTGGAGATAGAGGGAGATAATACAGCTGCATCAAACTTGCATTCGTTTTGATTAACGGGCCTGGTTTGAGTTACCGCTCTAACGTTTCCAGACGTCAAACAAAGTTGACCCAGCGAGGGGAGAGCTGTGTTCTCGCTGACCTCTCGGGGTCACTGCCAGCCTAATGTCTCTCACAAAGCAGAACAAAAACAAACACCGCCGCGGTCTTTAACAGCTGAAACTGCTCTCCCCCCTGACTCTTACCTCGAAAAACCTTCAATCATTTCCGAAGCGTTTCGGTTTCGGCGAGACGCACGTCGAAACTCAAACGCAGTGCTGCTCAGGATGCGCTATCTGGAGAACAACTGTTCCAACAGGTTAAACGAGACAAAGGGAGACTCTGCTCTGAGCCGAGCAGCTGTTTTTTGTTTGTTCATAGAGACTGATCAGATCACTGCTCGAAGTCTGGATGGCAGGGGCAACTCTGCCCCGTGGTCTACTCCAAATGCAATTACAGCTGAGCAGTGACAGTTAGCGGCCCAGGAGCCAGGTACCCTCCACTCCCCTGTCCCCTGAGGCCGACACGCCCCTCTCTCCAATCCCATTTGTCCCTCCCCGGGCTCCACTGATCCTCTCGCAGGCCCATAATTGCATTGGTCAGCAGTTAACTCCATTACAGCCTAAGCAGTCGGGCACTTGATATTTCCAAGTTGTTGGCAGTAATTTGCTCCTATTAACAGCTTTTACTGAGAATAAGAGTCACCGCATAAACAATCAACTAAGTCGGGTTTCAGTGTCCAGTTTGTGCGTGTTTTGTGTGCATGCTCATGTGCATAGAGGGGTGTTTGTTTCAGAGGGAGATTCAATTTGAGGAGTCAAATCTAATCAGAGGCCACAGAAGTCTTACAGGACAGCCTGTGCTGAAGTGGGTGTCAGTGGGGGCCTGCATGGCTCTTGTTACCCCAGAAGTGATGCAGTAATGGGGCTGGGAGGCTGACGGACGGTTCATCGTATTGCAACATGTCGACGTACTGTACGCCGAGGGCCGAGATGAAAGAAGATGTAGATATGGGATATTTGAATAATGTGTGTCTAACAGCATATACATTAAAATCAATGCAAATATCCACAAACAATACTTATACTATACTTACATGGCAATATTCCATAGGCTGTTACGTTGCGTGCCGTTGCTCCATGGAGGTCAGCGTGCGATCTTTTCATATTAAGCAGGAGTTTAACTTGGAAAAGCAGGTACGGTGCTGCATAAAAAGGGACAGATCCTGACCCTGTAAGACACAAAGGTCTTTAATATTTACATCAAGTCATTTAGCTGATGCTTTTATCCAAGGCGACTTACAAAAAAGGGAAACAGTGCAACAAGTTACACTTTCAGGGACAGCCCTGCTGACAAGAACGGTTTGGATGGCCCTGAGGGCGCGGGCGGCAGAGCCAGGCGTCGTTCATTCATTCGTTGCTCAATCGAGAGGTAACGTGCCCGTATAATTCAAGTAAGTGGGCGCAGGACTGAAGACTTTGTAGGCAACGATTAGGGATTTGGATTTAATGCGTGTGGCTACATTAACCAGAGGAGCTCACTGACATTTAATGAGAATCACATTTTCTTTTGTGTAAATAAGAATCAAATCAAATCAATCAATTTTATTTGTATAGCCCAAAGTCACAAAACACATTTAGCCTCAGAGGGCTTTACAGTCTGTACAGGGAAGAAGTCTTAAGGAATGTTTTACTTTTGTTTATATTATTTACACGGCTTGATAAAGGTATTCAGGTTCAATTCAGTTCAGCTGTGTGTGTCACTGGTATTCAGTACCGTGTTGATATGGTCTTGACTTAATACAATCTCAATCTGATATCACTAGGCCACCATGAAATCCTTAATTACATTATCAATGGAAACATGCAGCAGCAAAGAGCGAAGAGACATGTCCGGTCATACAACATAAAATAAGGTAACATAAAAATGAACAGATCGAGAGAGAATAATACAAGGAGGAAACATTTTAACTTGTGGCGCAGAGGTCTACCTGCTTTAAGATATTCGACCGTTTACACTAATGTATTAATCTTTGTTGGTTTCATTGCGTGTGGATCGTTATAATTTGGCCTTGCGCTTCATTCAGGAACACGAGGAACATAAAACTGAGAGCAGAGGCAGCTCCAGGTCTCTACAGGAAGCAATAATCTAACTGACGATAACAATCTCAGTGAAGGAAAGAGGGTGGTGGGTGGATGGGGGATGAGGGAAGCTGACAGTAGAAGTTTTTTTTTTTTCCAATTTCATCCAGCTCTACTTCAGGCAGGTTATTTCTCCAGTTTAACCTGAAGAAATACCTGTCTAACGTCTTGCTGAGGCAGATTGAATGAACCAGCGCTGGGAACGAGAGAGGCCCGAGTTTTTTTTTTTTTGTGTGTTTTTTTTTCCTGAAACAACCTGACAGTCCATCTGCAGAAGAATGGAAATATCTCTCTATGTGCGGTGACAATGGTGTCCAAACCCAGTCCATCAGACGGAGGAAGAAAATTGCCGGGAGAAAGAAAATAAAAGGAAACGCCTGGACTCTTGTTCTCATGTTAAATCAACCTTTTCTCTCCAGTTTGTCTGCCTCCCTTTCTCTTCTGCTCACCGTGTGCAGAGAGAAAAGAGGAGAGCGGTTTCCTGACATTCATTCTTCAGACACAGAGTGAAGGGAAACTTGAAAGAGAAGGAGCAGGCAGGGTGTAGCGTGGAGGCGGAAAGACTAGTTGAGGCGGGGAGGGGGGAAGCGGGGGAGGTGTGGAGTTGTGTCAGGGTGTCTGTCTCTGAGGAGGACCTCTCCACCTGTCCGAGCCCACATTCCTGCACATTCCAGGGATCCCACAGACAAAGCGTGGTGAGAGGGCCAGGAACTGACCTTGGCTCTGCCTGTCAACAGCAGATCTCTCTGATAGAAATTGCAAGGGACCCATACTCGTGTGCATGAGTGCAAGAAGACACAAGAAAAACATGAATGACCAGGCGAAGCGCTCGTAGCATTGTTCCACTTTTGACTTTCATTTTGATTTTTCAAAATGAAATCACGGCTCTTTTTTTTTGATGGATGATGAAGAGACTGATATAACTCTCATATCTGTGCTGTAAATATGAAACTACAGCCAGCATAGCTTAGCTTAGCATAAGGGCCGACACAGCACGTTGTTTTCACGCTTTGAATTAAACTTTGCTTTGCCACGAATACAAAATCTACTTGACTCATGTCACTTATGCGGCATTTCAAACTGACTTTTAAAAAGATTTCTGACACTGTGCAAAGCTTCATGTTTACTGTATGAATCTGAGAGCGGCATCAATCTTTTCATCTCAAAAGTCTGTTTCCCAAAATGCCAAAAGATTGCTTTAAAACTGAAGTCTCATCTGCAGAGATTGTCAGGACGAGTGAGAGCTACAGTTAAGATGAAGACGACTGACAAACTGATGAAGGCGAGTAGAGAGAGAGAGCAAAACTTTAACTGTACAATTGTGGCAACCATTTAGATAATTTGATATATTTGATTATCTGATCATTAATTCAAGGGTAGGAAATGTGTAGTTATCAAATGTTAGGAAATGTTAGCCATACTTAATATCATTGGATAAATGTAAAGATTTTAAAACTATTTTCTGATGTTTCATTACCCCAAAAATGAAAGATTAACTGGGAAAGTTCAAACAAACAGCTCTACTACGTGCATGCTAACTTATAATATTGTGGGGTGATGAACGGGTAAGTCCACAGGCACAATAGCCAGTGTTAGAGATGGTCATATTTTCACGCACTGCAGAGTATATTCAAATCAGGGGATGAGGAAACTGAAGCCACAGCAAGCCTCAGCTCCACACAGATGGAGAATATCCCGAGGCTGTCTATCATATTGCTGTCTGTCCACCTCAGTTTCATGCCACTATGAGCTCTGAGCAGTGTAGCATTTCAACTGTTAACAGAGTGGAGGGATAGCAGTGAGAGGTGGGGCCGGGAGTGTGGAGGGTGCAGCGCCTTATGAATGGAGTTCATTCTCCCCGAGAGGACTTCAAACAGGCCCGCATCAATCAGCCAGGTGGAGCACCGGTGGCTGAGCCATGCCCGCCGGCCGTCAGCCCAGAGGTTTCAGATGCACCGAGCATGCCCTCTCACACGACAGACTGACTGACACACTGACCAGGAGCGGGCCAACTGGACTGCAGTCACACACACACACAAACACACACACCTCTCCACCTAAAACCTCGGGTCCTCTTGGACCCTGGCACCAGCTTGGACGTGCCAAGGATGGCTCAATGTCAAATCTTAAATTTTCCCAACAACACTGCCAGACAATAATGCTGATATCAGACGACTCGACAAACAAACGTTCAATGACAAAGCCTTTGCTTGCTTTCTACAGTCCCTGCGCATGTTAGGGAGACGGCTATGACAAAACACAATGCGAATCAGATACGGTTTGGATTTGTTAACTAAAACACTTGGTTAAGGTTAAGGAACGACTGTGGTTGGAGTCAATAAAATGATGCAAACTCTTCACACGGCACTGACACTGAATGTAAATCATGAGATGCAGAACTGTGTAACATGGATGCAACAACTAAGGCATTGTTTCATCAGCACAATGGCCAAAGTTACAATACAGCAGTGTAGGTTGACCCTGTAAGGTTTATTCATAGGGATTAGATTATTTATTGATGACTGCTGTTGAATCCTGAACAGAATTGGTTCAAGAACCAACACCAACCAATCTATCTATCTATCTGTCTGTCTGTCTATCTGTCTGTCTGTCTGTCGTACCTCACAACAGGTATCTGTGCTTCCTTCATTCTTCCATGGAAAACACTGCCGTAACTTCCCTAGCCTCCAGTCAACAATAGATAATAGATCAAACAAACAGAGCAGACAGACACACTACTGTACAGCTTCTCGAAGGTCGAACTGGCACAACGGCCGAGCCTCTCAGTGGGCTCGTCTTTGTGTTTGTGCTGCAATTATGCGCCCTCTCTCATCCACCCTGCTCCCCATGTGACCTCTGGGTAAGGGTCAACATCCAAGACGTCCCTTCCAACGTACACAATGGACCTCCATTCACAAGCCAAGGGAGGACAGAGAGACGGAGGAGAACGCTCTCTCAGACATCAGACTCCCTATCGCTCCATCTCTCCATCATTTCCCCTCATCTGTCTGAGCAGAGCAGGCCGCAGAGACTCTGCCCACATCCTCCTACAGCTACGAGACCCCCTGTCTGCCGCCCCCTTCTCTCAAACAAACCCACTCAGCCCATATCCCCCTCTGCTCTGCAAGGCCAGGCTGTGCACTGTGTGAACCCGTGCCAAAGCACACCGGGAACAGCCCGCAGCGTGGAGCTTGTCGAACAAACTCCACCATACGCACTTGCATCGTAAAAAAAAAAAGCACACAGTCCGCCTTTTTTCCTCAATAACATCTGATTCCAAAGCATCCATGTGTCACCTGCTGCCCTGTGTGAATTCAGCCCGATGCCACTGTCGCACTCAGACTGGGGGGTGGTGGTGGTGGAGGGCTGAGGGAGGAGAGAGCGGACCCTCAGGGCCAAAGGGGGTGAGAAGAGGGGGTGTGGAGGACGGCAGTGGAGGGTGGTGGCGGGTATACAGGGCTGGTGTTGATGGGTGGGCGGGGAGGCAGCGAGGATTTAAATGGAGATTGACGCCCCAGGGGTAACCTGGCAACAGGCAGGAGCTGCTGTCAGATTAGGATCTGAAAGAGAGAGATAACCACTTTACTGCCCCCTGGACTGAGGAGAGCTGGAGGGCTGCAGCATGTGTGTGTGTGTGTGTGCGTGTGTGTGTGTGTTTAACCCGCAGTGCCATGTAGCAGGAGGCAGCTGCAGAGTTGTTTCTAAAGACCTGGTTAAAATGCCACACGGCAAAGCACATCCATCCATCACTGACTGCATCACCCCAATCTCTGAGACACACACCACATGTATCTCATATACAACCAACGTTTGTGGCCAAAGTGAGCATCTCCCGTAATTAACACACATGATTTAAACATTAAGTTCAGTGAAAACAATCTCCGTCCAGGCTTTGGGTTTCATCATGGACAGTAGACCACCAGCAGCCTGTATTTACATGACAACAGTCTGTCGGCGTGGTTGTATAACATCCTAACAACAGCAAAGACAAACAGCAACGTCTTTACAACGCGTCAAAGGGCAGAGGTCACTCGTGAAAAGGCTGTCATAATGATACGCAGTTGTATTACTGATGAAAAATCGGTTCACCACTTTGGTCCCGACTTTACATCCCCATAATTTAACATAACTTTACCAACGTTTAGCCGCCTTCCAGGCAAGCTAAGCGTAGCCGGTTGGCACCAGTATCTTCACTCTAGCTTTGAGCATGCTGACTCTGAAAGATGGCGGTATGGACTACGGACAGAGTGTTAAAGTTAATAGCCCAACAATTATTTGATAGGAGAGGTTCATTATTAGTATACTGATTATAATAACTCTGATCACATCCTCTGGTGCCATCGTAAGGTCAAAAAACAATTTGATTTGTGGGTGAACTACCGGATCACGGAGCTGCTAGCATGGCTGCAGACTCTTAGTCTTGTTTTCTGCCTGAGTTAGCAATAAATGCTACAGCATATTTGATTTTAATCTTGATTTACTAAGTAGATACTCGTCTTTAGTGAAACTTTTTCAACTAGAAAAAAGAAGCGATAAGATGGATTTATAGGAGGACTGGTCCAGCAGATAGACATATTGATTGATGAAGATTGACAAACTGATCAGAAAGAGGATTGATGAACGCAACAAGCTGGCTCAAAACAAACTTCTATCTGATGTCCAATAAGCCTGACTGGCTCTTTTAGTCAATCAATCAAGTTTGTTTCTCTTTTGAAAAGCAGAAATCAATTAATTCTCGTCTCAATTCAGCAGACAGACGGCGTTAAAATACTCAAATAATTATTGGAGGAGAAGAAGAAGGAGAAGGAGAAGAACAAGAAGAGAACAAGAACAAGAACAAGAACAAGAACAAGAACAAGAACAAGAACGAGAACGAGAAGAAGAAGAAGAAGAAGAAGAACAAGAAGAAGAAGAAAAGCTGAAACAAGACATTCAGGGTGTATGACAGTCCCACATATACACAATGGAAATCCCGTATGCAACACACACACACACACATGCACGCACACACACTCCAAAAACTGTGGACAGTGTCAAAGACACACACAAGCCCACTCGGGGCCTGCTGGCTGGCGGATTGAGAGGGATTTGTTGGACGGCACGCGACTGTGTCATGGCAGCGCCTCCACCTCCTGTCAGCTGTGTTTGTGCAGTGACTGGGTGTGAGGGCAGGAGGAGGAGGAGGAGGAGGAGGAGGGTGGGGGTCTACAGAGCAGGACAGTGTCTGCATAAAAGAGCCAGGAAAAAAACGAGCATGTAAATCTTTTCGACAAGGAAGAGGGCCGGAGAAAAGAGAAAAGAGGGGGCACGGGTGAAAGTTGAAACAATCACTTTTTTCTTTTGTGCAGGTGTTTTCGTGAGTGCACGAGTGTGTAAAAGAGAAAAGACGGGCTGTGTCGTGTGGAGGGTGGAGGACACAGAGAGGCTCAATGGCATTAACCAAATAAGCCGAGTTCAGTTCAGTTCTGGTTTCTCCTTTGCTTTAACTTTCTGATGATTTGCATTTGCCCTTTAGCGATTACAAACACTGAATATGTGTGTGGGTGTCTGTGTGTGAAGAAGAGCGATGACATGAGTCTTTGATGGACCAGCTTCGCTGACAAAAATTGTTTTGGTGTCTGATAAAAAAATAAAATATAAAAACTGGTGGTTTTAAAACTTGGTTTTATTACAACCAAAAAAAAACAAAACAAATGAAGGCTAATAAAGCAGCAGAGGGTCGTCGGTACATCTAAACGAAGAAGAGAGTTTTATTGTGGAGCTATAAAACCTAATTTATGTTTTGACTGTAAACCTAATCCACCATCAGAGCCACAAGTGTGGTCCGAGAATCTAAAAGTACATTTAAGAGAAAGGACTGTGAGTCTGTTGCTATGTAATAACCATCAAGATTTTGCTTCCAAAGTGTGTGTTAAAATCTGAATGATACAACAGTTACATCCAAACGATATAATTAATAAACAACGTCTCCAAGTCTAACATATCTAACTCGATCTGTCCTGTTACCAAATAGAGTTTAAAACTCTTTGGAGCTTTACAATGCTTACTTATACTTTGATCACGGGAATTAACAAACACAACGAACAATGAAAAACGCACGGCTAAAAAAAGAAAAAACTGTGCACACCGACTGATTCTCACACGACTGATTTGCCTCTAACTGATACTGTATTGTGATAATGGATAGATTTGCATTGACAAATGATCTGAAAATAACGCTTCATCACAGAGAAACTCTTTTCACGCCACTCTTTGTTTCCGAGCGCAGATAAATGGACACAAAAAACTATCAAAACATCTCAATGCAAATTGAAGTGCCTTAATATAGAAAGACGACCAACATAGTGCTATAATCATTTCTTTTGTCTGTGGTGTAAAATAACAACTGACTATTCACTAATATATTGTACTTTTAGTTTATTTACTTTTATTTATCCATCTACAGCTACAACAGCAACATTTACACGTTGCCAAGATTGTACAAACTTAAACTGCATAATAAGTACTTAAATGACATTTTAAATCCAAGACTTGTATACTTGTACCTACTCTGTGGTAATGGTATTTTTACTTAAGTGAAAGGATTTGACTGCTTCTCCTGTTGTTGCAGAAACAACGCACTCTGAAAAGTGAGAAAGTCAGGCAAGGATCTCAATCAGCAACCTTCTGTAAATATAAACAGCTGTCGTTCATGCGCCGAACGTGAAGACTGAGCGATGCAACTCGTAAATAAATCACAAAACGGCTGCTACGGTGAAGGTAATATAACCACTTCTTTAAACATGCATGTTTCTTCTGCCACCTATGAAGAAAAGGAGAAAGGAAGGAAGAAACTATGAAGTCATAATTTCACGTACAACCTTCCTGCAACTGCTAAAACTCCACAAGAAGAAAGCAGAAAGGACTTCAGAAACAAATACAGTACATAATGTGTAGCATTCAGTTATTTGATTATCAATATTGCACGTAGAGAATGGATGGCAGGAGAGGGCCGTGAAGATGAGGGGATAAAAGAAAGAGAGACCTCTCTGGTTCTCATTTCCAGTCTGTGGACATTACCGCTTCATTAGCAGGCAGCATGTGCTAAATATTATTCTGACTCTGATGGCTATCACACTCCTATGTAATGAGATACAGGCCCTGTGAACACACACACACATCTTAGACATTTTCTCTTCCCCTCCAACACCTCCTGACCCTCCTTTTACCTCTGAGCAAGTGTGTATGTTAATGTGTCTACGTGAGTACACGAAAAAACACACGATACGCTCGTGAGGGCTGTAGTGCAAACGCCAGAGAAACATAAGTGGAAGGAGAAGAAGAGAGGAGATCCCTAAACTCTAATCCATATCATAGGCTACTACTGTACGTCTCCCTCCCTGTGATACCCAGATCTCATTTCAGCTCCAGGACTTTAGGACCTTATTCTACACTCTCATATCTCCCTCTGACCGATTTAGGAGAATTATTCAAATGAAGGAGAAACTTTGTCCGATAAAGACCCTCAGATGTTCTTTTAAGGACCTTTGAAGGTTGCAGATGGAAAAGGGATTCCTCTAGAGTCGTTCCCTCATTAAGGATGATAATTGAGATCTGGATGTGTTTGATATACACCATTAAACTAAAGGCCTGAACCGGTTACTGAGGGAGAGAACAGTGGAGTTCAGGGCAAAGGAAATTTTCCACTGTGGAAAAGCTCGGTAGCTTTTTAAATGATTCGTCATACACTCTAGCTGAACTCATAAGTTCAACATTCGCAATAATAAATTAATAAATAAATTCTAAAATTAAATGAAAAGTTATAGAAAAAACAACAGAAGTGACAGACAGTGGTGTGCAATCGCTAATTACTGAATGAATTAAGTGTAAAGTAAAGTCATGCTGCTGCCATGGTGGAAGAAGTGTTCACCTACAGTAACAGTAGCAATACCACACTATAAAAATACTATCTACTATTATAAGTACAAGTATTAGCAACAACATGTACAGTATAAAAAGTATTATTAGAATACTGAATGATTATTATTGGTGCACTAACATGTAAGCAGTGCTTTAACTTTGTAGTCGGAGGAAAGAACATTATTATTAAATAAATGTTCACAGTGGACGGAACGGACAGAGCTACAGACTGTTCACAGTCATTTATAGATGTATACTTTTTTAATTACCAGTAAACAGGACATCAAATTACAGCAAACAGATTCACTGATGATTAATCTGTAATCTGTCTTCTGATGATGAATTCTCAGAGAAAATTTTGGAGAATGAGAGAATCATAAAAAAAGATCTATAAAAAAAGAGTAACACACACACACACACACACACACACACACACACAACACACACACACACACACACTAATGAGTCACTGGGCTAACCATTCTTGATTACTACTACCCCCTAGAGGTGCATATTTCAGCACAGGAATATCTTGAAGACCAAAAAGGAGGACCTGCTGACGTTAACTTTCAGTGGTGACAAGAACAATATTTCACAGAGAAGTGTAAGTAAACAACGATGTGGACGGTGGAAGAAACATCTGGCACAGAAACTGTTTCAGAGCAAAACATTTTAAATTTGGTGGGTTGGGATTTACAGTCCTAAATCTGTGTTAGGTTTGGCTCTGGTACAATGAGGCTAATAAATAAATCATACCAATTCTGGCATGACGGCAACTAGAAATGTGAGCCGTTACAATGAAGGAATGAACTGAATTTAGTGCAACGCAGCTGAAACTCAGCATATCTTGGCTCCAATCAAAAACCCACTGACTGATCCAGAGGAAGAATAAACGAGTGGAAAAGTCAGCTGTAAGACTTTCGGCGCGTCCCCGCAGCGGAGGAAGGACTCAGATCTTTTACATATGTAATACAGCAATGTAAAATATTATTACAAGTTAGAATACTGAATTTAAAATGTCACTTCTAAGTAAAAATAAAGTATAATTATCAAAAGAAAAAGTACTCGTAACTAAGAGAAATGGTGCCTGTAAGTGTTTATACTATGATTTATTAGAAGACTGGATTATTATTACAACTGGATAATTGTGTAAATGACATTTAAGAGTTGTAGTTGGTGGAGCTAACTGTAACTATTTTATGTACTGTTGAGTTCATGATGTGTTTTGTGTATAAAATCTCACTCTCACTGTAAACTCACCGAGGAACAAATGCAGAGGAGTGCAGATTATAAGGCTGCTATCTGAGATCTAGTGGATGAGAAGTATAAAGTATCACAAAATGGTAATACACAAGCACAAGCACCTGAGATTTGTCCACAACTGGAATAGAAACTGCATTAATCTGTATTCAGTTTACATAACTGAACTCATTAAATCGCACATAACTCATTACTTAAGATTAAAAATGAGATGAGGCTGCAGGTGGATGGAGAGGGCGAGAATATGAAGGAAACAGGATGAGGGTCAGGATATAATGTCGAGTATTATCGGCGTGTCGGGGCTGAACTCTGGTATCACTCCGGTGTTATCAGGCTATTTATGCTCCATTGCAGTAAGGCATTATGACCTCCCAATCAGAGCCGCGCGCAGAGATAAAGGCCAATCAGAGCTCAGAGTGCTGATAAAAGCCAATCAGAGAGGTACAAAGTGATAAGAAAGCAGACCTGGCCCTGCAGGTGATGAGATCCGGCCTCAGAGCCACGCAAATACACACACACACACACACACACACACACACACACACACACGCACACGCACACAAACACACACACACACACACACACACACACACACACTCACACTAGTGTAGAAGTTTGTATTTAGCAGTAAAATACAGTGCATGATAAATACTTTTCATAATATCATACATGCCAAGAATCAGTCACAGTTATTAACTTGGAAATTAAATTAAACCAAATCTTACTGAGAATTAAGATGTAAAATCTTTCAAAAGTTAGGTTAATAAAGTATTTAAAACATAACAACCTCTCAAACTCTTACCATACAGTAACCACACAGTAACACTGGTTGAATTTTAGTCTTAAAGTCTAATTAAAGGCCACTTAATGCAAGTTGTTGGTGCTCTTAAACCGAGGTGTGACGTGCTGTAAGGTGCTGAAATGTTGATAAATGAAAACGCCGTTCGAATTGAGATTAAACAAATATTTGTGAATACTGTCATGTCTGCACGGCGACGGCTCGCCCTTAAACCATGACTTTGCTACATATCTCATACATTTTGCATGCCGCTGCCTCACACCAGTACTGCGTGTTTTCTTTGGAGAGCTGCGAGACTGTAATATATTCAGAGTATCTGAAAATACCCCCCCCTCCCTCCCCAATCCACTTCATTCAAAGCCGACCGAGAGCAGTCGACAAAGTACAGAAACGTCAAGCAGAATACAACGGGAATCAAACGTTATCGAGCCTGATTCACTGTTTGGTTTGTCGCTTATTATTTGTGATGTTTACAATAAATCACACATGTAGTTCAAACGCAGACCTGGCAACGCTGAGGTTGTGTTCTTTCGAGAAAGACCTTTCTGAAGTGAAAGGGTTGAAGGGTGACAACAGGGTGGAGGAGAACATTTGAAAGACCTTCAAAAAAAAAAAAGAAAGAAAGAAAGCTCAGCCAGAAGGAGATCACAGGCTGCAATTACAACAGTGTGCTGCAGTGATGGAGGCGATAACGCGCACTCTGGAGCGAACAGAAAGCTTGGCCCTCTGAACCTCAGCTCACCCCGTCTTCCTCCACCTCGAGCCTAAAGCGGCCGAGCAGAAGTCCTCGACTTCTTTCAAAGGGGTCTCCCGGAGGTCAAGCAAAGGTCGCGTACAGGAAGGAGCTTGAAAGTGCACGACGCAATCAGGACTTCTCATCTAATGCTGCGCCCGCTTCATTTTTTTTTTGTGTGTGTGTTTTTTTGTCTTTTCCATTTTAGTTGATTGTTCCGTATTTTTTGTGGCTGAGACTTTTTGGCAGAGGTTTTTTTTTTCCACGCAGGCGTGTTCGCCGCACCGTAAGTCACCCGTTAAAAAACAGAAAACTATGCAGTGTGAGGAATACATCTGTTGCAAAATGTAAAATGCAGTAGAGATTAGTAAAAGTAAAAAAAACTCCTCTCTGGAAAATAAGCTCTGAGTGTGTGTTTGGTGTGTGTGTGTGGAAAAAAAATCAAAAACAAAAATCAAAAAAACAGGATGAGAGGAGGCTGACAGTCTACTCTGCTGCCATGGCAACATCCTCAACGGTTTGCCTGCTCTCCAAGTTGTGAAATGCACAGCACTAAATATGAATATGAATTAAGGATGGCCCGAGGAGTTTGCATGTAAACATAGTTATGTTTACTTTCCTTGTTGCTCATTGTACTCATTGTGTGTTTCCTTGAGGCCTGACCAACTTGTTCAGTACATTTCCTTCCTCATAAAGCGTCATCGCTTTCGTTAGCGCCTTGCTACATCTCTTTGCATGTTTCCACCAGCGGGGTGTTGTTTTACATCGCCCGGATGGGCATCCTCGTGCACGTGCGTGATCCCAAACTAAACGGGGCGTGCGCTTGCACAGAGGTCACAAAGCTCCGCAGACTACCTTTAAATACTGCATCTCACCCTGTACATCACAACACACACTGTATATACAATATGTCTGCATGTGCGCGCACACCCAAACACTCACATCCATGTGCGCGCACTCACAATTCACCTCCCTCTCACCCCTCTTCCCTGGGTGGGAGTCCATTTCCGTCTCCTGATACATAAATAAATAAAGGGGTATATAGTGCCCCAGGACTGGGATGGAAGAGACAGAGTGTTAAAGCGAGAGAGAGAAAGAAAAGAACAGTGGTGGACAGACAGAGAAGAAATGAACAGGAGAGGAGGAGGGTGGGTGGGGTGGGGTTGTAATTGTTTCCCAGCTCGGGGAAGTTCAGTCCCGATGCGACCGGGCCGTCTCTCCCTGCGGAGCCCACCTCCCCTCTCTTCCAGACACGAGGGGGAGGCCTCAATCAAACATATGAGCCACAGAACATGACCTGGCAAGTTCAGCAGGAAAAGAGGGGAGGAGGAGAGAGTTAGTGTGAATTGATTGAATTACACTTGGCCAAAAACGCCATGTGTGGGGCTGAGTGGAGAGACTGACAGGCTGCGGTTAATAACCCTGTACACGGTTTAAGACCGTTGTTACGACTGTTTATTTAACATAAATGCTATACTATTACCATTATAGCCCCGGTATCGGAGCCAGTTACACATATCTGTGTGTGTGTGATGGAGTCCTCTAGAAATAAATAATTAAAAAGGAGAATTAAGGTTAATTGAGTTTGTTTTGTTTGGAGCCAATCTAATGACGGGTGAAAGAAATAAAGTTATGCCTATCGGGGACTGAACGAGAGACAGAGAAGACGAGGGAAAAAAAGAGAGATTTTGAGCAAATATGCCTGTATTTGTCTTCTAGGGATCATATATCCTTTTCCTTTCTCTCATCTCATCCCTCACTTTCTCATAGAGGAGAATAATAGCTCAAAGCACCAAAAAATAATTAAGCTTCCAAATTTATTCATCTAATTTGAAATGGCCGTCCGCACAGAGGCATTGTACATGGTTGAAAGGGGTTTCCTTGCGCTAATTCTCGCTGTGAGTGTTGTTTGTTGTCATATCTCTCGCAGTCGTATCAGCGTCGGCAACAGAAGCAAACTTCACCTGCCAATCAAAGCCGGTCGCATTAATTACACAGGCTGCATGAGAGGAATACATGTTTGTTTACGTTTGTGTATTTATTTGAACTTGAATATTTATTTCTATTTGACAGTTTGATCATTTCCCAACACCACAACTGGGAAATGAGGAAAGAGAGATGATGCTAGCTACTCGTCTTTGTGTACAGTAGCACCCACCAGGGAGTGAAATAACATCCAAGAAAAGTCCAGAAGGAAGCAGTGCTAGGTTAACTAACGTCCACAGCTAATTAGTCTAGCTTGCTAGCATCAAAGATGTTCTATAACAGATGATAACGCATTTCAGTGTGCAAAGATTTCCTCGTTTACAAGTTCTGTGAACGTTGTGTGGATGGATGAAAGCAGATTATGTTGTCGGTTCAGGTCAGAAACCAGACTGACAACTCCGGGTGGTACCCCAACACAAGAACGCCGCCCCTTATATGTGACCCCTAGACGCACACAATGCTTAGCTCCACAGGTTGCTCTGTGGCGTGTGCTGAATTAAGATGGTGCGTGACTTCATTGAGTAAAAGAATCGGTCATAATTTGTTCTCCCGCCTCACATCAGAGTGAACAGACGCAGGACATGCTGCTATTCTACTAAGGAGGAGTGTTAACCCCGCGTAACCCAGATATAGGAAATAACCCTGCTAGTCTCTGCTAGTGTCCACTTCCCAACACAGTGGGTCCATGCAAATATTGTAAAAGGACAGACTTAAATCACTAATGGAGTTATGTGACGATGTACTTGAGTCTGTAGTTGACCACAGAAGTAGTGATAAACAAAGAGGAGGCAGCCCCGGCTGTCGAACGTGCATGTACTATAATGAAAGCAGAGTGTCATGGAGAACCCGACAGCGCATTTAGTATCAAAACTTGAAGGTTCAGTGACATTTTAAGACATTTTACATGTATCGGCTTAAATGAAACCGATTCTGTCGAATGAACTGGTCCATCCGTCGCTACCTGGAAGTTGTGAGTAGGTCTCCTAGCAACAGCGTGTATGAAATGCCAGTCTGCAACTGGCTGCCACGGAAATTCACACCCAAGCGCCTGAACGGTTTATGGCTTTGTGAAAAATCCAAACGTAACACGCGCAATGTAGAGTTAAATCAGTTCTTGCGAGACAGAGGTTGATTGTTTACAATCTCAAACTATTAATAAGTAACGTTTGTTGTTTTGGTTTCTTGTGTGTGTGTGTGGGATACGATGCACCAGTCCACCAGTCAGACCCGTTGTAATTACAGGCGACAGGAACCGACAGATAACACACCGATTTGCACACATGGCGTATTTGCTTACATTTACATGAGATTTAATTTTGGACTGGGTCATCCAGATGTCATGAAGCCTCCATTGTTCAGAACTTGAAGCCTTAAACACTTCAGGTATCAAAACATTTAACTGTAAAATAGAAGCTCCCCACAGCTGAGTGAGTGCGCAAGCAGCCTCGTGAAAAACTGGGCCACACAAACATTTTTTTCCCTATAAGACTCTAGAAAATCCAGAGCAGCAGTCATCTCCAAATCTCCAGCATCTGTGGGGATATTGGGGGTTTGAATGTAATTACTCTATGACCACTTAGTTCAGGCTGTCACTGCTAAGGTCACATGAATAAGCCTCCATATTTGTCTCTAATCGAGCCACTAATCTGAAAGATCTAAGAGCCTGAATCAATCCTCCATTCTGCCTCTATTGATCTCATCTCCTCCGTCTACCAGTTTCACTCTGGCTTTTTCGTCTCTGTCTCCTCCCAGCATGCTCTTTGCAGTAATGGATACTGAAGATGTCAGGCAGATTTAACATTTATTGCTTATTTAAAACGGCCTCTGACCCACGCACAATACCCTCCATCACATCCCTGCAGACATGCCCAAAAAAAGAGAAAGCAGTGCATCTCCAGTGGGTGCAGTTAACGTTTGGGCGCTGTCACTCTTATTGTTGCAGTAGCCATGAAATGATCGAGCTTGGCTAATGGCTGCCTTATCTCTGCAGCAGGCTTAATAATGGCTGTTCAAAGCCCGCTTCGCCAGGTGGGAGTTATGTCATTAAGCCTCAATATTACACTTAGACTAACCACAATAACCATATGGTCTGTGCTCTGAGCGAGATACGGAAAAATTTTCAAAGCCTTGAGGCCTGGACCGATGGATCAAAGTGGGGAAACCTGATTGTAAATGTCTACATGTGTCCGTTCCTCCTGTGTTAGCAATTATGTGCATGCCTATTTGTGTGTGTACAGTCATTTATGCTCACGTCGCTTCATACCTTGCCTGCAGTGTTTTCACAGGCAGCAGAAGTCAGTGGAATTACCGTCCTTTTTTTTTTCTTCTTCTTCTTCTTCAACATGTTTTAATCAATGAAATTGTACACGGCCAAACCGCAGCGCTTCATTCATATTTATACAAAAGAAAGAGAATTTAAAAAAAACCCCCGGGGGGGAGAAAATCATCCGTGCTGCAACAGTAACAAAATACAGCATCACTAACACGGAACAAGAATAAGCGACAAAGTAAGAGATGCACGGGGTAAAAGAAAGAAAAGAAGAGGTACTATTTCATGTTCAAGCGTGTTTGAACAGAGAAGAGGGTGGACAAAGGAAGATAAAGAAAGAGAGAGGGTGAATTATGATGGAGCTGATGGAGTTGTGTCGTCTGAAACACGGACAACTTGCTTTGCATCCCAGTTGACCCCATATAACGATCGTAAACATGAATCCTATATTATCAGCAAAAACTTTGGACTAGTTCACACCCTCATCTTTGCTCATTTAAACTACAACAGCTCCATCTTGACTTGCATCGTTCAGTCCTCTCCAGCCAACCTCTAATTAGCGCAGAATGCGGTAACAAGGCTGTCAGTGAACTCTAGCCATCGAGCCCACATCAGCCCCACTGCTCACCTCCCTTCACTGGCCTCCAGTAAAACAAAATTTCAAAGTGTTATTAATCACATACAGGGTCTTGCATGGGCTGGTCCCTGTATAAACAGCAGATACTGACAATTATTCCAGCGCTCAGCCGCTCCAAACTCCCCCTAACTGTTCCTCACATACTTTTTCTCAGCTGGACACAATAAAATGTTTTCAATCAATAATTTGATACACAAATATTGATTTCTCTTGTAAGTAGCTGTGTAATATGAGATATGATAATGTACAGCGAGTGGCTTGCTGTTCGTTATACCTGACTTAACAACAATAATGCAAGATAAATATATTCAGTGGCTTAATCTTTGGCTAAAGTTAAAGCCACAACGACTAAATTTGACTTCAGGGCTGGAGTCAGAAAGAGGAAGAGGAGACAAACAGAACAATGTTCATGCTTGACAATGGTTTGCTTCATTAAGACGAAGAGGAAAGAAAAGATTAGTGAAGGAATGAGTGAGTCCAGTGTCTCCTGTCAAGTCAAAAGTCCATTCAGATGAGTGAGCCAGTCAGCTAAATCTCTCTGTGAAACGCTCCTGATGTTCTGAGTTCACTGAGGCTTCAAATCAACCGCACATTTTATCCAACAGACACCGGGATTATGAGGGGATTAATGCACGGGGAGTGGTATAAACGGAGAGCGATACGGACCAGCATGGTTGTGGTATATGAGGTATTTACAGGAACTCTGCTGCAAAAACACACACGGCAAAAAACAAAAACATACAGCGCCGCAGTGTTAAATATGATCGTGTCAACTTCCAGTCTTCAGCGTTTCATTTACAGAAAACACAGTTAGTAACTAAATCTGTGTGCAGTCACATCAGTAACCGGAGATGGAGGCTTGTCAGTTTACTTCTTCATTCTTTCATAAAATATCTAAAATTACTTACACCATTTGATTTCACTGTTAGACGGGTTACATAACATCCCTCCAAGGGCTGCCACTAGCCGACCACTGATTATTTTCATTCATCTGACTACCCACAAACCATTTAGTGTCTAAAACAAATGTAAATAATCACAATTTTCCAGAGCCAAGATGACTTCTAAACCTAAAACCTCAAACATTTTATTAATGTATTACAAAGGAGTAAAAGTTTTTAGTATTTCAACCACCTTTGATTGATAAACTCAACAAATTATAGGTGAGAACAGTGTAAAATTCATCATTTTTCAGCTTCTCTGTTGCTGTGGGTCGCAGTTTGTTTTGGTGTGTCGGAGCTGCTTGGCTGTGACTAAACAAGGCCTCCGCTATTCATCACCCCTCATCGTAGCTGTATGATAGCTCACCTCCTCGCTGTCTGGATCGCAGCTCACATCAAAAGGTCTGCTCCGTGCACCAATCCCGGCCTCGTGCTGACTGATAAAGCAACACCTCATCCGCAACCACATCCCTCACTTCTGCGCAATCTTCCTATCTGCTTGAAACCAGCCTGTACTTGTACGTGGCTGTGATTTATTCTTAAGGCCACAAAACAAAAGTGCAAAGAAAAGTGCTGGAAGGTGGAAAACTACAGTAGGAAAGAGAAGAGAGTGCACACATAACTTTACCGCAACGTCTGTCTATGACAAGAAGAGATCCGGTTACATGCTTTAAACTACTGTCTGGGCAAATCGGAAGCATTCAAGACACCCAACCCTCTGCCAGATACTTCTGATTAAATAACAAAACCATGATAATCGACGCAGCATTTCCATTTATGAAATCTAACTCATAGGCTGGTCCACTTCAGGAGCTGTCGTCCTGTCCTGCCCCCCCTCCCCGAATCATTCCCAAACAGTCTGCCTGACTTCTCCACCCCATGCCAAATGCAGAGAAGGAAAAGGGGAAGAAGTAAAATAAATAAATCCTCAATTTTAATGGCTCATTTCCGTGGGACACTACCCTGCAGCCTCAGGCCTGACATCAGTAAAGAGACAACCCCTCAACCCCAATCCTCCATTAAATCTTCCCATCCACACACACTCTGAGCACGCATAAGAGTCGGGAGTATGTCTAATCTGATTTTTCAGTTTGGTCCTCCTCTCCAGAGAGCAGACAGACCGTCGGTCCCGGTGGTGGCAGGCCAGGTGAAACTCCCGGTCCAAACAAGCTGTATTCATGATTAGTTATTTATATGCCTGCTCGTGTTTGTTTGTTTGTGTGTCTGAGCAAATTAACTGTGAGAGTATACAAACTGAGAGTTACTTGAAACATACAGAAGAGATAAGAAGTATGTGAGCGCTGGTTCATTTGTAAAAAGTACTTTTGTCTCAGCATTTTTTTTTTAGCAATAAAAAACTGTCTGTCTGTTTGTTAACTGAACATAAATAAATATATATGAAATAACAAGACCAGCTAGATAAGAAAGAGAGGGGAACAAAACTTTCAAAATCTAAATGAATGAGTCATCGCCATGTTTACATATCTAGTAGAACATGTGAGCTGCTTGACTGCCGTGTCATTATCACATATTATTTAAAAGATAAGAGACAATGGAGAAAAAAAAAAGCATGCTGTGGTTTCCAAAACATGAAGATAACTGGGGAAACTATTGCCGTGGTTCAAAATAAACACCCGCGATAATTTGATAACGCTGTTACAAGCTGCGTGATTAATTTTCAGATTATGTTGTCGTACGCAGAATCTTGACTTTGTTTGGGACATTGTAGATTTGATACACACACAAACCTTTTAAGAAAATATATTCAAAATAATATAAGCACTAAAAACTTAAGAGATGATTTATAAAACACTGTTGTGTAGTGGTAAGAAGTGATACATGGATAGATGAGTGTATAATGAAAAAAATATGATGTATTCATTTATTATATCTATTAATTGTATTTAGAAATACCAAAGTAGCAAACATCTCAGCGAAGAGTGCCACAAGCTGTGGCTGAAAGCTCTGGAAGCAGTCTAGAAAGTGGAGCTTGAGTTAAGATTTTTATTTTAAGAAATCAAACTACTGCTCTCTCTTCATGAGTTGCTAACACATTTATAGAGTTTTAAATCTGCCTGTGGATGATCGGCCCGTGCGTAAACAGCTAATGATTTAGTAACATATAAAATACAGAAAAGCTACATTATAACGTATTACATGTTAATATACTGCCTATAAATGATATAAATAGAGGGTTAAAGTAAAAATAAATTATACAAAATCATCTTCAGAAAAAGGTCATGTAACTTGTGTTTACTGATGCCTCCTATAGAGAGTCATAAAGTAATACAGAGGCACGTTTCACGCTTCAAGACGCAGACGTAGAATCTCGTGAAGGAAGACGAGAAACTGGATATTTTGTGTCCGGCACCATCAGCCACCGTATCTGCCATTCAGTGTCACCCTCGCACGGTCTCTGCTCCTCTGTTGTCTCCACGCCACCGCGTGCCTCCTCGCCACGATGTTATGTACACACACCTGATGATTAATATGCAGCGATGAAAGCGGGGAAAAGGGGAGCGAGGGGGTAGAAGAAAAACAGAGGGGAGAAAGGCCTGATGGGAATCTTTTCGGGACAGTAAACACTGCATGAATTAACCTATCAGAGCAGTGACAACATGAGGCGTGACCAGGGAACGAATGAGGAGAGGGAATACACTATAGTATACCAATAATTTACTAGGATCAGGGACAATAGAGCTTTCGAGACTGAGTGCATATTTCCGGGATTATCCAGGTGCTAGCATTACAGATATTACACAAGTCGGAGGTATATTGTCTTACAGAATGCTTATGTATGCATGTGTGTATAAGTGTGTGTAGTGCGTACTCAATGTCAATCAAGACAGTTTCTAATTAAGAGTTGCTGTGCAAGGTTAGCGATTGTTGCCAGGGAAGGAAATCACTATCAGCGTCCCATTTTCATATGAATGAGCTCTTTTAATTAGACTGAACAGCTAATGAGAGCCAATATCAAAATAATAGAATGTTTTACCAGCTATGTAAGAAGTGAACAAAAAAAAAAGAGGCAGATGATGACATATAGAACGAAAAGGAGCTAAAGAGAGGAACAAATGGAGCGCAAGGCGGGGAGATTAACCGGTTCTGAGCAGAAAACAGATATCTGTTGTCTTTGAACCTGTAATGTTATTTCTGCGCCGACAGAAGTTCAAAGAATCCGGAGGCCGAGATTGAGTCAGACTTTGGTGCACAAAAGGAACGAGGGAGAATAAAATGTCGACTTGCATGTTGTAGGTCTGCTGTGTTAGTGTGTGTGTGTGTGTGAGAGAGAGAGAGAGAGAGCGAGAGAGAAGCAGGAATGGAGATCTCAGATGAAAAGCAAAGAGAAAAAACTCTTCCATTGTTGGAGTCTTTGGGTTTGTGTGCGCATGTGTGTGTGTGTGTGTGTGTGGTTGTGAAGCGTGCATGCATACTTGTGTGCCTGCCATAATTTCTTCATTTGAAGGTTAATTAACGCTTGAAGTAAAAGCTACGGGACTGCAAATCAAAGACAGTAAACAGTCTTCCAGCCGCCTCGGGGGATTATTAGAAAAATAAATGAAAGCTGCATAAAACAATTAAAATATTTGAAATGTGAACTTTGAGAAGCAGTTTTCCCTCCGCTTTCCTTTGATAACGCTGAAATGATCAAGGACAAGTGAGAGAGAAAAAAAAAAACTTAAAGCAAACGAGTGTGCGCCTAACACTGTACAAAACCGTACACAATGTGGATGCTGTCACCACAGTGCGCACGAGATTAAAACAAAGTGGGTTTACACGAGAAACCGTACATGAATGTAAACTTTATTTCAGATGTATGTTCTCCCCTCTGCTTCTGCTACGACAAACCAATCCCCCATGAAGACAGCCGGGTTTCGAGGCTAATTTGACACACTGGCCAACTTCGTAATGACAGCAACGGCGTCCATCACACGACGCACACTGGCCCAAAGACCAAGCGCTTTTTCCCGAATAGCTACCGCTGTAGTCAAAGTTAAATCGTGCATGTGTTTCTTTTAGCATCACAACCTCCGTTTGAATTTAGACTAATAACATTTGTAAAGCCTAGAAGAGCCACGCGATTAAATCATGTTTGTGGCTCGGCCGATGGAAGCCCCTCGCGCGCTTGCTCTATGTGGTGCACAATGTGGGAGCATACGTGAAAGATCCAGGTCATTTTATGCCCCAAAATGTTTTGGGTTCATGCACTGCTGAGCAGTTTCCTTAAGAATGAACGCCGCCCTGCCTCCAACGCTGCACGCCGCCTCTCTTTATACATCCACGCTTCAAACAGAAAACAACAAGCCAGCGGGCAAGCACCAAAAAACAAGGGGCACAAAAATGCACTTTAGGCTCCTTGAAAGAAGCAAGAAAGTGTGTGTGATGTTAGTGGTTGGGAGGGCAGTTTATATATGTTTGATTTGGGGCTGTGCCGTGTGCGTGTCAACACCCTCAATCTGGCAAACCAGAGGGATATGAGCTAATTAAGGAGGAAGACAACCGAAGGGGCAAAGCAGAGGGAAGAAATCAAATTAAAGGCGGGGGGGGATTAGTGAGAGAGGCAAAGTACTTTCTACTTTTTCTAGAGTTTCGTTGAAACATTTGGAAAGAAAGAGGACAAGACAAAGTGGGGAAGCAGACAGATGAAGAGGGCTTTTGCTAAAAACTGATATGGAACTTATTTCAAACCACATTTGCATCAAATAAACCCCCCCGTCCTGTTTTTATACGTTCCGTTTGTCTCTCTGTCCCCTTTTTCTTGTCGTTTTCTCTATTTCTTTGTCTTCCCGTCTCCTTTTAGTTCTCTCAGAGGAGCTGTCCCTGTCCCAGCCCCGGAGCTCGTATCTGATGGGCAGCGAGCCACTGTTTTCATAAACACAGTTTTTGGAGGGCTAGCATACATACATAAACAGCAGCACCACAGGCTGCAGTGTCAGATCTCCTCTAAACCTCCGTCACTCACTCTGCTCTTCTAAAAGCCCCATCAGGCAGTGTTTGGGCCAGCCTGACAGTGCTGGGCTTTCAGACGGGTCCCAGACAGAACCAGAGCCATGTTTGGGTCCCCCTGCAGACACTGAGTCCCCCAGCCCGTCAGAACCCCACTGTCCCTGCCTGTCAGTCCAGGATTAACTCTGTATACACACCGGGCCATTACAGTACACACAGCGTGGACCTCGGGGCACAATAAATATCCTTTAATCTGATAACCTTGTGTTTGCTTAAAAAAGAAAGTTATTCAGGGTTTTTGTGGGTTTAAAATTATATGTTAGCATATTACTCTATGAAGAACCTCTAAATCTGTAAACAGTTTTTTCTCTGATAATTAAAGAACCATTTGTGGTTTCCTAAAGCTGAGATCCTGAGGTTCTTAAGTGTGCTTTTGGTTTTCTGTGGCACCAAAACCTTTACATGGCAGTGAAGCAGCTGTCCCATTAGGATGCATTTTTAAAGAATCTATCCAGTCGCAGCACAGCGACTCCGTCCCCAAGGACAGAAACTGTTGCCAGACCACTTGTGCATCAGTGAGGGTTTTTCTTCTGTTTCGAAAAAGCATTTAGAGCGGCTAAAAAAAATCAATACTTTCATATTCACAATGAGTCAGTTGACTCACGTGGATCAAAAAGAGTTGCTCGTAATGAGGAACACAGAAAATTATCGCTCAAGCTCTGCCGCTTAAAGAAGCTGCGTCGAGCATTTTAGCGTCTTTCAGCTCAGTGTTTTGGTTTGCACACGACAACTACACGACAACCAATTATTTTTACGCGAGCTCTGTACCTCACACAAATTTGAGTAGCAGTTGTTAAATTTTGTTTAACTTCTACTCTACTCGTCAGTGGGAAATATTGTAGTATACATCACTACATTCATGTTACAGTTACTAGTTACTAGTTACTTGGTAAATTCAGATCCTGTGACAAAACATACAGTACGTTTACAGAATAAAAATATAATTCAGTTTCTTAATACTTTAGTGATAATAATAATCTACAGGGCATTTTTCCACATTGCATGATTTAAAGTTTTGATCTAAACATTTTGTTAATAAAACTTTTAGTTTGAAGTAAAAGTTAAAAGTAGTAGTAGGAGTATTTTAACAGCTACTTTTTAAATAATCTGGACACTACCGAACAACTACGTGTCACCGGCTATTTCAGTGAGATTTAACTCGAATTCAATCAACTTGAAAAATAAAAAAACTCTCCTTTATTCACATTACATTGAAATGAGTATGATATACTGTTTGCACAATTCTAATGAATTGCATAATTCACATGACATATTTTAGGCCTAGTGGATTCACAAATCCAGACTGTGAAAGGCAGAGTGTGTGATTCATACGGGATGAGTTAGGACCGGTTTCTTTGTTTAGGACTATCATGTTTGGTGACTAATCTAAACATAACATCTACCTCTGGATTGCAGCAGACCAAATAGACTCCCCAAGGCTCCCTGAAGACGTTTTGTTAGATTGTAAAACAAGCATGAAAATCCAAGAATAGTCGACATCTCTTTGACATCTTTTACAAGGTTATCCAGAGGGGAAGTGCCTTTTCACATGACCCTACACATCACATGACCCCAAAAGCCGCAATTTTAGTTGAACTGGACCCCGAGTTTTAAACGCTCCTCCCTGCAGCATGAAGTCCTCTCGCTGTAACACAATGCTCAAAAGGGAACAGCTTCAGGCCTTTCCTTCAAATTCATTACTGTGTTGGTTAAACATAATTATTGGGAACATTTTTGTGCCTACACAGGACCTCAGTTTAATAAAGCTATATACTGAGCTGAAAGGTTGCCTAACAACAATGAATGGAGAGAATAGCATCGTCAACCTGGAAGTGTATTTTTTAAAGTTTTGATCCACTTAAATTAAATCAAATGATCCCGGATGGGGCGAAAGAAGCAGTGCATCGAACATGGCGTCATCCAGTACCGCATATTTTCGGCTTCGGAAATCTACGGGTCAGCTCTGTCCATTCTTTATACTGTTGTTGACTCAAACGCACGCTGTATTTTTACATTACTTTGTTTACTTATGTTTATAAGGAGTAAATCTCTTTTTTACTTTAGAAATTCCAGTTCTCACTGAAAAATTGTGAAAATTATGACTGTTGATTTAATATGTGTTAATATGTTACTATACCAAAAATTTAGGTTTTTTTTGGTGCAAATGAGGAGAATTTAAACAATGCCATTTGTAGTTACCTGCTGCGTGCAATTAGAAATACATGAACTACAGAGACGATGCGATGTACGAGGAGGATGAATAATGAAGGGAGAGTAAGTCATCCACCTGGTTCATCTTTCTCTCTGAATGATCTCAGCTTGCTTTCACTCGTCAACCTCAATCTCTGAGTCACGACTGCAAGTCAAGATTGTGCTGTGTAGATATATATATATATATATATGCGCCCTCATCCCCTCCTCTATGTGTGAAGGTGAGCAATAGACAACTTGACAACGGCAGACACAAAAGACAACTAGCTGGCATTTTTCAAGGTGACGCTGCAGGTGACCTCTGACCTGGACGGCCGGACTCTGCTGAGCTCAGCTGTAAAGGTCGACTGTTATTCTTCGGCCATCAGCGTCTTCCTTTTACTGACTGTCCCCTCGTCCTGAGGTGATGAGGAGGGAGACGATTGGGCGACAGCGGCAGTAAAAACAGACAGCCCATTATGCGGCATGTATGTGTGTGTACGTGCGAGTATGGCATCAATATTTTGCTTTATCGAAGTGCCAACACTAATTTGCATGTCTGCGTAGATGAGACAGGAGCAGATATGCAAACATCCGTGGTGATGGGGGAACAATGGTGGTCTTGAGGGCGTTGCTTTCACTACCGTGTACTGCTTTCCCCTTGCAACATTTTTGTGGACGCAGCAGCTAATGAGCCTCTTTAATATGCAGAAACAAGAGAGAATTAGTAGATGATCAATGAAACTCCTTTCTAAAACGAACTGACACTTTAAATATTCTAAAAATATTCAATAAGAAATGTTCACTGTGGCCACACAGACGTTTAATAGTAAAATAGTCAGATTACTAATGTTAGAACTAATTTTAATAATAAACAAATGATACAGTACGACAACAACTGATTTGTTTTCGTTTATATAAGTTACATCTTCCAGCTTATATCTTAACATATGATATTAGGTCATACCTGTTGGGTTACGTGTGCGCTGACATTTCAAACCCTTTGCAACGCAGAAGCTGAAAAAACTCCAGAATTATCTAATCTGGTCTAAGATAATCAACTGAATATATTTTTGATTGAAATCTAGCTGGCAAGTTTTTTTAACCACTAATATTTTGATTTCTCTAAAGGTGGGGGGTTGTCTTTATTTCCTGCGTTTCTGCTGACTTTATATGCACGTAAATAACCACGAAACCTAGACCCAAAGGCGAACCGTCTTTGAAAGGGTGGCCAACGTGATTTCAGCTAAGGCCAATACTCTACTACTACTTCTAGCCCCATCCCTGGATCCACACCTGGATGTTTTAATTCTGCTTTTAATCAAAGAACATCTGAATAACTACTCTGATTATATTTCTCACAGTAAACAAATGCTGATATTAAAATAAAGTATACTGCTGCAGATATCAAACTTTATATAGGAGCGAGATTAATCTATTACACTGGAATACTGATCGCAATAATGCATCAATAATTATAGAAACGGTATTATAATATTAATTTTACGCTCACATTGTTGGGTACATTTTGTACCAAATATTTCTGCACTTTAAATTCAGCAGGATAATTACTCGTTATAACGTAATTTGACTATGTGGTGATCTTAATAAATCTTTCCATTAGTGGAATTTGACAACAATAGCGTAACAATTTTAGCAGCAGTGAAAGAAATTATAATCATACAGCCAAACGATATAGGCAGGGTTATATTTATACACTCACATGACCATGAGTCGAAAACAACAAGAGAGACTTCCACAGCTGATGGCGGGGTGGGGTGGGTTGGGTTGGGTTGGGGGGAGATAAGCAGCACCGGAAATGGAGAAGTCGACTGAAAGAGGCGGTGGTGGTATTAATTAAACAATGCCCATTTTAATCACCAGCTAATTATATTTGCAGGCGAGGGTTGAGAGGAGTGAGGGTGATTCTATCTGTGTCCCTGCCCGTTACTACTATGGAGCCGTCATACAACCCCTGCCATCAAATAATCACAGACAAACATCATCTCTATCAGAAGAGGGTGATACTGTTAAAACAGCAATTATTACAGGACAGGTTGGTAAAGACCAACACCGACTGACGACAGAGATGACTGGGTGTAAACCGCAGAGAAACGAGGGGAAAAGCTGCGTCTGGAGCTGCTTTTGAGCAAAGAAAATACACCGTCAGACAATAAAGAGCAGACTATAATAGTCTGGAGTAAGCTAGGAATATCTGAGCACAAGAGAGCACATTAGCAGCCTAGCCACTTCCCCACTGGTTAAATTGTTAATTAATGTGGCGCCCATTTATCAGTCAAATGGCTGCTAATTAGTCTTTTAAATCTCCTCTGCCTTGAACCACGTTTTAAACTCTTTTCTCGCCCTCCTCCTTTGACTTGTCAATAATCCAGCCACCACAGTCTTCCCTCGCTTTCTTTCTCTTAACACGGCTGCCTGTTATCTCTGCTCATCGCTGACTGTTTCTCATCTATAAACATCCAGGAGCTCAGATGTTGACCCTTGGCTCCTGGCTGACCTGGAGGTCACTACCAAAAGAGAGGGCAAGAGTATACTGAAGAGAAATCGTCACGGCTGTGTCTTATCTTTACGGAGAAAGAGGAGAAATAACAAAGGGAATTGCGAAGAAATTGCAGTTGAGAATATGAGCACTGGGCCCCGAGTACAGGCTAAAATAAACAGGAGGTGTGATCACTTTCCCAAGTCAGGTGTCTATTTCTTATCCTGGCTGGGTGACGGTGTGTTTGTGTGATGAGCTGAGGCGGAGAACACACACTCAGCTACAGTCCCATAGCCTCCCCGTCTGTTTCCTCCTGCCACAATCGGTTACGGCTCTTAAAAGCAGATTATACAGTCCACCCAAAACCTCCTCACCTAAGCTCTGAAAGGGACGGCACTGTGTCTCTCACACACACACACACGAAATAGGATTAGCTTGCATGTTAAAACATAGTCGGGTGCAAACACACTCCGGCGTCCGTATAAATGAAACGCACGAGGATCTTTATCAAGACAAGAAGGGTGAAAATAATCATCTTCTAACAAGACACACGGGCAAATTGATTCAGTGTTTACAATTATAATAAGATGTAATGCATTTTATTTATTCAATTAATGGAAGACAGCTTAATTTATATATCAGCGTGCATGCTTCTTGATTATTTAAAGAGGATAACATGCAGATAAAGATAAATATTAGATAAATGGATGAATGTGTATCATCATAGACTTTAAGCGGAATATTAAGGCCCTAAACGATGATTCTCATTACAGACAGACATCAGAGCAGTAACGGTCAGAAGAAAAAGGTTTTCAATAAAATAAAATAAAAAAACTAGAATGGATGGAGAATGAAAGAGGGGGGTGGAGCGAGAAAGAGAAATTGGAGAGACACAGGAGTAAAAAGCGACAGATTTTTTTTTTGCTGTCTGGTTTTCTATAAGAGGAACGAGAGCAGATAAGACTAAAAGGACTGTCACTCAGAGGAACAATCCTTCCAGTGTCCCCTCTTGCTCCTGCTGCTCCTCCCTCCTCCCTCCCTCCCTCTCTCTCTCTCTCCAATTTCCACAGATTCCTGCTGAGATAGAGTCGCTGTTCACAGGGGCTGTTTGCTGACATCATCCGCTACATACTGAGCGTCCTGCACTCTCACTGCCCCGCCTCACAACACTCCTGTGACGGGACAAACACGCACACACACATACATCATAATTTCCGCCGTGTGATGTGCTCGATGGCAGCCGATCAATCACCCGCGATATTGATAATCAATGTTACATTTTTTCATTCACTCTCTCATATTTGTTTTTGTCATTGTTTACTTATTTGAATTTGATTTAATGTTTAAAGTCTGATAATGTAGACAATCTAAATATAGAGCCAGTGATCTCTTTTCTAAACCTGCAAATCTGACAACATCTACTGATCACGACCGGTGATCACTAGATGTAGGCCGGTGTAATACGATTCAGCAGGGCAGTTTCATAGTGCACGCTACAGTAGTAGGTGCAGTTGTTATGGATATTAGTTACAGCTGGGACTGTATATTGAATTGGTTCTGGCCAGAGTGTGACATGAGGAAAACTTATGTAGGAAATTATAAGGTAAAATGTGCCCATTATGCTGTACAGTACGGATGACAGCAGAACAACCCAGCCGCAGAGGACCGCAGGTTAGACGCGCATTAAAGTTTAGAGTTCAGTTTGTGTGAAGTGTGTAGGAATTGTCATAAAATACCTGGAAACAGTATCTCTTCTTTGACTACACATATGCAGCCGCAGCTACGGCTAGTGCAGCTAGTGTGAGTTTAAGTGAGCGCAAGTTTGGGACACAACTATTACATCCACAGCTGTTATATTATTGTTGTGTGTACCGAGAGCATCAATGATCACACAGAACACACACAGAAGAGTTTTATAGGTTCACTTTATTTGTCTTTCTCAACAACAAAAAAAACAATCTCTGCTGCGACTCTGCAGCTCTACAAATCACCATTAAATGAAATGAAAATATTGAAATACGGATAAATACTTTATCCCAGCAGACTATGAGGACAGATATCTTAAAACTGAACCTGTCAGTCCCATTTTTCTATAATGATAACTAAAGTATTTATGCCAATAGAAGCTCAGCTGGATCAGAAATATACTGAAAGAAATCGCTGCTAATCAAAGGAATTGATTCAGAACAAACGTATTGATTTATTTATTTAAGACGGCTCAAATGCCTCAGGAAGAGCAGAGCTGCATCCACCCTTTTGATGATGCACACTGGATTAAGTCCATCTCCATAAGAGGAGATAAAGCAATCATTGTTTCACGTGTTCCACAAACACATAAAGTTATCATACCGCCTGACACTGACCTCTGACTGTCTAAAGCCATGTGACACGCGGTCGGACTGAGACGGTCAAGACTGGACCATCTTTTTATGGGGATCAAAGACATACCGCTTGAAATGCAAGTGAATGATAATCGGTTGAGAATCTGCTTTGGGCTCCTCTTCATTAGCTGGTCCACCTTTGCTTCCACCCTTCCCTTTCTTCTTAGAGGTGGAGGATAACATCTGCTTGGTTTCTGGGCAAAGACCCTCTGTGGAAAAGATAAACGGGTAGATCAAGTCAAAAGGTTGATTATCTATCTATAAAACAAACAAACAATCGAGACGCATTAGATAAATAGATCTACTTATGCAATAAATCTAAATCAGCCTTCCTTTTGTACAGTACTTAGGTCAACTTAATCGTCACAGTGTAGGTATATCTGATGCTTGATAGAGATCTTCTCTTCCCTGTTATGTGTGCAGTAGGTGCTTTATCAGTGCTTATGCGCGCTGACCTCGAGATCAACCGATGCCTCCATCCTCCTGATGTAACTGATGAAAATGCGTAGAGAACCAAGTCTCGGCTGCTGCTCGAGTCTCTGCGTTTGTCTCGGTCTTCCTGACACTCCAGTATCGGGTCTCCTCTGTCTGCTCATACATAACTCTTCCTTCGCTCTGGCCTTGTTCTCGGCCTTACTGAGTCGTTTCCTGCGAACGCTGTCCTGCTCTTTGAAGCTCCTCATGCGTGCGCTACAAATTCTTCTGTGCCATCATATGTATCGCCTTGTCTTTATATATGTGTGTGTTATCGAGGAGAAAAAAACTGGCTGCTTGCTCGCTGTTTTTTCATACGGATGGTAAGAAATGTTCTGGGTTCACTGCTTTACACGCAGACTGTCTGACCTCACGTACGAAACGGCGCCAGCATTCTTCTTGTTATCGCTATGCCAGCGTGAGGGTTGTTATGGTTGCAGCGCAGCCAGAAATCTCTTCATGTTATCTAAGATCAGCTGAAAATGTCCGTTTACCGCCACGAAACATACTCACACGCCCAAACTTAAATGATCTGCGTTAACATTGGAGCGACACAGAGGAATTGCACGTTTACACGTTTGGGTTTGTCTGTAGAAAATATAGTCTAATAACGTGCTAGATCTACAATATGAGACTTGAAATGGGACTATCGCTGAAGTCTAAGAATCAAGATAAGTGCATGAATCAGTAAAGACATGACTCATCAGAGAGGGTAAGCACCAAACATGCGCTCTTGGTGGACAAATAAAATAGGATCAGTAGCCATGTTCCAACAGCACCAGTAGCAACATAACACCAGATTTGAGCCACTATGTTTTCTGTGCTTACACCAGATAAGAGTATAGAGGAATGCTAATCGTGCTGTCCAACAGCTGATCGGCAGATTATTTCCAAACACTAACTGAGGCGTCTGAAATGTGCTGCTTTTGTTTGTGACATGAAAATTCTGGAGCATTTTTTCTTAAATGTTATGGACAAACAAAACAAGTCAACAGATCAACAGATGCTGAAAAGAAACATTCGTTGCAGCCTTCCCAGCGGGAAGCTCAGATAAACTCTTCATACTGACAAACGAGAACATGAAAAACACCCATACACTCACGGCATTATGAAGTGTTTTTAGCTTGATATCGTACAGGAATAAAACACTTTCAGAGAGCTGCAACATGCAACATGTTCATGCGTGCCATCATGGAAATAAAAGCTTGCTAAACTGCTTAGCTACCATAAAGCAAAACTGTCAGCAATAAAGGATAAATACACCTAATCATGACACGAGTGATTGATAAAGTATCTTAAGAGACAGTGTTCGAATATATGAACGTATCAATAACTTGGCCTACCCTTTATCAGCAGAATAGTGCCATCTTTGTCCTAATGCCCACCGGGAGTCTCACGCTGAACTCTAGACTAGACGTCTGCGTTATGTTCATGTGTGAAGGTGTGTGTCAGTACGTCTGAGACTACATCCAAGCGTGAGGCAATGAAGAGGATGTAGGTGAGGTTCTCTTTCTAAATGTTTTTGTTTTCTCTTCCCTCCCGGTGTGTGGAGCAGTCGGTTTGGAGCAACAGAAGGTAAAATAAACACGGAGCAGACTTCCCCCGGAACACAGGCAATCCCCAGAGGAATCCTGGGAATGTGGCTCAGGATGTTCGGGCCTACCACTCTTACCACATCCTGAAAAACTGTCCGCAGAGCTCCAAAATCCGAGGAAAGATAGAGAAAGTGCTGTGTGTGTGTGTGTGTGAGTACTGATGAAGCGGGAACGTGTCTATGCTGTCACACTAAGCCACAGTGATGATACGTGTGACTCAGCCTCCATTAAAGGGCATCAGTGGTTTGGGTGGTAGTGTGCCAGAGGCCACAGCCTCTATAAGATACTTCAGGTAACTCTTACCTTGTATCCGAATCTTGAACTTCCCGCTCTGTCCGAAACCACCCTCGATAACGCCGGCCTCTCCTGTCGACAGCTTGACCTTTAACCCCACAAAGAGCTGGAGGTTGGTCTCCTTCTTGAACAGGTTGCGGCCAATCACAGTGTAATCGTCGGTCACCTGAGCACAAGGGAGTGGGAAAGAGCCCGATGAGCCGCAGCACTGGACGGCATACATGGAGGTTTAAAATGTGACGAACGTGATTAGAAGTACGTGTGCGAGCAAGCAATCTAATTTTGACTCCGGAAACGACGGGATGTGTTTTAGTTTGGTCTCCTGTTTCCTTCCTCTGGCGTCTAGCATCATTTGGTTCGCCATCATCATCCTGACAGGGTGAGGAAGAAGAGCTGATTCACTCTCCTCCGCCCTCATCATCCGCGCCGCGCGCCGTCAGACACATTCTTTAAGACTCGCCGCCTGGCTGTCTTTCTCGCTCTCTTTCATCCTCCTGCACATTTTATGCTATATTTGTTTGTATTTCTTTCTTATCATCCATCACTAAGTCTATCTTAACCCGCCACGAATCTGATAACAGGAGGGCACCGCTCTGTCTCCAACTCACCCCCCACCGCCAGCTCTTCCTCTCTCTGCTGCCTAACCCGCATTCATTCCTTGAACATTTGACCCTGACGTCCCTCAAGCAGTGACTGATTCACTGATAAAAATTTTTTTTTTTAAATACAGTTGCTGTACATGTCTGACTGTATGAACTGTGAGTGGATGAGGCCGTCATATCTCAACAATGCCAGTAATGTGTTCTTTTGTGAAAAGGGAATTCTTAAGTCTTGAAACATAGCTGCCCCTTTCTAGACAGACGGATGAACAACAAATGCAACATCACATGGCCGCGGTCTGACCTCTCGCGCATGCTGTTCCTCTCCTGAGTCAGTGATTGGAGCTGTCAACAGCCTGAGGTGCTAACAACAGGAAACTAGTTCACACACTTGACCCCTGACCTGAATCTGAACCTTACACGAGGGTGCACACAAAGACACTTAACTGTACGTTGCAGAGTGAATAGAGACACAACATCTTCAGCGCAATCGCCCGTGGAAATAAAAACTATGAGAGGTCACAGGAGTCGACTTCTTGAAAAAATGTCAAATGAGATGTTGAAGTGATTAAGAAAACAACAGAATTAGATAAGATGAGATACGGATCAGCGTGAAGTGGAGCTCAGGATTTAGGACACAACGTAACAGCAAGCGCACCGAGAACACGAATCAAAACGGCATGTCCGGGGGTGAGAGAGAGAAAGATGCTCAGCCACAGAGGAGTGAACTCATGCAGTCATTGTGTGTATTCCTGTGCCACTCAGGTGTGTCCAAACAGTGCCAGTCTCTGACAGCTAGACACGACTAGTGGCGTCAGGCGGGCCACCCACACACACCTCTGTGTCACAGCACATGCTAAGGCATGCGTACCCGCCCAACCCTCAAACGCTATTCACCAGGGCTGCATATGCATACTTGTTTGTGTGTACGTGTCTGTTTACGAATATACAATAGGGGCTCTGTCTGAGAGGCACGCTCCGGTGCCACCAGCAATGAGAAACATCCAAAGAAGAAGCAAGGCTAGAGGAAAATAGTACAAGGTGACAGAGAGGGCAACACTGAAGCGAGCAGAGAGGGCAACACTCAGAAAAAGACCATTGTGTCCACTCACCCTTTCGACCTGTCCCTCTTTGTGTTTGGTCTTGTAGATGCGCAGACGAGGCAGCGTCGTCTCAGCGTAGCCCTTGTCTTCAAACCCCTGCAGCAGGTAGCCTTGGAAGGCCAACCGACATGCATTGGCGTGGATGTCTGTGTCCAGTTTTGAGCCAATCACCAGACAGAGGGAGGGACATGTGACTGGCCGCTCAAACTCCAACAAGGCCCACTGCTCTGGGTCGGGTGCTGAACTCGCTTCTCCCTGACCGGTGACATATTCGTCCTGGTAGAAGTACTCTCTGTCAAAGGTGAAGGGTGTTTCCAGTGAGCAGGGCTCTGAAGGAGGTGGGTTAGTGTCTGAAGCACCCGCAGGTGGCAGGCCAAAGAAGGTCACCCTCGCCATGACCGTCTCGTGACCCACGGTGATGTGGAACTTGGCACGGGTGGCGAGGGAGCCCTTGAAGTAGCCTATCTTCCTCACAGAGATGACAGCTGCATAGAGTGTGCGCAGGGACCCCGGGGTGCATACCACACCCCGCTCTAACAGTTTAGGGTCAAACTGTGTCACACACACGCCCACACGATCCCCCTGCATGGCCCCAGACACCGGCTTCCGAAACATCTGCACAGACTTTATCTTCTTGGTCACCTGATAACAGAGAACATCGAGATTATGGACATCAGTTGTTTAATGTGTTCAGTTTCATATCAAGAAATCAGATCTGGAAAGCGAAAAGAGAAAGTGACGTACAGTAAATGTATGTTACATTATTGCTGCTACAGTGCTTCAGTCGGGTTTACTTTGTTTCTTTTTAACCAATTTTCAAACCTTAAAACCACACGTGGAGAATGTGATTAAAAAACATCTGTTATCTCCACAACACAGGGATAAGTCCTCTATTATTATGTATTGTGTTATACACCACATATTTAATATAACAGAGGACTTAGGTCAATAAAATATGCACATACATAACAGCTCATTAAATATGCACAACTTGTTTAAGCTACTTCTTTCTTCAGACAGAGCAACGATTTTTCACAGTATTGTTTTTTTTTTGTTTCTTGAGGGGGAAAGAATGATATTTGAATTTAAAGAATCAAGCTTGGATAAAAACTTAATTATAGCCCATGCTGTGCTTTGTTTGGTTTGTAGCTATACATCTCCAAACAAATCTAAAGTCTACAAATGAACAATTAAAAGATATGTATCAGACTACCTGTCCATCTACCATCTATGACTGTGGGGTCTAGCATACTACAATGTTTCTGTGGCTGTCTTTGTTGAGTATTAACAAACACTGACCGAATCAATACAGTAGTATTGGCACAGATCAAGCTCTGTAACAAATGACTGGTAAGTTAACCATTTGCTGCCACCAAGAGGTGAACATGAAAACTGCAGACAAAACTGCTGAGCCTAGCTGAAAACGTGCATCTGGTCTAAATTACCAAAGTCCTGCGCTGCCAGTCCACCCTCAGTCCCCTCATCCTCCCTCACATTAAACTGACACATCCTCTGAACCCACTAGGCCATCCCTCCCTCCGTCTGCCCGCTTCCAGCCAACTTCTGAACTTCCGAAAAACTCTGCGGTTCCTACAAAAAGCGTTCCCAGCGCTCCAGCATGTTACTCGCTTGTAAATATCAAAGATTCAGAATTCATGTCAACGTCTTGGAGCGTACCTTTAGTGCCGGGATTTCCACGGTGTCATTGATGGCCAACGACCCCTGCAAGATGGTTCCAGTCATGACGGTTCCCTGACCACGGATGGAGAAGCAATGGTCCACAGCCATCAGAAGGTCACCTCCGGGGTCTCTCTGAGGGAGGTACGTCTGTTTCTTCAACAGCTGAGGACAAACAACCAGAAGGGCAAGATGACACCAAAGACAGCTGCTATCATAATATTCCAATGTCACACAAACGCAAATATAAAACCAGATAAAACAGAGGGGCAGCAAATAATTAGATCTCTATCTATAGCTGATGTAGTGGCTCCATAAACACTTCCTGATACACACTGTCTCCTGTGTTATGAGTGCTGATCTGTCCCTGGTGTGTGAGATATACTGCTGCTTTTCACACCCCAGGAAAAGAGGATATAACGTCCGTCCTTCCACTGCAGCATACTTTGCCATGTAAGGAAACGGATCTACTGATTTCAAGTTGGTTGAATCTGACAGGACTTACAGTAAAGTACTCCACATATATATCCAGATATGTTTAAAGTCGTTTAAAAAATAGTATATTCATTACATATTTTATCCATCAGAGAGCACCGACAAGTTTATTTTTAACTGAGCAGCAGGTCAGTATTTACTGAATGTTGATCATCATCGTCGTCATCTGTGTGAATTAAAACAAACAAAATTTATTATAGCCTTGAGACTCTTATTTTGAAAAATGGTTGACTGTTTTGTGTTTATGTAAAAAAGATTATCTGACAATGTCATGTTGAACTTTGTTCCTATATATCAATACATGTAGGCCTCAAAATCCATTATCAGGCTATAGACAAGACAACACGACTTACATTTGTTTGAATTCCTTAAACTAATACTATTATGTATTGTATTGTATTTAAATCATCACCATGCCATGAGATCAAGTATTCTGAATGTCTCTAATATATCAAATAAGTAATACAACATTAACATTAACATCCACTTCCTTTTCAGTTTGCCAGTAAGCTGTGATACAGTACATACTGTAAAGTATTTACTTTGTTGACTGAACAAAGAAAGTATCCCATTGTCACTCTGAACTGTACAGAAACTGCACACAGCCGAGGACTTGCTTTACTTTTTTTTCCCAGCACTTGAACAATGTCAACTGACTAACTGCACTTGTTCATAAGTGAGAACTTATGTGCTCTTTTGAGCTAAATTAGTAACAATGAAAGGAGACCAGCTTGTTTCCTGATTTTACCTCTATTAACTCTGGCACTCCATGTGGCTCCTCTGTGTCAGGAGCCTCCGGGCCCCCAGGCTTCGCTGCCACAGCAATCACTGGACATTCCTTAAATCTGGCCGACAGAAAAACAGTCATATTGGAATGACTTCATGCTTTGATGTTAAAGTAATGATTAAAGTTACTCCAAATAAAAAACAAGTGGGCCTGACAGACAGACCACTGGAATGCAGACAGAGAGACTGAATGTGTAATAAATGAGGACGTTTGACAACAGATTCAGTCCTGGGCCACAGAAAGCACGTGGGATGCCCTAAACCCACTCAGCTGTCTGGGCCCATATTTCACAGCCACATGCACTTACACATATCCTGATTCATTCTTTTGCTTGGATGAAATACAGACCTAGTGTTCTCCAGTGTTTTGTGAAGCCTCTTGGTCATTTTCTCAATGGCACTCTGTCTCTTGTTGGGTGGCAGTAGGTCAGTTTTGTTCAGGACAACCACCATGCGAGGGCAGGTCAGCTCTCCTATCAGCAGGCACTCGGCAGTCTGAGTTTGCACCCCTTTCACCACATCCACCACCAGCATCATCAGATCAATAATTTGGGCACCTGGAGAGGGGAGAAGAGCAGCAAGCCGAGCAGTTTAACACACTCTGTTGTGCATCTATGCAAATAAATAAAAACTCAGAGTAGACGCTATGGAGTCGACAAGAGCAATACAAACAGGAATGGGTGATGCCCAAAAATAACAGTCGAACAAGAGGAGAAATTAGGGGAGGGGTACAAAAAGGCAAAGAGAGCGTAAAAGGCTAGAGGGTTGAAACTAGAGCTGCAGCTCACTTGGTTGTCTTTCCTTTCCCTCTTTTCTTTTCCTGACTTTGGCAGTCTCTCTTTCCTGTGCTCCAAACTTCTCTCTCATTCTATTTGGCTCCCTCTCTTTCCTGTGCTCACCCCACATGGGACAGGAGGGGAAGTTTAATACATACCCCAATCCCCATACTTTCCTTCCTCCCTAATCTATAGCATGTGCCACCCCACTGGCTCGTAGTCTTCCATTTAGTATGTATGTCGCATGGCACAGCAGCATTCACTGTTCAAGTGTCTGTAGTCTGATTTAATACCAGGGCTGTTACTTCTACCAAAGTCATACTCTTTAGTTAAAAAAAAAAATCAGATCATGATTGTTCATTTGTGTGACAAAAAGAAAAGACTAAAAGAGTGATCAAGCTCACACAGAGGAAATGCGCCCTCTGCTGGAAAGTTGAAATTTGTGTCAAGCTCAACTGTTCAGGTTTATTGGCCATTTTAACAGTGAGGATGAAGTTATAGTGCAGAGTGTGCAGTGCCATGAGTGCAGCATTTAGGACGGGACATATAATCATTTGTCATTTCCTGCTGCTATTGTGATGTGTTACTGATACAAGGTGGTGGTCTTTTGATACCGACAAAGGGAACAAAACCAAGTCACACCTGTGCTTATGTCTGCTGTGGAAAAGTCTAATTTAAGAAGCATGTTTCATCATCAGACGATAGACTCAGTTGCCAGTTAATTGATACATACAGCTTCCTGAGGGTTGTTGTGAAAGGTGCCTCTAATATCAAGTGTAGCCTCAATGAAAGTTCCAATCTGAAACACCCCTCTAAAGTATTTTGAAAATAACTAAATGAGAATATTCAGCATATATTTCAGGGTTGATGTGGACTGCACACGTGGAGCAGAGTATTGGTTGCTGTCAACATATCCTGACTGCTGCTATGTGTTTAACACCTTTCCACGTGCTGTCATCGGTGTGCACATCCAGCACCAAAACTTAGGCGAGCTCACCCCCAATGATTGTCCGAATAAGAGAGGCGTGTCCCGGGCAGTCCACCAGGGTGAACTGCAGGCTCTCATACTGCTTCTGGCCTCCGCTGTCGTCCCGCAGGTGATCGGGGAGATCCACCGTGAAGGAGGAGAAGCCGAGATCCAGCGTGATGCCCCTCTCACGGGACTGCGGGTTCTTGTCGAAGGCAGCCGTGGAGGCGGTGCTGCTCAGCGCCCTGGCGAGCGATGTCTTCCCGCTGTCGACATGTCCGAGCACCCCGACGTTGAAGTTTAAGGTCTTGGTGGGACTGTCAGCTGACATTTTGAGTTTGATATGATGTAAACAAGTGTGCGTATTTTCCTTCACTCTGAGCTGGACCTTGAACTCAGCACCAACTGACACATTACTCGGCGTTACTGCAGGTTTAAACCGTCCATCTATCGTTTCATCCGTTGGCACACGCTTTATTAAACCCTAAACACCTTAATTAACAAGTGTTTTAATTAGTTTGTGTTTTACCAAACTGGGGTAGCTATAAATAAGACTTTACTTCACCGTAAACAGTTGAGAGAAACGTCTTCTCTGGTGTCACTTCATCCTCAGAAAAACATGCTAAAGCGGAACTGTTTTTATTAGCTTAAAAACTAAAAAAGAGGGGAAACTAACCCGCCGATAATTAATCTACAAATAAAACTCAGCTGTAAAAAGACGTTGGGGCGATAAAAACACTATAATGTGACACTCTTACTTATACCTTTGACAAGTTTCTAGCAGTTTCTACTACGACAAAGCCAACTGAGACACAAACGGACGTGAACGCTACCATGGGCGGGGGAGGTTTGAGTGAAGGAAATGATTGACAGACGCTTTGGCCAATGAACGCGTCGTGTTAGTTGACAGGGTCCAATAGTTTTTCTAGATTGCCCAAATAGGCGGTACTTTCGGGGTATCACTTCCGCTGATTTTCCCTAGTAACCCACATGGTAACCGAGTTCCCTGTGTTTTGAGTTTCGGCGGTAAGACGTTATCCGAGGCACAGGAGGCATTTTGTTCACCGTGAGCTTTCCTTGAGGGTTGTTATATCACGTAGCTGTAAAGTAACTGTCATTATGAAGATCGAGGAGGTAAAAAGCACCACAAAGACCCAGCGGATCGCCTCTCACAGTCACGTCAAAGGACTCGGGCTAGACGAGGCCGGGAATGCTAAACAGTCATCATGTGGTCTAGTCGGCCAGGAGGCTGCCAGAGAGGTAAAGACTCACGTTTATCTGCGCTTATCTCATTTTTGTGTTATGTTGAGGAGCGACTTGGAGAGCTGTGGAGGTTTTGTAAGGGTTATTCAGCTCATTGCATGCGGTGCGGTGCACCGGCAAGCTAGTTCCGTTAGCACGGTGGTGTCGCTGTTTCCTACTCGGCTCAGGTCAGAGGTGACAGAAAGGGAAGTCTACCTTTAAAGAGAGGCTGCACTCAGATAGATAGATAGATGACTTTATTAATCCCCGAAGGGAAATATTGTTAATAATAGTGTATAATAATAATCTTAATAATATCCATGAGATACACGTGTCATATATGTAGATTGTGCAAGGTGTGCATACATAACTGCGATATATAATATGATATATAGTATATGTATAATATGTGCATAATAAATACTTGACTATATATATATATATATATATATATATACTATAAATAATATACTACGAGTATAAATATGTAAACAGAATGTGCAAAAAGATCAGAATATTGTATAAATATGATATAATATCAATATGGTCAGAAGTCTGGAGGTTTCTTAAAACAGCTACCTGTATTGCAGCTGACTTCATTTTATATGTCAACATATAATATTACTACTTATTTTTTTCACTCTCCAGGCTTGTGGCATCATTGTCGAGCTGATCCGTTCAAAAAAGATGTCAGGGACGGGCAGTGCTACTAGCAGGACCACCCGGTACAGGAAAGGTAAGTGTCCCAACGAGAAAAACAGCAGTAAAGCTTAATTGAGTGTGATCTCTATTGTTGGTGCAGATCGTGGCTCTTAGTTCCTTTTTCTGTTCCTCCTTCCTTCAGACTGCCCTCGCCTTGGCTGTAGCACAGGAGTTGGGAAACAAGGTGCCTTTCTGCCCGATGGTAGGCAGTGAGGTCTACTCATCTGAGATTAAAAAAACTGAAGTCCTGATGGAAAATTTCAGGAGGGCCATTGGTGAGTTAAATATAACATGGTTCTTTCCTTCTTTGTTTTCTACCCCCATAACAAGTGTCTGTTGAAAGATGTGAAGATTTCATGATGAAAACTTTTACATAAATGCAACCATAAAGTGAAAATAATATTCCCAGCAAAAAAAAACAAATGTTAAAATGATGATTTAAAAAATATATGTATATATTTATCCGCTGCATACGTTTCAGAGAAATCTGTTTGAAAACCTAAGCACATAAAAACAAAACTATACTCAGCTTTCATCTCTTGCCATAGATGTTCAATTCATTCCCTCAGTGAGGAGACCTTGGGTAGGAAGAACAGGGTGTCCTGCTCACACTGTTCTCATGAGCTGAAAGGCAACACCTGACAGCGGATTTATGAGAATGGTGTTGAGAAGGAAGGAAGGCTGCAGAGGGGGAAGGTGGTTTGTCTGACTGCTGATTGTACCTGTCGCAGAGAAGGAAATGGAGCTTAGGTAGTGGTCATCAGCACCTTTGCTCCTCCCCTAGAATAGGATCCATGGGGGGGGGTTTCATTTGGAAGTTGTCATCACTCTGTCGATAAGAGCACCGTGACAGACAGCCCCTGCTTTAAGCATTGCTTTCTGACCCCCATCACTGCAGATCAGCCACCTGTGTGCAGCGCATACTCGCCGCCACAGGCTGCATGAAAGAGGAACAAGAGTGTGATCATGTTACATAAGATGATGCCCAGACATTTCATGGCCGCACGCACACATGTTCTCTCTCTGTAATAAAACGCATTATTTGGTAGAATGAAGGATGTGGCGGCCTGCTTGAGTCAAGAATATAAAGGCCCGATTGAGTTCTCACTCTGCACTGTGTGCGCGTGTGTGTGTGTCTGTAACGTCGCCCGCATTCAGGACTGCGTATCAAAGAAACAAAGGAGGTGTATGAAGGGGAGGTGACTGAGCTGACCCCCTGTGAGACGGAGAATCCCATGGGTGGCTACGGAAAAACCATCAGCCACGTCATCATCGGTCTGAAGACAGGCAAAGGCACAAAGCAGCTCAAGGTCAGGCTGAGAGCTCTAAACTTTTGGCCTACTGCTGCTTTTAAAGCACCTTGACCTATATTGAAATGTAAAGGTGAAAGGTAAGGACCAGCGTCTTACTTAAAAATGCCTCGTCTTGTTTCCTTAGCTGGACCCCAGTATTTATGAGAGCCTTCAGAAAGAGCGCGTGGAAGCGGGAGATGTCATCTACATTGAAGCCAACAGTGGAGCTGTCAAGGTATTGTCACTCCCTCACAACGATGTACAGACAAATTATGTGCCTTAAATAAAAACCATAAGAAATACTTAGTGAGACATAAGTTCTGTGTTTTCTGTCATGTCCTCTCCGCTCCTTCATGGTGGCGTCCTTTCATCTCACTCAGCTCTGCATGAAAGCTCTGCTGCATTTCTGCTGTACTCTGGAATGACCCTCTCTCATTCCTGCAGTTCTTCGTGCTCCCTTTTATCTCTCCATCTCCCACAATGCCTCTTTTCCAGCAGCGGGGCTTGTGGCCTGCGTTGACAGGTTGCGATGACGGTTCCTTTTAATCGGTGCAGGTGGGCCGGGGGTGGTGGGGGGGGCACGAGTCAGAGGCCAGAGGAGGAGGGCTGGACGACACATTTGTTACTGTTGACAGCCGTATCACGACCTGCCCTCTGAATCTCTTTCATCCCTCAGCCACATGACCTCTCCTCTGCGATGAGCTGGCACCGGGTTCAGTCGTACACCTGCTCTCCCTCCTGCCCCGTGCTGTCTCCGCGTTTCACTGTGTGTCCGCAGCAATGTGAGACATCCATTTTTATATAGATATTAAAATCATGATGATGAACACATTCTGTTGTTACTGTGTCTTTGCAGAGACAAGGTCGCTGTGACACCTTTGCTACAGAGTTTGACCTGGAGGCGGAGGAATATGTGCCGCTGCCCAAAGGTGATGTCCACAAGAAGAAGGAGATAGTTCAAGATGTCACGCTGCACGACCTGGATGTTGCAAATGCCAGACCCCAGGTATGCAACTGCAAATGTCAAAAGGTCACTTGGCAGTGTTATCCACCATGTTTTTTATATAATTCCTCATTGTTTGGGATCTCAGGGAGGCCAGGACATTCTCTCCATGATGGGACAGCTGATGAAGCCCAAAAAGACAGAAATCACAGGTAGAAAAAAAAACCTGACAACGTCCCAGCTCACATCACCAGCTGTCTACACCGCAAGTTGACTTTTTAAAAATTATTTATCCACGACCGTTTTTCTCTTTTTTTTTTTTTTTTTTTAGACAAGCTGCGTGCTGAGATCAACAAGGTGGTGAACCGCTACATTGACCAAGGCGTAGCCGAGCTCGTACCCGGTGTGCTGTTTGTGGACGAGGTGCACATGCTGGACATCGAATGCTTCACGTACCTCCACAGAGCGCTCGAGAGCACCATCGCCCCCATCGTCGTGTTCGCCTCTAACAGGGGGAACTGCTTAATCAGGTTGGAGGACTGAAGTTAATTTTATAGAGAGAGAAACACTCATTTTACAAGATTTGCAGTATTAACCGCAATCATTTCTTGCTCACTAGGGGGACAGAGGACATCAGCTCTCCACACGGCATCCCTCTGGACCTGCTGGACAGAGTCATGATAATACGCACCATGTTGTACACACCACAGGAGATGAAGCAGGTGAGTCTCGAGATATCTGCACGTGTGATGTTTGACGCCTGCATCTGTGCGCGTCACTAATGATGCCGTGGTTTGTAGATCATCAAGATCCGCGCTCAGACCGAGGGGATTAATGTCAGCGAGGAGGCGCTTTCACACTTGGCAGAGATCGGTACCAAGACCACCCTCAGGTAAAGATGTACACTGTGTGCTGATGAAGCTCACAGATTTCTGCAATATTGAGTGCAAACCAAAACAGGAAATCTACATCTGAAGCAATGTTTAAAAGGAAATGTGCTGTGACGGAAAACAACTTATAGGACGTGCAACTCGTCTCACGACCCTCTCTGTCCTAAATGTGCGAGCTCATATTTCCTGTTTCCTTTCAGGTACGCTGTACAGCTCCTGACGCCGGCCAGTCTGCTGGGCCGCGTTCAGGGTAAAGAATCCGTGGAGAGGGAGCAGGTAGAAGAAATCAACGAGCTGTTCTACGATGCCAAGTCTTCGGCCAAAATCCTCCAAGATCAACATCACAAGTTTATGAAATAAAACCGAATTTCTGCTTTTTGGTTCACAACTCACAGGGCTGCTCCCGCTGCATTCTCAGTCAGTTGTTACATGGTTCACTTTGATTCTTCCGTCTCCTCTGTTCTATGCTTTGTGTCCTGTGCATTTTCCCATCTTTGCTGGCTCACTCTGTTGTCCCCGCCTTATTTACTGTAGTAGTTTTGTTCTAATAAATTTTATCCATTTGTTTTGTTGATGAAAATAATTTTTTGAATAAAAAGGAAAAACACAAGACTCGGTTTTCTTTAATGTTTTTGGATTGGTGGATTATATTTTTACTCACATTTACGACCTTAATGTTACATCTTGCTCTGAAAAACATGACGGATGAGACAGAATTAGCATATTTCTAAAAAAAACTTTTTTTTTATCTTGACAGATTTTAGCAGTAATTTTGACAGATGTGCAGAACACATTAGGATTTTTTTTTCTTTTCAATAAGTTACAGTATTGCACATGCTGCCTTTGTGTTCATTATTATACCGTCACTCTAAAACTGTAGGTTAATGCTGATTTTACAAAGTAACGTTGGATAAATTAACAAAATTCTCCCCCCGAAAAGGGAAAACTGATTTATGGGTTAAGATGTTCTTGATATTTAAGAGCACTTGTTTGAGCTCCAAGAAACAGAGAACACAGAGTGTCTAACACAAGATTTTTCATGGACTGAAATACAGCTGGGAATAACTGATCCCAAACCCCTTAACGTGGAACAGGTGTTGTCCAATCCTGGTCAGGAGGTCCCCAGCTACTTCCTGATTGGTCGAGTTGAGCGTGTGTTTAAAACAGTCTCGGCTCCTGACCTCACTCCGCTGAACACAGACGGAGCAGCTTTACCCATTTTCTCTGTGAAGGAAGAGGAAACAAGAACCAGAATATTTCAAAATTAATGAGGCAGTGGAAGATGGGTTATGTAATATTGAGGATATGCACTTTATCACCACACACACACTTTGTTTTTCATCCCGCTGGGTGAGAGAACAGACTGTTTGACAGGAATCTCTCATCATCACAGCCCTCCTTTCCTCCTCTCTGTATATGGAGTGGAAACTCCAGCATCATGAGAAACACCCCTCACACAGACTCACGGCCATATTTTGATCTTAGCCTAACCAGATCCAGAAAACAAAAGACTGCCTCCTTTCAGTTTCATTTGAATTAGAAAAATCTGTTTTCCAATCTGTTAATTTCCACGTGCATTTATATGTGTGTGTGTGTCCTCACCGCATTCCTCCATGACTTCAAATGTCTTGCTCTTCGGCCCCTTACTCGTACCCAGTTTGTTCTTTGCTTCAGCCAGGTCCTCTTCTCTCACCTCAGGGCGCTGCATTTGTTCATCATCGTCCTGACCCGGCTGAAGGGCAGCAAAGAGGGGGACAACACACATCTGTGATATCTGCCTGAAGCTCTGTCAACGTCATGAGAAAATGTCACCTTTCTTTAAAAATAGTGATCTTACTTGAGACATGTTGGTTGAGCAGTTGAAGATATGCTGCAGAAAAACTCTCTTCTCTGTCAGCCGTCTGTCTTTTTCGCCTGTGAGTCCACTCCAACACACACTCACATATATATACACAACCTAGCAGTGATTCCCAGTGGACATTCAATCTGTTCTCAAGACTAATAAATGACGCAATGAGCGTATGGCTCCTCCTCTTTTCTGTCTCTCTGTCTCTGGTTTTTCTCATGAGCTGCTGTCCTCACTGCTGCTTCATTAAATGAGATCACTGCGAGAACTTGTGGCATTACACTCCCCCAAATAAATCCCAGAGGTGCAAGAACATGACAAAAGTCTGTCTTTGTATCCTCCCCCGTTCTTCTTCCTGCAGTTAAAGCCCAAAACGGCACGCAAAGTAAAGCTCAAAGTTCAAAAGGTGTGACTGGAAAGATAAGTAGTTCTTTGTCTTATACAACTTAATACAACTCGCATACAAATACATGTTCAGGGAGAGGAGAGGGGAACAGGCATTGGCCGTGGTTTAAAAGAATGTCGTCCCCACCCCTTCCTGCTCATTTCCCATAATTACATCATTATACAGCCCCAAGGGGGCAGAGGGAGGGCCAAGCAAGTAACTAAAAGTGTTTCTAAGCAACATCAAATTATTGCTGAACTCAGTCCTATTTAAAGAGAAATGACATAAAGTATATTACTCGAAAAACCAACGCTCAAAATAGTTTTACTTTCACACAGACAAAATATAATGGCAGGCTTCAAGTGGAGATGTAGTTTCATCCTGTTTGCGGTGAATGCGCAGACTTCGTCTCTGCTCATGTACCTTCTCAAAACAAAGGTTATGTGAACAGACATAACTGAAAATGAAAATGTAACTCGGAGATCAAAGTTGTGGTTTACGTAAACAAAGTTGACCTCAAAAGATCTCAAACAAACACTCACAGTGTTTCCTAACCACAAATTTGAATGTAAATGTGCCTCAGGAAGGTGTCAGAAGTCGTGTCATGTCATATTATCAAGCACAACTTGATTATTATTATTTTTAAATCAAATAGCTGCGCTGGAAATGAAGGACATGAAGACACTGAGACACACAACAGATCCTTTGAGCTGCTTACAGTTTATAGATTCATATTTTTTCATTAAATTAATTCTAACACCACAAACATGAATCTTGTTGCCTCGTTTTGCTGTGTAGGACGGTCTGTTCCTGAGACAAATTCAACTGTCTTAAAATACATTCATACATTTTTTCTAAATCACCCACAATCAAATCCCAAAACAGACGTCATACACACACTCATCCGTACAAACACACACACAAACGTAAGGTCCTGCTTCAAAAAGTTGTTCCCACACAGTTGTTCGTCAGTAACTGTCTCCTGTTTGCAGTGAAGCAGAAGCTTCCAGTCCAGTACGCACACTTTCAGTCCAACTTAGGTGTGTTTCTTCGTGTATCGGGGTAAGAGCTGAGTCCTCACAAAGTGAATAAGTTTAGTTTCTGTGAGAACAACAGCTACAAATACAACGAGTAGACACACTGCTCCTACGCTGATGTGGACCAGCCTTAGCAACCAGCCATCGTCACAGCAGAACAAACCCTGAAACCAGAGAAGCAGAAGTTGATTTCTACAAGATTCAATGCAGATTATAGAGAATAAAACTGGTTATTAAATTAAGATAAAAACAGACAGACGTGATTCTCTTACTTCCGACAGCGCTGTGACAACGCCACTGACAGCAAGTGCCAATAGCAGAAGCGGGGAGGGCAACAGGCCTCGCAGAGGTTTCCACTGAGTGTGCTGGAAGTAATGTTGTATGTAAAGCAAGCTGTGCAAGATACGCAGGCCCATGTTAAGGCAGTTTGCCAGTATGAAGCCCACAGCACCAGACCACCACGTCAACATGTAGGACAGGATCAGAAAAGACAGAGACAGAGCCAGCATCACCAAGTTATACCTGAGGACAGAACACAAACACGGTGTGATCCGACGGGCAACATTATGTGTAATAGCTAAAACGTCTGCATAGATTTCTACATCCTTACTTGTCAACCTCTTCTTGGCTCATGGCAGCAAACACAAAACACTCTGTTACACCGTTCACAGCAAGCAGGAGAACATAGCAGCTGTAGCATCGCAGCAGAGAGGGCCCTTTAACAGGAAAAAACAAAACATGAAACAAGGATTTGTCACATACACCCAATACCACCAGCTGGTTGAGGCTCACTTACCTGCCCCGCTGCTCAGAAGAGATCCACCATAAATGTCCAGAGCCAAGTGCGAGTAGGCGTAGCCAAACACCGTGATAATCAGACCAACCACCAGCACCAGTTTCAGCAGGCACTCCAGGACCTCTGCCGCAATGGCCACATCATCCTGCAGACGAAACCCACGACACTCCTCGTTCGTTTCAAGCCATTCACAAACAAGCGGTTTGTGCTCACCATCAAAAGACTCACACACACCTGTTTCTGGCTTTTAACATCACGTCCTCGCTCCAGCACTTTGGCAAAGAAGATGTAGAAGCTTTCCTCGATCGGCAGGAAGACGAAGCGAGCCACCATGGAGCCCAGGTTGTTGACGATATCGTAAACTCCCTGGTCTCCAAAGCTGAGGACGTTCAAGAAGGTCATGACGTAACGCTCGCCCTCTGTCAGGATCTGTTTGAGGAAGGACTGCTTGAAGAAGCTCCACGTGAGCCGCGCCAGAGTCCGGTCAACCAGGGGCTACAAATAACAGATAGGGGATCATTAGTCCTGTATGGTTACAGTTTATCTTCTAAATAATTTGTTTGATTTGTACTGATAATATTTCCATGTGCTTCTACCTCTCCTTTAGCTCTACAGGGAAAGAAATCTCTAACACTGTGCAGAGGGAAACTCTTCCTTGCTGCCTCTTTAGAGCCCAGGAAACGAATGAAGTACACAGCGTAGCACAGCACCAGGAATCCTGTGTACACCAACTAAAGAAAAGCATGCAGCTTAAAATCATTAGTCATCACAAGTTATAAGAAAAAAATAGTGCAAATAGTCTTCAGCTAGCTTCTTACATGAGCAGCACAGAAGATGTAAAGGCCCCATTCACGGGCAAACACCACCAGCACCACAGTTATACTGCACTTAGCGATCATCGCCAAGCTCTCGGCCACCACCTTCAGCCGGACGAACATGTGAGCCTGAGCCAGGACCCAGAGCGGCTCCGCCAGGAGCTCCTGCACTCCCGACAAGGCGAACAACACCACAGCAGGGCCGTAGTAAGGGACGGTCTGCGGGTCTGGGATTTCCAGGAGCCACAGCCACACGCAGGCCAGCAGGGCTGCCCATAACACACCGAGAGGCAACCTGAGAGGTAAGAAACATCCGATTAAAACAAAACATCCCGTACTTTGGTCAAATCTGTAAAAATCAACTCACGTCAGCCACAGCAGGTTGATAACTTGTCTCCAGCTGTGGTTTGTCCCGGACACTCCACTCAGGCAGGCTCTCCGGAAAGCTTCTCTGGATAAAAATACTAATGTAGTGTACAGGAGTGTAAGCCTGCATGATAAAGACACACACACACACACACACAAACACATATATGCATTTAGAGCAGTGAAATGTGCTGGTGCTGTGCTCTTATCTCGGCTGGTGGCACTCTTTACCTGACATTCACGACCCCGATCAGCTCTTTGGACACAAACCGCAGCGTGAAGGCATTTAACAAGAAGGTGAGGACACGAAACATCACCTGAGACACAGCGAGAGGACACAAGCATCACCTGGCGCCGCTTTCACTTAGGTTGGCATTGTGTTAAAGCTCAGGTGTGTGTGTGTGTGTGTTCATGTACCTGTAGCAGCACATTATACGAAGCCAAGGTGGTCGCACTCTTCAGCACATCCTGAGAACTCATCTTGGACTTCGTCTGACTCGCTGGAAATCTTTGTCAAGCGTTAATTTCACAACGTAAACACCGATTTACACAAAGGGAAGTCATCATAGAGCCATGCTGCGAGAGCTGTGACTTTAACTGCCGGGAAAAAAACGACAATAAAAGCGGATAAATCCCAAAGAGAAGCGTGAGAGTACAGCAGGGAGAGCTAGAAGTGTGGATGATGGCACTTCCGTACACATTGTGCGGAAGCACGTTACGCGATGACGTCGAGGGACGTAATATCCACCGCCGCCGTCGCTAGAGGGCGTAACCATCACAACCATGCACAACACTTACCTGTACCTGTGCCTAACCAACTTATTGATGCTATTAGGGTGAATACTACAAACTGGGAAATCACGCCTCTCTTAGGTTTTTCATTTCATTTTATTCTTGGTATTTTTTTAATGATTAGACTGTAACACACACGTCACACACTCCTCTTCTCTCTTCAGATGTCCTGTTGAGGTATCTGAATCTCACTCCTGCCAATCTTGGGCCATCTACAGTTATCTCCACTTCATCAACACCGAGCATCCTCCTGTCGCCTCCACCTCTGTGTGGACTATTTTGATTAAATACTGTTTTGTATTCTTGTACATTACCTATTTTTGTTTACTGTTTTGATTGGACAACTTGGCAGTGCTGTGACGCAGAGGGGGACACCACCTTAAATCTTGCCTAGGACGCCAAATTGGTTAGAGCCAGGACTAGTTGCAATCTATTACAATTTACTATCCTAAATAAAATCACAACTAACTAAGTCTGTGCAACATTGTTCACATATAATTTGATGACATTTATTAGAATTCACTTTCCTGTTATGTCATGAAAATGTCAGCTCAGTTTAAAAACAACTTCTGCATCACTGTAAAAACATTTTGGTAAAAAATAATGGTGATGTTCCTAAGCAGGAAACAAATTACATCACATCAGAAGATCACATCACAAGAACAGCACATCAGACTTGGGAGTTGATGGTTTTTTAATCAGATGTAAAAGATGGAGACAGTAAAAAAAGTACATCCTTAGCGAACAAATATACATGTTGCAACAATATACATATACATTGTCTATATACAGCATTTCAGTAACCTCCCACTCATTATTTAAAGTCACATACTTTTACTGAACTTGTTGCACTCCTGAGTGCAGTCCGATCCGCCTCCGTCTACAGACCTTTCAGTGCCGCTGTGATCAGCTGCACCTCTGCTGTTAAATTTGTTCTTTACATGGCACCGTTGAGTCAATCACACAAGCTTTTCTTTGTCAGCGAGACATGATTTATCCAGTCAAAGGCAAGAATTGAGTTGCTTCAAAGACAGATAACATTCATTATTTATCTATATTTAAAGATGGATGGGGTTTTCCTCGGTCTGATCTCTATACATGCAGTCGTCTCATTCACACATTTACACTTTTAAGTTTACAGTACAGTTTATTCCTATGGGTTTTTTCCCTGCTCCTAATTTTTCATCCCCACCTGGGTTGAATTGAATGTGACGAAAAGGGACACAAAATGGCTGCGGATGGTAGCAGTGACGTCAAGTGGAATGTAAGGATTTTCAAGCTCCCGCCCTAATATTATTACTCATATAGGCTTTCACGACCTAGACAAATAATAAGCATGCACACAAATACAGTAACATCAATATATACAGTACAAGGGCCCGTTTCTACTCGTATCGTTTCTACACGTACCCAGGGAGAATAGTTTGTGCTTAAAATAAGGTCACAAAAATACTGATTGTAGAACAGCTCACTCTTTTGCCCACACGAGTTAAACACTGTGACAGAATAAGGGAACTGTTCTGAAAACAGTAGGGATGTAACCCAGGATCAGACTGCTGCTACTACAGTCACTTTTCTAAAAGGTGCTCCATCTTCGGGTTGATGAATGAAAAGCCGGCGAATGCGTCCTGATCCATTGAATCTATGAAGTTCTTGTCACTGTAGGAGAGACGAGGCTTCTCACTGAGGAACTCCCGATCAAAGTTGCTGCAGTCATTCGGTGCTTTCTGGAATTGGCGTACAAACAGCAAAGTGATCAAACAAAGGCAATCCATCACAGATTAAAGAAGCGCGTAAACACAGCGCGCGATCCATGTGATGTGTGTGGGTCATACCACTTTGGGTTTGAAGGGGGGTTCAACCTCTCTCCTCTCCAAGGCCTGCCAGTTGATGGTCTTGAAGAAGGGGTGCAAACGGATGTTGCCCACGATTCCTAGCCTGCGAGAGGGGTCTCTCTCGAAACAACTGCAGGACAGTAAGGGTAAGTAAGAAAGGTGCACTACTGGATCTCAAAAACATTATTTCATTTAATATGAATTGATTTGGTCAACCTAAGAATTCAGCCATCCTCTACAGGAGCCTGTGAGCATGGAAATGTAAAGAAAAGATGCCCCATGACAGATACTTTGTATTGAAGGTGAGGTACAGACCCGCTCAAGCAGATCCTTGGCCTCCTTGTTGATCCAGCGAGGATAGTGGGGAGTGTCCATGCGGATGGACTCAAACAACTCGTCCTCATCATCTCCATGGAAAGGCGACTGGCCCACCAGCATTTCATACAGCAACACCCCAAATGACCACCAGTCAACAGAGAAAGAGTATTTCTGTCCCAGCAGGATCTGAGTTGAAAGGCGAAATGAATAAAAATTATTCTACAAAGACACAAACACTTGTTAACATGCAGAAAGTTGTAGAATTGAATATTTTAGAAGGAGAGAGCATCTCTAAGTATGAAGGACTGTACCTCCGGAGCGATATAGTCAGGAGTACCGCAGAAAGTTGTAGCACGATTTTCTCCAAACAAGTTCTCCTTGCACATGCCGAAGTCGGCGATCTTTATGTGGCCCTCGTGATCCAGCATCACGTTGTCTAACTTGAGATCTCTGCAAACAAAACAATCACAGCATGCGTGGAAATAAACATGAATGACTTTGAAAATAACAGCGGTTCATGAATTCACTATAAGTTGCTTTTATTTAATGTTGTCATATCACTCACTCTTTTTTTCAAAGGATAACATGAAGTTTTTCATTTTATTTCCTGTCTGCGTCTAGTTTCAGTTCATCTCTAAATCTCGATCTTACAGAGATCTGAAACTTGTCTGAGATCACAGTCAATATTTAGTCCACTGTTGGCGTGTTGGCGACACATTTTATAAAGCTTATTATTAAATGGTCATGTACAAGCTATAGGAAAATGTACACTATTGGTGAGATTTTCACTTCAGCTTTTTGACCATAAGAAATGAAAAAAACAAAACAAAAATAAAATCACATTTTCCTGTTCACAGTGTCGGTCTTTCAACTGCACTACCACGCAACTTTCAGGGAAAAAAAAGTGTCAAACTGTGTGGGATTATCTAACAGACCAAGTTTAGAGTCTCTTCAAGTTCATTTTCACATCACACTTGCAACTGCACTGTCTTCTCGTGGAAGATCAGAAAATAATCAGCTACGGTCAGCTTTCATGTAAAGAATACATTATTATAATATTACAGGCAAAAACATGAAAATAAACCAGTGTGGTCACGGTTAAGTGTATGTAGCTGTACCTGTAGATGATTCCTTTGCTGTGTAAGAACTGAAGACCACAAATGATCTCAGCAGAGTAGAACCTGGGAAGACAAACATGGCAGAGAGACGGACAGGTATCAACTACTCATCTCTGGGGGAAAGCTACAGGCCTGTGCTGCTGTTATCTCGCTGCTGTGTTGACAGCTGAACACTGGTGTCACTGCAGACTCATTTCAGTGTTCAAGCTGAATTATTGAAGAGGACATTTGTATGGAGTAGGAGACTGGTGAATAACGTTCTCATAATGTGAAACCTGAGCGCCTCTGTGAGCCGAAAGATTAGCCTATCTCTGACCTGCTTCTCTTGTCATCTGTGTCAGGGTGAAACGATTGAGTCCTGAGAGGAGATAGAGTAGCCTCCGCTCTAAAACAATGACTGGTCGTTCACTGTAAATGACCGACTGACAAGGACTGAATAGGCTGTCAGGCTCTACCTATTGATCGTCTCTCACTTAAAACCTCTTATTAAATATAGCTCTCGCAGAAAAAGTTAGAAAACACAGAGCAGAATATAAAATGGTGTCTGGATACGTGTAATTAGGTGTAAGTAAGTTTGGCTCTGCTATGTGAGGAATGCTGAGACATTGAACTAGACTCTCCATGGCACTGGGGCAACAGGTTAACAGTAGCCACTGGGAGAATAGGCCCTTTGTGCTGATAAACAGGTCAGCGGAAACTCTGCAGTTCATTTGCTGCCTAAGGAAAAAATATTGCATAACCAAATGCAGGAGACATTTTCCATTTTGCCGTGACAACATGTGCAGCGACACACAAGCTTATTTATTGTACTGTAAACATGCATGCGCGCGCATGTTTTGTTCAAAATTAATGCATTGTGAAATAATGAAACAAAACGCTCTCCTTTTTTTTTCCTCATTCACTGAGGGTAAATTTTCCATTCGGGCTACAGTCACTGAGTGAGGAGGATTTTAATGGATGCCAACACAAGATCAGGTGTCTGTGTTTGCAAAGTAGAGAATTACCCCTGTCATCCCGTGGGTCCAGGACACAGTCACCAGTTTAACTACAGGAAATGTAAGGTATTTATTTTTTTCAGTGTTCATGCTCACATTGTGCGGCACCTGTTTTTTAAACATACACCTGTTGACACATGTTTAAAAAGAATACTTACTCTTGACACTCTTCAAAACATAAAACTGGAATCTACCGTGCATACACTGCGTTTATTGCTGTGAATTTGTGTGTCTAACTGCACCCGAGAGGAAATGCCTCACTACCAACTCTATGTTTGTAAATGTAAGATGTCAAAACTCGAGTTGGCTGCGGTACAGGTGCCACCCAGCTTTAGACTTCATAACACTCCTCTTTCACTGCTGAGCCATTGTTTTTCTTTTTTTTTTTTGGAGGGATTCCCACAGAGTGATGAGTAAGAGGGGTGGGTGGCAGAAACTGATACCTCCCCATGCAAACAGTACACAGGCAGTGAGAGCTGCTCACTCCTTACAAGGCCAGTCTGCTCGTGCTAATGGATGCCCAACCCATCAGGGTTCAGTGTATCATATAATAGGGGCGAGACGAAGGGGGTGACACGGGGAGAGTAAACATGGGCTCTTCTTTATGAGTATCTGCTTTCCATCAGTTCATTGATTCTGTGTGCACGAGTCTCTGCACAGCTACAGGAGAACAAGAGCACTGAGTAATGACAGCAGGTTGTGTGTGTATTTTTTTCTTTTTTACACCAAGTCTGCATGTTGTTATGACTGCGTGAGATGTGAGACTCACGTGGCTCTGTAGAGTTCAAAGCGTCCTTTCTCCTGAATATGAAACATCAAGTCTCCTCCGTTCAGATACTCCATCACAAAGAACAGATGTTCCTGTCGACAAGTTTCAGTTTGAGCATTGAGGACACGGTTCAAAGCTGTTATGTAGAGACAATAAGTGACAAAGACACCTCTCAAGTGGAAAGGCACTACCTTGGTCTGAAAGGTGGAGTAAAGGTGTGTGAGGAAGGGGTTTTCCCAGGCTAAAGCCAAGACTCTCTTCTCTACCATAGTGCACTCCACGTCGTCGTCCATCAATACCACATCTTTTTTCAGAGCCTTCACTGCAAAGTACTCTCCACGCCCCTTCAGCTCTGCCAGGAGAACCTGAGAGAAGAAGAAGATTTTTTATTTTTAAACAGCATTTAACCGAAGTTACTCAGAGAAAGGGTGCAAATTTCAGTTCTCTATCGGTCCCCCGACACAAAAGCGCTTCACGAGCCCACTGCGGTACAAACAAATCTACATTCCCTGTGATCCCGTGGAAACAAAACTCCAGCTTCACTCTGGCCTTCACGTTGTATTTCCACAGGGTCACAGCATCAAGAGTCAGCCCACCCAGTGACATTTTGGCTTCACCAATTAAAAAGTTTAGGAACTGGCACTTTGCTTTTTTCTGTTTTTTTATATCGAACTCCACAAATAAAAACAGAAGAAGAAGAAGAAGATTTTTTCCTGTCTTATTAAGAGCATGAAGCTTGTAATGCCAAGTTAAGTGTTGATAAATCTAAACACCTACACAGCTCACAGTTTGATCAAACACCTACAAATATTTTTATGAGAGTCCTGAAGTTGCCAGTGCGTTTATGACAGGTGACAAGTTGATGACTGGTGTGTTAATAATTTACTATCCTCTCACTCTTGGGTTGGGATGTGGGCGGGTCTCACACACAATTCACACGGACGTGGTTGCTCAGTACCTTGCCAAAGCTGCCTTTTCCCAAAACCTTGTGGAACACGAAGTTGTCCACGTTGATGCGGGTCAGGTGGGTAATACGGGACTGAGGCCGTGGGCTGGACCCCTCCCACAGTCTACCATAGTGAGATCCATCTAATGGACAAAGTTACACACATAGAAATGACTTATTCAGGTGATTATCTGAATATATTTGCATATTATTCTGCAAACATTATTATGAGTACAAAGCCAATATCGCTCACAAAATGAATGTAGGTGCATGCACAAAGAAAATCAACCTTCACTGACCATTAACATCCAGTCCAGCAAGCTTGTTGACTTCGTCATAGATTCCAATGTCAGGCAGGTTCGGCAGATTTGGATCTGAACGGCGAGTGGACGATTTCTGATGGAACAGCAAATGCAATAGCAAAAATAAGCATGAAACAGCCAGACAAACAGTTTCCCAGCAGTGGTTACTCATCTAGCTGTGGTACATCCAAGGTGAACACATTTTGTGTGATTCTCCTCTCAAACAATGGCTGTGTGCTCTAACTATCCCCCTCTCTACATACGTTTAGAGGTCTGTAAACAGAGAACAAGAGAACTGGGGGTTCTGCAACAAGCCAGTCCTTAAACACACCAGTACAGGAAGCTCAGGTTCCCATTGAGGTCAGGTGTCTGACACTTTCAGCAATCCATCAACACGGGCCGGGGACTGGGAGGTTCATATTCAAGTGACACTGCTACACTTTATTTTGATTGTCCATTGTTAACAATCAATTTACCATCAAGGGATTATAAAGTGTCAGAAAACAACGAAGAGAGTGTCATGTGACACTCTCCTGTGAAGAGTCCCAGCAGACATGCTCTCTCTGGGTTATTGTTTGGATTAAAGTCATAAACAGGCCCAGAAATGGACTGGATTGCAACTGCAATGAGCTCATGGTTACAAACGGGACAGGGGTCAGGCTAAGATCATGTCCCGTCACACACTTTTTCTTCATGTGCGTTTGTTCTACATCTTCATTCAAAGAAAGCTGCATGCAACATGATCAGCGCTAATGTCAATAGGTCAATAGTCTGTTGTTGTTTTTTTTTTACTTTGTTTGAGTTAGTTGTAGCAGATTATATAACACAGACCGAGGTCTTGAGGGTAGTTTAAAATATTTATATAACAATGTCAAGCTAATTTCAGACTCGTTTCCACACAAGGAAAAAACCCCACACAGTTTTTGTCAGTATAAATGTGTGTAGGGCATTCAGATGTGTCATCAACATTTGTGGTTCTCATCACATGAGCAACAGATAAGAGATAAGTAAGAGACAATGAAATGAGATGTCAGCAGTTCCTGAAAGAGACATGACTTAATTAGGAGGTATGATACCTGAGTCAGACAGGTCAGATTATTTATATTTAGAGTTTACTTCAGCTTACTTGACACTCGATTTTACCATGCACTGAATGACTCGTCATGAACTCACCTGGCTGACTTGTGTAAGTGCTTCAGCTAGTAGTTTCTGGTTGATACCACAAAGGTTGGCTACTTTATCTTGACACTTGTGATGTACGTTCATGGCACAATCTACAGACAAGACAAAGGGTGTTAAAAACAAAAGAGCACTTACATGACAACAATTAGTTCGATCACATCTGGACTGTACCTTCACACTTGAGGCCTTGTTTGACTAGACCCCACAGCAGACTTCCACAGTGATCGCAGAAGGTGGGACTCATGTAGTTGTTGGTCTTGAAGCGGTGTGGCATGTCAATTTTGAAGCGCTCCTTCTGGAACTGTGGGGATAAACGGGATTCATCGTCTCCATGAATGACCGGTGGTTCAGGGATCCTAATCTGTCGCCTGTGATACTTTACGGGCCTGCGCACCTGCCTCATCTGTTTGTTTCTTTTTTGCTCTGTCTTCTGCTTCCCTCTCTGAGCCGATACTGTCAAAAGTCACCACACTGCTGAATAAAAATCTCCCTTTCCTTTGTTCCCACGTCGGCCTCTACTGTGAGTTAACACGCCTCTGTGGGGTCACAGCCCATCCTTTATTTAGCCCACAGGTTGGTCCGTGTGTTTGATCATTTACTTGTAAAGCATTGTCTAGGTCAATTGATCTTTGATCGTCTTTATCCTCAAATATCAATGATCAGAGAAAATGTGGAGCCTGATTGATATCTGTCTTTGTAATAAACTCTGGCCCTCCAACATCTGCCTGTTCAATGATATTACCACCATTGTTCATAAGATTAAAGGCAGACACTTTACTGCAACAGAGGGAGAAAATGTCTACACCAAACTGAAATTTCAAGACATATGGAGAAGGCTCACAGTACATGGTGTACTGCACAAATATGTGATACGTACCACAGTATCCCGACTGTTGGCAGCAGTACCAGTACATCTGCCAATGATTTTGTCTATGCATTTCTTGTGGATGGCGGCATTGCATTCTGATAAAAAGATAGAAGAGATTTATATACTTTGATCAAAGATCTGAGCATAGCTTGTGTACTGGCCACAAAGTACTGCTAACAAAAGAAAAAGGATTTAGTATGCATTTATATCTATCTATGCAATGAGTTTCTATTTCAAGTGTTGCACAAAGCACAGGAGTTTTTAAATGACTGTACACTTACGTCTGCATTTATAGCCTTGCTTGTTGAGTCCCCTGTGAGAGAGAAAGTGACACAAATGGGTCAGTTTGTATCATTCGTTGATCATGTGAATAGTTTTCCTATTTAGTCGCAGTGCACAGCCACATTACACCCATGCCAATTCAAATATCAGGGTGTCATTATTCTTCTCATTATTTATCTTTACATTTTTTTCCTTCATTGAATAGGACAACTGAAGACAAACAAGCAGGGAGAGGAAGGGAGGGGACAGCACGCAGCAAAAGACAACAGGCCAAAGTTAAAATCAATGGTTTCCTTTTTCTACAAAGTTCCTCTCTAGTGAGACCACAATGATCTTCAAAGTGAGTAAACTAGTTATTACAGTTTCACCAATACGTTCACAGTCTAATTGATTTTGACAGACATCAACCAACTCAGAATAGTGTGTTAAATGCTAGTTTGCTTTTAAATGCAAAAGTCCCTAAACACTATGTCTTTAATCTATCGATGTCTGCTGTATCTGATTGTTGGTTTATGAGTTCCCCTCTAGCTGCTTTCATGATTTATTCATAGGGCTGAAGTGTAGAGCAGACTGACCAGACAAATTCTCTGCACACGGAGCAGAAAGTGGGCTGTCTGAAGAACGTGGCGATGAACTCGTGGTTCTTTATGAAGTGGATCTTGGCCTGTTTGATAGCCCCTCGTCTGCGATTGATGGTGGGAGCCTCTTCCTCCTTTGCAGGCTGCTTACTCTCTTCCAAATAGATAGATAAACACAGATCAGTCATACCACAACAATGCAATGGGAAAACAAAGGTCATTTGTATACAATCACACACTGATAGCCTTAATAAAACGAGACCCAGAGAAATTACTCTTGTGAATGCCTGACAAGATAAGACGAAATTAGCAAGGAAAAAGTTTTCCGTGTGGGGGGGGGGGGGGACCTATCCAGTCAGAGTATAGCAACACTGCACACTTCAAAGTTAGTCTATTAAAGTCTAAAGTATTGTCTGTTAATGTGGGCAGGCCTCTGTCAAACTAGTCAGATCAAACCACAACCACATAGAAAGGCCCTATCTAAAGCCAATGTTTAGTTTGTTCAACATGGCACACTTAGTGAAAAAGGGCCTGCGGCATTGGTAGATATAAAAGGCTCATTTTGAGATAACACGAACATATTTTTTCTTATTTTCAGGTGATAATACACTAATAAAAACATACCTGGAGCCATCTAAATCTTACACACTGGACCTTTAAAGATGTTTTTTGAGATTGCTTTTTTCAGTAATAAATGTTTCCACTGAATACTTTGAATACTTTTTAATACCTTCCCTGTAAACGTTTTATTTTATATAGGCTATTTCTCTTCATACCTTTAAAGACCATGGCATTGCTATTTATGTTTCCACTTTCTTTCTTTTACCTGTATCCCCTCCCTCCAGGAAATACTGCACTGCCATCATCACTTTCCCAGAAGGATGGAGATCCACCTGAACACAAAGTGAGACACACAGTTACACACAGACTGCCTGAGATAAAGCACTACAGGAACAGAGGACAGCTTGTAATGTCCTACCCAGAATTCAGCACGCCCGTTGGCTTTCTTGCAGCGCTCTGCAAGGACAGACACTCCCACAGTGACCTCAGCCAGCGGCTCCTCTGCTGTCTTCATCAGCAGTACCTCAAGCACACGACCCTCATAGATGTGCGCATCAAAACTGGCCTTCCACGCCGGGTACATGGTGGGTTTTCGCTGAACCAGGGTCTTACCTCGTTCTGGGAAAAGGAAGATGAAAAGAGAAAAAATCGTCTTATGTTTTCAAAAACAGGAAATGAGTAGGAAGTTACAGGTTTTTGAGGCAACAACTTGACCAGGGTGTGTCGACTGTCAAAGAGTTGCTTACCAGTTGTCAAGGCCTCTTTCATCTTGATTGCACAGAAGGGTGCATCGGCCAGAGGAGGCAGGACGCCCAAGTCGTATGAATTAAAGGCGATCCTCAAGAAAGGGGCCATGGTGACGAGTACCAAGGTCACCTGCTCTTAGAGACGGACAAACACAGTGTTACCCTGGTGATATTTATCAAGCATGGCATGTTAGTTACACACAGCGCTACAGTTTGAAATCATATTGCATGTTTACACACAGTTACATAATCTTGTGCATCAATTTTGCAGGCTCAAGTGTTATAGGTCTACATTAAACTGCACAATCTTTATGTACACAGTGGGACTGAATGATATTAGAGAAAGAAGATAAGAAAGTGCTTCTTTAGTAGACGTGAGAAATATTTAAAAACATATTCTTGTCAGCCTGAGAGACACCTGAACTCACACACATAAACAGTAGATCGCTGCGTCAACGAAGACAGAGCGACTTCTGTTGAACCACAATGAAATTCACAGAAATGGGCAGAAATTTGACTCTGGTTGCGCAGACACTTTGCATTTACTGCTTTGCTCCTTTCTCACTATGAGACATTTCCACACAGTTGCGCCCACATGGAGGAGGGACACAAAACAGCTTTACACCTCCGTCAGCAACAACTGTTTTTGTCTTGAAGATCTTCGATAGCAGTTTTTTTGTTTTGTTTTTTTGTATCTAACTTCAAAGTGTGGGAAAAGCCCAAAAGATTTTATAGGTCTACTGATTAAATTGTTTAAAAATAAATAGATTAATATATGGTGAAAACTAGTTGCATCACCCCACATGCTGGGCCCTAGTTACTGTATGCAAGACTTAATTATTTTTAGTAAGCTTACATGTGCTACAGACGTAGCCACAGCTTGACATGAGCCTATGCACCACCTGTTTTTTTCATCTTGCAAAAGGATTTAAAATGCGAGGTAGGCCTACTGTATGCCCGTCAATCTCATATGTTGGTCAGGTATTTAAGTTACACCCATGCTGTCTTGCGTGCCTAATCGCTCAGTTACACGCCTTTGTATATGTAGCAAATGCAATTTCAAATGTGCAGGCATCATTTGCAACTCTGACACTTTCTTGGTTAGCCGTGTCACTGTGTGCTTTTTCACTGTAGTTCCTGAAAAGCTGCAGCTGCAACAGCAAACGCCTTTGCCTGTGCTATAAAGGCAGAGCGAGCCTCAACATGTTGCTAATCCAAATACAAGCATGCAGTGCACCGCAGTGGGCCTACCTCCTATTTACAATCCAAAAAGCCATATCCGCCCACGGTAAGACCAAAAAAAGGAAGACGAAGAAAAAGAAGTATGCACTAAGAGGGGAGGGTGATGAAATACCAAGTCCAACTCATTCACTCTCCGCTGCTGTGGGCTGATGTCGGGGTTTTGGGAGTTAATCAATACCAAACGCAATGTGTGATTGAGGCCAGTAGTGATTGATCACCAAGCAAACTGTTCATGTGCAGTTTCGATTTGTCCCATCTGGTAAACTCTGTAGTTATGTTGCATGCACCAGGTACACTGTAACGTCCACCTAATTTCCTAATGATAATATCCTTATAGGGGCTATTTCCTAATAGACTTAATTGCACCAATGCAAAAGTGACGTTAGCAGAAGTAGCAGGTACTCTTACATAGTCTAAACGATACAGCTTGAGTCTGGGCTTAGAGGACACAGGCAAAACAAAAGATAAGCAACTATGATACAGATATTACACAAACTACTAGCTTTTCCATGTCAAGTATGAGTGAATCAGTATACTTGCATTGCTATTAAGTTATATGAAATAATAAAACAATAATAGAAAAGGGGGTGCAGCCTGTTTTTCTGTGACAGGAAAACAGAGATGGATTTTGTACAGTCATCTGCTACATGGCTGTAAATGCCACTTTACACCATGCTTTACTGCTGTTGAGGAAAACGTGTCCTCACATGTACTGTCTCTGAATCACGCACACGCTGTATAAAAGCAGCCACGGACATATTTCAAATAGCTCTGGATCCCGCACATGCCGTATAAAACACGATGGCTGTCACACAAAGTAGAGAGCAGTTGCTAACAGTGATTTATAATCCAAACTGTGAACATGCGGTTATTTTTCTTTTATGCAACACATCTCTCTCTACTCTGAAGGATGTGGTTGAAACGTCAGTTGACTGAACGAAAATGTCACCTTAGGTCTGACACCGTTTGGCAACCTCTCCGTGACAAAAGTAGCTTTTTCTTTAAAGGGAAGACCAAAAAAGAAAAGAGAGAGGGAGAGAGAGAACAGAGACGTCTGTACAAACATGTCCACATTCCTGCTCTCACCCGGTGTTACGGCGGATTCTGTGACCTGAACTCGGTATGCTGCCATAGAAACACACTTTTTTTGTCCGCGGTCGTAGCGTTAAAGAGTGGCGGCGGCGTCAGCAATGCCCCCGAGTCGTAGCACCTCACCGACCTGTCAATGTTTGATCGAGTCCAGTCACTTTCATATTCAACAGCCGATCTCGTAAAGCGCCATAAAAAGCTGACAAGGTTACAGATTCCGTCAGTTAAAAGCGAGGTGAGGGGTCGTTGCCTTAATAAGCTAGCTTTGGGTTAAAAACAAACAAAAAAAACGATGTTTTTTTTAAGTGCCGTTAAAGAGGCGTAGACACCGTGTTGCCAACGTTACCGTGTGAGTTACGGTAAAGAACCAGCGAACGTTAGCGCCAACGGTCACGGTGGAACGAGTTTGAATTTAACAGTTAAGTCTCCCACACAGATGCACGAGAAGGGGGGGTACAACTTTTCTGCATACTCCAAACGTCATTTAAAGTCTGTGGAAAAATAATGTTTACGTATATATGTATGTAAAAAAAAAAAAAAGAAAAGTTCCCGTTAAATTAAAGTCTCACCTCGTCGCCTCCCAAAACTCGGTTGCTTGTTTCTTTTCTTTTTTTTTTTCACCGCAGCACGACGAAAAGTTGCTCTTTCTCTTCCTCTCGTTTTTTCAGCTCTGTGATTCCGTCGATTGAGGAAGTGTGGCGCGCGCTCGCTGAGGCTTTCTCTGCAAGCTGTGACGTTTACCTGCTACACACACACACACACACACACACACACACACACACACACACACACACACACGTCTGCTGTGCCCCAGCAGTCTCAAACCATCTAGTTGCCCTATTTTCCCCATATGAGTTACATTATTGTATTATTCTACAACTTTAATACATGTTTATATATATATATATATATATATATATATATATATATATATATATATATATATATATATATATATATAAACTTTATTTATTTATATATAAACTTTATTTAAGGCGTTTTCAATCATACAGAAATGCATATATACATACATATACAACCATATATACATACATATACAACCTCTCCAAACAGTCCCATATTAGTACACTCCCCTTTTCCCTCCCATGGGACCAAGGGTACAAAAAAAAAGAGCTGTATCAATGGGCTAGTCAGACTGTTGACTAGAGAGAGCGCTTAGATAACATGATCTGTTAGAGATTCAACTTCTTCACATATTCAATGAGGGGAGCCCACACTCTAGTGAATGTGCAACAAGAACCTTTCCGTCTAATCTTGTCTAGCTGAAGTAAAGATAACACTTCCTGAATCCATTTCCTGAAGGGAATTTATTAGATTTCCAATTCATTCAAGATTACCCTACCTGTTATGATGTAGGGGACAAATTATATGAAATTTCCCTCATACCCCGGGTGCAAAATAAGCTATAAATACGAAATATAAAATATATACAGTGTAAAGCTATATATAGAAATACAGCAAATATACAACAGTGTAAATAATTCCACGCTTAAGTGATTAACTGCAGACCTGTTGATCATCTGACATGTGTCCAAGCAGCTCGAACTGTAGATAGAGATCTGCATTGCTGCTCCTGCTGCTGCTGCTGAGTGTGCCCTAGATTACTGTAGCATAGCCTACAATGTGGGGGAAGCGATGTGTTTTTTTTCGTTTCCCACTTATAGTGTTTGTGTGGCAGGGTATAGATGGGGGGAGGTCACGTGGTACTGTAGGCTGGGGTTTTTTTTGCTGGTGAGGAGGTGGCAGATTTGGCTCCCACAGCCAAAGTATCTTTTCTTGTCCTAAACTAACACAAGCAGTTCAAATTATCTATATCCTGTGTTTATTTCACGCCTGCCTTCACCCCCTCACACACACACACATACACACACACACATCTAAATATGTGTTCAAATGAGCAAATGCAGCTATTCTCATCACGATGACACTAATGAAATATTGGCTAAAGTGAAGACCTAAATGAGGAAATGCCGCAGATAAATTCCTGCAGAGTGAGTCATAATTATTTACAAGATTGTTTGTGCGGTGACAGTGCAAAGTAAATGTAAACCTGCCAGGAATAGGCTGACATGGCACAGGTGTGTCCGAATCCACACGTCTCCTTTGAGGACTTACATAACAGACAGATTGTGAGTCATGGTAGACACGGGATGTCTGCAGAGAAGACTAGGTGTGTGCACTGAAGACTCCATCGCCCAGCTGCTCTTTTCTGACTCTGACAGATGCATGTTCAAAGTGTGAGGAACCCTCTCTCTCTCTGTTCTTCCTCTAGCAAACACACACACAGCCGCACCCGCGTGGGATGTATAGGTTGTAGAGCAGGCGAATGTTAAATTTATCATCTAGAGTTTACAGAGTGACAGATGGAGATCCACGTAGGAAGTCCCAATGCATGGAGAGCACATGGAGAGCTATGGCTCTGCTGTCAGGAGAAAGTTGCATCAGTTGTAGCTGAGTTTGCTATTATAGGGTCATAATATATGAATATTTCAATGACTGACCCCAGATGGTAAATCTCAGTTGTAACTGGGAGATTAACTTAATTAGTAACGCCATCACTATCATTTTTACCCAATATAATATACCAAATAAAAAATACTTCTCATCAAAATATATTAAAATACAAATCCTAAAATAAATAAATAATGGCGCTGGGAACTTGTTCTTCGATCCACCCATTCCTGGGAGATTTGAGCCTCGTCTGTTGAAGACACAGACTCTCTGCATCACCAGAGTAAAAATGACCACCTGACTATATATATATTTTTTTGACCACATGAATTTCCTGTGAAATTACCACGTCCGACCAATAGGAAGCTACAGCCTAGCTTAGCATAAAGACTGGAACCAAGGGGAAACAGCTAGCATGCCTCTGTCCAAAGATAAAACATTTAATTGTATTAATCCATACAAAAAGTCAAAGTCTAAAAGTTTGTCGATCAGTTGATGGGTTATGTCATGTGTGATGTCTGCCGGATTATTTCTCAGACCAGAGCAGTGATTTCCTGGAGTCTCTGCTGGTTGCTTAGCAACTGCTCTAATTTATCTATAATTTGTTTAATCTGACAAGTTATGTTTCACTGGGGACAAAGGGCATTTTGTCAGATTAAACAAACAATACATCACCTGTTATTTTATTAATTAAGTGAGTTCCCGAGGTCGTAGTTGGTGGATTTTGTCACAAAGCCAGGCTAGTTTATGCTCGGCTAAGCTAACCACCTGCTAGCTTCATATTAAACAGACAGACATGAGAATGGTATCAATCTATTTATCTAATTCTTGGCAAGGGAGCTATATATAAAGTGAATTTCCCAAAATATTGATTCCTTTAAATATAAAATAAAAGACACCCTGACCATCTTTGCCTTGGCTCAAAGACTCCGACAGATTTTACTCTCTCAGTGACAGCTGCCGGCCTGTTGAGTGTGTTTATACTTCTTTAGTTGCTGGAGACAGAATGGACACGAGAGGATGGAAAGCACAATGCAGACTCCATGTTTAGGCAACGGGGATAATAAATGTTCAGTTGGAGGTGCAGAGTGTGCTGACGGCTGTGTGTTTTTCTCTGTTTGTCCTGTTAAGGGAGAGTGGGCTATTTAAAGCTTTAGGGGAGGTGGAATAGGTGTAACATTGACTTAGCAGTGTAGGCTGCAAAGAGTTTGCAAAGTGGGACATAAGAGTGCGTCCCTATATTCTTCCATCTTTTCTCTCTCTCTCTCTCTCTCTCCCTCTCCCCGGCTGAAGTGTGCCGAGAGACACAAGACAAGGTGCAAACCCAGAAACGTCAAGTCAATGTCAAGTGGACACAGATGTCCTATTTCTTAGTGTTTTTATTTAAATCTCCAGCTATTATGTAATAAAATCTTTCAGTTTCCCCTGAGGATCTGCTGCCCACACAACACTACGAAAGATGAGAAGGCATGCTGTTGTAACTCACGACATCAACACAAACACCGCATTGCCTGCCTTCTCAGACCAAAAGCTGGAAATGACCAGAGAGTTTGTCGGTGTGAGTTTGACTCTCAGGGGTCAGAAGAAAAAAAAAAAAACATAGATCAGCTCAGAAAAATATTTCAGGTTTTTTTTTTTTTTTGGCATCAGTTGTTAATGATTCCTGAGCACCTATAACAGAGCCGAATGCATCCAGCTTCATTGAGTAGGCTGTGAGTGTATGATTGATTATTTGCTTTTCTCTGTATCTCTCCTGCCTGCAGCGATATGAAAGTAAGTTTGGATTATGACACTGTTGCTGCCCCACTGTAAAGAAAAAAAGCTTTTCCACCATCAGCCCCACAGCTTGCTTTTATCACATGTTTTTTTAATTAATCAGCACACAGGGAATCCTAAATGTGCAACAAGCTCAAACCAACGATCCCCTGTTTCCTGCTGCTTTGCTGTAACCAGAAAAGTCATAAGTAGGAGTATTGTAAACAATGCAAACACAAGAGCTTTGTTTAACATATAGAAACATATATAGTATATATTAGACGGTTTATTGCTACTTTTAGTGTTGTGCAAAGACAAAATCAAGTCCAATTAAGAGAGGTTATTCCAGCCAACAGATCCAATAAGAAGGAACAGGTGTGGTAAACATGGGATAATAAAAAGGTTGGCACTCGTAAGGAAGTTGTGTATTGTGTCATAAACAACAGCGACAAAGGAAAGAAAAAAGTACAAAGATTTGAGAAATCTGAGAAGAGTGAAGGAACAGAGGAGGGAGAAAACAGAATCGGGGCTAGAGAGGGAGACCAGAGTGATGAATGATCTGTCCTCTATTTAGGACGAGGTGTCTGCAACTTTTCAGGAGCCCCAGAAAGCAAACTTTCTGCACGATATTCTGGGTCAGGAAGCCTCAGGGGGAGATGAGAAGCAGAGCAGGCCTGGCCTTTCTTTGGCCGCACAGCACACTGGTCTGTGTGTCACTCAGTCCCCGGTGTCTTCCCAAACAGCTCAAAGTGTGATCCGAAACACTCGTCAGAACAGGCCGCATGAAAAACATGACAGTGCACACGAGACATGCTCACACAGAGGGTGCTGCAAGTGTAATGTTTCCATTTTCGATGCATTTGATGAGCTCCATCAGCAAGGACGCAGTGACATGAAGTCAATGACAGCCTGATGCGCTTTAATGTTTAACCCACTTGCCATCTAGAGGACAGTCAGTGAACAAAGAGAAAACACAGACACAGACCTTTTCATCATTATAGCCTCTTTTACTTGCTTTCAAAATAATAGTGTTAGAAATTTAAACTTAATAATAATAATCAAGTATAGTACAAAGTCCATGACACTGATGATGTAGATCAGTGAAATAAGTCATTCTTGGATCAGTCCAGAGCAAAACAGTCTGTGCACAACTGGATGCGGACGCTTTATACAAACAAGAATGTACATTATGCTTGTTCTAGTTAAACGATAAAGACGTACTTGGCAACATTTTTGCATGTTCAGTAAATTAAGTAAGTAAAGTACAGTAGCTGAAGCTTTTGGCCTCTCGTTTCAGGTTCATTCCCTTTTATATCAGTGCAAAGGAAGCATAAACATTTATTTGTTCACTGGCAGGACGATCTCCAACAATACAGTACTTAGCAAAGCTACAGACTCTTCTATACATATAAAAGTCTCATACTCATTCTTTGATCCAGCGTGTGCTTCAAAGTGTTAATCATAGGGATGCATAATCCAGGGGGTGAAGGCATAACAAATTTGTTTTTTAAGATCAGGCCAAAATCTTGCATTTTCTGAGCGAGGTGTGTCTTTTCAGGCCTCCGTGTTTGCTCATGTTGAAGAAGTTGAAATTACAGAATATCCCTCTTCTCCAACAATCTCCAGTCTTCCCAATGATTTGGGAGGAATGTCGCCGGATCAGCTTCTGGTGGAAATACAGGTCACGTCGATGTAATGTTCCACACTGGCAGGTATCTGGGCCAACGCCTCTCAGCGGCTTTCAGCATCACACCTGCTGTAACAGCAGGCAGGGGACACTGGAGGTTGATAAAGTAGGTAATCGTGTCCCCTCTCAAAGAACACCATGTCTTCTCCTATTCAGTTCAAGCCAGGCAAGTTACATCTTGCAGACATAATCAAAATTTTGTGTGTGTTTTCTTCCCTGTGTTTCCTTCTTGGTTTCACAGCCTGTTTGGAGCAGAAGAAAGGGCAGCCGACTTCTATTTTTGGCTACCCAGAGTAGCCGATCCTATAAAACTGTGGCTTCTTCCATGGCATTAGCCCACCTGTAAGAAGAGAGGTTTCTACATCAGCATGAGCAGCATTTGTGCTAATAGAGTAATTTTAGTCTGCTTCCTCTTAAAAGCGATCAACCATACGCCTGTCAGCATGACACATGGCTCAATTATTAACTGAGCTAATTTATAGCTTGCTCTTGAATTTAATTCGCCTAGAGCTGTGAGTTTTATTAACGTTTCTGCCTCTGTCTTTTCAGTCCACACAGAGAAAACGCTGAAACTCCAAATTTGGTGATGCACATGTTTCCATTTCAGGATCTGTCTGTGGGTCAAGGACAACAATCCTATCTTGAGCGCATAAAACTCGTTGCAACCCACTGAGCAATGTGAAAGCAAGCCCCTGAAAGCAACAACTTATCAGCAGCGTGAGTCACTCGAACTGGAAAAGACATCAGATTATGGTGAATCTGTTTTAGCCCCCATCAGTGTGGCGTAGGAGTGCCTTCTTTTCACGCAGTGCTGCAATACTAACATCTTTAAATTGTCAATCTGTAAACATTTTGAAATTAGCTATCAAGTGGGCGCGCCTCTCACCTCTGCGCTGTGTGGTTGTCCACGGCTTTAAAGGTGTAGTACAGAGTGTTTTTGTGGTAAAGCTGGAAGATGTTGGCCTCCTCCTCCGCCTCTCCCTCCTGCTTGTCAGGTAGCTTCACTGTGAATCCCAGCAGGGGTAAAGTCTCTGACGCTACTTTCTCCTGCAGACAGAAGACTAGATTGTGAGATACATGGATGCAACTGTGGGCAATTCAGCACTTTTTAGTTTAAGCGTGAGTATGTGCTGTTCAGGTTAAAGGGGAGTGCATGTTTCCCCTCACCTCTTGGGCTCGGTAGGTGTAAAGCACCTTGTCTTTTAGGAGGAACCACAGTCTCTTCCAGCTCCTCTTGCTCTTCTTGCTGCGCTGTAGAGTGCCGCTAATGGAGCCTTCATCTGACACGGTCACCTGCGCGGCATAGGGGCAGGGAGGGACCGATACATATAAATCTTATTTACAAAACATGGCATAGCTTTCATCCACATCATCAGGAATGTGTACTGTGCAGCGAAGGCGGCCACTCCCCGCAAAGAGAGGATGGCACGTGTTGCAGGTGTACCTGGTTGAAGGAGACGGTGCCTTTCCGATGTTTCCAGATGTTTGGAGGATGAATGTTTTGGAAAACAACAGAGAGAGGACGGCTGGATCTGTTTGGACGAGGGCTGCCCTTACCTGCAGACACATCTCCCCCTGCAGAAATATACAAATACTTTTTACCTCAGAGTCGAGGACAGGGAACAAAAGTAATCACATTTTAGTGAGGAAAACAAAGAAATGTTAGATTAAACTGTATATTTTATGCATATTATGTACTGTAATCTAACTACATGCAACAAATCTATATGAACCACATTATGGTGCAACTAGCGTTCCCTATAAAATAAAATCTGCCGGCTCTGTCTGATTTTAGTCCACTGTAAGTGGGGCACTCCTCCTGCATGTAACAAAGCCTGACACTACTCGAAGAGCCTTTTTTTTTTGCTTAGAAAACTTCCCAAATGAGTGAAGAAACCCGGAAGTATCTAACTGTCAGCTACGATAAGAGTTGGTCAAATTCTCTAAATGCTAAGGAAATGTGCTCAGATGTTTCCTTCCTGATCCCCTTTAGCAAAGGGTACTCTGGACCATCCTTTGAGAGAGGAAAGGAGATAATGCCTTCCCACAATTCCTTGTGGCAGACCCACATTGTGTCCTCCATTGTATTATTACATAGGACAGTGGAAGTGCAGTGGGATTCTCCTTATGAGTTCTCCTTCACCTCACGCTTTCCACTGAGGTCAAACGAAGGTCTGTTTATGAAAAGATATTACTCGACCACAGCCTGGTCGAGTAATAGCCTGATGTATGAAAATATATTCACGCACGAGTATCCACACCTCTCTTCTTTAGCTCGTTGTAACAGTGATCACACACTTTGGCCATGCGGTCTTTCATGTATTTCAGTGGATATCTGTTCCTGGAGCAGCTCCGACAAACAATCTGTATCAAAAAACACAAATTCACCACAGGTTACATTGCATACGGATTAGAAAGCTCAGGAAACAATGAGCATATCCTGTCTAACAGATCGACTCACTCTTCCACAGCCATGGCAGTGATGTCTACGAAGAGTGAGGCTGAAATCTGAGGTACAGTTCATGCACATCATCACTTGTGAGACCGGAACAAGCGTGGGAGCTTTCTCTCCTAGACACAGCCGCAGGCGATCTCTGGCCTGGAACAAAGGCATCGAAAAACCTGCTTTGTCAAACTGCGGAGACTGATGAGGACAAAAGAATATCAAGTAACAACTTGATCAATCAATACAGAGAAGCAGAGTTTGCACACCTCTCCTGAGCAGCTGTTGAATGCCGATCCTCTGGTGTGTTCAGTCACTGTGCGGCTCAGAGTGTAAAACCAGTCCTCTCTTTCAATGAAGGAGCTGCAAAAAAATCACCATGATAAAAAATATGAGCGAAGCCATAAAAAAGTCATTAACGCCAAATCTGCAAAACATCAGCTGCAGTAGTAAACATAAAGTTTTATGGTGACCCACCCTGCAGACAAAGTGATGGCGATGTCCGCTCCTTCAATCCGCAGCACATTTTGGACATTTTCTACGATGGGTTTACTGACCTGGGAAATCAGACAGAGAGAGAGAGAAATAAAGACCAAACACTTCTAATCTGACACATCTGCATATTTTTCCATTCTTACTTTCTTTGTGAACCATAAACAGGTAAACTGATTTATTATTTAGGGTGTATAACTTCATATCAGCTCTTGTGTGATTTTGAAAAGGAAAACATGTTAAGAAATCTCCAACATTATGACATTAAATGACTTATTTAAAGACCTTCAACCCAGTGAGTGGCAGAGTAGTTCTTCAGCCTGTATTTCCCATTCTGCTGAGGGTAGGTGTACAGCAGCACGTCGTTCATCTATTAACAGGCAGAGATAACACTCATTATCCACAGTAAATCTCCAGAATAGACGAGTAAATGCAGAGCAGAGGGCGTGTTAGAAGGATACCATAAAATCTTGTTACTGTGTGTATGTGCAGCCACTCTCCAGTAGGTGGCACTCTGAGCTAATATAAACCTTCACACGGCTCAAACCGTCTGATTCACTGATGAGAAAAAGTCACACTAAACTGTTGATATTGTTTCTTTTATGATCAGTAGGGTGGTGCACGGTTACAGGTGCACAATAAATACATTGTCTACTAACTTAGACCTCAAATGTTGAACAAAACTCAACTTAGATGTTTGAGCTTCACTGTGCAAAATGCTGTATGTGCACTTTGTCACTAGAAAGCTGTGATCATTCATCTCTGAGTTTAAGACGACTGCCAGAAGTCAAACTTTCAAATTTTCAGATTTTCAGAAACCTAATCCTGTATATATTGAATTTTTATGATCACACACGCGTGCGATACTTCAGTAAACAGATATTAAAGATGAAATCAAACCGCATCATTAACCTTGTCATCATTTTACACACTGTCCAGGTGTGTTTTAGTACTTCAGTTATGAGACCTGCAGCTCCTGCGGACTTGTTTCCAACTTAAATAATACCTGATAACACGTGATCACCGTCAGGGTGGACAAACTGTGGCAGGATAAAAGTTGTGCAGCGAATGATCACCAACATTTCTCCAGAAGAGACATTTACGAGCTTTTTTAGTGTCGAGCCCAGACCGCAAATTTCTAAAACGCCACAGGAGGGAAACGCGCTTTAACGATGCTCTATGGATAATCTGCGAAGGCGTTTAATTATCTAATCTGTTGATTAGAACATTGCACGCCTATCTCTCTGTGTTGTGATTTTTACAATCTTGGACTCTTTTTTTGAACTGTGTGTCATGAAAAAGTTAGGAAAAATGGCATTGTTATTCGTTTATCCTTAAACACCTTTACCAATCAGATCCTTCTCCCCTCACCCTGCATCCTGCTCCCTGTTTATTTTAGCACCATCAGCTGAAAGGACTGTCTATATTAAAGGAAAGCCTCCTCAGACTAATATTTATCAGACTGAATTAAATTCACAACAGTTCACAGGTGTACGCGGATCATTCAGTTTATAGGGGAGCTGGCGTTGACCTTCCCTGTGCTGTCAGTAAAGCACTGGCTCAGGAAGTCGGCATTCAGAAACATCCTGCCAGGAAACCCTGCTCTTAATAGCTCAGTCTGGACATAGAAACAGACCAGCCCGACTCTTCCGTTCACATAAAGATGTCTCAAAGACTCACTGTCACTATATTATGAAGCAAATATAAATATTATAAGAAAATAACATAGCACGGTCGCTGCACATGTGTGTATTAGTTTAAATACTCCAAACAGGAAGCAGCATTTACCAAAAACAGATGGCGGGGCTGTCGACTCTTCCTGCTGACCTTCATCAGGGTGCCCTCCTTCACAAAGACCTGATTTAAAAAAAAAAATACACTCAGACTTCACAAGTCATGACACACGAGGGGGCATCTGCAATAATTAACGTTGTTTTTAAAGCCAGGCTGGCTGGGGATTCCCAGATGAATGATTGTGTAAAGGGCAACACAGGGGTGGTGCAGGGCAGACAGGGTGGGCTGGCAATCAACGGACAGAAACAATGCCGTTATCAAGAGTCATACCCTGCCAGGCTGCAGCAGGTCCCGTTGGCCACGGACGCTGTACTCTATGTTGACCAGGCGCAACAAGTTCTCCTGAGACACAAAGAGAAAAAAGAAGAAAGACAAGGAGGGGGAAAAATGAGACGCCAAAACAATAACAATGAGCATTACCAGAAAGCCAAACTATTTTCATGACCCCCTTTGTTTTTAGACACAGTTATCACCTGCTGGGTCTTTTTACTATTCAGATATGTCATCATTTCACGCTCGAGTAGCCACCAAAACACAAAAGTCTAGGTACAGTACAGCAGTGCACTTTGCTCACGATGACAATGCTAACACGCTTAAGCTGGCACAGTCACATTTCAGTTCAGAGCATTTGCTAATTAGCACTAGGAACAAAGTAGATCTGTATATCAGTATAAAGTTATAGCTCGAGTGTGTAGAATTTAGCGGCAAAGGTGCAGATTGCATCCGACTGAATACCCCTTACTTCACGCTCTCATTTCAAAGGCAAAGGAGAAACTACAGTGGCAATGTGAAAAAGCAAACAAGTGTTCTCTTTGCCCTCTTTTGGGCTGACGCAGAAACAAAGTGATTGGTGTACTCTGTGGAAGAGGACCCCCTTAAATGTTACACACTTGTTACTGTTAACAGTTTCAAATCATCATGTATGGATGGAGGCAACGTGAATGTGTGCAACAGCTTTATTCATTCATTCATCTAATAGTTGTTGAGACGTTTGCCTCAAAATCCATCTAGTCGAACGGATCGAGTGGTCACAACATAAATTTATGTTTAACGTCACAGTATAATACAAAAAAAAGTTTGAAGGGGCACCGAGACAGAAAAGGCTGGGAGCCACGACTCTACTCCTTTAGGAGTGTAAAAGAAGCCGAGGTTAAACTGGATAAAAAGGCAGGCTTTCATAAATGTCCTCATACTGCAGAGTTTGGTGTCATGAATGCAGATTCAACCTTAAGTAAAGAGTATGATTTATATGCTAAGGTTAGAGGTAGGAGAGATGTAATATCATTTTGATAACTTGCCTGGAACGTGCTCTCATATTTCTTCTTCCTCTGTATACATTTAGTCAAATCTGTACTATGAAAAGTAACGCTACATTTACTCAGGGAGCAGTTAACTTTCCGCCTCAGATAATCTGTTTAAGACCTGAACAAAAAAGTTAGAAGGTGTCCAGTTTCACTGAGAACTTACCCCATGTTTTAAACTGTCATTTACTTGGTCTGCAATGTCAGAGACTACATCCACAGCGGCTGCATAAGACAAACAAAGAGAGACGAATCACGAGAGATACTTCACGTTCACCGGTAAACACATTCTCAAGACAGATCAGATGTTGATTTGTTCTTTGTCTCGATGTACAAAAGCACCAGACATGAAACCTAAAAATGAGTCAGGAGCCTGGATGTGTCTACAAGCTCGGACCGCGGTGGCTCCCTTATCAGAGATGTGAGATAGTGTTGTCTCAACTGGCCTTCTCATGAATTACACATTTTACAGTCGTCACACAGAAGTGAGCTGAAATGACTGCCTGGTGGGTCGCCACCACAAACAAAAAGATCTTAAATTGGCTCTCTCATGGCCATCTGTCCAAGCCAAATGAGAGCAGATAAATTCACTGTAAACACAGAGCTACAAACAAAGGCCAGGAAGACTCTCCGGTGACTAACAGCCTGTGTCCACACTGAGTGGTTTGCCGGTTGTTTACGATACCTTGGGTATCTTCATATTCCTTAGAGTCCGGGGAGAGGTTGTTCAGGTAATCTGTAAGAAGAGGGAAAGAAAATGGAAGCGAAATGCTGCGAGCGTAATATATTCTGATTCAGAAAAAGTCTTTAAACACAAGACTCACCAGTGAGGACCATGCGGTACTGAGCTACACGCACAATGACCTGCAGGAGCTGATGTTTCAGAGACACGTTCTCTCCGGCTGGACTCTGCTGCTGAGACAGATAAAGCAAATTCATTTTCGTTGTATCTTTGCTGCTGCCCGTTAGGAGTAGAAATCCACAAACAGCATGTCAGATTAATTACAAACAGAATCACTGAATGCATTAAAAAAAAAAAAACTGGCAAAGAAAATGAAAGTTGAGCAGAAAAAAACAGTCGTATTTTAAGTGTGAACAAGCGCCAATGACACAGACTGCTGGTCAGCACGGCGCCTTGTATGCTCATTTTGTTGTCAAAGTAATTTTACTATTTAACCTGGAGCTTTAATTTTTTTTGGGTCTTTGAGCAGGTTTAATTCGAAAGCATAAAAAAAACTATTCAGTCAGCAGTTTCTCTTATTTAAAAACTGAAAATTACAAACTCATAATCAATGAAACTCATCACGATTAAAGGAATACACAGAAAAGAGCTGACCCACTGACGTTAATACTTTAATTCACAAAGTGCTGAGGAGAATCAAAAGACTTTTAAACGTGAACGCTCTTAAATCAGGCGGAGAAAACTGCCCAGCTCTGCAAAGGCTTCTCCTGCGTAGGTCTATAAACCGGAGGCCTATCGAATCTTTTTCTTTTATATGTTTCATATCCAAACATCAACTTAATAGCTTCTCCGGATGACTGGTTTTAAGGAAACGCTGCCTTGTGTCTGTTCATTTAATTGAGGTTAATCATAAGCCCTCCCTAAAGTGTATTGTTTTGATACTTTGTGGAGCTCGGAGCGCTGCTGGGAAAGGCATCACATGTGAGTTTTAAGATTCCCTTGTTTTTAAAGAGACGTTAATCGTCGTTCTGAGTGTGGCTCACACCAAACGAACATTGTTTTTAACATCTAAACATACGGTCTATGTTTTTCCTTTGGGTGTCATGACGGACGAGAACACTGCGTAGTTCTTTTAAATGAAGTTTTACTCACTTAAATGTCTGCTGTCCAATTTCCCTCGTAGCTTTTAAAGGTTTAAATCTTTTAGTCACGAGGGCTCACTAACACACACGTAGGCGCTCAGACAACGCCGCCGCCGCCGCCACAACAAACCACGCACCTTATCCCCGCCGTTGCACATCAGAGGCACGCGCGCAGTCTGCCGATAAGAGATGATGCTCAGCGATAAGTGCGGCTCTTGATAACCATCAAATATGTGAGGTTCAAACCGAAGTTTCTCTGTTACTTTCAACCAAAACCTTTGCAATCTTTCACCGCCGTGCCTCGAGTGTTTTCCGCTGAATTCATTTAATCATTCCAAACATTCCCAGTAGTCCTGTTTCCCGTGTGTTTGCACATTTAAGCAGTGAGCAAAGCAGCTTTATATAACATAACATGCGAGGAAGAGCAAACAGACCTCGCTGAAGTATTGTCATACCTGCAAAATACATGTTTTATACCCAACTATGTTCATTATGTGACAAAAAATCAATAAAATAGTACTGTGTATAGTATGACCTTGGCCTTGTAAGTAAAGATACTATCATAGTTGTGCGTTCTCATGATTTTATGATATTTGTCTATGAAACTGTGAATTTTTAAATGTTTTTTATGTCTTGTTTTGTGTCTGTCTGACCTCAAACTGGTGAACAATCGCTGCGAAGGCAGGTGAAGTTCTGCAGCTGTCGTCCAGCAGGCTCATGCTTCGGTCGTAGTGGCCGATATAAGTGGTAAAAACCAAGAACTCTGCTTTTCTGGACAGGAAGATGTCTGCGATCCTCTGGCTCTCCTCCCTGAACGGAGAAACAAAGCAGAGGGGATGGAGGAGAAGCAGCACGCACCGGTGCTCGGGTTATATTTAATGCTTTCTGAGCTGCTTTAATGTGCGTCCTCTGTGGGAGAAAGGGGACAAGTGTGGAAGATAATTCCTTGCGCCTGTGTGTCTCACCAGTTTCGGATTCGATTCTCCAGCTCATTGAGTATTCTGCGGTGCAGGGTGTAAACATCGGGCAGCTCATTGAGAATCTCCCGGAGCCTCTCTTCATCCAGCACGGGCTCCCCCTCGTCCCCGACGGCTGCTCCCACCGCTTCCCGAAAGTCCTGGTGGGATGGTTATCGTGTAGTTTATGTTCAAAATCTTACTTACACTTTCACTAAAGTCTGTATTTCACCTCTGTTTTCCCTCCCATTCTTCTTCGGCAGTACAACACGATAATATCTGACAGCAGAGAGTGCACGGAGCTAATATATCAAGAAGCCTCGTCATTGATTAGAGCGCTGGTCACTAGTTTAATCCCCACACCAGAGGGATAACATCTAGGAAGGGAAGTAACAGGGAAGCACTTGTTCCTCCCTCATTATCACTGCCGAGGTGCCCTTGTGCAAGGCACAAAAGCCTTAACTACAGATCAGACTCAGTGTCCGTGGATGAGGCTTTTAGGGGCGGATGTGAATGAGCGTGGAGCAAATGTTCCCGGAAAAAGAGAAATTAGCCTATGAGCTAATGTATTCTAGATAAATAAAGGTGCACAACCTTTAACGAAGTTTAATAAAAGTTAATACAGAGTTAGTACACACACACACACACATCAAATTTTTGACAGCGCAAGACGGCTTCAGAGAGGCGAGTGGACAAATTATTTGAGGGGATTTAAGAGATAAAACGTAAATATGAACTGCTTCAGCCCTGCAGAGCTCAAACACCCATTGTAGAAACTACTATCCCCTCCCTCATCGGGATACATACATGAGAATTATATTGCAATATTAAATTAGACGAGAATATAAATACATCACTTACTTCCTGCAGGAGCTTGAGGGCTTTTACATGTCTGCGGACAGAAGAATAAATACTCAATTAAAGAGGAGAGCGAAGGGAACCTGATTAAAAAAGCAGCGATGTTTGATAAGGTAAATGAGTTTGCGTGTAACTTACAGTCTCTCCGTATCCACCAGGTCTTTCGCGATATAAAAGGCCCTGGATCGGCCGTCAGGCTGTAAAACAATCACATTATTTACTTGTAACACGCCCAGGGTTAGGATGTACTCAGGCATTTTGGCAGCAGTTCAAGCAAAATACGTCTGGCTTCCCTCTCTGCATCTACATCGTCTCCGAGCGACAGTCAAAATGAGGACAGCCCCATTAACCCCCATTAACCTGCATTAATATTCTGGCTTGTGAGGGCAATTTTGCAGTTGCCCAAGGTGAAAAACAGTTCACTTTGTTTTTATTTTGTGCTGTTGTGCTCTTCAAATATGTGAATATGTGTATTTCTGCCAACCGCTCGGCACAAAACAAAACAAATCACTTTTTAAGGATAATGAGTAACTGTCCTTTTGTGAACTGTAAAAAAATGGAAGATTTTACGTGATCTGAAACACTAAAAAGTTCAATTCAAGAACGGATATCTGAAACCTGAACAGCAGAAGCTCGACAAACATTTATCAGAACCAACCTGTCTGTCATAGTTGCTGTCTGCACCTCCGTCCTCCTCTTCTGAGGTGCGTCCTTGGTCATCCTCGGCCGCCGCCTCCCTCCCGGCATCACCCTGTGGAGCGAGCGCCACTGAGCACACGTTGTAGGCTTCTGTATAGGCACTAGTGAGGAAGAGGGCACTGCGGTTAATATAGCCAGACGTAGCAGTGTATGTATTAATATAACTCCTGAGTGAACCGATGTCCTAAACTTCAAATACTAGCCTGGCTGTGTACCTAAAATGACCTTATCCACCTACCAGCATCTCTGAGGCTCGCTGATTAACATGTTATGTCTTGTTTCACATAACGAGACATAACATCACATGAACAACAGCAAAATACCGTTCTTTCATGAGTGTTTCTTAAACTTTTTACACTGCGTGCCACCTCAAAAATATCATGCTCACAAAGTACAACCATTACGACGTTACGACGTTAAAATGCAGTAGTGTAGTCCAACCCTGTTCAGCTGCAAACAGCTTAAAGAGCAGGCAGGTTTATTCCTGATAGGAAGGTTATTTATTCAACCGGAGCTAACAAATTATTTAGTCGTCTTTTTGTCACATTTCAGCTCACGTATGTGTGCTACTGTCAAGAATATATAGAAGATATAGAAGATAAGATATAGAAGAATGCAAAACTTATCCCGTAGTTTATTTTCTCTAAATATTTGAGATATAAGATGAGCTTAAATGTGCTGGTAGACAGATTTTGTTACTGCTGCTGCCGGCTGTAGCTTCACATTTCCTGTACAGACATGATGTCCAAGAACTCTCTCCTGCTCCAAAAATGTTAAAATATCCAGTATTTCTTGAGACAAACGTATATTAGAGAACCATCAGGGGAAGAAAAAAACTAATGTAAGAGAAATGTTCTATATGTTCTTCCTTCTTATTCCTTTAATCATCTTTTGACCCCTGGTGGAGTCCAGGCCTGTAGATCGGGAACCACAGGTGTAGTCTTTCAGCTTAGTTTCAACACTAATTTGACTCGGTGGTTTCATAATATGAACTGTATTTAGTCCTCAAACCTTCAGCCATGTGAGAATAAATCAGACGAATTTCATTTAACCATCCATATCATCTCGCAGTCATCTACATTGAAATATCGCTATAATAAACATTTTCAGCGTTAGGAGCAAATGTGATTACATGAAACACTGCAGGTCTGGAGAAACCAATAAAATGATCCTGAAGGGCCTGCGGTGACAACCGTACCCAACCGGGGATGCATGTCGGTGTTTTATGCCACGAGATTTCTCTTCTGCGGGGAGCCCAAATGAATATGCTAATGGCTGCAGCTCAGTGGGGAGTGTAAGCTATGCAAATAAAAACACGTCCTTCAGTTACAGTAGTGATGCACTCATCGTCTACGTGACCAATTGCCTTGCCAATGTTCCTGCCACGTTTCACTCCAAGCACCGGCGGATTTAACCCCACTGCGATGCAAATTAGTTACATATGAACAACATATGCGAGCAGCTCGGATCTCTGCATCGCACACGTTAAGAGCTGCACGGCCCATTACTGCTCAAGGGATCAAACTTTGGATGAGATGCCACGGGGTGTTTGAAACCACAAAATGCATGCATAGATTCTATATTAGTCTTTTATATCACCCGGACATAAACTGCCAGTGACACTTCGCAGTCCTGCTATGTTGTACGACTCGAGGCAAAATCTATGTGGATAAATTACAGATAGAGATAAGAAATAGCCATTTTCTTTTAGCCTCAGGTTGACTGGTGAGCCTATTTGTTCCAGTTATAGCAGTGATGGAGCAAAAGACACCAGAGATCTTCAAACTATGATGTGCTAATATTGCCCCTTCGGGCTACTGTAAAACTAACAATCTCAACCACTGACTCTGCTGTCCATCCAGATATTGCTTTGCTGTGTACTCACTGAAGTTTAAAGAGCGGAAATAATAATAATAATAACAATTATGCTGCAGTTTCTGTTTAATGCTAACATAAAGTTCTTACTATGGAGGCGTGTAACTTTTGCAATTGTGCGTTTTGTGATGGAAAAGCAGTTATTTTAAATAAACCTGGCGCTGAATGAGACGCGTAATATTAGATTAGTGAACTTTAGAGTTTGCGGTATTGCAATATTCTTCAAGAAAGCACCTGTTTGTATACAACGTTTGTTGTTTCAGATTCACATTAATGCAGCAGAGGTGACCTGGCGACAGATCTTTGTGTTATTCTATCAATGAATTTATTGTTTGTCCTACAATGCTGCTTGAAAGTTTGTGAACTCTAGGGACAGTCAATATTTTTGCATAAATTACTAAAATAGATTAAATTTATAATTAATTTATGATAAATCAAATTTCATGGGTCAAAAACGTGTGAGCCCGTTCAGTTTTTGGAGGATTGCACCCCCTTTTGCGCACAACAACGAAACGGTTTCTGTGGCGACTTATCTGGCTCTCAAATCTGCTGCTTTTTGCCAACTCCTCCGTGCAGAACGCAGCTTGTCGAGTGAGGTTGGTTGTGCGCCTGGCATGAACCGCCCGCTTCACGTCCCACCACAGAATTATAATTGGATCCAGGTCTGAACTTTGACTGGTCCAATCCACAGACACAATCTTATTCTTCCTTGGTTGTTTTGCTTGTACGTTTTGGATCATTAACATGTTGCAGGTCTATTTTCAGCCAAGCTTTCACTTCACAGTCGATGGCTTGAGATTATGTACCATGATTTTACAATATTCCTCAGAAATCATGACTCTCTGGACTGTGTGGAGCTGTCCAGGATGAAGATCAGGCCAGCATCGTGATATTCCCACCACTGGCAATAGTTGACATGCAGCGCTGACTAAATGTGTGGTGAATTTTGTATTCATTTGTCTGTAGGATGGATATGCAGAAACCTCTTTTTTCATCTCCAGGTGCTCTCTGGGAAAGTTGAGATGGACAGTTTTAATCTGTTTTGAAAACAGAGGCTTCTTCCGAGCAAGCCTCTCATTAGAGCCACGTTGATTGAATTTTCTTTCTGTTGTGGAAGCGTGCACATGTGTCCCCGATGCAGCGGGAGAGGACCGCAAATCTCTAGATGTGTTATGTTTGCGTTGGCGTTGAAGGTTGTCTGCTTTGCATTCAGTTTCATTGCTCTCCATTTGTAGATGAGCTGCCTCAACAGATTGAGCTCTTAGATGAATTGATAGCTTTTCTTTAACTCTCGGCATGATGGGTTCGTTTAGTAAGATTAACCTGCTTTCATCTCTGTTTCAATCAGTGCTGCCTAATTTCTTCCCTTTTTAAGTTAAGTTAACTACTGACTTTGTTATTTTGGGCAATGTAGTCCAGGGATCACTAACTTTTGCCTTTACAAAAGTATTTTTAGTTTAGTCTTTTAACTACATGATTGATTTCCTCAAAAAACATATATGGAAATTGATAAACACAACCTGATTCTGATGAGATAAAGAAATACGTTAGCGACTTATAGCGACTTACAGAGAGGAAGGAAGGAACAGAGTAGATTTAGCATGTATAGCTGTTGGTAGTGCTAGGAGAGAAGCTACTCACTACTATTTATTTATGTGTTTATAAGTTTTAATTCATCTGTTCTCAGCTTAACACACCGTAGTCTTACACATAACCCCAACGATGAGAGGGAACCGCTGCAGTGAACTACTGCTGACTACAGAACACACTGCGATTTTATCTCAGCCTGTTGTTCCTGACTGGATAGAGAAGAGCAATGACTCCAAAACGCTCTGACTATTAATCATCCTGGGCGGCCTCTATGATATGGGCACAGCCAACAGGAATGCAGGGGGGGATGGGTTAATGTCAGCACAATGTGGTTGATCATACCAACAAATAACACCACAACAGGGACAACAACAAGAAGCTCTCCCTACAGCGTCAACACAAGAGGCTGTTTTCACCACTAAAATGTGATTTATGAATGAAACAGACCTGTTTTCACTTAGATCTGAAGAGACCACCACCACCTCTACCTCCAGCATTTCCCTCTCTGCCTCCCAACATGTCCCGACAACGCACAGACACATCACAGTATCACAGTACATCTCACTGCATAGCATGAGGAAGCACTGCTGCCACAGTGCTGTCCTTCCTTCCTGCTGTACATAACAGAACGTCCATGTCTGCTGTGATTGCAGCATCAGGGGGACTCGACATAATAAATAGTTGTAAATCCTGCACCCCGGGGGGGATGTTAAAGTCTCACAGTGGCTGAGCATTAATAAAAGAGACTTGTGCTCTGTTGTAAAAGATGGCAAAGATCACTAATATGATGTCTAACAACCGAATCTACATGAGCACACAGACGCAGCATCATAGCTGCATGAATGGCAATCTCTGCAGGTCATTTGGTCGGCCTCAACTGAACCGCTTACTTGGGTTGATATTTTGTATCGATGTTCGTGGCCCTCAGAGGATAAATCCTAGAAAACCTTTTCTTCACGTCAGATGTTTTAATTTATCCACTAATAACATTCCCATCAGTCCTCAGCTAGACTTTAAGTTGAGGACTAAGCAAATTTTGGCACGCTAACATACTAAACTAAGATGGTAAACAAACACTATACTTGGCAAACATCAGCATGTAAGCGTCATCACTTTGTGCACGCTGGCATTTAGCTCGAGTACAACGGCACAGACCTGCTATGAGAGCTTTAGACCGGAGGTCTACAGCAAAGGCCAAGGAGCCCAACGCTAATCAAGAGACAGAGCAGAGACCTCCTGCTGCATACAGTATGGTAGTAATGGCCGACAATATCGTGTACGATTGCACAAGGATTCATCTGTTGAAGTCTGAGGCTTTAGACTCTTAATTATGTTTGCTTACCTTTCAGTTTCCTGCTCAGCTTTATTCTTGAACCCAGGAAGGCTGCTCATGTCCACATAGCCGTCAGTCTCATTGGCAGAGGACAATGCCCGACTGGGACGGTCAAAGTAGTCCCTGAATGGTGTCTGTCGGACAGGTCTCCTCTGCGGGACCTGAATGTTCTCATAATCCGAGCTGATGGCGGGAACATTCTCGTAGTCTGAGGTATCCGTGTTGGGGAAGGAGATGGAGCGAGGTTTGGTCAGGGGAAGAGGTATGAAAGGCACACGGGAGCGGTCCTCGAAGGACTCCACCCTGACGACGCTGCGATTGAGGAAGGCCACGGCGTTCCCTTTTCTCTTGCTGTCCTTGTAGAACAAGAATTTGGAGGCCGGCTCAGGTGAAAGATGAGGTTTACTAGCACAGCGTGAGTTTAGCTGTGGAGAGCTACTCAAGCTTTGTCTATCCAGATCCAGCAGTCTGCCTGGCGTGTGGTGGCTGGCCTCCGCGGAGGGCTTAAAGGAGGACGGGTTGACATCCACCACAGCCTTGCTGTCTGTTTTCCGCCGAAATTTAAGCATCAGGAAACGTTTTAAGGAGGATTTCTTTTTCCTGTTTTTCTCAGACGAGTCTCCTTCGACGAAAAGCGAGGGGGAACTCTTCGTGATGGGCCTCTTGGTGATGTAGGCCAGCTCAAACGGAGGAGGGATGTCCACTACGGATGTCGGAGTGGACAGGCCACTGGATGACAAAGGTGAGTCGCGGGAGAAGCTTCCAGATGAACAAATGGCACCTCCTTGTCTGGGGGAGCTGTAGATACCCATAGACGTGTCATGTCCCTCCATGGAGATGGAGCGAGGGTACAGCGACAGGTAGTGAGGTTTGGCGTGGCTCTTGTGCAACGCTGAGCTCAACATGGGGCTGCTGCTCATTGCAGGTTGCCCGAATCCGCTCATGTAGGTCCTCTGAATGAAATGCACTCCCGCCTCAGACACATTATTATTAACTCGGTGTGACAGTGAGCGGGAGAGCATCTCTGCTGACCTCTTATCCAAAGGAAAAACATTTTCACCCTCTGAACTGTGCCCCGGCTCCTCGTAGACGTGCTCATCGCTGATGTCCTGCTCCGTGTCAGTGGTGTCATCCAGAAACGGCACTATGTGACCATCCAGGTCATCCGAGTCATTCGGAGAGTACAGCTGGCTTTCTGAGAGAGAAGATGTCAGCGAGGTGTCGGTGTCCGTTGGCACAGAGATGGACACCAGCCTGAACCTCGGCTGGTAGTCCGAATCATTCAGCAAAGCCTCTGCTGTCTGCGCTTTGGGTTCTTCCGCCCTCCATTTCTGAAATGTTCTCATGTTGTTTTCATCACTCCTGTGGCAGATGTATCCATTGTTAACAATCTCCACATAATCCTCAGAGGACTGTCCATTTTTTGTTGTTCCCTCGCATTTCCCGGCTGATATTCCGCCGCTGTTTACGGACAAAAGTTTCTGTGGTGTACGGTGACTCTTATTCCTCTGCATCATCTCTCTGTTAATAATGTCCTCTGAAGAGACGTAATAAGGCTCATGCGCTGGATCATCCTCCTCTGCAACATGCCTCTTAGCTGCATCACAGACCTGGTGTTCAGGAATAAAATCATAAAGACCAACGTTCTGTACTTTTTTGCAGTTTTCCTTCGTTTTATGGTCACGTCTAAACTTCAGGAGGTTGCGTGTGACGCCGCCATCAGGAGCAGACTCCCCTTCTTTCTCTTCTCCATCTGTTAGGCAAACCTGTGTGTCATTAATAAGGAGACCAGATTCGTCTGTGAGAGACTCGGTTAAATCATCTGCTGTACAGTCCTCCGTCTCATCCTCCTTGACTTGGAGCTTTCCCTGCCTCTCCTTCACGCGTCGGCTTTCAGCAGAATAACAGCCTGCCTCCCCGTCAACGCTATTAACAGAAATGTCTCCCACCGAGAGGCCATCTGTGTCAGCCAGCGCCTCGCCCGCATCGCAACCTTCGGCGTCCATGTCCTCCGTCACGTCTGTGTCAACCATCTCCACCACCTCCTCGGAGTCCGCCGTGAGCCCGGCATCACTGGCCCAAAGTGTTTCCAGGGAGTCCACCTCCTCTGTCCGAGCGCTGTCAGTCAACCTCCAATCCTCGTCCATTTTCTGAATCATGTCATCATCCTCTTCCTTTTCCTCCTCCGTCACCTCTCCGTCATCCGCCTCATGTGACACATTCTGAACATCTTTCTGTGCCGATTTGAGGATGTAGGCGTTTAATTGTTTCTCCGCCGGCAACCTGTCTGCGACCGCTTTGTTCAGGCCATTTTCCGTCGCGTGCACTTCATCAACCTCGCCATCTGAAGCCGGCGAGCTGCCATTAATGCATCCGCCCTGGTTGCCATTAAGTTCTGGTGTGACTTTAGGTTTTGGGGCGATACAAGGTTTAGGACCTCTGGCTGCAGACATGAGAGGGGAAGGCAGCTTCAGGCTGGCGTGACAAACAAATCTTGGCTTTGGAGCAACAGAAGGCTTGGTGCAGTCTGAAAGAACAACAGGAAGAGGAAACTGTAAGATTATGCGCTTTAAAATAGCCTACAGGTCATGTGTATTGTGTCCCTGTGACCTAAAAATTCTCACAGATTCTAGATATTGTCATACGGTCGCAGTCTGACCTTTTTTTTTTTAACAATATTTGAAACTTATCAAATCTGCTTCCCTCATACTTTCCAGAAAGAGCCACAAAAACTAAAATTTTGGTACTAAAAAGACACAATAAGAGACTTAAAATGAGTAATGTTTGCTTTTACATCCTTTGAGAAAGAATACAAAATAATCTAAGGGATTTCCCTGACTCACTTCCTGTGATTCAAGACAAAACCTCTCTCAGGCTACTGAGAATAAGACTTTATAGGCAGCAACAACAAAAAAAAAGAGCAACACATTTAATTCATGTATATTTAATACATTTAACTCGATGTGATCAGTGTCAGAGAAGGCCCTCGATAATCTAAAAACCAGGCTCACTGTATGTACTACTTTTATTAAAACACAGAACAGTGTTAACATGTTGTTTTATGTATCTATCCCAAAACTACAAAAGGCATGCTGGGTTTTTGTGTTTCTGTCTGACTGAGTGTATTTAGTTAAGAGGTTACACCCATTTATGGTAAACTCATTGAAACGCCTTAATAGATATGAAATGAACAATTAACCAGCATTACACACAGCGCGCACTTTGTCTGCCGTACATCCTGTTGCTACCGTTGGACTCACCGTCTATTCACGGGAATGTATTTTTAAAAAAGTCAAATATAACTTTGCGTTTGCTCACTCACTTTCTTAAATAGACTAAATATCCAAACACACAGTGAAACAGAAGCTTAAAGACCGGCAGCTTCAGACCAGCCTCGACTTCTAAAATAAATAAATCACCTCACCTGTGTTCATTTTGGCGAATCGGCCAAAATCTCCAACATCTCGGAAGCAGCTTCCACAATTTTATTTAAATAACATCAAAAAAAAAAGAAAAACTGAGTTGAAGTGTCCAAACAGAGGGCGGGTGAGTCTGACTGAACACAGCTCTGTCTATCCTCCTCCGAGAGGGAAACGCTGCTCAGCTGATCGTTTGTGCGTCCTACAGCGCGCAGGACGCGACTGGAAACCAAATGGAGAGAAAGCTCGATCGTTACATTACCACACTACACCACCACCCTCCAGGAGCCCTGGTAGAGCAGCAGCAGCAGGAGCAGCGTGTCCAGTCAAGTGTTGAAAGTGTTAACATCAGGCTACGGGGTGGATTAGTACTGCAGTGTGGATGCTTTGACGGTGGTAGGGTTAAATATTTACAACAAAACCAATAAGAACATTTTTAAAATCCTAAACCAAACTACACGTAAAAATAACTAGATAGTAGATAAATCCTTCATAGATTAGTCATAATCCTTTAATGAGGACAACTTTTGGGTTGCCAGGTTGTGAAACGTGTTTGCCTAACTGCACTCGTCAATCATTTATTACAAACTTATTCATATTTGTATTTGCACTTGACAGAGAGAGGCTCATAAGCATTTATTAATGAGTTACCAACATTTTATTAATGCACGTTTAACAAATAAAAATGATAAACACCAGCTAAAGAAATGTCACAACCTGGCAACCCCAAAGTTATTCTTATTATTGACTTATAACTGACATATATAGAGATATAGATAAAGCATTAATAAATAATTTATTAACAGTTATAAAGTCATGTCAACTTATGAACCCTTTGGTGTTTTATTAGAAAGTACCAAAACAATATTTCCACTTAAAAAACAACAGAAACACATAAAGTTTTCATGTATTTCACAGTTTTTGTACTTTATCTTACAGAGGTTTAGATCGAGTCCTGTTTAAGTGAACGCATCTCAAGATCTCAGCTGTTTCTGGATGATTTTATTATAAAATCATATTTCTCAACATTACATTTCTCGTTTTAAAAAAGAGTATCTGTGGTTTTAAATCATCTTTTATTGATAAACCAGCCTTGTTTCTCTGCACACCATCTGATCGGTGTACGACCGGCTCTTTTCTACATAACAGGAAACTGCTCTCCCTGTTTCCTGCTCAGCCCAACTTCACATCCTTACGCTCATATTTAACCCCTCCGTGAATTAAACCGTGACTCACGGGTGGTGAAGGGAAAGGAGCTATTTTTAATCTTTAATTGTGGTCAGCTGGTGAAGATTTATCACACCAAAAAATATCTCTGCTGTGTTATCACAGATCCAGTAGCAACAATCAGGATCAGGAGGGGAAATGGGAGTCAGGTCCTCACTGATTTGACTCAAAACAACACACAGCAGCACATAAATCCATTTTCTATTTGCTGCCTTTTGCATTGGTAGATGGACTGACCTCACACCTAGAAATTAACCCCTTTCAGGCCACGAAACATGAGCATGATTATAATCCCAGTTTAAATACGCAACTTTACAAATTGTTCTAAAACAGGCTAATCCTGGCTAAACAGCACAGTGAAGCAACCCGAGTCTTCCTGTGAAACCGAAGCTTTATCGGGCAACATGCAGAGGCTTTCCGCGTTCACGAGTCTGTACAACACAATGATGAACAGGCTCTCCTTGTATTCTTGTGCACCACACTTTAAGGTCAAACGTCAATCCACAGCTACATGAGGCATACAAGCTGAGTTAGTTTTTTGGGGGCTTTTTTTCACTGCTTCAATATTCGGTTTTCAGGTTTTTTTACAAGTGCCTGTAAGTGTCCAGAGCTTGTGAATAAAATCTATTATTATCTACTATTATAATATTTTGTCTGTGATGGAAAACCTGAGTCAGTGCTGGGGGGGGAAAAAAAGGAAACATATTTCTGTGCAGCTCTTGAGTCTATACACACTGTACTGTCATGAACAGAGTGTTTGGCTCATTAAAAAACATTATGTGGCTGCACCTTTGACCACCTTTTTGCTGCTGCAATAATTGTGTTTTCATATTGAGTCAATAAAGGGGAGGAAGGTGGACCCCGGCAGTCTGCGGCACTAGAGGATAACGACAGATCTTCTGGCAAACATGGCTGATAGGAAAACAGCTTTAAGAGGTTAAAGCATGTGTTTGTATTGTTAAGAAATCCCGTGTGAAGACAACAGACGGTGTGTTTTCTTCAGTACTTTACAGTCTGTGGCTCTCTGTAGCCCAAGGTTCAACAATTTCCAAAACGTTACCAACCTAACTCAAGCTGGAGTAAATTCTGCATTTGTTGGGGACTATTTTCAGCCGTGGATTGATCCACAGTTGTGCACTTGTGAGTTTAAACAGCGACAGGATGATGTATGTAGGACTGACTCAAGATAACAGTCCCTATGTTTATTGTAATCATGGAACCCAATGGTCTTATTAATGGGATTTTTCGACAGTAAGAAGAATGTAAAGTATCTCCAGACTTGGTAACGTTGTATTCTTGAGTGTCTCATCTCGACTCTTGTAGCCACACGAGTGCTGATTCTTTCAACCGGCTGCACAACAATGTGATGGATGGCGCACGTCTTCAAATCAAAATATATGTGCGTGTTTATCGACTCGGAGTTCAGCACCTAATCAATAAATTGTCCGTTATCTGCGCGGATCTGTGCCACAAGAGTTTGAATGTGGGAGATCCAGGTCAGACATATATATAGCTATGATATATTAGGCGCGTACAGTAACGGTATTGAACAATGCCGGTGTGCTTTCAGTAACAGATTAGAAAAACACCTCGAGCCATGTGCAGTCTGAACCCTGAGGCTCGTCTCTGTCTGCGTGTCTCCTGTTTGCGTCAGGCGAGGAAAGAGTGCATCGCCTCCTCTCTCCTGCTCTGAGGTGAAACAATAAGACTGGGGCTTAAAAAAGGAACTCCATCTTGATATACTCCTTCCTGTGACTGTTTTCAAGTCTTTCAGTAAAACTGGAGCACAGAGGGCGTAGTCCTCAAACTTAATGGATAATTCCAGTTATTTTCAACCTGGGCCTCATTGTCCTACTTTTTTTTTGACATCGTCACAGGTTGGAAAGGTTGACAATCAACGTGCAGAAATGCAATTTTCTAACTCATTCTTTAATCACTTTGTTTTTACTTGTATTATATCATATTCCCTGTGTATTTATACAACACATTTACTCATGTAATGTGGCTTAAAACACGCCAGCATAAGTCTAAATTCGTATCATGAGTCGTACTTTTTGTTTCAAGAAGGACAAACAGGAATTATGTGTCTAACAAAGCAGAAAAATACACAGATCCTTGGAAAGTATTGTTGACCTGTGTTGTATTTGGCTACACTGAATCCTGTAAACTGTCAAGCGTTTGAACCAATAGGATGCAGGAACAAACTCTCGTGTCATGGCTGTCTAATTTTAGTCACCCTTCGCATCATGACGAGGAAGAAAACACAGCTGGAAGGTTGTTTTTGTTCTTCTGTGAGAACTTTCTGACAAGTGCACAATGGGATAAGTTCTGACAGAGGAAAACGTGTAAAAATAATTTTATGCACAGAGAGTTAGATTTAATAATGACATGCGTCTATTTGTCTATTATAATATAATCATTGTACAAACTTGTGTTTAACTCTTTACCTTGAAATGAACTAATCATAGCTTTAAAAGAGTACATCACAAATTTAGCATTGCACTCCTATAACATTATGCTGATGGTTTGGTCAGAGATTCATGTGCGATATGCTTGCAGAGGTCCAGTAAACTCACGCTCTGTTTAACACCTGCAGATTTTCTTCATTTTCAGACTCGTAGTCTTCAGACCCATCAGACGCGATCACTTCAGGGAGTTTATTATATTTCTCGCAGCTTCCTCTGAAGCCAGAAAAGCCATTAAACAACTTTCTTTTCTTTTTTTTTACACAGATGCAATATCACTCCCTAAGACCCAGAAATAGTTCTCCTTTTTTATTCTTCAGTTGAAACTTCATCCACACCAAACTCTGATAAAACAGCTGACACTGAGGCAGGAACATAGATTAATAAACTTTATTTAGCAGTAAAGTACAAATGCAAAAGCAAGTGTGATATAAACAATCGATATATTCTACCAACAATAAATTAAAAGTAAAAGGAAATAAACAGTCCAGGCTATAATGTTCTCCACTAGCAAATTAAAATATCAAACAGGTGAAAACTTAACCTAAATTAATACTATACTACTTAAACGCACAAATAAACTGTGCATAAAGATAGTTACCGCAATCAATGTGGTCTAAGAGCATTATCAATATAATACAAAGGAAATGAACCAAACATGTAAATGTATCATAAACAATCAAGTGGAGAAATGTTGCAGAGGTTGAATCCTTACACCCGTCAGTCAGTGTGAGTACACTGGGCAGCATAATGTACATTAAAACACCTGCTGAAATGTATTCATCCGCTTTGGCTTCTGTAAATTAATCACAGTTGATTTAAGTGGCAGCTATTAAGTGAGAACGAACAATACATTCATCAGGTTGGCCACTGATGTGGGCACAGACCACGTCTCTGTGAAACCACGCTGGATTAACCTGAACTGACCCTCAGGGATGAGCGTGACGTGCGTCCTCAGCGGCTTCAGTCAGTGTGTGTTAAACATTCGGTGTATGCAGCGGACAAAGACAGGTTTGACTGAAGCTGCAAAATGAGAAGAGCAATTAACACATTATATCTCATTTGTTTAATCTGTGCAAAAATTACAGTGTAAAAAACAACATGTTGCAATGTCAGCCGGGTTATGTGCCAGACTATTATTTGGCGGGGTGCAGTGACTTCCTGGAGGCTCCGTTGGTTGCCTGGCAACTGCTCGTGGCCAAGAAATAGTCTGGCACTTAATCCTCATAAAGCAGCAAATTGTTGTTTTTACACTTATTAAACAAACCAGATATAAGATGTGTGTGTGGGTGAGCAGTTAGAGATGCTGGAAAGTGGGATTTTTGTTACTTTCGGACAGAGGCAGGCTAGCTGTTTCCCTCTGTTTCCAGTCTTTGCGCTAAGCTAAGCTAACTTTCTCCAGGCTGTGGTGTCCTTACTGTACGGACATGAAAGTGGCGTCAACCTTCTCATCAAACTCAAAGAAAATAAATGAAGAATCTATTTTTTAATTACATATTCAACTAAACATTCCTTGAAGCCTTTTTGTTTACATAAATAATACTGTTTTATTCATATTTGCGGCAGAGCTGTGTGTTTAAGATCAGATGTTTACTTTGGGTTGGCAAACTGCCGTTTAAGTTTCATTAATAATGAAGAGAAATGCAGGCGGGATAGAGTCTGCAGGTTGTTTTTTTTTTTTTGTTTTTTTTAAAGGCAACATTAATCTTCTACTAAAGGACACATTGAAATGCAAGTAGCCCCTTAACAGCCCGCTGGATCTAACAATCAATACCGACCATGTGACACTGGAGCGAGCGAGAGTGACATCAGTGCTGCCAAGAAACATCGCCTCCTCCCTTAAGAGCGTCTAATCTGGGCAGACTCACTCACATTTCACCGTCAAATTTACCTCAGTGACCTGATCCGAGCACACGGAGCACATTTTAAACTCACACTTATCATTCAGCTCTCGCCTCTTCCTCGTGCGTAGGCCACAAGACACACAATGAACACCCAGGATAAAGTTTCTAATGATGACGACGATGTTCAACAGTGACTGACTAACCCTTTTTTAGATAAAGCAAGTTTGGTGTCTGGAAACACATACGCTCTCAACATCATGTAAACAACCGAAGATCCTTAGAGGCTTTTAGATGTGTAGTGTAGTTATATCTTCTGCAATATAATACATTTAAAAATCTTACAGATATTAAGAAACTCCCCGTTCAGTGACACAAAACATGCTCATGATAAAGACAGGAAATTATAGATCGGAGTAAATACTATCATGAAATAGTGATAACTAAACAGGGAACAAATTCAAAGTTAGGGGTAAAAAAAAAACATTTTATTGTTTATGAATTTAATTTTGAAACTAAGATTTCAATTTCTGATCATCTGCTGTAGCAGATTACAGTTTGACACTAATGTTGAATCTCTCTGCTCTCTGGAAATCAACCCTACAAAATGTCGTTTGATTCTAACGCAGCTAAAAAATCTGATCGGATGTCAGATCTTCAAACCTCGAAAGAACAAATGCAGGCGAAATAATTAAATAACAAAAACTAAACTTCTAAACTTCTAAATTTAAAGCCCAAAGTTGAATATCCATGTGGGACCTCAACACTGATTCACTAAAACAATGTAAAGTATTTAATTTTCTGTATCCAGTTTAGTAACTGTATGTACAGGTGACCACGTCCCCCTCAGACATAACAACACCCAGTATCTACCTCTGCTCATAAAATGTAGACGCTAAGTCAAGTCTTTCTGCTATAAAAAAAAAGCTGCTACTTCACTAAATATACTGTATGAAACCATAACATGAAGCAGCCCCACAGTTGGCTGCAGGTAGGGAAGCATGCTGGGTGGCTTCAAGCAGGCAGAGTGTGAGAGCGGACTGCCAATGAGTCCACAGTCCCTTTCCTGCCTTTTTCACTCCCCTTTTTCTCTTTTACTCGAGCAGAATTTATGAGGCCTTTACGAGTGTGCATGCAGTGTCAACAGTGCCCAGCTAATATCTTTATCCAGCACCGCGAGGAGCGAGTGTGTGTGTGTGTGTGTGTGTGTGTGTGTGTGTGTGTGGAGGGGGGGGACCTGTCAGACAACACATACACTGCCCAGGAGACAAACTGCCCTCCCAGCTCACAGTTCAGCTGAACACACACTTAAAGACGTTAAACATGCCTCAGCATTTCAAACACATTAACTGGCTTCTTTAAAGTGGCCAGCGACTTAAATAATGAATTCAGCACAAGCCCCTTTTTGTCTTATTATGAACAAATCTGTTCATTAAGAGGAGGAAACTGAAACCTGGCCAGATGCCCAGAGGATTAAAATCAATGCAACGCACCTTGTAACAAACCAACACATAGAAATGTATTCAGGTATATGCTAATATTGCTGGGTGTATTTAGTGCGTGTGTTCTTGGTTTCAGTGTCAGGCTGTCTGCGTTTCTGCCCCGGTCCCGTGTTGTTCGGTCTTGGTGTATCTCAGTTCTGGATTTTTGCTTGCTGGACAACTCTTTTTGCCTGGTGTAGCGGCAACGATCCGTTGAAAAAAAGAGGCAGCTAAGAAGCCGAGAAGGTGACACTGTGGTGACACGTTACAGTCCAAAGGGAAAAAAAAGTAAGAGTAGGATTTATGATATTTATTAAAATAGAAGAAACTATATGATATGATACAAAATAAGACAACACGTAGTGAAACCGTCAAAAGAAAATATTGGAGCCTGTCACCCTCCTGGTTTGACTCCCACCACCAAGTGCACAGCTAAAAAAAAAATATGGTGCAACCACGGCCAAACCCTCTGTGCCAATTACAGGAAATAAAGGTCTTGTAGTAACATATCGGTGTCAGGATTAAATCTCAGGGCACCAGACCTGAACATTTGCAAATGACACCCAGCCTAAATATGTGATCAACACAGAGCAAAGGTGTTATAACGTTAGTTCAGCCACCCCGTGTCGCGAGCTGAAACGCAGCCAAATGCCGTCATTTGAGACACTACGGGGGCCTTTGTCCCTCTTCCTGTGATCCATCTGCTGCTGGAGAGACACTGCAGCAGGCCTGCCATCAAGCTCACTGGCACCAGTCTGTTTTGCATGTGGCTGTTTGACACAACACAGCAGGAGCGGCATTATGGCCCGGTGGCAGGAGCGGCTCAATAGCTGTGGCAAGCATTAGCTCTCATTACACACACACCAGCTCATTACAGCTCACCGTGGGGTGATGCTGACAGAGGGACCCGGGCCTCCATCTGAAGCACATCAGCTCACAGTGTGGAGGTGGCGGTACACGGATATTCACTGATGGACTGTTAAAGAAGCCTCTCGTCGAGCGGTGTGGGGTGTTGAGGCAGTAATGTGTTTTTATTGTCTGCCCTGTGGACACAGGTCTGATTTGAAAGCGTGTGGTTAAATATTCTTCTGTATTATGTCTTTTATGTTGCAGATTTTATCCTCCAAATTATGGAAAAATGGGCTCTTTTTTAAGTGTGGAGGTGACGCAGCGTGAGTGAGTTTATTGGCCTGCTTTTGTGATAACTGTAATCATTACAGCAGAAAGCGTAATCGTAGTAGACGCAGAAATGAAACAGGCCGAGGCTTGCATCTTTATATTTCCCCTTCAGTCTGTTTCTCATTTGGTCTACATCGGGCCGGCATTTCTACGAGGAACTCCTGCGGCGCTCCAGCCGCTGAAATAAGCACACAGAAGAACAACTCGCATCCCGGAGGAGAGAGTCGTGTCGTCCATCTCAGGTGGAACAGTACAGAAGGCGAAATTAATTTAGATGGTTGAACCTGCTTACGTATCAGAAAAGAAATGTAATAAGCTCTAATGAACGTTTGGTTTTGTCTCCCTTTCAGTCTTGCTGGGTCTCACAAAAAGACCCCCCATCGTTTTATGACTCCTCTAACAAACTCATCTCAAAGTTACTTTACTACTCGTCTGGCAGTTTTTCTTTTTAATCAATGTTCTCTTACATAAGTGTGTGTGTGTGTGTTTCTTTTATCTGAATTCTGTTGTCAGGTCTGCTTTATGAGTCACAGCATCCTGTTTCCAGAACAAAAAAAGTACAATTATAACGTCATTTTAAACTTTTCACACCACATATCCTGAATAAATCCTGATAAAACTACATGTGCTATAGTATGAGAGTCGTGTTGTGCATGCAAAGCCGTACATTTGGAGTAAATAGAGAAAAACAACACTTGTTTTCACTGTTTTGAAATGTTTAAATATGTGAACTTGACCACAGAAGTCTCCCGTTAAGACTGGATTATTTGTTATTTTCTCTCATTATCCTGTAGTAGTTTTCTGAGTTTGTTTGTTGGCTCAAAATGCTTGATTTTACTGATCGAGCCTTAATGGCCTATTATCCTTAATGGAGCCAGTAGTATTCCCTTCACTTGTTTTTATGTTCATGTCGGTAATTTAAAGAAGAAATCCAGATCTGAACCTAAAGCCTCGAAATCCTTCCTCTCTGGGCTATTTCTGTCTCTTCTGTTGTAAAATTGCACCGCTCTCTTGTCGAGTAACACCTCGAATATCAAAGATTCATCCAGTTCACTGAACTTGTGCTTATAGCATCTGGCCCTGGGATCGACAATTTATGAGTTTGATTCTCTCCATTTGTGACTTCAGTCCCCAGTTGGGTCATTGAAACTCTGCATCATAAAACTGCCCAGAGAATTAAAAACCTCTCACAGACGAGTGTCTTATTTGGGGCCTTATTATTCCAGCAGTAAACCGAGTGCAGATTCTGATGTTACGATACCGAGCAAACAAAGAGGTTCCAGGTAAAATGGTGAAACAGAGACAAGATATAACTTGTTATGGTGCAGAGAGGTGCATCCTTTTTACATTTGGACAGAGCCAGGCTAGCTGTTTCCCCCTGTTTCCAGTCTTTATGCTAAGCTAAGCTAACTGGCTGCAGCTTTGTATATACATGAGCGGTATCGATCTTCCTGATCTAAATCTGCACAATAAATTGAATACACGAAGCTTCCCAAGATGTCGAACTATTCCTGTAAGTATAAGTGATACTTTTACATAAAAACAGAATTACAAGCGGACTTTCAAATGAATTATATTTTAGTTATTTAGTCTGTTTGTTTTCTGTCTTGTGCTGTCTCTGAGGAACAATGAAATTCCTGAATGGATCGTATAAATTTGGAGAGCCTTCCTTGAAAACACTGAAACTGCACACTGTGCATATGTTACAGACAGCGTTGTTGATGCTGGTACAGTTTATGGTGACGTTGTCTTTTAAATAATATCTGCTAGACTCAGCATCCTCTTCCTGTGCCTGATGGTTTAGATGGAGCCATTACAGTGGAGAATCAATACAGATACAATCCAGACCAATAACACAAAAACTCAGCATGAAACCTTTGCACTACTCCTCTAGGAGAAATCCAGAGAGAGAGTGAGGGCTTAGCGGTGACACATGGAGTGCGTGTTCGACCAGGTGAGCTCCCAGGGCTCCCACCGTGTGCACGACTCTTGATCTGAAGTCTCATTTTGCGAGTAGAGGAGATAAACATGTCATCTTATTTTCCTTGTCCAAGAGGCCAGACCTGCCACCCTTCCTCCCTCCTCTGGATCAAGAACCTGCAGTGCCATAACGAAAACTGTCTGCTCAGGTCTGGAGGACATATGACAGGATTACCTAGGAACAAGTGCCGGACACCTCAGAACTTCTTCATATTAGCTACAGTAGTTTTACAGCTGCAGTGTGAAGAGAATCAACAATAAACGGACACCGACAATGTGTGTGCAGCTGAACAAGTGACTGCTGGTTGGACAGATAATACTCAGTAAAACTTAACTACTTTACTACATTACTACTAGATCCGAAGCAGGTTTTTTTAAAGGTCATTTATTTTCCATAATGAAAACAGCGGTTTGCCATTTCCCTCGACGCGCAGCAGGATTAAACTGCCACAACTAAATGCAGAGATCATTCCTCAGTGCAGCTGCTTTCTGAGAGGAGGGCGGATCTGTCAATGAGACACACCTCCCTGTCCCTTATAAGTGATTATACTCATCAAAGTGGCGAGTCAGCAGGCCAAATTAACCAGAGAATATGCACATTTTTCAGATTTTTCTCTCGGTTATTTGTACTGTGGTAATTCTACACAAAAAAAAGCAGCATCGTGGCGCTTGTTGCTTTTCTTGGTGCAGGGTGGACGGTCAGCGTGGCGGCTGAAATCTGAGCTCTGATTGAAATCTGAGATCTGATTGACGGATGACCTGCTCTGTCTCTTGAGCCACGGTGTCAGATCTGTCATATTGTGTTAACTTTGGTAACTTTGGGACAGATGTGATGAGTTTTACTGTAGCGAGACTAGAGACATTTTAGCAGCTCTGAGGCCATGCATAACATCAGCGTGCTCACAATGGCAACAGCTTGCTGCTGCTAAACTAAAACATGAACATGTATAGCAGTTTAGTAAGGTAGCACTTGCTAATAAGCAGTAAACACAAACATTTTACATGTATTGCCTCAGAAAATATGAGGCGATCCAGGTCACGCCATCACGGTAGACGTCGATATACAGCCGAGTAGATGTTGGTACTTTTACCAAAGTTTTATAACCAGTGGCCTCAAGTATTTGGAGGATCAACGTTTTTACTATTCAGTGTCAGACATGAATCTGAGGCACCACACCGCACAGCAGTCTCTTCAGTAGCTGTTGGGACATTTCACTAATAACCGCAAATGTCAACCTTACAGTGCCGCCACCGGAAAGGGCAGAGAGTTATAAAAGTCATTAGGATTTATCCTCTGGAGACCAAGAACAAAATCATCTAAATTCATCCACTAGATGTATTTTTTAGTGCAAAAAAAGGCCTGACTACAGACAAAATGCGGCTGCCTCTTGTGTGCTCTTATCAATGCTGAATTGATTTGTTGTGAACCTCATTAAAACTGAGCCTTTCTTTATTGTTATGAGCATTGCAGTCTGTGCGGCATTATGCATGCGTATAAGAGCATCTTTAAATCCCTGTATGACGATCACTCTGTGAGGTCTTGTCACTGTATCAGCATCATCTCACCTCCCAGGCAGCAAATTTACTCAGGCAGCAAATTGGCTTCAACAATTGAGACAAAAAAAACACAAACAAGACACTCTTAAACACAAACTGTATACGAACACACTGATACACACACACACACTTACCAGGGGGGCCCAGTGCTGGAGCTATTTAAGCGTACATTTCTCACTCTGCTTGGATCGGTCTAACTTGAGGCTGCAGGAACAAATAAGGGAAAAAACAGTGATTAAGGTCACAGTGGGGTCAACAGTCCACCACACCAGGAAGAGAACCGCCTCTTTGTACAGGAGATCCACAAAACACACAAAAGATCCAAACTACCTCTTCTCCTGCCGGAGAGAGGAAACGAGCGCGGACAGAAATCGAGCCAAATATCTAATTAAGAGGGTAATGTGCCGATCTGATCTTTGATCTGTGGTCAAGTTGAAGTTCCAGCTCTTATAAATCAAACTACTGGCAACTCTTCTGAATAGTTCCCCTGACATGTTTCAGGTCTCACACGGTTCCTGTGGACCAGGACAGGACCAGAGGTCAGAGTCAGACAATTCACGGCGTCTGTGTCACATTTCAACACGGGTGCACCGGCGTAATCCACTGAGAGAAATACCGTCCTGTAATTTAAGACTACATGTCTGAATTTGCTGTTTGCAGGACTGTTATTAAAGGTGCTATATTAATAAAGTCGTTGTTGTTAATTAAAACCTTGTGACCAGATGGTGAAGCCAGTTTTACAGCCTCACTGCTGTGATATGTAACAAGGTTACACTGGTAGCAGTCAGAGACTCAGGTGCTGTGTCACCATGGAAGAAATGCTCACTTGAGGTTGGAGGTATCAGGATAAATGTGTTGCTCTCGAGTATTAAGCATCTTGCTTTCCATTTTTTTTTCTGCTTAGGAGCCGATATTGTTAGTTTGAGACTCAGCAGTTCATAAAGAGGCTGTAACTGGCGCAGGCCTGCTGGTAGGACAGAGACATGCAGAACACCAGGATGTGTCCAGTCCAGCACCAGGGAGCGGCAACGGCAAGGTCAGGCTTACATTTACAGCAGTATTCTCACTTATCTCAGGGGGGAAACTAAATACACTCACAACTGCACTTTTTGCCCTTTCCCACCTGCTTGAGACAGTTTGAGAAACGAGAAGCAGCGTGGATTATTTAGAACGATTAGTCAAGTGACAGAGTAATGATCAGCACGTTTTTTAAATCAATAAATGATTCGGGTCAGCTTTTAAACAGAAATGTGAAACATTCCACCTCTGCTCATGTGAGCAATGATGAAAACTAACTATGTACATTTACCATAGCTCTATTAACTATTTACACTTGCACTCAAGTACTTTTAAGGTACTTTTACTCCTCTCAGAGGCAATATTGTAATATTTGTGCTCCACTTATCTGGTAGCTTTAGTCACCATTTACTTTACAGATTCAGATTAACAATACAAAATAGAATCAATAATAAATTATGTTATTGTATCAATGAGGCGTCATTGATCCTGAGTGGAAAAGTTACAAGCGACCCAGCATGTAATGTATGTAAAGTCATATTTAAGATATGGGAGTTGAAATTAACACCACGTTTACTATCAATAATCCAATACTTATACTATAATACTTTTACATTTGTAAGTATATTTTGATGCAAATACTTTTGTACTCAAGTAACATTTTCAATGCAGGACTTTTCTTTAGTGTAGTACAGTATGTGCGTGCGAACCTAAAAACAAAACTTGTACAATTGTGACCTCCAGTGGTTTACAGCCCGCTTTGTTCATTCATGTCGGAGATTCCTGTTTTCCATAATTGCACACACTGATTTTCATGAGATGACACTTGTTATAAATGTTTGTTAAAACCCTTCAAAGGGTGTGATCGTCTCTATGTGCATCTAAAAAAACAAAGGAAGAGGAAGGATTTAAAACATTTTTATTTAATATCTAAATAAGAAAAATTGGCAGGTACAAAATTACAAACACACATAATAAAATCATGCTGGTCCAGCAGTTTGATCAATATATCCTCATTTAAAGTTATCATTGTCATACCATTGTTTTCCAGTTACATTTCACAGCTCATGAATTGTTTCCACTGGTGCTTAGCACCAGTTTTTTGTAATTTCCCTGAGCTGTGGATAAGTATCCACAACTTCAGGCTCTTTAAGAACTTCAATAAAACGAGTGCACAAGTCTTCACCTTTAAAAATGACACAATCAATCAGGTCAGTAACAATGTTTTCTGGCTCTGACGTATACTTCAGCTTCCGATACTGTCTGTCTGTGACAATTTCTTTGGCGTGCACGTACTGCAGAATGAAGGAGTGGTCCGCCATCAGCCACTTGATGAGTTTCACCTTCTGCTCAGTGATCATTTTCGCAGCAGGTCTCTGGAAAAGAGAGCAGGTTTTGTTTATCAAGCCGAAATGAATGAGGGTTTGTGTCAAATGGGTCATTTGCTTTGGGGAAATGTTTTGCTGTTGTGGAATACACTGTTTTTATGTTTGGGTACTCCTGTACCAGGACTTCTGTCTACTTCTCCAAACTGAAAGTGAGCTGACCACTTTAAAAAACCTAAACTATCTAGAGGAACTAGAAGAGGAAGAGGAAGAAGACAAAGAAAGGTCTTAAGATAGATTAAGAAGAAGACACTTTTTAAAATAACTGAACTACTAAAATAATATACTAAAAAAGTATAGTTTAGTAGTTTAGAAATACTAAACTAAACAAAGGTGTGCATGTACAAGAAATAACTAAATGTGGGCACGACTAATACAAACGAATGTACAGAAAGTGTTGCACTATCAGGCCAAAAATGCAGAGGCACAAAAAAGGCAGTTCGTCCCAAAGACCAAGTGAACTTAATGTGTGTGCAAGTGGCCTACTGTACCTTAGAGGAAGGCGGTGTCGCATCTGACGTCCTGGAGGGGGAAGCTTTGTTTGGATTTGCTAAAGTCAAAAAACTTATTATTGGTTCATGCTTTGATTTATGAATGAGAGACTGACAAAAGACGAATGGATCAGTAGTACAAGGTTGCCAAAGGTGTTACCTGCAGGTACAAGTGTTGTTGTCACAGACAAATTGATGTCGCCTCCAATATTGACGCCAGACATTTTGTCAGCAAAGATTACACTGGCGTCACATGCAGTGAGATCTGCTGGAGGTGCCTGTCCAACCTTCCCTGAATTAAGAAAAAATAAACAGTTTAGCCGCAACTTATTTGACCTTTATTATGATTCTATACAAATACGAAAATCAGCTATACTAAACTATGAACACTCACCAGATGAACTTTGATGAGCCTCTGTTTTGACCTCCATGTTGAGAGATTTTGCGTTTACATTTGTTATTTCTCTGTTGGAAACAACACTGTTCCCAGAAGCAAACACTGACTTCGACTTGTCCATGATCTCTGCAACAGTGAGAGAAATTTCAAGGCCCTGACATTCCTGTACTGTGGATTTGTTAATGACTTCATTGATTGGCTTGGGAACCGGAGGGTAAGTATGGAGGGTGGGTAGCTGGAGAGGTGTCAGTTCACCTCGTTGGTGCTGCCAAGGAGCCTTTGAGCAAGGCTGCTATGTGTGGCTGCCCATCGCTCCACCATCTCTCCACATTTGCGTGTCTATTATATTTTGGGTCATGTGAAAAGAGAGATCAATAAAGTATCTATTTTTTTGTATTTGGGGAAATCTTGTACAGTTACTGGACACAGAATCACAGAAAGTAGCCTCAGTTTAACTGTATTTAGTTTGAACATTAGTAAGAGTCTGTGAATCTGATTTAACTCTCATATGATCAAATTACAGCCACATATAATATAAGTTACATGAGCGTAAAGGCATGACAAATTTCCTAAAATGTGCTGCACAGCAGAATTACATGTGTCCTGTACCTGTGCCTGTGCCTGTCTCGCTCTCCTTCTTCAGCTCCTCAAAGTGTTTCAGCAGAGCTTGCTTGCTGGTTGCCATCTTCTCCTTGATGGCTTTCTGCTGGCTGGCCAGGCTGCAAGCGTACAAAACCACATACCATTATTACTGCACTGGAATAAAATGCTGTTAGTTGTTGTTATCCAATATGTAGTTTTAGGACACATGCTTATACACGTTGGCACACACTCACTTGTCAGAGGTGCCCACTGCCTCGGGGTCAGTGGGGGGGGTCATGAAGCAGACGGCTGGGGCAGTGAGTTTACGTCCAGCTGCATCCTTCACGTCCCATTCGGTGACCTCATTCTCGAGCAGAGTGCATCTCTCCCCACGCAAAATCTGCCCCTGTACACATCCAACAATTACAATCAGTCATTTGCTACTGGACCTCAAATATAGGTGAATCTAAAACAATACTACACATGAATAACTTTGCAACACCTAAGCTGGGATCTTTTCTGAAGGGATTTGAATACATAGTACTACAAAACACTTAGAGCTTGGTCATGTACTCTGATAACAAGATCATCCTGGGATTAGAGAACTGATAGCTAGTGACGGATTACAAACAAAATGGAAATAAAACATGCAGCACAGAGAGACAATTAAACGAAGACAAAGACACCAAGTAACTCTCAAATTAATCATATTAGGTTTCAGCAACACACTACACACCTCGTCTGTGTGAGCCTCACACAGAGCCTCAATGGGCAGCAGCTCCTGGGGAGTTTCCCGGCGGTATTTTAGAGGCAAAACCTGCAGGCTAGACTTCTGAAGAGCCTTCACCTGTTCATGACAGCGGTCAATGGCCTTGGCTTGGTCCTACACACACACAGAAATATATTTTTCAGTATTGTAGAAGGAGTCAGTGGTAGAGTTAAAGATGTATTCATGTTCAGATCAACAAAGGCTCACATCTATCTCCCTGATCAGATCCTCTATCTGATGCACATCTTTGAACTCTGGCTGGTTGAGTTCTGTTTCCAAACGCTTCAGCAGGTCCTGAGTGTCACGAGTCTCTTTGTGGTACTACACACACACACACACACACACACAGACACTGGTGGGCTTCTCATGTTGATTAAACATGTTTTTTAATATGTAGTATGTGAGTGCTTATCTGTGCTAACCTTCTTGTACTTCTGGTACTCGCTCCAGGCAGCGATGACCATGTTCATATAAGCCTGACAAACAACAGTGTACGTAGGTATTTGATTAATAGTCATTTATATTTGAAGCACATTTTGAAATCTTATTCTAAATGATTCTGTCAAATAAGATGAATCCTAAAAGAAAGCAAAGTCAAAGCAAGATTAAAAACCAACTTTGTAAGAACAAGCAAAGCAGATACAGGAAAAACACACACAGGTCTAAAACCAAAAGTTAAAAATTGTCTTTGAGGCTAAAGGTTTCAGCTGTGCAGGCATGTTAAGAGGGGACTAAGTATCATATACACTCTGAGAGTCAGAAAAACAATGATTGTTGCTGCAAAAAATGTAATATTACTGGATTAAATGATTGTTATGTCTTTTTATAAACATAAGCAGGTTTATTCATCTCTGTTTTTTTGTTGTAATGGACTTTACACTGTCCTGGGGAAGTGCCAGTCACACTGAAGCTAAAAGCATGTGTATCATGAACAGCCAAATCAGTGGCCATGCTACAATAACAAACTTTGCTTCGTGTCTCCCCTCCCACCCCTCTGAATCCAGTACATGCACAATCCTGTACCTCAATACCGTTCTTCCCTGGATGCTCAGCAGCAATTAACTTCTCTCCATCCTTGTATAGCTGGGTCAGGTTGGCCTCCTTGGACTCCAGACATTTACTGTCCTGTTGGAGCGAGAAAAGTGCTAAGTAAACTGGGAATCATATTTACGTGGTAGCATCCATCTTTGTATTGTATATTGTATACTGTGTCCATACTCTCCATTACCTCATACTGCCTCTGGCGGGCAGCGTAGTCCAGGTTGGTGTCACTCCAGTCATAGCCGATCCTCTCCTCGACCTGCCAGAGCACCCAGTACAGCCCATCGGTGCAGTGCCGCATGTAGTCCTGCAAGCTCAGCAGGTTGCGCTGACGACTACTGGAACTGGCCTGATAGAGAAAAACAAAACCTTAAAGCTTACAACTGGCACATGTAGACATGCCGGTGTGATTGGAAGCTCATATGCTAAATTAACAAAATTAAAGTATGTCAATATTTAACAGCATAAGTCAAATCTAATCCATCAATGTGAATCTTACATATGGTTTCTTTTTTAAAGAAAAGTTATTTCCTGAAACAGCTGCTCACTTTATTTTCATGCTGTTTGTTTGAACGCATGCACAACGACAATATATAATGTGTGTGTGTGTGTGTGTGTGTGTGTGTGTGTGTGTGTGTGTGTGTGTGTGTGTGTGTGTGTGTGTGTGTTGGTTTATTACCAGAAGTTCGTTGTACTTCATCTGGAGGCTACTGACATATTCCTGAGGAGAACAAGAGGACAGGGAGAGTGAGAACAAGGCAAACAAGTTTAGGGTCATGTGAACAAGAGAGAACATTTTAGCACATCACACACCACTGTTAGAAATGATGGTTATAAAATTGTGCACGCTTTTAAACGTTACAAGAAATTGTTCGATTTATTTTTAATATAAATAATATAGTAGAGTTTGTTTCACTCATATGTTGCTAATGCTATTTAGTTAGCACTACTTGTCGTTTGAACAGCTGAAACATTAAATATCTAATTCAAACAATTATTTAAATTAACTAAAGCACTTTCTGTATTATTACTTCTAGTCATTCAGTCAATCGGTCACTTCTGGTTTGTACCTTGTCTCCGCTGCTGTTGATCTGAGGAGCCAAGGCCTCCACCTCGCTGTGGAAGATGTTGTGTTCCTCTATCTCATCCTCCACCGAAGCCAGTTCCTGGCCAAAGCCCATGTTTTTCAGTTTGTCCTGGACAAGGAGACAGTTTAGACTGTGAAGCTGTTTTTGCTGGAAACATTACATCATTCGGTTATCTGGCCACTTGGGGGGCAGCAGAGCAAGCTGAGAACACAACCTCTGACAATTTATCACGTGATGTGAGTTGCCTATTCAAACATCCAGCACACACAAAGCAACATTAGCACTGATTTTTGGAGTCATCATCTTCGTGTCCACCTGATTGATGTTCAACATTCACTCTCCTTTTAGCTCTCGTTTAGGTCTCCACCAGCTCCTGAGAAGAGTGTCTGTCTATTTAGCTGCTAAACGCTCCATTAGGTTCACAAACTAGTCTGTGCTGTTCTGCCAGTGCACAATGTCTTTATCAGAGCCTTTTCATTAAAAAACAGTTGGAAGCAATGCTGGAGGAGAGTTTCTGGGCTGAAACAATGAGCTAAAAGAACCTAAAAAAAGTGATGCACCCTGTGTGAGTATATAAATATGCTTCCTACCAGTTTCTCGTCCATCACGTTGCTCCAGTCGATGCCGGGCCTCCTCTTAGTCTGGTCGTAGATACGGACATGATCCTCTTGTAGCTTCATCGCTCTGTCACGCAAGTTCTTCATGCTAAAAACAGACACATAAGATAATATGCACATAGCACAGTATAATCTCTTTTAATCTTGTTACAAAAATTACTAATAGAAGCCAGTAAATTACTACTCACTCCTGTTTTATTGACTCAGCCTGAGGATGCCCGAGGCCCCTGGCAATGACGACATCTTCATCCAGGTCAGGGAGCAGCTCCAGAGAGTTGAGGATTTTCTTGTTGGTGTCCTCCTGATATAGCGGCTGCTTCCCCTCATTGATCTTACTGACATCCTGCAGAAAAAAAACACACACACAGCATTGGAGGTAGAAGAAAGGAGGAAATGGAAGTAAGATGGCCACCATTTCAGCAGACTAAACACATAAAGGTGAAGTAAATGTGTCATCTGAAGTTACCTTCTTCCCTCCTTTTTAGCTACTGCTGCTTCTTCAGCTTTCTCTTCTTTCTTGCACATTTTTTTGTTTGACCTTTACTTTACATTTCTTATTTCTCCAAATTAATTCCATGTAATACTGTGCCTTATTTCAGTGTTTACTCTCAAACTAAAAAAAAAAAGCTCACTTCTCTGTTAACTCTCTCTTCCCACCACGCACCTACACTAGCTTGTCCCGTCACACCTCTTTTTGTGTTGCTGTGCTCATGGCATGAACCATGCAGTGCAGCATGTGAGTCATTTTGCAGGAACAGAGTTGGATATATGAAACTGATTAATGCCAGTCGTGGCCAGTCAAGCTGAAAACTGTCTGATTCCAGTCACTGAATGATTGATTGCAAAAACAAACACAAGCATTAAAGTAATTAATCTCAGCCTGCTGTAAAAAGTATGAATATAGAAATTTTGTGCAGGTTTACTAAATATATGTGAATGTATAGTCTGCCTGATAGTTGAACAGTGGTGTAGTTGTGCCTGGAGAAGTGGGTATGCTCTTAATTTATGCCACGGGTCTTTTTTTAAAGCAGCTCATCCAGAAAAGGACTGGACCAATAGTGTGTCACCTAACGTAACTTGTTACTCACGCAATCCACTCAAAAAAATTAGAAAACTATGTCATGCCTTTGCCATCCTGGACATTGTTTTGCACATAAGGTCATACCTTGCTGAGTTTTTCCTCTGCGTCTAAGAAGTTCTTAGACACTTCAAAAGCTGTTTTCTTCAGCTTGTCGATCAGCGCAGACACTTCGGTGGACGGCGCACTGGAAGACAAACAAAGTCAGGTGAGTTGAGATACGGTCTGTTACGTCCACAAGTTGTCACTGGATCCAACCTTGATTATTATTATTATTATTGTTATTGTTGTTGTTGTGTTGTTGTTATATACAGGCTGTAACTTTTAATGTCAAGGTGTGCACCAGATATAAATGCTGAAATGATTGATCAGCTGATCAAGCAATCAAGAAAAAATACATCTTGCGTTTGATGCATTAAATAATGAATCTATTAATCAAAAATGTATTGACAGATGAATCCATATTGAAAATACAGGTAGATCTACATGTTAAAATCACTACACCCCATCTTACAATAGTGGTGGATGTCAACAACCACAACAAATCGGCGGAAGCAGCGGCTCATATTAACTGATGTTGATTCAGTAACTAAGCTGATGACAGACAACAAAATGAAACTTCTATGCCGTCTGGTTTGTGTCTGATGTCTGTCCTCAGCTGAAGATCATTAGTGAGGGAAGAAGTATCGCTCTGTAAAACCACACAACAATCACAGTGAGGATGGGTGGTTCTGTTCTCTGTTCTCCAATAGAGTGATTCAACTTCCCTCATGCTGATCATGCCATGTTGATTTCAGGAGGAGTCACATCGTCCAGTTAGACTCTCATCAATATCAGAGCAATAATTTTGTACATCAGATTTGGGAGCTACAGCGATTAATTTAATGTTTCAGGGTATATAAAATATGGTATCAGCAGATACCTGACGTTAAAAGACTGCAATGTTCACTGTCTATGTCTCCTGGATATATTATACAGCACAAACATTTTATGAGCTAGTTTTATAGCCACTAATAACTCCATGAGTCGTAACGTGACGGCTTCTATTCTTTCTATTTTGTTTATTTCCTCTGAGATCTTCATACCGAGGTGGTGACTCACAGTGTTTTTCATGAGAATTAAATACCAGTGCCAGAGTTGGATCTGAATAACTGGGTTATTATTACACTTCACCATGAGTGTACCTGTTTGATTACATGTGACAACAGAACATGAACTGGACTATATAACATTACATAACACGTGTATGCACACAGTCTCCATACTGTCAAAGGAAACAATCACAAATTTGGATGATTGTCTCTGTGCACGTTGTGCTCTCTGAGCTAAGTGAACAACTTAATTGTAGGTCAGGACACTGACAGGTTTTCAACACACAGCACAAGCAAAGCAAACTAACCTAGCAGTTTTATTGCCAGATATCATGCAGCAGACACACTTAGTCTAATCAGTGTAAGCGTTCCAAAGTGCATGTTCAAGGGATCATATAAAGCATGCTATCACTCACAGTGTATGAAATGTGTATATTAATAACACCAGACACACCCGGTAACTAGAAATCCACAAACAAAACCCAGTCTTTTTTTTTTTTTGTGCCGTGGTTCTTGCCAATCTTTGGCGAAACCATTTGACGAAACGCTTAGAAAAGTCATGGCACACCATTCCTGGCCAAGCCGTCTGATACCTAATTCCTGGGATACATGAGAATAATAAGTATGGGGAATAATAGATAGTGGGCTTTCAGGCACACTCAATAACATGCTACTTCACAGTAAAGTTAGAGGGCTACAGGTAACACAGGTGACTTCACAGCTAAGTAAGGTCACACAGAGATTTTTAATACAGGTACATACTGCAGCAGAACAGTACCACAGACTTAAAAACAGCTTGGTGTAAAATAAAAATAAAAAGTGTTCTACTTACGTTGTTTTTGGCGTCGTTCTATCTGTCTTTTTCTTGAACATGGTGAAAGGTCACCTGTCAGCGGCTTCTGTTATGAAAATCCCTATGGGACAGGTGAACCTCAGCTGTGCGTGACTGTGTGTGTCCCCTCCGCTCGCTCCACTGCCCCAGGTGTGTATGCGTCGAGTGTCTGATTATACACACAGCCTCTTCAATGTCACAGCTTCCCCTCCCACAGATTGTGTACCAGTGGCACTGAGTACCTGTCAGCCAGCACAGGACAGGCAGGGTCACAGAGCCAGGCTCCGCCCCTCCCGGGGGCCACACCCACACCCACTTATGGAATTTTCTATCCTTAGGTTACACGAGGTCACCTGTGGGCCCTGAGGTCCTCAGCAGTATTAGTTGTTTGGCTTTGATTGAGAACAGTAGGTGCCAGTATACCTCAACACTGTGGTGGCCAGTATCGAAGAGACCTATTGCTGCCTTCCTAGACATAATAGATGGCTCGCTGTTGACGCTGACTCTAAAATCCTCCCTGCCTCCACCTGTTACTAACCTGTGATCTATTTTTATCTAATGTTTGTCTAAAATCAGAAGAATACTCCTGGTATGTTTTTAAAATATTTTTTAAACCTTTATTTAACTTAACTTATTACAAACACAATAATAAACATGTAGTTAGATTAATACACTCTCTGACAGTGTCAATCACGACTAAACATTTGTATCTTTGTAAAGGTAAATTTTATAGCAGAGGTCCTTGATGAAGTGGCCAGTGAGCGTGACAAACTTGTACAATTGTGACCTCCAGTGGTTTACAGCCCGCTTTGTTCATTCATGTCAGAGATTCCTGTTTTCCATAATTGCACACATTGATTTTCATGAGATGACACTTGTTATAAATGTTTGTTAAAACCCTTCAAAGGGTGTGATCGTCTCTATGTGCATCTAAAAAAACAAAGGAAGAGGAAGGATTTTAAAAAATATTATTTAATATATAAATAAGACAAATTGGTACAAAATTACATACAAATAGACATAATAAAATCAATATATCCTCACTTAAATTCAGCATTGTCTTACCATTGTTTTCCAGTTACATTTCACAACTCATGAACTGTTTCCACTGCTTAGCACCAGTTCTTTGTAATTTCCCTGAGCCGTGGATAAGGTAAGATAAGGTATGCTCCAGCTCCTAATACTGTCTGTCTGTGACAATTTCTTTGGCGTGCACGTACTGCAGAATGAAGGAGTGGTCCGCCATCAGGCACTTGATGAGTTTCACCTTCTGCTCAGTGATCATTTTCGCAGCAGGTCTCTGGAAACGACAGCAGGTTTTGTTTGTGTGTTTTGTTTGGAGTTTATGTACCTCCATTGGTTAGCTGAGGTAAGCCCAAGTATTTCTACAATTCTAGTGGCTACGAAGACTTTGTATCGACATGACTCTGATCGCAACCAGTTAAGAACTACAGTAGAATCTGTCCACAGAACTGTCTGCTGGACAGGAAGCGTCAACTCTGTTAGAATCAGCTGAGACAGCTGGGCACCGGTTAGGGCTGCAGACAACTCTAGACGAGGTATGGAGAGAGATTTCAGGGGTGCAACTCGTGACCTGGCCATCACAAAAGAAATGTGAGTTTGTCCATCTTCGCCCTTCACCTTTAGCTATGCTACTGAACCGTATGCCCTCTCTGAAGCATCACAAAATACATGTAGTTCTTTGTTTGTAAATGAAGGTGAGTTACCATAACCACTGCTTTCGTACCATCGAGGGAAGTTGATATGAATCAATTCTGGGAGTTCACTCTCCCATTTTTTCCATGCTCGAGACAGCTCTCCATCTTTGATTGGTGTATCCCATTATTTCTGATTAATCCAGCACTGCTGCAGTAGGACTTTGGCTCTTGTAGTGAATGGCACTATATATCCTAATGGATCATATTGTGAGGCGAGGACTTTGTAGATGTTTCTAAGGGTGAGGCTATGGTAAAGAACAGGTCTTTACTTAAAGCCCAAGGAATCCCAAGTGTGCCTTCCCTTGGGTCTGTTTGGTCTTGGTCTAGCCAGAGCTCAGCAGTATCCGATCGTGCCTCTGGTGGTAAATCGTTGACCATTGTCTAATCTCAAATCCTCCTGTGCTCAGTTCTCCTCTTTTGCAGGAGTTGTTTGGCTCCTACTTGACATGGGAGGGATCTGAGACAATTATCATTATAGAATGACTGGGTAACAGTTTCAGCAACATCTGCTTTCTGCTCAGTATGATCTTGGACATGCTTTTGCAATGTATATATAGCACAGCATGGGCTGCTAGTTGTTCCAAATGGGAGCACTTGCCATTCATACACCTCTGGCTGTATTTTGCATTCCATGTTGTGCCATAGAAACCTGAGAAGAGGTCTGTCATCAGGTAACAGTCTCACCTGGTGAAACATGGATTTAATGTCACCACTAATTGCCACTCTATGCTGACGGAATCAGCAGGAGCACACTGATAAGGGATGGACCCAGAATAGGACCAGGAAGTAACTGATTATTGAGTACTTGGCCTTGATAAGAAAAAGAGTAGTTATACACTATATGATGTTTACCATCATGCTCAATATGGTGATGAGGAATATACCAGGATTCTGAGGACTGAGTGACTTAATCGGGTCTAAGTTTGGCTATATAACCAGATTGGACTAGCTTATTGACCTCCTTATCGTAGATTTCAGCTAAATCAGGTTTCTTCTGCTACTGCTGCTCAGCTCTACGAAGGAGGGGCATCACAGAGTCTTTGGGAGACTGGGGTTGCATAGCGTTCAATTTCATCCACATTTACTCTAGTGGTCTTTTCCTCCAGAAGTTCCATAGCTTCTCTGTCCTGCCTTGATCTTGTGATGAGCTTATCATTCCTATAGGGGAGAACATCTGCCCTCCACAACTTCTCCACATCACGCTTTAACTCGGCATATGGGCTTGTTGTTGAGGTAAAAAGACACTGTGGTGTGTTCTGTGGTCCAGGTAGGAATGTAGGCCCTTGAAGAGCCCAGCCCAGTCGGGTGTTCACAGCTACGGGTGCCCTCTTAGAACCAAATGGCATACGAACAGGTTCAACAGGAGTTATAAGGTGAGGATTATCAGTCCCAATGAGGATCTGAGGCTGTACATTTGAAAAGGCATCCAAAGGGACATCATGTAGATGGCGATAGCATTGTCTGAGCTTGTTGATAGGGTAGGTCTGCTTCACAAGAGAATGTCCGTCAGATGTAAATGCTCCTTCTATTACATATTTTCTATCTGGATTTGATGCTGCAGCTATCTTTAAGGTAACTGTCCTACCCTGCATGGTTTCTGTTTCTTGCTTTATTGTACGCAGATCAAGTTTCTCAGCCGCCCCATCTAACTCTAGGAACTTAGCAGCTGAAGGCAATATGATGGTGCGCTCTGAGCCATCATCCAAGATTGCATAGGTCTCAAGAGTGCGATTCTTATAACTCAATATAACTTTTACTACTTTCAGCAGGACTTTGGGGGACTTACTTTGAGGCTTCATGTAGAACACTTTAGAGGCAGTAGGTTGTTTATTTACATCATGCAGGACTCCCAAGTGTCTACCATTGCATTTGGGACAGGATTTCTTCAGGTCACAATTTGCTGCTAAATGTGACTTTCCACATCTCCAGCATCGTCTTTGCTTTTTTATCCACCTTGCGACTCTCTCCGTACTTAATTCCTTCAGCCTTTTGCAGTAAGTCAGGGAGTGGTTTGGAGACTGACAATAGGAGCATGAAAATTTGGTTGTAGGTCTGGCCTTATCTCCAGCGGTTGTGCTTTGACTTGATCTTGGTCGGTTGTAGCTTTCAATCGGTTGCTGCTGCTGTTCTGGGACTGATGGTTGTTGTGACATATGTGGTAACTGGTACTGGTGTATTTGTGTTGAGGTGGGGGGAGGATGAGATGAAACTGCAGGCAGAGGGGGATATGTGGATTGAACTGGATAAGCATGAGTTGGGATTTGGGCAGCATGGGTTAAAAGCCCATGAGTCGACTGGAAAGGCACTAGTGGTGCTTGAAAATGAGGTAAATATCTAGGCTGTGCGTGGGCTGCTGGCACTTGACCAGAATGATCATAGGCTACAGGCTGTTGACTAAGATGCACTGAAGTTACTGGCCTAGAGGCTGCTTGGGCATATTGCGCTTGGATGGGCAGAGGCACTGATGACCGTTGGCTTAAATAGGCATTGGTAGGCATAGCTTCACTAAGAGGTGCTGGAACTGAAAGTGGTTCAGTGGCTGGTAGTTGGGCTGGGGGCCCTTGATCAATAGGTGCAGAAACTGAGGGCACTTGGCTGGCAGGTGCCGCATATAAATTGTCATCGCTTCTATTAGCAGGTTGTGCTAAAGTTGTGAGAGGTTTGTGCACAGTCTTTATTAAATCTGTGGTGCCATGCTGGGGTCGGCACACATGGGATGGCAGTGTTTGTACTGACTGAGAAATCCTACCACTCTCTGCTACATGCACAGACTCTGAAAGTGTAGGATCTGAACGTGCTTTACTATAGGGTATATACGTCTCTTGATTACAAGGAGGGGCCCCATTCACTTTCTCTATGATATGGTTCATCACAACTTTGTGCATCATATTCATTGGCTTCCGAAGTACTCTGTTCATATTGCTCAAGTCTGTGTCTAAGTTCATTAACCATGCTTTTCAACTGTGCCATTTCTTGCCTTAATAAAGCAATCTCTGGTGGTGGTGAGCGGGTTGCTCCATCCCGCATGAGGGCTTGGTTGTACAGTTCTGTGTGGTAATCTTGGAGGTAACCAGGGGGCCTCCTCTCTCGCCGCGGTCTTGATTCTGCATCTTTAGTCTCTGGTTTCGCTCTTGAATCCATATCCAGTTTAGAAGCTCCCTCTGGCTCCAAGGGCCATGTCAAATATCTGTATATTTCGAAGGTTACGTGTGGTGGAAGATGAAGTTGGAAGTTGACTGGACCATGGAATCTCTAACCAGGGTGCACATTAAAACACACAGGATCCAAGAAGGCCATTTAACCATTTAATCGTGGGTTCGAGGTACTTGGTTAAATGGAAGGGAAGGATGATTATATTATTAATGCATCCTGCTCAGAATTTAAGATATCGCAGGTCTTTGTTGATAACGAAACAATACTTTTGGTCCTAATATCACCTCCCCTGTGGTGCTAAACTCCTCCCTTGGTCTCAGTTGTAGGTGATCTCCACCCACCAGGTAATACAACAGCTTAAAATTTTGTTAAAATAACTGAACTAAATACTAAACTAAACAAAGCTGTGCATGTACAAGAAATAACTAAATGTGAGCATGACTAATACAAACTAATGTACAGAAAGTGTTGCACTATCAGGGCAAAAATGCACCAAAAAGACCAAAAAAGACCAAATGAACTTAATGTGTGTGCAAGCGGCCTACCGTAGAGGAAGGCGGTGTCGCATCTGACGTCCTGGAGGGGAAAGCTCCGTTAGGATTCACTAAAATCAAAAAAACATTTTTTTTATTATTATTGGTTCATGCTTTGATTTATGAATGAGAGACTGACAAAAGACGAATGGATCAGTAGTACAAAGTTGCAGAAGGTGTTACCTGCAGGTACAAGTGTTGTTGTCACAGAAAAATTGAATGTCGCCTCCAACATTCACACCAGAGATTTTGTCAGTACAGATTACACTGGCGCCACATGCAGTGAGATCTGCTGGAGGTGCCTGTCCAACGTTCCCTGAATTAAGAAAAAATAAACAGTTTAGCCGCAACTTATTTGACCTTTATTATGATTCTATACAAATACGAAAATCAGCTATACTAAACTATGAACACTCACTAGATGAACTTTGATGAGCCTCTGTTTTGACCTCCATGTTGAGAGATTTTGCGTTTACATTTGTTATTTCTCTGTTGGAAACAACACTGTTCCCAGAAGCAAACACTGACCTCGACTTGTCCATGATCCCTGCAGGGAGACAGAAAACAGTGAGAGAAATTTCAAGGCCCTGACATTCCTGTACTGTGGATTTGTTAATGACTTCATTGATTGGCTTGGGAACCGGAGGGTAAGTGTGGAGGGTGGGTAGCTGGAGAGGTGTCAGTTCACCTCGTTGGTGCTGCCAAGGACCCTTTGAGGAAGGCTGCTATGTGTGGCTGCGCAACGCTCCACCATCTCTCCACATTTGCATGTCTGTTATATTTTGGGTCATGTGAAAAAAGTAATTATATATATATATAATTACATATATATAAAATATATATATATATGTGTGTGTGTGTGTGTGTGTTATATATATGATAGATACAACTAGAAAATTCCAGTGGAAATTTTGAAAGGTTCTGTACTGAAGAAGCACATTTCAAATAGTAATATTTAACATGTTCATTTACACACATGTGCTAACGTGCTAGCTGCTAATGTTAGCAAATATCATGTCTTTAATACAATGAACGCTAGCTGTTCATGTGTAGAAGGGTTGTATAAGCTTAGTAAATGAGCTGTCCGAAATGAGCTAAATCTAGTGATATCATTTTTATTTCTGTAGTACAAAATTTGTGGAAGTTGTTAAGTAGTATGCCAGAGCAGTTCATTGTTGAAAAGTTTTCCATTCATTCCTATGAGAAATTTTATTCTATTTGGGGCATAGAATAACAGAAAGTAGCCCCAGATGACTATATTTAGTTTGGACATATTTCATATTTTGGTCCATTTCTCTCCTGCAGTGAAAAACAAATGTCTAACTGATAATCGCGGTGAAAATCAGAGAGGAGATGAGGAATGTACACAAATATGCATCCAAGCTAATCAGACTGACCTCAGTCGCTCCCTAAGAGTTGCTATGGTTACAGGGCGGATGTAAAGGTTTTCATGTTCCTCGTGAACAGATGATGCAATAAATGGAAATAATGGCTCAGGTAATAAAACAATCACTTTTACGTGATTATCCACATTGCATTTGCAACTTGAATGAATGAGAAATTGAGGAACTTTTAAGAGATTAAAAACCTTTGCATGTGTGCACACTGACTAAAACGCATATCTCAAGGTCAGGTTCAGACGGAGGACAGGGAAACAGGCAACCGGTGGTGGGAGAGTGAGGACACGGAGCGTGACGTCGGGATCCGTTTTCCCAAAAGTTGAATCTGACTCAACTTCTCTCCTGGACACCGACGACGTTTTTTGCGGCGACGCCTGCGTTGCAGGCTGCCCGTGCCAAAACACACGACCCACACTGGAATTAATGGAAAAACGCCACCGGCGTCCGTTTTGCCTGACTCTGTCTGAACGCTCACTTATGCCTGCGCCAACTTTACACCTCTTAAAACTCTCAAAGTGACAACAGACTTACTTTTATATACGCATCGTGCTGGAGTGTAAGTATAAAAGTGGATGAAAAATGTAAAAAGCTGGTTCCTCTCCGAGTCTTATCGCTTCACATACAGCTGATGTTGAAAGCATCCTTGGTGCTTCCACCCGAGTTGGTTAATGTGAAGAAGAGTCCTGGGAGTAGTTGTATATCACACAAGCAGATCTTCATTGTCGTGAACAGGAGCTCCTGTGGCTACCTGTTCTGGCCAAACACCAAGCTTGATCTGAATAACGGAACATCAAACTCATACGGGTTCTGGGAAAAGCCCCATCCCACAAATCATCCGATTTGTCTCAGCCAATTAAAGAGGAGACCGTTCTTTTGGTGTCAGTCTTTGGTGAATTGAACAAATTAAAGTTTGCATACTGGAGATTCCTCCATACATGACAGTTCGTGGGAGTCTAAGGCCTCGTTTACACATACCCGGGTATTTTTAAAAACGCATATTTTCTCAACTCCGTTTTCCAAAGTAACTTCGTGCACACTGCTTTTTTTCTTCTTTATTTACGTTTATATTGATCCGCATAAATACGCTGTCAAGAGCTGTTATACCACGCCAAGCCTGTCGGTGGCAGTGTTTCTGGCGGTACCGGCGCGCCAGGAGACCGCTCACAAGGAGATGCGCAATTGTGGCCCTCCGAGGCCCAATGCGTCTCTGCTGGGCTTGTATTAGCTTTATTTTCAAAAGCAAACAAGCGAATATAGCTCGTAATAAAATAAATGATGCCATTTGGAGTGTATCCATGCTTGCCAGATGTACAATGCTGCTCTCTGTGGCGCGAAAATAGCCTAAAACTCCGTTTTGGTCTCTTTATACAAAAACGCAAAACGGAGTTTTCGGGAAAACCTTCACTTTTGCCGGAGTTGCGTTTTCAGAGGGGAAAACTCTGTTTGTGTATAAACGAAAGACACAAACGAAGGCAAATGTCTGCGTTTCTTGTTTAGACATACCCGGGTATGTCTAAACAACCCCGGTATCTCGAGCTGCAGCTGCTTCCTCTGCAGACTGAGACAGACACGAGACAGATTGTTGATTTGAACTTAACCCCATATATGAATAATCAAGCCGCAAGTGAATAAAATAATAATAATAATATAGGCATTAATAGCTTTTGTATGATGCTGTATGTGTGCACTGAGTACGGCACGGGTTAAAGTTTCTGTAACAACAACGCTGATAAGTTCATTAAGTATGAATTAAGTATGAACATTATTATGTAGAAATGGACCATGCTGCATAACGGGCATCTTTACTTCCAGCACTCCAAGATCTTTTTGATGCTAATATACTTGTACTATTACTACTTTTTACTAAAGTAAACAATCTGAATACTTTTTTCACCACTGGTTGGGAGGAGTTGCTGATTTTCTTGAACTTATGTGATCATAAACTGAATATCTTTGAGGTTTCATGTCTGTTGTTCAGAGAAATCAGATGGATTATCTGAAGATTTTGATTTAAGATTGATCCCAGCACGAACAGTCGGCTCACTTGCCGGGTCTCAGGCGTACGGCACCATCTGGTGGATATTTTCATACAGAAACTCAGTGCCCAGACTTCAATCATCTTCTCATATTATGACCTCTTGCCATTAAATTACATGAAGTGTTTCACAGGGTGGAGGCTTCATATGTATTAAAGCTTAAAGAGCTTGAAAAAAAAAAGTCAGAACAGTGGTCAGTTCAGTTTCATTTATTAAATGCTAACACTCCAAAGTGTTGAGACAGCGAAAATATATATTGTATTTTTAGAGATCAGGAAAAGTTCCTGTAGAAGGACAGCATGTCGTCTAGACTCTGTGCAGGCTGCTGGGCCTGGCTGGGCTCTGCAGGCTGCACAGGCTGCTGAGGCGGGTACTGTGGGGGCTGCTGGGGTGGATACTGGGGGGGCTGCTGGGGCGGATACTGTGGGGGCTGTTGGGGTGGATACTGGGGGGGCTGCTGGGGTGGATACTGGGCGGATACTGTGGAGGAAACAGGTGAGGTGGTCCAGCAAAGTGAGGTGGAGGATAAAATGGAGGATAAAATGGAGGAGGGGCATACTGGGGATGAAATGGGGGAACAGAAACAGGGGCCGAGTCTGTCGGGTGACCTGGAGGTGTTGACTGCGATGAAGACTGTGGTTGTGAAGCAGGAGGAGGATTTTGCTCAGGAGGAGGAGGAGGAGGAGGAGCAGGAGGAGGAGGTGAGGGAGAGGTTTTAGGCTGAGGTTGTGGTTCCTCTTTGCTCTCCTCGTTCTCTGGGCCTTTCGTCCACTTGAAGGACATCTTGGATTTATTCTCCTGAGTTTTACTCTTGCCATATGTTTGTCTCTTCTCCTCGCTGAAGTACGCCGTGGGAGGCGCAAATTCTGCATCTCGCTCTTCACGTCGACGACTTTTCCACTCACTAAACATAAACTCTGAAAGAAAGCGTACAAAGAAGTCGTTAAAGAAGTCGTCTACATGATAAAGTGCAGAAACAGTCTCTGTAATCTTAGAAACAGACATAGTTCAGTCTGAATTCTTGCTTCATCCGTGACACATTTTATTACGGATGTCTAAACACAGCTGCATAACAAAAGGCCACAAAAAGGGCAGGCTGATTAAGATGCATCCTCGTAAGTTTACTTGTCACATGATGACTTGCCAAAAAGAGTGAAGAGGAAGCACATGATGGTGCTGATGTCTGGGGTTTACCTTTGCCTCTGTCCCATTCTCTGACATGAGGAACTCCTGGTTTGGTGTCCTTCCTTTCCTGGATCTCAACTTCCACCTTCTTCACCGTGCTGACCTCTGGGAATTCCTCCGGCGGAGGTGAGGGTCCTATTAATTCATCTTCCCCCTCCTCTCCTAGGATCAACAATTCACAGCAATCCCTCATCCACATTCACGTGATATTTAAACTGCAGCAAACAGACTTTTATAAGCAAACAAACATGAGGTGGGTGTGAATCCAAACCTTCATTCTCCTCATCTTCAGTGCCGTCCAGCTTGGCCTTCTTCTGCTTCCTCTGCCTCACCTTGGCCAGCCTGGCTCGCAGGATGGCCTGTCTCTTCTCCTTCAGTTTTTCCCTCTTAGTGCGCTGCTCTGTTGTCTGAAGGACAGGACAAGTACAAGAGAAACAAAGACTGAGCAACAACTGAAGAGGGGGCTTCAATCATCAGTTCATCCACTGAATATAACAAGTGCACAAGGACTTTAAGGGCTGTAGCAGTGTTGCCAAAGAAGAGTTGTGATGTACTGAGCAAGGGAAAAACAAAGACATGCAATGCAGTGTGGATAAACTGGAGAGGATAATGAATAGCGACCTCGTCCTTGGTTCCCCATGCATCACCCAGCTGGGGTTTATTTTACCACATACATTATCCCACATATTACACGGCTAATTACTAAAGAAATCAATGGAACAGAATAGATACTTTACTGATCCCTCAGTGGGAAGTTATTTACATACAGTATATAGGTCTGAAATACAACCACACACACACACACACACACACACACACACACACACACACACACACACACACACACACACACACACACACACACACACACACACACACACACACACACACACACACACACACACACACACACACACACACAAAGGCCTCATGACATGCAAATGTGGAGAGATGGGCAGCCAATGAGTGTTTTAATGTACATAGATGTGAGTTGAGATAAATATGTCTGTCCAGTGATCAGCAGCTCACCTGGTCTCTAAGCATGTCCAGAGTTTCTCTCTGCTTCCTGCGGGACTCTCCATCCTGAGAGAACGCAAAGTAACCCACACCGAGCTCTCGAGCCTCTGAGATGAACAAACAGACAAAATGTTTTTGACAGCACAAACCAAACAAGCTTCAATTCAAATATGTAACAGAAACTGAAGAAAAGTGTTTAACAGTCACCTTGTCCTCTGATGTCCTCGTAGTGGATCGGTCCGACAGGCCTCTTCATAGCCTCCTCTTCTTCCCTCTCCCACTCCTGCCTCTGCAGCTCTCGACGCATGTCCTCTGACAGGAGGTCAGCTGGGACGTTCCTACGCCGAACAATCATCGCAAGAACAAAAACACAACATCGAATTTTAAGAAACGATCACCTCCGCCTACAAAGAGTTGTTTTTTGTAGAATATTTACCCTTTTCCTTTCAGGTCTTGGTCCATTTTCTGAAAACCTGGCAGGTCTTTCTTCATGCATCGACGAGATCGGCCCAAAGCATCCACGTAATCCACCCTACGGAGAAACACCGCAGCAGGAGAACAGTTCACTGACAGCTTTATATGACGTACACAATCTCACACTTCTTTTTATTATAATGTTTCCATTTTAACCAGCATTCTAGATATTATGCTTGGTCACCCAGGCCACATGGATAAAGGTAGTAGGAAACTGTTGCCGTCAGGTGTTGTTTAAGCCGGAAAGGCAAACGGTTTTTGACGGCTAAGGCATGAAATTTAAATCTCAGTGTTTGGTTACTGAATGGACTCACAGTATTATTACATATCGCAGGGAAAATAAACTTGGGGAAGTAGCATGTCAGATAGGTCGCTCCTGGGTCAAACCCTCAGTAGCTTTGTAATGGACTAAGTTCCTTTAACAAACACATTTTCCAAGCGACTGAAAAACAGTGAGTCAGACGTTACCATTCCTCATCCGGGTTTTGCGGAGGAGGGATAGGAGACGGGTTGTCTCTCTCCTCGTCGTCTCTTTCCTTCTGTGCAAACGTTTCTCTCTTTTTGTTGATAATCTTCTGGGTGAAGTCAACCAGGAACAGTCCCTCCGTCTCTTCATCTGATGTGTAACAAGACAAGACAAGATCAGGAGGACGTAACTTATACATCTGTGGCTTGGGAGGTAGAGTCCACTAATCAGATGATCGCTCCCTGTGAGTCGCTTTGGATAAAAGCGTCAGCTAAATGACTAAAAATGTAAAAAAAAAAAAAACGTTACACTCCACCAACCTGGAAAGTCTCCTTTGGTCATCTGCTCGTAGAGTTTGGCCTTTTCCTCCAGCCTGCGTCTGTCATAAGAAGATAAAGGAGGAGTCAGAGCTTGGATCGGCGTCAGTAAATCTCCTGTTTGGGATGTGTTACACTCACTTTGAGGCATCCAGGCTGTTCTGCTCCTCGGCCAGCTGCTCTGCGTCTTTCTCGGCTCTTGCTGACACGCCAGCATTTTGTTTGCTCCACACATTCGGTTTCTGCACATGAAGACACAACACACGTGGTAAATAATCTGTAATGACACAAACAAACAGGCAGAAATAAGTCCCATAAATAACACTCAGTGTACCTTGGTGACTGTGGATCTTGATGATGTGAATCCAGCTCCGGTGTGTTCCTGCCTGAGTTTGTCATGTTTGAATTGTTCTTGCTTTCTGTAGAGTTCAGCTTTAAGGTCCACCAGCTGTGAGAAACAAGTTATTAGAGACACACGTGAAGGATGAATGTAAACATCTTAAAGCCACTGCTGCTAAGTTAGCCACCGTTAGCTCGAGTTATGATGTAAACAGACGTCCCGCAGCCAAACGGGTCATCGATAAAAGGTCTGCGCAGCTGCTTCTTAACGTAACTCACCGATGAAGCCGTCACATCGAAAGGTTTCTTCTTTTTATCCATGTTTATGAACTCTACGCCATAACCTGTGCTAATGCTGCTAATGCTGCTGCTGTCTGACCTCTTCTTCTTCGTTGGTGAGTGTCCCGCTAATAAAACGGCGCTTTACCGCCAACTAGTGGCCGTTTGATGTAAGCACACCTCACACTAAGATAGATAGATAGATAGATAGATAGATAGATAGATAGATAGATAGATAGATAGATAGATAGATAGATAGATAGATAGATAGATAGATAGATAGATAGATGCTGTGCTCATACATTGTAAGAGGTTAATAAGGTATTTTATTGAAATGTCATTTAGTAAACGCTGTGTCAGTAGCAGCTCTGAACACTGGATCTATGTCTCATATTGAGGCTGCATGGATTTGGGTACATTTTAACCCTACAATAACAATAATAATAATAAATCCTGCACAAGAGGCAATCAATCGTAAATGCATAAAATAGACAGAGTGGAGAACAGCTCAGCTGCGGGTCCGGGTCACTCTGGGTCAGCATCTGTTCACTCTGTTTTAAGTTATATTTCCTTTTTTTTCTTTGGATAAAACTGAAAAATAAGATGCCATAAGCTACTTTTGTAAACTGGTGTCAGTTTATCTGCCTATAAATGTGTATTTTATAGCATTATGTGGTAAAAAGTTAGTAAAAATTAAAGATGTATTATGAGAGAATTATTTAATCTTAAGCAGTGTGTTGTTTATTGTCAACCTGTGCAGACATAAACTTATTTGTTCCTCTGCGTAAACACTGATCATTCCCATGTGTGCTGCACTTGTCCTGAGACTAATAGCGCAATATTAGTACGTGGCTGTAGTCATGCATGCATAACAGGCTGAATCATTCCTATTTATCTGTATCTCTATGACAGCGATACAATTACCTCCATCAGCCCATCAAGAGCTGCTATCAGGTCACAACAGAGAAATGCCAACTTTGTTATCAATTCAAACATTTGAACAGTCCACTGCTGCCAAGATATGACAGCACACCAACCTGATACTATTATATTAAAGCTGTCTGAAAGAGGATGAGGATGAGATATATAAAGGTATGAGGACAGAAGCTGGACTCAGGTCGGTGTCAGTCATAGGTCGATATTTTTAACCCTTTTACACGGTCCAGATCGTTATTCCAGCATGTTTTTGAAAAGAAGCACCTGTCTGCTGGTTTTCCTCGTGTGTTCTCTGACTCTGTGGTGCAAGTCGACCAGCGCAGGCTCAAGCTTCCTCAGCCCTTCACAAAAACCTCAGGTAAGACGCCTTCAAAGCCTGACAAGTCATTTAACACACGTGGATTTAAACTCTCCATGAAAACATAAATACTGAATGATGTGTGTTATGTTTTCTTTACATCCTGCTGTCCTGAGTATTAAGTAAGTTAACAATGACTTGTCTTTGTCATGCTTTCACGTGAAATGCCAAACGATGTGTCAGCACTTTACACTTCAGCAGCCCCATTTAAAGCTCCCGCCACCCCACCGAGCCCAGTGCTTTCAGATTTCTGACAAGTTTCTGAATTTGAGCAATGTTAGTTATGGTGGTAGTCGTGCTGACGGCAGTCCTATGACTGAAAATCACAAACTAGGTATGGTTGCAGAAGAAATGAATAATAATATTACTTAACTGGAAATGTCCTCTGTCCCCGTGTTTCAAAAGCTGGTTTAATGAAATGATTTCTATCACTAGGATGGAGGAGGTTTGTTTTAATAAAGGGAAGATACTTGCAGATTAGATGAGAATTAACTGTCTCACTGTGTGTTTTGGTGCTCATTGCTTGTTTGTTTTGTCCATTGCATAGGTTTATTGTTCAAAAATCAATATAAATATAGTATACATAACAGTTGGTCCTTTATTTAGACATTTTTTCTGACCATGTCATGGAAATTTTAAAACAAAATACAGTGCTGCATTGTTTACTATACTTATTCAAGACCTGATCACTATGTGCTATCTCCTTGACTACATGTGATGAGATTTCTTTGTTACGGGTGAATCACAGAACAGGGGGAAGTCCCCTCCCAGGGTCGGCCGCCAAGCCATGGAGGAGCCGAGTCACCCCACTGAGGACAACCCTCTCACAGTGAGTGAAGATTACACTCATGACCGCAGCGCTTTCACCCAAAATCATCTAATCTAAACCTAAAGTTCTTCCTCTCCTCTGAGCAGATAAGTGCCCCCTTTGAAATTGCCGTCACTCTGAGAGAGGAGGACTTTGAGGAGTACAGCGCAGCGCTGCAGGAGATCATTCAGCGTCTGCTGGGGAGCACGGAGACAGCAGGTTTGCCTGATCCCCACAGAAAGTGCCTGCTCCCTTCAGCCAATATACAGAAAGATAATTAAACTTACAATTTCCACGGTTATTTTTAACATACTGTTTCGTCTCCTTTCAGAGAGACCATCACAGCTCTGAAGGTCATGGACAAGACTGACGAATGTGCTGTTCACTAGATAATGATCCTTAATTGTGATAGTTAAAGCAGAGGCGTGCTCGTCTCATTTATCTCTTCTCTTAATATATTCTTTAGCTCAGGGCTCTTTAAAACATCGTTCACTTATTCAGATGGGGCTAATTAAGTTTGCGCTAAATCACAGAGAAATACCTGATCAAGTAATTACAGAGTAAAACATTTAATTGTTTAAAATTGGGCAAAGAATTATCTTAACTACTGTCCTCAAGGTTAATATTGAATTGTTTAAAAACTGAAGTGATGTGAATGTCTCTCAGAGAGTCTGACATTTAATGAATATATTTGTAAAACTATCCTGTTAGAAGATGAGTCACTCGTATTCTTATCTGTGTAATTAAAGCCAGCGGTGCAGTACTTCTTCATGAGACGCACAAGCGCCCTTAAAATAAAGCATTAATTAACCCTTTGTCTCTGTCTCTCATTTTTGGCTGGGTGTTAAAATTCTGGAGGAGGAAGTGAGATGGGGTAACGAACGCGGGTATGTTTCGTTTTCACATCTGACAATGGCTTCTGGGTTTGAGTGTCGCGATATACCTCTGTATTACGCCTGCATTTGACCAAAAAACAGTCGGAGAATGGACATAAAGGTCCTTTGTAGTAATAAAGTTCTGCTGGTTTGACAGCTTGGGTCTCTTTTTCCAACCACAGAGCTTAAATGTTGCCATTTCATTCAAGAGGCGAACATCAAATGAACAAATCCCAGAACGAGGTTGTGCAACTTCCTGTTCAAATTTAGGATGAAACGCAGCAGAACACAGGCTGCTCTAATGATGGTGATCGTGTCTGCCCTGTTTTCCACCTTATAGACTCCAATAAGCAGAGATATATACAGCCAGGAGTGTGCTCTGACCTACATCGTGGAGAGAAATCTCAAACGTCAGACACGTCCATACCCATCTGCCTCTAATCACGAGTTGACAAAAAAGCACTCAAGCCAAATGTGTGTGCTGCACACGGCGGTATCAAAGCAGGCTAATGGACTCGTCTCTCTGCTACGTCCTTTCTTCAGTGAAGAATAAGACTCGCTCACGGCAGACAATGCTTTACTCTCTTCCATTTTACATCTCGCGCGCTCTTCGCTCGGCAGTTGTGTGCATGAATAAGGGCCCTTAGAGAATAAAAGCTGGATTAAAGGATTTTAATACGTCTCCGCTGTATCAAACCAAAACTAGACTACACAGTGGCCAGACAACACAAACATCCAGACAAATCAGAACAAGTTAGTTAATTAACACATGAAAAACAACTTCAAACCAAAAAATACTTCTATGATGAACAATGATATAAAATATGATCACATAAACAATGATATGCATTATCTCTGTCAGACGAGAGACATCTTTTCATCATTTCAGGCTTTGTTTCAGTTCAACATCAGGATCAGGTTGTTTTAAAACGAGACGCCTCTACACATCTACATGTAAAACAAGAGGCCACATAAAACTGCCGTTTGATCAGTAATCTCTGGAGCTTATATGCCGTAGAGTTGAGTGGTGTTTTGTCGGACGGTGGTGAGAACCGTGTGGATGTCCTCGCGCTTCAGCAGACTCAGCTCCTGCAGCGTGTGGATGCCCATTCCAGGATGTGAAAACCGGCAGACGTCTTTATTCACCTGTTGGGAGCGAGACGCACTCATCATTTGTTTGTACTTACTCTGGTTTGTTCAATGTACCAGACAGGTTTGACAAGTTTTTAAAAAACCTGCCAACAGGCTTATCCCCTGCTGAAGTGAGGAGAAGACAACAGGGGCGCAGAAGCTGGAGTATAAAAGACGCAAACTAGTCGGTCGACTAATCGAGTAACTAATTTCAGCTTTCCATGTCGTTTACATGATTTAAGCCGTTTCAGGTAACAGTTTTGTCTGGATCAAAATGAAACCGACGGACATGTGTGGACATGTGAGTTGATTATAGTCCCAGAGGACAAAAGAGGACACACTGGATTTTTTACCTGTCTGGGCAGGAAATACGGCGCGTCTGTCTCCAACACGATGCGGTTTAGAGGAATCTTGCGGACAGCGTCTCGTACCTCGGTGGCCTTGGGGTAAGTGATCAGGGCTGTGAAGCCCACGTATAAGTTGGGGAACTCGGTCAGGAAGGGCTCAATCACTGGATAACTGTTTGTGAAACAGTGCCTGGAGACAAAACATCTCTGATTAACTGTTGCGTCAGAAAGAGTGTGATTACATCAAAATCAGGACTATAAATGGACCTAACTCATTTTTTATGCTTGCTTCCACGCTCACCTGTGAATTTTGTAATCACCAGGGACCCACTTCCTCATGATTTCCAGCAGGTCATCATCTGCATCCCTGCAGTGGATCACCAGAGGCTTCTGCATGGCTACAGCCAAACGCAGCTGACGTTCAAACACCTTCGAAGCGAGGAAACAAAACGCGTTGTGTGTTGTGTTGTTTAACATATAAAACAAATATTTAATAGCCAGCATCAAACTAGACCTTACTTCCTTTTGTCTGGAGGCGTTTGTGGAGTTTTTGTAGGAGTAGTCCAGGCCGATCTCACCGAATGCCACAGCTTTCGGGTGCCGCATGGCCATCAGTATGCTGCGTTCATGCACACTTGAGTAGTATTTGGCAAAGTGGGGGTGGCACCCAAATGCCCCCCACACCATGTCTTCAGCCAGCAGACCTTCCCACAGGGCCTCCTTCATCATGACCGCTGGGTTGCAGAAGTCGGCGATGCAGCCTCTGAACTCCGACGAAAAGCTGCCGCGGTACAAACTTCGAAATCTGCTGAACGTCCCCCTGAAGCCGAGTTTTCCATACAGCATGTCTAGATGGCAGTGTGTGTCTATGAAACCAACCTGACTGTCCAGGTAGGGGTAACTGGTCCACAGAGGTTCTGCTCCCACGGATAATCTCCTTCTAGCTGTGCCTCTATGAGCATAGGAGTAGAGGTGGTGACGCATGGAGGCACCAGAATCTGATCGCCTGTGTGGGGTTGTGGAGTTCAAGCGAGGGTTGAATTTGCCTCTATTCGAGTGTAGCGGCAGAGCAAAGGGGTCAGACAGATCGTCCGAGTTGCTGGAGCAGCAAAAATTCTCAGACTTAGCACTGTATGCCTTTGAAGGGGCCGTGTTTGGCTGCTTGAATGAGACAAAAACGTTCCTCTGTGACAGCGAGGAAGACGTCTCTGTACTCTCACCCGCTCCCTGGACGCCCCAAGTGGTTTCACTAGGGGATGAAAAGGTAAGCGGGGCAGGTCCCTGGGTATTCACCGCAGGACTTTGGCTGAAAAAAGTGAAAGAATCTGGCATATGGGACGAGTTCAGCTCCTCAGCTTCCACTTCTTCTTCTGGAGAAAATGACTTGTCTTGGGAGGTTGTCCTTACAAACCTCTCAGGTGAATCTTCTCCTTTTATGACGACACTCTGGAAAACATAAATAATGAATAATATTACAAAGAACATCTCCCTTATTCTATGGTCACAACATTTATTATATATATTAAAAAGTTGATTGATCACTAGGCGTTAACTCACCCTTCTGTCTGTTTCTGGCTCCGAGTGGTCACATTCTGTGTCCTCTAACATCCAAAAGTGGGACAACTTTTCTTCCTGGTCGGCGCTCCTGTCCTCAGATTTATCCTCATGCGTGGTCGAAGAAGATTTAATAGTCGTGACTGTTCTGCCAAGTGACACGGGGCTGGGCGGTTCAGTCTTCACTGGTGAAGATACAAATGGCGATGGCCGGGTCTCGGTGCAAGTCTTGGGGGTGTTAGTGGTGCTGCGACTTGTTTTTGTGCTGTCAAGCGCTGCAATCAGTGCCCTCCTGTAGATAGCCTTTGATCCCTCCTCGGGTGTCCTCTGTTTCTTTTTGGAGTCAGAAGAGTGAGCCTGAGGTGGTGACGGTGTCTGACTCTCTGTGGAGTCCAGCTGCTTGGATGAGTTGTCCAGATCTCTTTCCTGATAGTTACGGTGCAAAAGGACAAATAAATCAGTAACATACTGCACGAGATGGCACGTGTCATATTCTAGTTTTAATAAAAAAACACTTTAGATGAGCCGTTAAGGGATGGGTAGAGCTAGATTTACCTCTGGAGATATTATTTTTTTAGACATTTTCCTGGAAAGCTTCCTCAGTTTAGCTTTGCCTAAAGAGGGCGTGCTTTCACCAAGCAACCTCTGCTTTTCTCTTGGGAGTGTCCAGACTCAGTGCCCCGAGACCGTCAGGTCCTGGAGAGTCACAGAGAGTCAGAGTGTTTGAATCTTCATTCGGTGACACGTTCCAGCCGAAGGGCGCTCCTGAGCTGGCACGTCTCCCCTTAGGAGTTGTGGGCGAGATGACCGCAGTTCGTCGCCACGTCTCTCTGCTGCTGTCCATGTCTGAGATCCTAATCCAGTACACAGTATCTGTACATCACATGCAACAAAGTGAAAACATTTTAAAGCATCACTTTAAATGGATTACACACTGCTTTCTTATGATAAGCTTAGTTGGTTAAGTTTACAGTACATGGTGTGTGAAAAAGTACAACCGAGGGGGACGATTAACAAATACAATCCTTCAATGGAGGAAAACTTTATTTCTCTGGTTTTAATAGATTACATCCCTGTACCTCATGTCCTGTGATAAGCACTTTGTACTGTACACATAAAGGATGTATCAGGTTTTTCTGATGTTGGTCTTTGTTTCAGGTGAGGTGGCTCCAAAGCTGGGCGACCTGCAGAGGGCTGCAGGTGCTGTTCAAAGAATAACATAAGGGTTGCCAGAGGAATAGCTAATAGGGGATCAGCTCATTATCATCTATTATATTAGGTTACTAAGTTGAAACAAGCTTGTGCAACACATCCCGTGGCTAGATCCGGCTAATTTAATGTCACGTAGCTAACTCAGCTACACTTTGACGGGCGCCAAATATTTTCAGATGCATCACATTGATGTTAAATTATAAGTAAGTCTAGTTAAATTAAGTTTGACCCGGTCTGGGCAGAAATAGCAGAGTCCTCGGTGACATCTTGGTGATAAATGAGCCCGTTTAGCTTGGCTAATTAATGCTAAGTGTTAGCTCATGTTAGCTGACTCGATCACCTTGAATCAAACTGCAACTTAAAATCTAACTAAACTTACAAACACGCGGTTTAATACACACTGTTGTTGTTTATTAATATTATTTTACACTTACAGCACTTATAGTTAGCTGGGGTTACATTGTTTATGGTATTTAGGCGGCTAACGCCGAACAGCTTTTTATGTTACCTTCTCGGTCGGCACGCAGTAGAAAGGGCCCGTGTTACGGTTTAACGTGCGACCATGTTAACTGGTGACCTTGAGCCGAATGCGTCCGTGGAAGAGAGAGCAGCTGTCAAATAATGTGTTTTTATATTGTAATCGTTAACGGAAAAATAAACAAACTGGAAAAAGATAGCTACATATTTTAATATTTTCACTGCCTGTCGTAACTACAACAAAGTAACAGGCGCACTCGGAAGAAGATTGCCGGTTAAGAGGGTCGCTCGTTAAACCGAAACACCGGGTGTTAAAAATCACTTCGTCACGGCCAGCGGCTACTCGACTCGTTATAGCGCGAACGATTTCTAAACCGTCTAAACAAAAACAATCCAAAAATACGTTTAATAAGTGATTAAAAATTGACCTTTGTGTTTAAATTAACCGCCAAATGCTACAAAATGGTTAAATCTCGCGGGATTTCACGAGATGTTGCAACAACCACCGCGAATACAGCTGTGGTGGGGCATGTGTGTGTATGTGGTTCCCTCCTACTTTTATTTTTAGTTTTTAAACAATGTCTTTATTGAACTTTTTTTTTTTTTTTACTTTTAACAAACAAAATAAGTTCAACAAACAACAACAAATATGACAGGTACACAACAAGGAGACAGCAGAGTAACACGTCCTCATCAGGGTTCTGTACTTCACTATAAGCACTACAAATACACACAAAATATACACAAAAATATACAAACTAAACAGTGAAATTCATTGGAGACAGCATCTACATCCCATATTTCTGAATAGTGCAGCATCACCATGCAAGTTGTAGTCCGTATAAGCCCACAAGTCACTTATGTATCCATATAATGTGACTGTGTCAGAGCACTACTGTAATCCACCAAACCCTTCATCACAATGGCTGCCAGTCTAGCGCCTATACATTTTAAGAACAGGCACCAAATCTTGTAAAGCACTTGCCTCATACATTTTGACCTATATGTCAGATATTCCACAGGTATCATATCATAAACAACGTTGTGCCACCCAGCCAGTGATGAAGGCTTACAATCAATCCACTTCAGCAGTAATGTGAGTTTTTGATTAGCGTGTCCAGGAGCCCAAACAAAATGACAGCTTTATTGTGTGGACACTGTGGTAAGGGAATGGAAGATAATACATTATATCTTAGCCAAAGACAAATATGGAGAGAGGTCTCAAAAATCATGTTAGACTTTTGGTAATCCCAGAGAGGTCTTGTAAGCACCAAAGCTGTGTCCTTTACCTGTGAGGAAAGAATGAAGATGGATCAGTCTTTTTAGGAGGATTCTGGTCAGATATACAAGTGCAGCAGATTTTGATCCTAGACAAATGAGTACTGGGTTCAAATCGACAGGTCTGTCTGACCTTCAGCTCAACCAGGAGGACAAAAGCAGGGAGGGGTTTCTGTAACCTTTAAAGGCTGAGCAGCAGGATCAGCTATGAAAGAGATTAATGGTATGGATCTCGCTTGCTCCCGGGGCCACATGTGCATGTGAATGTCACGCCAAGCTGATACTTATTGCATAGGTGACGTTTTGCTGTGGTCAGAACATGAATCAGTACTTACATTTTGTGCCCTTCCTTTCAACAAGCCAGTAGCAGAAGTCCCTCCGGGCACGGTCGTTGAACACATTTCTGTACTGGAGCATGTTTTGAGGTGAGATTTTCGGTGTGTTTTGATGCGTGCCTAAAAATAATCATACATTTGTGGATCAGAAGGGAAGCAGGCAAATAAAAATACATGAACAACCCGTGTTAATGTGAAACATACTGTTTGCTGACACCACGGAGAGACCATTTACTGCAGTTTCAGTCAGAGGAGGTAACAGACTGCTGCTGCTGCTGCCGGGGGCGGTGGTGCAGTTTAGAGCACCTTCATGTGATTCATGCACTAAAGCATGTAATAAAATAAAATTAGTGACACATTTTCCTTTGTGATGTTCAGTAGTGCGCTCTGTCTGTACTGTACAAAGTGTTCTCCTGGCCATCCTCCAATTTTATATGATTTGTCAAACAGGGTTATTTTCACAAACCTCTGTCTTTCAACAAGGCGGCTGGAACTGATGCAAGATAAACCGGCACCTGGGTGGGAATAACTGTACATCGTATCACAAGAATAATGAGTAGTTCATGTGTTTGTTCATAATCAATCAAAAGGAACATTCGTTTTTATATCATTCTGTGTTTGTCTTACCATTGTTTTCATTTTACTCCAGTGGTCTGTCTGGAGATGTGGGAAGATGACCGGATCACTCTTTGACCAAAATGTCATGCTGGTAAAAAGGTTCATGAAAATTAGTTACTGTCTGTTCCTTCAGCCCAGCAAAGCCACGTCACACACAACAACACTGCAGCTGCAAAACAAATACTGTACATGTGTGTGAGACACAAAGTTCTTTGACGGTACTTACTACTCTCGCCTGAACCGACTCGAGTCCCATGTTTTTCTCTTTTCCCCTGCCTGCATGTTGAATGTGTCTCTGCACCTGGCTCAACTCGACCCGCAAACACACAAAGATGGGTTGTGTTACTTTGTCGCTTAGCAACATGTTTGGCAACAGTACCCGGGGGTGCTGAACTGGGGCTGGTTATAATTTTAGAGTTTGACGCGTCACTTGGACTGGACATCATCTTATGTTTGTCTGTGAGATTTAACAGCCAGGTTTGTACAAGTGTTAATTATGTGAAGTTATTCAGCTTGTACTCAACGTGATATATTACAGACAAAACCTCGCTCTGCGTTGGCCGAGTCACAAGAAATAATATTGCCTTAAAAGCAGCTAAATGCTGCTCCATAATATGCTGTCAACATTTATTTCAGACATTTATGGCCTTATAAAAATCAGTCCCATTCATTAAATGCACTTCTAAACACACTGAAAGGTGTGGTGAATGGTTTTATCAGTGGGTTTTTTATAGTGAGGTCAGGAGTTTACTTACAAAATAAAGTAATGTTGCAGTCGTCCATCAGTATGGTAACTTCTCAGTGTGTAATCACCTCTCTTTAATTTTTTATTTTGTATACTGTGACCTCATGTCCGTCATTTAATAGTTCATAATAAATCAGTGTTAGAGGCTGAGCAAATACGAGTAAATAATACTATTCACGGTGCTTTTCAGTAAGAAATATATCTTTCATTTATTTATTTATTACAAATAGACAAGATACAGTCTTTGAGATACAGTAGCAATGTGTGATTTTAAAACAACGTGACAGAGGAATAAATGAGGCAAAGAATTACAAAAGTAGGCAAAAACATAAAATGTATGGTTCTCCGTCACAGTGTTTCACAGCCTAATCTTTAAACCTGTCACATGTTAAGTAGTCAGTTTTAACTATAGGTAATAACCTGCAAGACAATAGTTTTTTTTTTTGCCTATATCTACCAGAAAAGGCCAACTCGATGATAACTGAACAATTAAGTCTTAAAGCAAGGATAACAAAGTAAGATGTTCTTTGAGTTGAGATGTGCAGTAAAATGGTTAAATAAAGATGAACTCATCTTAAGCCCAAATAAGAATGTTAACAACATATAATGCTCTGAAATTCGTATCTAATATGAATATATACTTTTTATTCAGTGTGCTTAATAAACTGATATTTCGGACAGGAGGTCAGTCCATAGTGAAAACATCCTTATGCAAATGATTGAAGAGGATTTTACAGAACCTTCCTAGTGTGAAGGAGAAACTATGGTGAGTGTGAAAGGCCCTATATAGGCTACTATAGAAACATGGCCACTGTAGAAGAGGATCTTTCAGGTGATTATACATAATGAAAACATAGTTATGAATTATTATGTTACACCCTTTTGCTATAATCTATAAATGGAGCCATCTGAAGCTTACAAACTGAACATTTAAATAACATTTTAGAGAACAAATAATGAGATTTAATTGTAGATACTGTCACTACAATGTAGAAATTGTCTCCTTTTTCTGCAGAGGAAGACATTTGACATTGAGTGAATATGTAGCAGGAAATGTGAGCTCTCTGGGAAAGTCTTTGCAACACCCGCCCACCTTTCATATCGTAGCAATTCAGGCTTCTTTGCTTTCTTATAATGTGGAATATAATATTGCTGTCAATAAGTGGCCACTATCCGTCCACCAAGCTTCATGCTTCATTCCTCCTGGCCTTGGAGCATCCCCAGCAGATGGTGTGCTACTCGCTGGTTTATGCAGTGTAGATCTTTCAACACACTGGGCTCCTCTTCCAGATCCTCGTGAAGACTCCGCGCAATTTCCAACCTCCTGTAGTCTTCTGGCCGCACCAGATGGCGAATCACCTGAAGAGCACGATCCTTGAGGCTGAAAACTGTGTGAACCAAACAGGTGTGTTTTTTCTTTTTAATTATTGAGAAAACGTTAAGCAGAAACAACTTTCCCTTTATACGATAGCCTTTCTTACAAATTACAACAGATAAATGGATACCAACACGAATCAAAACAGTTTTTAGTTCATCACAGCAAGACGTGATGAATGTCCCTAATCTTACCTGGTATGGTGATAGAAACAGGAGTAATTCCACCCGATACTGGTCTAGGAAGAAACATTTCTTTGCAGTTCGCCCACATTGGCTCATTAGTGTTTGCATCTCTGAACATCCACGGGTGACCTTGAAAAACACAGCACACAGGTGTTACCATTGCGCTGGCAACAAGCAAACTGTCTCCACTAAACTCAAATCACGAAGACTACAAGTAGATTTAATCGGGTCACACCTTTCGGGTTGGTGACCAACTTTGTGGTTCATAAAGTTTTAGTCTGACAAGCTACAGGCACATGAGATTTATATGAAGGTTTACAGCTGTGTCCGAACCAGAAAACGGGTCACACGCCTCACTGACAGTGGCTGCTGCCGTCCACCATCCTAAGTCCATGTTAGCAAGTGACTTTTACATGCCAAAAAACTAAATGAGATGCGAAATATCCCAAAGAGGCACAAAGAACTGTTCAAATCTGGGCTGTTTTTGGCAAATACCAACAGCATAGTGCCATGTAGCCTCTCTTTATGGTAAATGTAGCCCAAATTTGAGCAAAGCAGCAACACCTTACACCAGGGATGTCCAAAGTACGGCCCGGGGGCCAATCACAAGTTTGGGATTTTTTTTTTTTTTGGTTGACATAATGAAGCATCTGAATGCACTAAACATTAACCTCAGAGTCAGGGGTCTTCAACCAGGGTTCTGTGACCCGTAAGGGGTCCACAGAGGTACTGCAGAGGGTCCACCAATTTTCATCAAAATAATTAGTGAGAATTAAAAATATATAACAGAAAATGGTAATGAGTCAATGCAATAATATGCAAAAAAAAGCTACTTTTAACAAAAGCTGATACTATTTATATATTATTTATACATGATTCCAGGCTAATAACCCAGCATGTAAATAGGTTGATGGTGAAATAAAAGGTGAATAGATCTAAAAGTTATGTTAAGTTAAGTTAGCCCTGCTCTATGGACATAACTGCTGGTGTTGCCTATCTGTAGACGTGACACAAAATATTACTCTGTTAAAGACAAGGGCATGAGTGATGCGTTTTCATCTTCGATGTTAACAGACTTGGCACTACTCATAACAAGCCATGTTTAGAGTGATGTTGGACACCCCTGCCTTACACGGAAGAGGACTGTTGTAGTGAAAACTCTCACCTACGAAGGTCATCATTTCCTTCGTCGCCGCCGGCTGTATGTCGTCGTACGCCTGAGGCTCACCGCGGTAGTTTATCCATAGCGGTCGTACGACACGAGGACTGCGGTTATAAAATATGGCCTTCACGGGTACTCGACTGTTGATAGAGCGAACCAGAGGAAGCGACAGCTCATCTTGAGGCATTGCTGCTAGGTTGCTAGCGATTAGCCGTTGAGCTAACGCCAGCGAGCTAGTTTTCCATGTATGTCGACTGTCGGATTAAAAGATATACCACCTAATACGTCGCCATGGATTACATCGTTTTAATAAAAAAAAATCAATACGAGTAACTACTTCTGCAGCACTTTAACTGGAGAACAAAGATTCTCTTCTCAAACTCAGTGTTTACATCCGCTCTTCCGGTTGAGAGGCCTGAGACGTTAAACTATTCTGTGCCCTGATTGGTCGAGAGGCATGATGACATCACGGCGTCGTAGAAGTTATACGTTTCAGACGAGTAGTACGTGGAGCGGTGTTACCATGGATACAAGCGGTGTTACCATGGATACAGAAGGAAATATATTGTATCTCCAGACTGAGAGACACATAATAAATATATAAATACAATTGTATACAATACAGTTATATACAATTATTTACTCGTCTCGTGGTCTCGTTCTAATACAGACAAAGTTCCTTTACAGCAGGGGTCTTCAACCAGGGGTCCACGTCCCTTAGGGGGTCCGCAGAGGTACTGCAGGGGGTCCGCCATTTCTTGTTATAATAATTGACAATTTTCACCAAATTATTGATGAATGTGAGGTAAAATGAGAAACTACAAACCTGCAAATGTGCAACCTGCAATTTAATAACCAACAATAATTATGCATTAACTTTTCTTTTTAAATCAATCATAAGCACTTACAGGCTAATAACCCAGTATATAAATAAGTTAATAAGGTAAAATAAAAGTTGAATAAAGTAAACATAAAAGTTATTTTTAGGCCAGGCTTAAAATGTGACACATGTGGGGGTCTCTGTCTCTGTTTGTCTCTCGTCCAAGGGGTCCTTGAGCTGAAAAAGGTTGAAGATACCTGCTTTACAGCAACGATTCAATCAGTAGCCTGTAATCTATACTGTACAGTTTTAAAGTTTATTGTTGTATGACCATGTTCCTACTTTATTTTACTTTTACTCCACATATAAGACAGTATACTATTAGAAGTAATTCAGCAGTGTGTCTTACTAAAGGAAATGTTAAAATCCTGCCAAATAAACCTGAAACTACCTTCAAGACAAGACCAGCGATAGACAACCAATCAGCAGTTTGACAGCCTTCCAAAATACACTACACATACATTTCAGAGGCACTACACTTCTCTGACAGTAATAGGCCGTTTTCATAGCAGCCATTTTGACATGGGATACTAGGGTCAACACAGGTGTTTCCAGTGATGCCAATTAAGGTTCAGTTCCATTTATTACAGCTGAGACTTTCCAGTGAGCCAACATGCACCGCAGCAGCACCCTGACTCTGTTTGACCTGAATGGAGCTGAGCATCAATTAGTTTCAGTGGTAGCACCTGTGTTTACTCTGCTATTTCATCCCAAAGTGGCTGCTGTGAAAAAGGTCTGCCACTACTGTGCAGACTAAATTTATACAACATAGGATCGATAATGTGATAAGCACCAAAGAGTAATTTCATATTTGTTGTTAATTTTAAAATATCAGTGTCCAGTTAAAGTAATTTGCTTTATATGTGTGTCACAGTTAATTCATATTTTTATTATTTAAAAGTTCAAATATTACTTACCTGAATGGCTGCATATATTTAAGAATGAAAATCTTTGTATTTACCCTTTAAGGGAACGAGAGAAGCTCGTTACTGTTGTTTATTTGGGCTGAAGACGAAATGTGCGCTTGTGTTTTCTGCATTTTATCTTATTAAAAGTTGCAAAAGTGAAGCTAGACGTGTTTTTGTCAGTTCATTTTGGGGGGTGTAACAAATATAATAAAATGTTAAGATTATACTGAAGCCACTAAGCATAAAATATTCGTATTATAGTCCCAAGAAACCATGCTGTGATCAAAGTTTTACTATCTACCATCACATCAATGTTTCTTTCAATCATATCACCTGTGTAAGCATTCACAGTGAGCACGGGTCAATGATCTTACTGGCTTCATTTTCGCCTGTCAACAATAATACGACTTAACTTGCAGGTATTGAATGAATTCAAGCTCCACCCAGTGTCATCCTCATATAAAACACGGGGGCACGGCTTCACAAGCACTACCACCCTCCTCTCTGGAGATTATTGCAGACCTGAACTCAGCAACAAAAGTAGAGCTTTGCCTTCAGGTAGGTAAAAATATGTACTAACAATTGACTCAACTGTTCTGCATAGAATGGCCTTATAGTATAATATTTAAAGTAGTTCAGAACATTTCTTGTTTTTTTATTTTGGAAAAATAAGGTGTTTTAATATAATTGGACTATCTGCTCTTTTATTCCTCACCAGTCTTTTCTGTAAGTTAACTTCTTCACGACCCAAACACACAATGCGTCCTCTGAACGACAGTGACTTCATGGATGCGCAGGACGTGGACAGAGACGAGATTTTGGCCCGGGTGGAGATCGCCCTGCTCAGCATTATCTTCGTCAGCGCCGCCATCCTCAACACCACCCTGCTGTTCGTCCTCTGGACGCAGCGCAAACAGATGTCCAGGATGCGCGTCTTCGTCTTCCACCTGTGCCTGGCGGATCTGGTGGTCGCTTTCTTCCAAGTGTGTCCGCAGCTCATATGGGACATCACGGACAGATTCGTCGGACCAGACCTGGTGTGCCGCCTGGTGAAGTACTTCCAAGTTTTCGGCATGTTTTCGTCGACTTACATGATCGTGGTGATGACAGTTGACAGATACCAAGCCATCTGCAACCCGATGGTGAAGTTTCAGCGGACGCGCACTAGACTGAACCTCCCCGTGTGCATCGCGTGGGGGATTTCTCTGCTGGGCAGCTTGCCACAGGTTTTTATTTTCTCACAGGTCGAGGTAGCGCCCGGTGTTTTTGACTGCTGGGCTAAATTTATCCAGCCGTGGGGACTACAGACTTACATAACCTGGACCACGCTGGTCATTTTTATTTTACCTCTTATTACAGTTGTTGTTTGTCAAGTGCGCATCTGTCGAGCAATCCTGATCAACCTGTACCAAAAGCTTCAACAACAGGGAAGCGTGGGTCTCCCTCTTCCATCCAGGGCCAGCGGAGTCGCCGGGATGTCCAAGGCCAGGGTGAAGACCCTGAAGATGACGGTGGTCATCGTGCTGGCTTATATTGTCTGCTGGGCACCTTTCTTCACTGTCCAGCTCTGGTCCGCCTGGGACACACACGCGCCAAAAGAAAGTAAGTGTTTCTGTGTGGTGTTCACTTTAATTTGGATAGTTTTTATTATTTTGGATTTCTTTCTAAAGACACGATCAGTGATCACACAAAGTCAGGATCTTGACGCGCTGTCAGAAAAGTCCGTCTTTACGCACAGCAGACATACGATACGAAAAGGTGATAAATGGCACTTCTTCGCTAAGACATAACGCTTTGCACTTCTTCTGTCATTCCAGCTGCGACTTTCACCATCCTGATGTTGCTGGCCAGTCTGAACAGTTGCGCCAATCCCTGCATTTACCTTCTGTTCAGCGGCCAGTTCCCCAAGAGGCTGGTGACACTCGTGTGCCGGCGAAGGTCCGGCAAGGATTCTTTGCACGAAGAGGCGACTGTGGTCAGCACGTTGTACATGAGCTTCAAAAATGTCTCCGAGTCCAAATGAGGACCGTTCACTATAATCTGGGAAAAGCATGGATGGGAAAGCGTCGGTGCGTCTCACAAAGCTGCCTGCAGGCTCTGCTCTCTGCATTTGAACGAGATACAGAGACAATATATCATGTCTGGGTCTCTGATGTATGAATATATGGCTTGTCATAAAAGCTTTCATCAAAAGCAAACCTGAAATGGGTGACCATGAGTGAGAACTGCGCTCCAGGTGCTGTTGGATGTGTTTTGTCGCAGCTGTACAGGGTCAGTGCTCTTCTGTGGAAGCCAAGAATCAGTACAGACTCTGTAAACAACTGCTGTGGACCAGCACCTTGTTATGACTGTGACAGTTTTGGTGTGATATAAAATGTTCCCTTAATAGAAGATGGACTTCAGGAACACTGAAACATTTCAGATATGATCATGATTTTAAGAACCTAAGAAGTCAGCGCTGTTGTTATTTTGTGGAAAACTGTGTGGAAACTGGCATATTGTGGACATTTGACCAAATATCAGCCACAGTCCTTTGAGCTGGACTCAGAGAGCTTGAGGTACAGCTGCAAAAGACGATGACAGAGAGGGAAAACAGACATGCGAGTTCATGAAACGCAATATGTGTCTGCCTCTGAAAAAAAGCTGTTGTAACATAAATGCATTTAAAGATTGTGTAAAGATTGCCACTTCTATAAATGTATGCGTGAGTGTTTGTGAAGTCGTGTTCAGGAGCAGGTGTGGAATAAAGTCTTATTCACACAACTGCTTTCTCTTTTGACTTGTGTGTAAGTACACGTAACGCACAGCGTGTTTCACAGTGAGAGCATAATTAAGAGCAACATATAGCATACAAAAGTAGTTTGCAATGAGCCACCTGGACCCATTTAGTCTAAGACTGGGGGAGCACATTGAGTCTACATGTTTCCATTTATATTCCAGCTGACGGCATGCAATGGAAACACATTACCCTGATATAAACCTGGTGTCTGTCGTACGTGGTATGTGGACGATCTGCTGATCAACAGAGGATGAAGGATTTTCACACTAAAGGAGGAACATACCAGAGTGTGACGCAGCCTGAAAAAATATTACACATGCACACGGTGTACATACACAGAGCATGTGCCTCTTTTTTCCCTCAACTAGTACAAGTCAAAACAAAAAGACTTTTATCAAGTTAAAATCATTTCCAATTAGCTAATTTTCGGCGTCAGGTTATTAGTGACTGCTGTCTGTGACACTCAACAGAGCAGCTGGTATTAAAAGGTTTTGTCAGTGTAACTGTGGCAGTGACCTTCATAAACAGCAGTTATGTAATCCTATTGTATAACGTTGTTATTATTTTGTCACCAATTTCAAGTGATGAATATGATCCCCCCCCCCCCTAAAATAACTTTACAATAGCTTATGATTATTATAATTAGATGCCAAAACAATCAGCAGACTATAACGATATGTCAGGTGTAGTCAGAAAAAGGTCACTTGGAGTTTTTGTAGCTTCCTCTTGGTGAAGAAAACTTTCGCTTCTCTCTCCACAGGCACATCAGAGAGAAAAGGTAAAGACAGGTAAACCAGTAAAGTTGCTCAAAGACAATTCAACCTGCTGTTAGAAAGGAGACTAGCAACAAAACTACACCTACCAACAAACTACACCACCCTGCATGTTGTTAATCTCTCAGTTCAGAAGAGGAAAGTCAAACATTTCAACTCGAGCAAAGATAGACATGAACACTTTTCGATCCATTGAGCCGTTCCAGAGATCAGATTCTTAAAATAATCTGATTAAGGCCCTTAATGAAACATTACCATTCAGCCTCATCTCCAATTACTTTAAACTCCTCCATCACGACAAAAGTACATTGCCGAGTAATGTCACTACGTATTTCTGCATGTTCAGAATATAAAAAGTACTGATGACAAAGAGAGGATGTAAGGCAGAGAGAGCACAAGTTAACAACTACTCAGATTTTTCTTCTTCTGTCTGATGAAGAGCTCGGTGCTTTAAATAGGACGAGTGGCAGGTGGGTGAGTGTGTGAACTGTTAATTTGTTAATATCATTTGATTTCTTTTGGATCAGCACCGGCTCTCGTTTGGTTTGGATGTGCATGCATTTATTTTTGCTAGAGTGTTATCTCATATGTTTGCGGTATATAATCTTTGCATAAGACCAAAGAAGTGTTTCAGCCCTGCTTCAGGTTTTATTCACAGCACGCACTGCGGCTGTGAATGAAAATAATGAAGCCTAACACAGTATGCGTTTGCATCAACACACACATGCTCATGAGGGCGTGTGCATGTAAATGAACACAGAAACATCTTACATCATCGCGCATAAATTACAGTCCACAAAAACGTGCAGTACACGACGGTGATAAAACAATTTCCACTTAAGGTCTGCTCACTCACTCGTTCTGGTCTTCATCAGCCGTTTGTCTAAATTGTCATCTAAACTCTAGATGAACAAACTTTGAAACAACATTTTAAGTTAAGGACGTCTTGCCCTTGGGAACAGTCAACTCAAGGTCCACTTACTCCATTATTCTGGAGCCTTCGAGTATATCATCAGTCACACCTGAGGAGAAAGATTTAATTGCAGGATGCGTGATGCGTTAAACAAGAACAGTGCTACAATTAGTCAATTAATTACTTTTTTTTAATTTAAAGGAAGGAATAGACTGGTACCTGGGAAAAATATCACTCATAACCAGCAAAAAAAAAAAAAGGAAGACAATGGTGTAAATCTGACCCTGCAAAGAAAGAGCAACGGTTTGAGGAAAACGTATTTGACAGTAAATGGGGAAAGTGGATTATTTAGATGAAACATGACGCAGACGAGGCGCCAGTCCTCCACAGCCACAGTGAGCCAGGGTTTGAATCTGACCTGTGACCCTTTGCTGCATATCACCTCCCCTATATTTAACTAATAAAACGTAGATTAACTGGAAAAGAGAACACACGTCCGAGCAGCACATGCCATTTATAAGTTCAATGTTAGGCTGTATTTGTGTTCTGTAGTTTCCATTTTGTATCCTTTGCTTATTTTAGCGTTATATATCTCTGTTATTTCTTTTACTTTCTATATTTATCCGTACTTCTTCTTCTTCTTCTTGTTACTGCGCCGGATCAATAAAGGTTTCTTACCTTAAAGATTAATCGATAATTACCTTGTGTTGATACATTACAACATTACTGCGGATAAAGCCCTGAAATACACAAATATAATAAACTAAGTCAGTCACTAACTCAGTCATTTTGGCCTTAAACAACAACACATTACAAAATAAGTTCATAAAGGAAGAAACTTTACTGCAGAGAGGCACAAATATATATGAGGAGTCACACTTTGCATGCCCCGAAGCCCGTCAACATCATTACTACAAAACGCTCTTCACTGAACGACCTGCACATGGTCAACACGGCTCCTCTCCCACACACAGAGATCCATTAGACTCACAACGTGCTCGCATATAAATGATCCTCTGTCCACATGTACATGCACGGAAGATTAATAAAATGCAAACTCATTATATGCAGGCACACAAAAGCACACAAACACCATGAAGGCACATGTCAATTTGTATGCAGATGTGAAGGTGTACAGTTCAGGGAAGACATCAACCTTTCTACCCGCTCGTTAAAGCTTAATTCATCACATCGTGTCTCACACACTCTCTCTCTCTCACACACACACACACACACACACTGAACTGCCTCGAGTGTCCTGCTTAAACGCGCCAACGAGAAGAGTCACAGGATATCTGCACGTTTATTTCACTCCGTGGTACATCGAATCTCATGGAAAAACACTCGTAGACCTTCTTTGGAATCAAGCTACTGATTTCATCCATTTTATTGTGGAGAGTATATTGAATTTTAGATTCTGAAGTGTTATTCTCACAGTGGAAACCTCTCTCTAATCAAACAAAACGATATCACGATATGATATGAAACCGTTGAACCGTCCAAAAGAAAATTACAGGAAGTAAGAAAATAAATCCAGACTCATTTCAGAACGAGCTCCACCGATTTTCCACATGACCGTCTGCTTACAGATCTTGGGGAATATATCTCCTGATTATGTGGAGGGAAATGGGATAAACTGCTGCAAGTTACGTCACTTGACTCCGCGAAGATTACAGGTTTGAAAAATGAAAAACATCAGTGAGCTTACCGGACCTCTGTAGCACGCTACAGCCTATCAGCTCGAGACTCAACTAGGACATCACACCTGAATCTCCGACTAGATCAGCAGCATTCAAGACGGTTTGAGGCTAAAGGTGGCCACGCCGCTTTTTTAACTGTCCATCTTGAGTGCTGTGTTAAATCGGTGGAGCAGTCTTTAAAAAAGGAAGAGCACACAAACAAACTCTGCATGAAACCAAAAAGTTGTTTTCATTTCACTCAGAATAACAGGTGATAATGGCACGTCTGTAGGATCCAGCAGCCAGCAGTCTTAGCTTAGTTTAAAAGGGAAACAACTAGCCTAGCTCTATCCACAGGTATTCATATACCAGCACCTTTAAAGCTCATTAATTTACAGGTTATTTCATACAATCAAGCAGTGGACATCCAGCTATATAACCAATGTAAACATACATGTTAAATAATGAGCTTTAAGGGTGAGTTAGGCAGATTTGTTACTGGCGAGCTGTTTTCCTGTTTCCTGTCTTTCTGCTAAGTTAATAAGCTGCTGGCGCTAATTTAATGTGCATCCTAGAGACGTGAGAGCGGTGTCGATCTTTAACCTTTGACTCTTGTAAATAAGCATGTTTCCTGGTCAAAAAATATTTAGTAAGACCGACCGGCATGTTCACGATCTAGACGATTTTCTTATTGCGATCATGACATGATCCTGAACTCTCTCTTTGACATGAAGCGAAATAAGAGCCAGATTCACCAGATTACAAATTACAAATTACACAACAAATGCTATAACTGCCTCTTATTTACAGTCACATTTTTTACAGACATGAGCCAGCGCCTTGCAACAAAGCAAGTAAAAAAAACAAACCCAGAAGTAAAATCCTGCAAAATCCAGCAAATCTCATCGTCACGTTGCCGTTCACAATGTTTCACTGACGTCTGCGGTTCACTGACTCATCGAACTTCTCTAAAAGACTGAGCTGCGTCGCAGGCACACCATTTTAACAAGCAACACAACATGAGCCAACCCAATGAAGAAGTGTGAAAGCTTCTCTCTCGCTGTCGGTTTTAATTAGCTTCGACCTTTAAAAAAAAAAAAAAAAAAACAACAACCCAAAAAACAGTCTGCCATTAGGCACAGAGACGTCTCTAATTTTTGTGCAAGCGGAGATAACACTTGTTTCCTGAAGCACATCTGGCAGGACAAGGAGCCTTCGCTGAATACAAAACAGACACTGATTGTATCGAGTAGATTACACTTGATCGTTATTGTCACCTCAGTTTGTTGTTTATTACACAAAAAGCTGGTGTGATAATAAATAGCACGACGTCTCCACGCGTGGATGAGTTACTTTCCAATCTTCCTGCGTACAAAAATACACCCGATGTTCATTCCCCCGGAGTCAGAATCAGATCGACACAAACATGAGTGCAGCATGTTTCTTGCCTGCAGAGGATCTAAATGCTAAGTGAGTTTACATTAACTGGTTTGTTTAGCAACAGATTAAAGACTAACTGCCTTGGCAACAATGTCTCTATCTCGAATGCAAGCAGCCACTCTCTCCGCCGTACAGAGGAAAAGAGCCGAACGATAAATATGCATTAAATATAGCTTCTGTGTTTGTCTGTGTGTCTGCACCGAGGAATCAGCAGGACAGGGGTGCAGATTAGGGAGCTGCATGCTGGGATGTTACCACGTGTCTGTTATTCTCTGTTTCTTTCTCGCTTTTAACACAAAGCACTTCGCCGTCTCACTGCTGCCTCCGTATTTCAAGAGCCTTTAAGAACAATCGTGACCTCCTTTCCTTTTTCTAATTCGTTCTCAGGGCGCCATTTAAAGGCTGAATGACCTTTCCACTAATATGATGGATTTGCTGCCAGGGGTGACAGGTGGCATGTGAGGCATTGATCACTTTACGTAATCACAGACAGAGAGTGACTAAAGATCCAGGCTTGGGAGGTTTGTTTTTTTTTTCTTTTTTTCTTTTTTGAACTGATGGTCTGACGTCACAGGCAGAAGAGACGAGAGCCCCCTCTCCCCTCCTCCTCCCCGTCGCCCTCACCCTGGGGGATGCGAGGCAGCATAGCCGAGCGGGTCAGACCCCAGAAACGAGGCGGGGATAAGTCCTTCTTGGTGGCTGTGAACTTCCAACCCATGTGAGACCCGCAGGTTCGGCACTGAGCGATCGTCCAGGCGTACCTGAGAGCACAGGAAGAGGAAACAGTTCATCAGTTTGGTAAGAAATTATTAAAATAGCTAAATCAGGAATCTATGAATACAAATAATGTTTGTGTTGTTGTATAGTTGGATGTTTTATTTTAGTAATGTTGTAGAACTATGAGTGCTGCTGTGAAAAGTTTCTACAAAACATTTTCATGCTTTTTTAAATTATTTTTGCCGTGACGCCGAGTCATCGTTTGAGTCCAGACACGTTTTCACACTGAAAAAAACTTTCAAGTCCAAAATGCATCACTAAGTGAGAACGCTCTCTCCGCTCACTGGTTGGATGTGTGGAAGCGAGAATTTGAATATAATAAGATGGTCAGAGTTAAACGTGTAAATTACACCTCGTGGTTGAGCCAAACGGAGGTCAGATCATGTTTCCACCTCAAACAACCTTCTCCAGAATTGGTTTGTGAGCCTAAGTTGTCTTGGTGTCGATTTTTCGGTCTGCAAAATTAGCATGAATCCTACTGAAGGGAGAAACAACCCGACGAATCATTGAAGACTTGAGAACTCCGTGAATTAACTTAAACTGCCTGGAGACACCGCTCATTTTATCACCTGAAAACAAAAATGAATATCTGACATCTCGTATCAGTGATGAATTTACAGCGTCGTCTTAAAATAATAAACTTCCACTGTCGTAATATGACGTGTATGATAATAGTCTTCACGCTGGAATAAATGCATGACGTAACAGGAAGGTCAGACGTGGGATTACTCCTGAACTAAATACTCTATAAGATCAGCGGTGCCGTGAGTCAGAGGTATGTTTCACATTGATGAAAGCAGTGAAAGGCACAGCGAGGAGTCTGAATCATTCATTCCACTGTAAGAATGGAGTAAATGCCATGAGTATAACAGAGTTACCCCGGAAACCAGCTGTGCAGCGTCGATGGCCTGCCGACCAGGTTGAGATTGTTGGCTTTGTAGACGGTCAGCGTTTCGTGGACGTAACCGTGAGGGTTGACGTACGCAGCCATGGGGCCGTACAGAGACAGGCTGTGCAGGGAGAGAAGAAAAGAAGCAGGTGGAGTCCGTCATCAGGACTGATTATGACTTCGACAAAGGGTTCAGCCAAAAACAAAACATCAGAATATTAATTTAGGAGAAAAATACTGACAAGAGAGACTCCATAAAAGGAACGAGGGGAGACTAAAAATACTGAAACTGTGAATTCTGCAGCCTCTCTGAACCCTGCGGCAAGTTCATCGCAACCAACTCATATCGTGCAATCGACAGAAGAAAACACAAACAGCTGAGGGTTCAGGTCAGCTGACAAATACTACAAACCATGTGTCATGAGCATTCTGCACATAAAATGAGTGATAACGTCTACAGCAGTATACGGTTGTCTCTTAAAGGTTTTACTAACAAGCATTAATAGCGCTGTTGCAATCTATAATAACTCAGTTCAACAATGTACATAGATTGCATTGGTCTAAAGCGAGCTTGAACAAATATTGACCCCAACTGTGACTGAATAACACTGTAGCATGTATGTTTTGGCTCTGCCCCAAACATACGTGACATTGGACATATCCATAAAACCTGCTGTTGAAATGGAAAGAAAGATCTGCTCTGACTTTCAAGCTGTATATTAGAGAGTTTATGTGACATCTAACTTTAGTGTTACGCTACAAGAGGTCGTACCTGGCCACCGGTTGTGGACCGTGCGGAAAAGACAGACGTCAAACTGACAGGAAGGTGTGCGTGTTTGTTTCTGACGTGTGTTTTTTGGTACCGTAGAATCTACGCTTTGATATTTTGTAGCATAAATCTGCAGCTGTTCAATAGTTGTAGGCTTCAAATGCATTTCAAATTCTGTACAACCTGTAAAACTAATAAAAACACTACTAACGCTGAAGAGGTCGCTCATAAACCAGATAACAACATTGTATATTCTTTGAGGAGAGTTAATATCGACTGACTGTGATTGATTATTGACTACTGACGATAATTCAAATCTCTCTTTCACCACGTCAGCTCTTTGTGATTGTTCATGGCTTGTTAAGGCGCCTCAGAGAGGCCAGAAAAGTGTTGAAGCTGAAATAAACATTCTGGGCTCAACTAATTAAACATACTTCACATAAAGTGGCGTAAAAAAAAAGCTAAGAGGACGGAGAAATTCAGTTTGACAAGATAATTATTTAACCCGACGCAGAACTACAAAAAACTACACACACACACACACACACACACAAGTTTTGGTTTGTCTCTAATTGAAAATGCATTAGCAGCGTCCACAGTTTCGTCAGTCAGAGGAAGTGCGCTTTAAAAGTTAGCAAACTCTAACTTCAGAAATCAAATTAAACACATAATCACTCATTCGCTCCCATTATCTGGATGTCGTCAGGCTCAGCTCAGTTGATGCACGTCTCCTGGAAGCGTGCAGCGAGGGTCTGCACAGTCTCACTGATGTTCGGGGGGTTTGTGTGTCGCTCTCGGATTAAAAACATCAGCAACAGAAAATTACGTTACGCAGCAGTGCGAGCGTGTGCTGGGAGTACGGAGGTGCAGAGCAGGCCCGCGATGTTCATCGCGATGTGTACGCAGCGTCCGCACGGACAATGAAATCTGTGTCGACTATGACGATAGTAATTACAGTGATTACTGTGCTGTTGACTAATACAAAAGGAAACGGTAAACGGAGGCAGTAATCTGCTTTTATCCCAATTTCCTATAGGGTTGGCTATTTTTTTTCCTTTTCTGTTCAAAGAAACAAGAACAAACAGGTGAAATGCAGCCTGAACCGAAGCTTCCTGTCAAAAACGCGCAGCGTATTAATAGCGTTCAGACTAAAGTAGGAAATGAGGTGAGGACTTAAAAAGAGGTGAAAGGAAAAATGTTTTGACGTGAAAGTTTTGGCGGGTTCGGAAAGTGGAAGGCACGGAAGTGGGAAAGAGAAAAGGGAAAAGATGGAGAGGACACTGCTCGATCCGATGCCTCACAGAGGAGACGCTGCCCTGGCTTATTTTTTTGTATCATTACAACATATTTAAGACCTAGAGGTGGAAAAACACAATACAATAGAACAATAGAAGTTATACCAAAATCAAGGCTTCCCTTCCACCCCCCAACACATCCCTCACTCTCCATCCTACCCTTACCCCCTTCTTCCTATTTCAACCTTCGCCCCAACCCCAGCCTCCTCGACCCCTCTTCATATCCCAACTTTCTCGAGTCCTCTTCTCCTTACAACCCCAACGTTTTGTCTTCGTGAGTAGACCGATCAGCATAGATTGATCTGATTCATGCAGCTTTTGTTTGTTTGCTTGGGTAACTTTCTCCAAGAAGTCAGATGAGGATAAACTGTTTGGCATTACATATTCAAGTGTGGTGACACTTTTTCTTAGTCTGATATCTCCTTGAACAGAGATCTAATAATATTACCACTGAATCAAATGTGAAAAATGGTCACGAGTACTTCTGTTTAGACTACATGTAGCTTTCAGACATTTTAAAGCTTCTTTTCCTGGTTACCAGCCAGACGAGTGAAGAAAAAGCAGCAGCGAGTGTAATATTCTCAGTGATGAATCATCTCTCTCGAACAAATGTCAGGTCTCTTGAAGTCTGTATGAGTGTTTATAATAACCGAGTTAGAACACACAAATGTACTCGTGCAAACAGCTCACCTGAAGATCTCAGTTTTTGTGGTGATTTCTGTGTCCTGGCACTGCTTGCAGCACAGTGACGTGCACTGAGGAGGAGAGACGTATACAGGTCAGTGAAGAGTGTTCTCATTGTTAAGGCCGCTATAATCACACACACACGGGAGCCTTTATGCTCCTGCAAAGGCTACTAACTTGACGACTCGAGGTCGGATCTTCTGTGACCGGTGACGCACAATAAGGAGGATTATTATCCTCAATCACACAAGACGGAGAAGGCAGACAATCAGGCACATTTAAGAAGCATTTCATATACCCAGAGACGGCTTTAAACATTCATGTTGTGCAACAGCAGTCCACAAGTACTATTGTAAGTTCTCTGCAGGTTGCATTAGCAGTTTTGTTGACTGGGAGCAAAGCAAAAATAGAGACTATCACACCCAGTAAAGTAAGATTCGTATAAATCCATGATGTGGTAGTAGAAAACAAAAATCTCTGACATGAAGCAGTGAGGTAATCCAGGATGACAGAGACCAAACTGCTTTGCTGTGTTTGTATTCAAAGTATGCGTGTGAGCGGAGATAAAGTGAGGACTGTTTACACCCTCAAGTCTGGGCCGCCTGATATGATTAACAATAAGCCCAAACATCCGTCGATAACATCTTTCTGCTACGCGTGACTGATGATTTGTTGAGTAAATATCGGCCGCAGATTAAACGTGACAAACAGGTGAGCACGTTTACTACAGATGTATTAAAGTTAATAAAATAAACTCTCTTTGCTTACACTAAAAGATTTCTAAACACTTCTAACTCCGGGATGAAATATCGCAGCAGCAGCAGCACATTTGTCAGCCCGTGACAGGAGGACGTTAGATCTTATCCCACCACGGGGGGGGGGGGACGTGGCAGTGGCTGCAGGGACAGAGGAGAAAGGAAGATGTGGTTGGAGCAGGGGTTAACGGTGATCTCTCCTTACCCGGTCCATGATGTCCAGCTCACAGCGGAGTCTCTGGATGGCGCTGCCAATCTTCAGGAGCTGGAGCCGCAGAGCGTCATCTATGGGCAGACAGGCCGCCACTCTGTAGGAGAAGTCTGACAGAAACCAGACAGAACGGAAAGAGAGAGGGATGAAAGGACGGAAGGAACACAAACATGCGTGCGCGTGGCCTCTGCAGTCCGTCTGTAATACACTGAACAGAGGCTGACCTACGGCGTTCGTAGGGAGAGAGTCGTCTTTCAGATTCTCATCCCATTCATGGAGCTGTTTCTTCACCCGGTTCATGAGTGACTCCTGCGGGGGGGAAAGACGGGAGGACTGGTTGGTTTACATTCACGTCGACGTGATGTTTACGCATGGAGGAAATAGACCAAATGCAGGGCTGCGGTACTCACAGAGTCGTAGAGCGCGTAGACCCAGGGTGGCCATGGCGTGAGACTGGCACAGTGAAACTTCCTCTGTGAGGAACAACAGACACACCATTAACAAATTCAATCTACAAAGGACGACTGAAGTAAATCAGTTTCTCTTCCCATCTCATATTACCATTACTGACTTAGATCACATGGCCAAAAGTGTGTGGACACCCAAACATTATAGCTACATTACAGGTGGAAACAGCCTTTTACCAAACGATTGTAAGATGATACTTATTTTATTGCCTGATTACTTTATTTTTCTCAGATTTAGTGAGAGTAGAATTGACATACTTTAACTAACGAGAACTATTTGTATTGAGTCCACATGCTTTTGGCCTGTAGTGTGGCTGCAATTAACATTATTTTTTCAATTAAATCAAATGAGCTATAAAATGTCAGAAATCAGTGATAAAAACAGGTCATCATAAAAGTTTCCCTCGTTACATTTCATTACACCTGTAAACAAGGCCTTAATTCATCAATATCTTTTTTTATAATAAGTTTCCTGCCCGTATTGCAACACTGCTGCGACTCTGACCTGTTGGTAGTTACTCCACCAGCACTGGGCTTGTTTGCAGCTCTGGGTCAGGGGTTTGGAGGAGGGGTGCATGTGGAGCCTGGACAGCGGTGTTAGCTGCACAGCAGAGAGGGGATCTGGAAGGATTCGTTCTGGAAGAATTTGTACCTTGGCTTGTCTGATCCTGAGGAGGAAAAACAATGACATCAAAAAAAAAGAAAGCAGACAAGGAGGGAAGCGGCAAAGAGAGCAAGACGAATAGCAGATTAAACAAATGGTGCGCTGGCTGAATACCATCAGGTGTATGACAGGTTGTTTGCAAATCTGACATAATCATAAGAAGACACTTCCACTGTCGGCGAGAAGAAATACTGCTTCAGCTTCTCGCCCGCGGTGAACTCGGTGAACCTCCCGGAGCTCAGACAAACAAACATTCACATAGCAACAGCACAAAATCACACGTCAGAGCAAACGCTCGATCCTGCCAAAATACAACACGCAGTGTTTCATTTAAGAATTAATTATTACATGTTACGCACAAGGAGCAAACAGTTGCATTTCCAGATTTTGTTTCTGTGATCCAAACTCTCAAAAAAATGACAGAAACACAAGTGCACTGAAACATACAGTAAACGTTATATTAATATGCAGTACGTTTCAGCCTGGAGAGGACAACGGCAGCTCCCATTTAGCTGAGTGATAACTTCAAGTCTGTGCGTTCTGTGGGCAGTACAACAAAAGGTCAATGGGATTATGGTAACCCGTTTATGTACATTATTATTAGCAACTCAGGAAAGAGAGTATGTGTCTCTATGAAAGAGTAAAACTCAGTGATTTCCTGAACAGTGGAAAGTAGAAGCAGACATGATCTATAGCACGACCACAGCACTTTTCTCCATAGGTTCATCTACTGTACAAGAGGAGGGACAACGACCAGGACAGACAGCGTGAACTCATTTTTAAAAGAAACAGTCATAACCAATAAATCTTGTACAAACACCCGAATATGTGTGTGTGTGTGTGCAGTAGTTAGAGCTTTACTCCACCGTGACGCTTTCAGTTTATTTTTCAAAGATGACTGTGAGTAGTCTGCCCTCTAGCTGTGAGCTGTGAGAGCACCACCGGACTCATTTTGTGAGGGGCGTCCTGCTCGTTTTGTCTCATCTGCTGCTGGTCAGAAACTGACATCTGATGTGTTGCCACCTTCTTTGAACGAATACTTAACCCGCAGAGTCAGATTTGATTGATTATATTAACTGAAAAGCCTCCGAGGAAATCAAATATTTATTTGTCGTGCTTGAACATAGAGGCTGTTCAGGGCACACTAAGTGAAGATAAGGTGTCGCCACTTATCTGCAGTCCAAGTCCAGTGCAGCCGGATCTTATCAGGTAGTCAGTAACAGATAATTATCGTACATTCAGCTTATATTTCTTTCTGACAAGATGATTACAAAGAAAACCTGCAGGCGTCTGACTTGTGCACACAGCCACTGTTACACTCCACGTGAGAACTACGGGACACTAACCGTCGAGTGAAGCTCTCATTTCATAATGTGCGCACACATCAGCTTTAGTTAACGGTTTATGGGCCAACTCAACTCACCCGTCTGCTTGAGTTCTTATCTCGTGGACCTTGAATCTCTGCCTCCCCACAGCTTTCACTTTGACAGTCTCGATGCCGTATTCCTGCTCCTCTCGGTATGCATATATCTCAGCTGTTGTCCCAAACTCTGCGTCCGGCTCACCTGACCCACTGCAGAGAGGGACATCAAATAAAACAACAACTGTAATATAAATGATATAATTAATATAACTATCCCCTTGTGACCGTTTTGTTTGTTACATGCAAAGAGCTGATTCTGCAGATCTGCAGCTTGACAAACAGGAAGCATTTATTAGGTATAATCCGCCCGCTGCAGACGAAGGGCTGCTGTTGGCGATGTGGACAGTTTCGGGGAATGATTGACCTTTTGATAGCTTGCCCGATGATTGACCTCATCTGTCTGTTCATGTTATAAATAGTGTAACCGTCCTATGCTCGGCGGTGAACTGTGCAGACTGACTGCATCCTCTGTATCACCTCTCCACCTTGTCCAAGAAATAAAGTCGCTTCAGCAGTATCAGCCCTGAACACATTCTTTGTTGTTCGCCCGATTACTAGAATTTCCACGACACAAGCTAGAAAAATTGAGACTCACAATAAGATGGCTGCTCTGAAACCCTTGATCAAATCTGGAAACCATTTATCGGGTACATTTGAGCTACGCTTGGAAAACCACTGAAGCAGAGAGGTAGAAATATCCCCGGGTCGAGCTCCAAAAACTTTGGTTTGTAACCCAGCTGGCAGTGGCCAATATAAGCCTTGTGAGATGATCGGGATTATTTTCTCAGACTTTAAAGAGCTCTTCAAATGTCACAAAAAAATTTAAAAACACCAACATGTGTACAAAACAGGGGGATTCGTGTATGACTACCAGCGGAGTCATTTCGTACCTGTGTGCGAGCACAGCAAAGGTGCGGTCTCTCTGGATGACGCTCCGCATCATGCTGACCTCCTGCGGCCTGAAGAGCTGCAGAGGCAGCGTCTGACCGGGCACCAGCATCACGGCCGTGTGCGGCAGCACGGGGATGGTCTGACAGCTGTCGTCGTCGTGGACTGTACGGCCGTGAAACTCCTCCATGTCTGAGCCCAGGTACTGCCAGCACAGGTGAGGGGGTCAGCGTCAACACAAGAGCTGCAGGGAAACTGAACGTGTGGTAGTGTCTGAAAGGGAGGGAGCACTCACAGCATGCGATGTGGGGAGACTGGGGTCAAAGGTGATGATGCTGGGCTTCTCTGCCTCCTCACTGTCTCGGTCTTCAGTCTCCATGTCATCCTCCTCCTCTTCTTCCTCCTCGTTGTCTGCAAACATATAGGCGCACACACGGTGAGGCTCTTTTAGGGCAAACATCTGCACCTTCATCAGCTTTATTCAGCTAACCCGGTGGCAAACATGAAACAGAAAGTGAAAGCACAAAATCGTGTGAGTCAGGATGTGAGCTCTGACAGTGGCCTGTGGTGGAGAAATGTTAGCTGGCTGGGATCAGGATGAAGAGACAGACAGACAGGCAGAGAGACAGACAGACGCTGCTGTGGTGAGACACCGAGCAGAGCCAGCAGCCAGGCCGCTGACTGCGACTGTTACCTGGTAAAAGCTGCAGCTGGTTGCCCATGTTGTCGTTAATGTTGTCTTCGCCTCCTCCACCCCTCTCGTCAGCCATATCCTTGTGTTTACAATACTAACTCTCTTCTTCTACGGCGCCTTCAGTCGGCGTGCAGCATCGAGGCTGACCCACAGCGCCCCCTGCCGCCACGCCACGCCACGACTCCTGTAGACGCTTTATCTGCAGTGCAGGCTGATTTTAATGCATGTTAACCTACTGTGTGTCTCATGCTACGTCTGCTCTATCGCTATAATTCGTAGAATAGAACAAAATACATTCACAATACTTGAATACTGAATATTTAAACTCCTTCTTTGATGAAGAAAATACATATTTAGCATAGTGGAGGCTTGCTAATCAAGTGATGTGTGTCTAAGCAGTCCACAAGCATTTATACATTTTAGAGTTATTTATGTCATTATCTTGTTCATTTTCTTGACAACAAGTAGCACCTACATTAAACAAAAATGAGAAATTTAAACTAAGATTACTACTAGCATTACAGAGGAAGTCTGGACAAAATATTGCAGATTTCAATGGAAGACATAGAGTTCAAACTCTTGCAGAGTGTTGAGCTGGAATCACCGTTACCTGTTCTGGGCCTGTCCACTTGTAAATGCTTTCTGCTGTAAGATACACACAGGATTTGTGACGATATTTTGGACCAAATTGCTTTAATTTGGCATGAAGTACTCTTTGGATTTCTACATGTAACATCTGCTAATAGTCAAACAAAACTCTTCTTCGGTTCAAATGGTTACAAAGAAAAGGCTTTAGGTAGAAAGCCATCTATAGAGGAAAGGTATATTAATAAAATCTTTGCAATGGAAAAAAAAACCCTGTAAGATGACAGGAAACTGAATGAGAAAAGTGGACAACACCCTTCTTTTGACTTGTCATTTCTATTAAATTACGTTAACACCCCATGTTTTGTACTTTTATTTCTCGTTCTACTTCAGCTAGGCAGTTTATTGTAATAAGATACTTTGCAGATTGGAGTGCATTTTGTCCGTTCAAGAATTATTCCTCGATTCTCTAAATCTGATTTTTACTCCTCCTTGGAGTATTTAGGTGTATTAGTACTTGTGAAACCAATCCAAATATCTGAGTACATCTAACACTGACGTAAACTAGCTGTTATTGCAAACAATGATCCTGATTTAATAGTTGAATTTAACTTTTGTTTTGCAGTCAAGTCTTAAGGCATCAGCTTCTGTACAGCCAATGTAGGCACAAAAGTTCCTGAGACATCTAGAGTCTATTTGGTTCATAGACCTGAGGTGATTTAAAACAAAGCCACGTTCCTGACAGTAGCTACAAAACCAGCTTTTGTTTACACAGTTTGACTCCTCATTCAGTGCAATAGATAAACGCCTACAGAGTGATCCTGTAATATCAGTCGAATTTAAGAGACTGGAACTTGGAAACGTTTAACAGTTCATTTATTGTTCAATACACCACATGACAGTTGTTGGTTAACGTATGTATTATGGTCCATGAACAGCAGCTGTAGTTCTGATGGTGAGATCTGTCCAGCGTCGTTGCCGTCGTCCAGTCAGATGTCAGTTGGCTCCATGAGACGCGGTCATCTGAAGTCAGGTTTGAGGCCTTTGTCCCACTGATGGATCCACTTCAGCCGCATGCAGTCAGTCATCTGGAGAGGCTCTGACGGGAATCACAGCTGGCGGGGATGAGGGCTTACTTTGACCTCTGCCTCATCTTTCTCCTTTTACGCTTCAGCCTGTGGGTGAAGGTAAAAATGCAAACGTCAGGAAAACACTGGAATCTGACGCTCAATGCCCATTTAACAGTTCAGATATCTGACCAATGAGACGCGTCACAAGGCACTTTCATATGACTTGGCCATGACCCCGATCATTGAAGTTTTTAAAGGTCATTTAAAGTTGGCATGGAAAGCCAAAGTATTGATTAACATCTACAACATGTAACAGACAAATGTCTTTAGTACACTCGTCTAATTAACTATAAACCTGCATCAACCCACACTAAATCCTGCTGGGTACATGCAGACGGTCAGCTTATTTTTAAATCTAACTTTAGCTATTTCATGTGACACCTGATTTGATCAGATCAAACAGCAAGTACACTTCTTAAGCAACTCTGAGTGTTAAACCAGGTTCTCTTCAAAAGTTTGAAGATTAGCTGCTATACTTTAATGTAATGTGGAGAAAACAAGTGCCTGATTACTTAGAATGGACTCGAGGCCATTTTAAGCCATGTGCTGTCAAACTATTCCACCTTTAAAGTTGGAACCGGTGACCACATGGGTCCAGTAACAAGTTAAGGGTCCGATCCTGCCTTAACACTAGGCTCTCATGGATTATGGCAATATAAACTTCAAGATAATGCTAGAGCTCCACATTTCCAATATATTGAAGTACTTGTATAGTGCGCACCTTCAAACCTGACACAAAGTAGCTTTTAATGTTAATCTTACTGTACATTTAATGTTATTTTACTGCTTTAATACACAGTGTCTGAGTATTCAGATGGGTGCTTTAAAATAATATATGGAGACTTCCCCTGTTTACAAGAAATTCAAACAGATGATTGCTTACCTGCGCATACGCTTCTTCCTCCACTAGAAGACAAGAGGGATATTTCATTTAGACAGTGATCATAGTAAGCATGCCGTGTCCGCCCTCCCACTCACTGACTATGACAGACGGCGTGCATGCTGTGATGCAGAGAAGCTTACACTGAAAACATTCAGTACTGTCGCAGCTAAAGCAGAGCTGGACCTCTGAACATGAACACAGCTCATCTTCACCTGAGCTAACATTCAAGCATGCACCAAAGCAGGCCTCCCCCACACTGTTAACCACCCAGTAATGTAATATTTACAATATTTCTCACTTAATTTGTACACTGTTATCACTTGAATTGACAGCAGCATTGTTTAAAGTGACTGAGGAAGAGATACAGAGAGCAGAAAGGGCTTTTAAAAGACAACACACGATGTGAGCTAGCACAGAGGCTAACTAGCAGCATTGACTAGGAGCAGGAAGAGGACAGACAACGTTATAAATTCAGACTCCGGCTGCTTTAACTCACCTTGGCTCTCATCGTGGAGAAGTTTCTGTGAAAAGGAAAGAGATTAAATCATTAGTGACTGCGGATGATTTGTAAAAACTGGCGATTGAGTTTGGATTCAGTTAGCGGAGGCGCTGGTCTCCATACCTCGGAGCGAGAAGAGCAACGGAAAGAGGATGTGACGAAGGAGGAGGGAGGTATTTATACGGGAGGTGACGCCATGTTTGAGCGCCAACTGCGTTTGCATAGCGCGTTGATGGGAATTGTAGTCCAAATGGACAAGTCTGCGTGTGGAGACTACAAAAAGGGGAAGGAGTGTCAGTAACAGAGGGCAACAACAGCTCAATGAAATGTTTTAGATGAGAACAGGCCAACAGCGCTTCACAAAGAAGATAAAAACAAGCTAAAGAAATAAAATACAAGAATAAATACTACAAAAGTTGAGTTATATAAATAGAAAATAACAAAAAAAGGGGGGGGGGGGGCGTACTGTCTAAGTGTGTGGTGTACTATACACAGTGTGAAAGTACTATACAAGGTATCACTATAAATAAATGTTATATACTGCACTATGTGGATAGTTTCAGGTTTATTTATAGGTGTACACAGGGTCAACAGCACAATGAAATGTGTTGGGTGAGAGTAACAGGTCAGCTCAGCACTAAGAGCACAAGTTACGGTAACGGCACAAGACACACGAGATAAAATTTGAAATAAAGAATGGCGTGATATGAAATAAAATATGACAAACTAGAATGTGAAATATATGTATACTGTGTACTACACACAGTAGTAAATGTGAAAAGGTTGTGTCAAGTGTATACAAGTATTAAGGAAGTACTATGTACTATACAAATAGGATATACTATACTACATAAATACAGTATATGAAAATTGAGGGCTGTCAGTAAGTGAAAAGGAAAGTGTACACAGGAGTGTTGCACAAAATCTCAGTCCTGGTGTATCAGCAGTCATTGAACATGGTTGGATATTTGTATATTATCAGTTTTCAGTGTTTTGACATGTGCTGTAAAGACTTTCAGGACCTTTAACGAGTTACAAGTCTAATATTTACTCGCATTAAATAATTAAATGAATATATTTAACACCTGGAATAACATATATATAAGCTTGTAAGCATAAATCAAGTTTTATCCTAACCTATCACAGTATTTATTGACTTTATGATTTTTATGTCAAACTCTATTTCTAGTTAATAACTTATCTAAAAACAGATTCATCAACAAAACCATACGAATACTTAAGACAGGGTAATATAAATCAAACTGTAATAAGGTATACGTGTAATTTAATAGTTTATCAAAAATCTATCATAATATGTTCAAGTCATTGGAAAATCAGTCACTTTCTGAATTTAACACCTTAGTGTTGTGCTGTTGTCTTGGACAACGCTCCTTACTGCAGCCAAAGAAGTTAAAGTAAACCCAACACAGAAAACAAACACGAATGTATGAAAATGTTTTTATTTCTTTAGATGTAAAGTTGCTTTGCCCACTGATGAGCTACAAAGCAGGATTTTTTTTTTCTTCCTTTTCTCAACACCGTCCCAGACCTCGAGATGAAACTCTAAACCTGAAATGATCTCTTACTGGTCCAACTCCACTGAAGATGCCCATAAAACCTTTTTTTCAAAGCATTATCAGCTTCACAAGACTAATGATGTCAGAGCAGTGTCACTGATAGAAAAGTTTTTCAAAACTGGAACATAGATTTCCATCTTTTCATAAAACTCGAGGGGAATGGCAGTAAATGTGGCAGTTTTGTTCTTTAAAGTCGAGCCGATTACAGCTGTTGTTTTTTTTTTGCTTGTGTACTTAAAAATATTCCATCTCTGCTCAGGTTATTGCTTTAAAAAAAACTGTTTTTAACAATGTAGTTACAAATATGGTCAGGCCTCGATGACATACGCCTAACCATAAACCTTCAGTACATTAACTCTGAAGCAAATACCAAGTGTTATATTACAATCCATGTAATTACTGTCAGCTGTGTTACATTATTTAGCAATTTCATAAGTGAGAATTTTATAATTTAACCCTTTACTGCATGGTGGAGTTGAGAAAAAAATATTTCATGTTGCACTGGATCATTAAGTCCTCCTCGTTCTTTATAATTCTCTCAAAGTGCTCGTTAACCTTCCAACATCTGCATGTTTTACTATAAATTCCAGTTTACATATGAGCAGGTTTAGATAACTTGTTGCCAAAGGGAAACAACGTGACAATTCAGTCGTACCATCCCATTCAGGCAACAGGAAAATCAATCTACAGGAGGCCTTATTTAAGAGACTGATATGATCCAGGTTTCTGATGGTATCACACAGGAATTCTCCACCCGCAGCTCAAAAATACAAACCGACCCACCCCCATTAATGCCCACCGTAAGCCCAGTTTATCTTAAAGGAAATGTTCAGCTGCAGATTTGTCAGGATCAATTATAAAAACAAGCACCAGTCACACAGTTACCATTTGGCAACAATTCTTTTCAAAACATGTAAAAAATATTTGCAAATATTCTTTATTATTTATTTCCTACTCTTTCCACGGTACTTTCAGTTAATGCAGTAAAGGGTTAAGCGTCCATGTCGGACCTTTAAATATTCATTCAATTCCAAAGTTCTTCTGAATTCTTCCGTTTAATTTGTGAAATCGACTCTATTCGGTGTTTCATGGGCAGAGTGTTTGGGGCAATTTCTCATGTTTTCTCTTGCTTCTCTTTGGGGTCCTGCATGTGTGGAAAGGCAGTATTATTTATTCTGCAGCTTCTGTGTCCTCAGTTGGCTGTCCGGTGGCATTTTCTGCTGTCTTGGAGGCCTGGAGGACGTGAAAGGAGAGGCACAGATTAGTACATAAAAAGGTATCATGAAACCGGATACGTGTTCTCTGTGACACAAAAAACCAAGCAGGTGAATGAGCCCAGTGTGCTGCGACCTGCACAGGTCATCATTAGAATAATAACGCACCTTCTTTTTCTTTTTCTTCTGTGTTTTACGGCTTGCAGAGCTCTGTAGTAAAGTCTAAGAGAGGAGAAGAGGTTCAGCGCAAACAGAAAACAGGAGTTGAAAGCAGCCGGTTTCGGCGTGTTCAGTCTTTACCTTTAGCTCTGGATCCTGAACTTCATGCTCTGACTTGTACAGCTCTGGGTCGAAAGGTCCGTTGGTGATTCTGTGAGGCCCGTTGGCCATCAGCAGCACCGTGAACTTGAACTGCGCTACACACTCTCCTGAGAGCAGAAGACACAGGAAGATGAAGCGAGGGAGCGGTTAAAGAGAAACGTATATATATCGTACAGGGAGGTAAACACTCACCCTCTTTCTCGTGTAGCACACTGAAGGGTTGTAGCAATTCATGTTTGGCACACTCCACCACACCGAGACGGGCTTTGGCCTCGTCCTCGAACGCCCTGATGGAAAACGGATGGTGCTTAGTAAATTCTTAAGCCACAGAATATTAATATTTAACCTGCTGTCAGTCTATTTAAAACACCAGCAGATAGCAGACTACACATTTAAATAGCGACATGTAAAGTGTGGTGGTGTTCATACCGAAGAGTAAAGGGCATAGCATCAAAGCGCCGTTCCACCTCACTGAAAAACGTACGGGAAGTTTTCATCTTCAAGCCGTACTGCTTACTGGGGTCCCTCTTGTAAATGGTGGTCCTCAGACCTCCGTCTCTGGCCTAAATAGAAATAAACATTAAATATCTGTTGTTTACACTAGTGGGAACTCAGCAGCCATAAAGTAAGACAAGAGGACACTGACCTTCCCTTCTCCGGTGCTAATTAAGACGTCCACAGCGTAGACTTCATGTACCTCAAACTCTGCTTTCTCGTGGTCCTTCCTGGAAATGAGTGCCAACAGCAGCCAGTGGAAAAAGTCGTTTAGTTATGCAATGCTCCGCTAAAGACAATTTACTGTTGGGTTTCTCCAAATATAATTGTGGGTTGCCGGTTTCAGCACCGCAAGACAGATTCCATTCATTTCTTTATACCCGAGCTGTGGCTCAAGTCTCAGGCAGAGATCTCAGAACTTGTCCACATCAAACTGAAACCTTCTGTGTGGACAGATAGGAGTATGTGCGAAGTATGCATGTTTGTGATTAGGGTGACCAACCCTCAATGTGGTCTGAGTTTGCAGCCATTAGGGTTAAAAAAAAATATATCACCATGTCCTGCTTGAAACAGCAATGATCAGCTGTAGGTGACTTTAGATGCATGGGAACGTTCCACACAGCTTGGCTGTGTATTCATATTTATATGTAAATAAATAATATGCAAATTAGTGTGTCTAAGGATGACGAGCGATGTTGCGGCACAGGACTGAATCCTTATCCATCATTTACACTGTGTGTTTGTATACATGTACACAAAATGTGTGAGACTGAGAAAAGTCAAAACATCCACAGAAGGCATCAGATTTCCCTCCCGTGAGGCCGAAATGTACCTTTGCTGGTCTGTCGGGTTCTGAATGACGGTCTTCTCTCCATCTATGACATGCTGCTTCAGCTGATGAGACAGCATACCTTTAAAAACACACAGCCACGCATTAACTTACATTACGAGTCCTTAATAATTACCATCTTTCTTATAATTATGTAAGCAAACCTGAAAAGAGCCGAGAGGGAAATTTGAGGACGAAAGCCATGCAAATATGGATCACTCACGGTTGCCCTTTTCCATGACGGGCCACACTTGGAGGCACAGACTTTTAATGAGACACTTACCCTCGATTGGGGTGCATTTGAATGACTGAGCAATCTTGTTCCAGGCTTCCGTCACTTGAGTGTTCTGAGAAAAACAGAAAAATGCATCATTTTCCACATGCAAAATGCAGAAAACGCTGAAGACAGACATTCGTTTTGTTTTATACTCGACTAATCTGTCTAATGTGGTGGATGAAAACAGGGAAGAGCAGAGTATAACCACCGGATCTGCAGTGAGCTGTCTGAGAGAAAGGGTGAGTTTCACATACTGATGTAGCCAGAGCTCTATTTCTCCACGATAAGGCACGTATAAATATTTATGATCAAAGTCTGCCACTGTAGAGGTCATTGTGGCCGACATGGAGAAGACTGCAAGAAGGCGGGTTACATGTACCTGGTTACCAGGTTTAACAAGGCGAAGAGCTGCTTCTGCACACAGATGGGCTGCTTTGATTACATCAGCTTTCCGGCCTGTGATGGGGTTCTCCTGCAGAAGCGAGATATGGTGAGTAGAGGGCTCGTTGTAGTAGGTGTGCTCTAATAAAGCCGACAGACTGGGACTAAAGCAGTGCAAGCAATAAATAAAGAAATCCTCACCTTGCTGGCTCCCACCACAAAGCTGTGAGCAACATTGGCAATGAAGCCGTCAACATGTACGCCTAGGTCGCTACACAGAAGAAAGAGGAAAACAAGAGATGAACGCATGAAATGAACAATCAAACATTTCATTGATCACGTGTCAAAGTCACTGCTGGTTTAACTGCCACCCTGCTGTCAAGATAACTAACGCTGACACGGGATCGAATCAATCAAATCTACCTGGGGAAGGACAAAATATCAACTACGCTCCACTTTGGAAAATGAGACCAATAAAGGCTAAACAATAACCATTAAGGTCGGACAAAAATAAAACAATTTAATCTGTTATGGCCATTAAATCGAAGATATACTGCAAGGTGAGTTTCTTTTTGGCTGCACATCAGCTGGAATACAGTGAAGGACTTTTTGTGAATTCAAGGGAGCGGCACTACAGGCTGTAATGTATTGAACAGACATGCCCGGCCAGAGGGTTCAGACAGAGTGTGTGAGAAAAGTGAGAAACATACAAACCATTGGTGTGTGTCACCACAACACCATGAGCTAAATCAAACACATTTAAAAACGGCACAGTTCAACACGCAGCACAGAAGACGTTACACAGGACGCAGACACGCGTGGCAACACAACAACTAAGATGAGCTTACTTGGTTTTTCAGAGCACGGCATTGCGTCGGAGACACGCGATATAAAAAGGAGTTTAGCAGATGGGTGGCCATCAAAGCTAAAATCCAAATTATCACTTTAAAAAAGCAGCTGCTCTAAAAATGACAGACCTTACTTGTTGTTTGCCACACAGGACACAGAAGAAGACGAGACCTTACTGACGAAGCAGACAGTCATCAGCAAAGAGAAAACCCTCGCATACGAGGAAAGATATCACACGGACAATAAGGGAGGACAGCACACTGGGAGATTCAAAGACACAGAGGAAAAAAAGGGGGTGACATTATTGCAGAGCGTGGTGCCTACATTTTGACCAGATCCCCATCTTTAAGTGTGTAGTCAGGGTCACTCTTCAGGGGAGAGAAGTGGCAAACACAGTTATTGACTGAGACGCTGGTGGGAAAGGCAATGCCTAGGAGAGGGAAGAGAGAACCACCGAGTCTTCATTTGGACATCATCCACAAGTTTAGCAAGAAAACTATACAAGGATGGAGAGAGTGACACTTAATCACTCACCTAATAATCGTACACTGTCATACTCTGTGTGTACTCGCACGCAAACACACTACTAACATGACTGCATCTACACTCTCCCCGACAATGTCACCACAGTGCACCCGAGTAACAGAAAACACACACTGGCGTCGCCTTCGCCTCACCTTTCTTCATCTCCTTCTCCTTCTTGAAGACCTTCCCGGTCTCGGCCATGATGTAGGCGTCACCCTTCTCACAGAGGCTCAGCACAGACACCCCAGGCTTGGCTGCTTCCACGACCAGACGGAGGGCCTCTGGATGAGACAAACAGCACATGATTATTAACGTAGTCTTGATGCTGTGATACGAGATGACATGTCATCTTTAGATAATGGCATGAGAGTCATTTGACAGCTTAAACTGGATGCAATGAACACTGAATATCAACCAGCAGATAGTTTGACACCAGCAAAGAACTGACTCAACAAATTTGTTCCCAGTCTCCGATATCATGCAGAGCAGAGTAAGATTTGATCTACATATGCTGTACAACAGATGTCAAATGTCAGAAGATTAAATACTGCACTCACACCTTCTTTGATAATAATAATATACAATTTAGGCATTTATTTGATGACAGAACTTAATTTTAAGTATATCAAGTGGTAGATTAGCCAAAATCACATATTAACATCTGATTATTTAACTCTAAACAGCTCCTAATCTATCTATCTAAATCTATCTAATCTATCTAAAATACACTTTATTTTTACAATACTTGCTGATAGTGGCATTAATATACATAAATACCACGACAGATTATCCATGTCTATATTTCTAATAAAACATCCTTCATTTGCAGTAAATTAGCCTTTTAATGTAAAAAAAAGGTCAAATGACTGGGTCTGCAAATACTCTATATTATTCCTTGTTACATTTCCATTAAACAGGTAACCAGATATAAAAAGTTAAAGACAAACTAACACGAAGAGTTCAGCCCGGAGCCGTGAACATGTCACACTAACGTGGGCTTCACGTCTATGGCCGCCTGCCTTATCTTCAGCCCTGGCTAACGTCTGTTTAACACGGTTAGCCGGCTGTGCTGGCTGGCAACAGGCTGGGCTAGCAGCTTAGTTAGCATCCCACGTTAGTTTAACACAGTAAAGTCCTAGCGAGGAGCTAGCAGCTAGTTAGCCACGAGCTAGTTAGCCTGTTAGCATATGTGTGCCTCGCATGTAAACCACATGGCGGCGGCGGCTGTGCGGGCAGACTGACGTTAGCTGGCAGCGCGACAGGGCCAACCAACGGCCGACCAACGGCTACCCGTTTCAAATTTACTCACGGTTGGCGATGTCACCACCCATCTTGTACTTGGTGACCACCAGGTCCTCGGCTATGGTCTGCTCTTGCTCGTCGTCCGACATCTTGGCAGTGAAGTTTCAGTCGCTAGTCGGGCCCCAATCAGCGACAGTTCAGCTCGGCTCGGCTCGGCTCTGACGGACAGTTGCTGCTAACACCAGGCAGCCTCCCGCTGCCCTCCAAGCCCCTCCCACTTCACGGTGTGACGCTGACGACGTCACAGCGACCCCGACCCGCCAAAACCAATGACGGTATATAAAGAGCTCACATTAAAGAGCATGCGTGCAGTCAAATGAAATATAATGTTACATCTGAATTAATTGATTTTATTTTCACATATAGTGACAAAAGTTACCCCCCATTTAACTTGAATTTAAAGGTCCAGTGTGTAAGATTTGCAGGAATCAATTACAATATTCATTGGTATGTTTTTGTGTAATAATGCAAGTGGTTCCAATGCTTGCGAGTGCAAGAACTGTTGTTGTCTTTTTGTTTTATATCTACCATGTTGAACCGCCAGTTTTATACAGTAGCCAAACGCTGATCTAGATATATTTGTTGCAATCTGCAGCTCCACTGCTAGGTGCCACTAAATAAATCCTACACACTGGACCTTTAATATGAATATAGCATATATATAATACTATAGAATATCTAAGAATATATTAAGACTCCAACTGTCTTACCTGCACGGTGAACTCTGTAAGCTGGCTAAGAGGAATAATGTGTGGTTTTCCTTCATAATTCTAATATTTGTTAAAATTTTCAAATATAGCAGCCAGGTGTTATTCAGCCCGCCTCAGGTCCAACGATGATCCACGTCTTTGCCGATTTATCAATTAGCAGCAAGAGTTTGAACTACCATGGCGGTAGTCAGAGTTTGAGCTTCCCCTTCAGCGGGAAATATGCTGCATTTCACACATTGCATGATCATGTTATAGCAGTCTGTTCAAATAAAAACTCAGTGCTCAAAATATTTTTATTGAGTAGAAAATGTATTCCATATATCATCATTAAAAGAGGTCTGAAAAACATCCAAAAATCCAAAACAAATACATTTGTTCTTAAAAACAATCTTTGTTCATTTCAAAATGTAAACAGAAAAAATATATAGCTTGTAATCTCTTTGTTTCTGGTAGTGTTTCCAACAGTCAGTGATATTGTAAATGCCCCAAATCACAGGCCTAAATACAAGACGTAATGTCAGCCTGTAGCAGACAACGACGAAGCTATGAAAAAGTCAAACAGTCACATGTTGGGTTTTTGAAATTGTGTGATAGGCTACATTGGTACACGTTTAAACATGGCTTTTGGTTGTATTTCCGGTTTCGGGTCCTTCATGAATATGTCTCAAAGGGAAGTGTCATGAGATTTAAAATGTTTTTCATGTAGGCACTGCTTTGGGTTTGAGGTACATCCTGCTGTGCCAGTAGTCTGGATTGTCAAAAGATCTGTCACCAGCCCTGGGTTCCCCAACCCCGACTCCAGCTCGCACTTTTACGTAGGGTTCAAACCCAGATCGGTGAGCCTCTGTGCCTACTCCTCCCTCTGCTTCCCTCCGCAAGTTCTGGTACACCACTACATCGCCAGGCCCCACGGTAGAAAAGCAGTCCATGTCCTCGTACTCATACGCCTCGCCTTCGTCCCTTCCTTGTACCTTCAGCTCCTTCCTGTCTTGAAGAGCTTGTCGCAGCTTCGGCTGTCTGTTTGTGTAATGATAGTTGCTGTCCTCCACATACTCGTCCTCCTCTTCTTTCTCCTCCTCCTCCTCCTCTCCACCATCCTGCACCTTTCCGGCCATCCTTGCTGGTGGAGGAGGAGGAGGATCATGTGCTGGAGGGCTTTCATCTTTTTCACTCCCCCTGATGTCCATGTATTCATATTCAACTTCATTAGATCCCAGCTGCTCTGAATCAGAGTTGTGACTGCTTCTTGTGTGACCTCCCCTGACCTCCACAGACAGCGCGGTGTCAGCTGAGCACGCCGTCGTATGTGACGATACAGAGGAGGTGCGCTTCTTGTTGTTCGGCTTCACCCAGTGGCTGCTGTGCCTGGGCGAGACGGGTGTTACGCACGTCTGTTTGTTCATGTATTCGTATTCTTCATCGTCTGGGTCGTCCAACCGGCCAGAGGAATGAGACTTCCTGCCGGTAGTGGCTCGAGATGTGGAAAGTAAGGTATCTGGAAAAATAAAGAAAAATGGATGAAGTGAGATTTGAAGTACCTGATGAAGATGTAATCCAACGGTGTTATTGCTGTATATCAGAATTTTTTCCTCGATGTTGCTTTTGCCAACACATTTATGTTTTTCTTTTCTTATGCAGAAAAAAATACGATATTATAAGAGCTGCAAATTTAACTTTTAAGGAATTATTAGTTACTATCACTCTCATGTTTGCTACACATGGAGCTAGTTCCAGCAGCCCAGCTTAGCTTAAAAACTGGAAACAGTCTCCTAATCTCTCCAAAGATAACAAACTCAACCTCCCAGAACCTCCAAAGCTCACAATTTCTACAGAAAAACACAGTGTGTGAATGTGCCAAACATCTGGGTCAGGACTAGTCATGTCTTGAAGTCTCTGCTGGTTCCCTAACCCGACCTCGTTATAAGACTCTGGGAATTCACTGCACAAGGCAAGGATCCAAGGATAAAACCACACTGTGTGGTTTTACATATTCCTCTAAACAAGAGGTCCAAGACCACCTTTTACAAATAAATGTGACATGGCACACGATTAAAAGATCATATCTGATGAGATCGGTCTCAGTATAATGTGTTATGTAGGCGGCACATAGAAAATAGTCTGCCAGTTTGGTATTCATCTCATGAAATGGTGGCTGTGACTCAGCAGAACTGAACATCTATTGCCCAGGAAAGATTGTCAGGACAACAAATATGAGTCACCTCTCTCTGGACTGTCTCCAGGAAGCACATATCCATTCTGGTCTTCTTCCTCCATCTGTGGTGATGGAGTCTCTGGTGGCCCGCCAGACAAACTGTCCCTCTGCGACATGTAAGCGCTGTCCTCGCGATGACGCCGCCTTTTCAGGCTCCCTCCCATAGAAAAGTCCTCACTCATCTCCAGCTCCACTGTCATACCACAGCCCTCCGAGCTCTCAGACACGGTGCGGGCTGAGTTTAGTCGAGAGCGCGACTGCCACATGGCCTGAACAAGACAACAGACCTGTGTTGGTAATGTGACAAGAGTAGGAATGTGCAGTTGGATGATGTTGACACTTTAGTTACCTGTGCTGGGTTGTCAACACCCGGGGTCATGGGCAGGTAACCAGCCCCGTTTGACGGAGCAAGAACACCCTTTACAGAGAAGTAAAAAACAGAAGTCAGATTTAATCCAGGAGGTGACATAAAAAGTCTTTCCAGGCATACAAGTCACAGGAAATGTTGTCTCTTACTCTGTGGGCGTCCATCCTTGAGAGGCGACTGAGGCTTCTGGCCTGAGACAGGTAGTGAGGAGCTGGAGTTAGGATGTCTACCACTCCCATATCTGGGTCCACAATGTCTATGTCATCATCCAGCTTATCCAGGTCTACGCTTCGCTGGGCAAGTTCATCTGGGGCTGTGTCCTGCTGGCTGCACTCCTCCTGGTGGCGAAACACGGATTAGCATATTGCCCGTTCTATTTTACTCTACAATAAGCAGAAAGTTTGTGCTTCACAACTTACTTTGATCACCAGGTAGCGAGGGGGGTCTCTGGCCATTCTGGTGAATTCATTTGCCAGCTCTTTGAATGTTGGACGGACATTCTCATCGATCATCCAACCTGGAGATTAAAAATGAGAGCCAAAGAGATTTGACAAATTCAGTGATGACCCGATTGGATATCAATGTCTGTACCAAATTTCATGGTAATTTATACTAATGAGACATTACATTGTCATTTCATTGGTGCTAGAGCTAAAGTCAGGAGATCACCAAAGGCAGGGGCATAAAGACTGATATAAGACAGTGCACTCACACTTGACCATGACCATATAGACATCAATGGTGCAAATCTGAGGCTGAGACAGACGCTCGCCCTTTTCCAGCAGATCAGGAACTTCCATCGGACGCATCGTAGTGTATGGCTCTGCCCCGTATGACATCATCTCCCATACTGTCACTCCTAAGTGAAGGCAAGAGATTTAGTGAGGTTGGAAAACAACACGACCGGTACAACTCCAAAATGGGACTTGTAAGATGGTTTAAAACTCACCATAACTCCAGACATCGCTCTGATGTGTGTATCTGCGAAACAAGATGCTCTCTAAGGCCATCCACTTGATCGGTGCCTAAACATGTAAAAAGGAAATGTCACAATTGTCTCAGAGTGTGAACAATAAATCCATGTCAAAGCCATTTGTCTATTGTGTCTTTCCTGCCAGGATACTGACCTTGACCTCATTGTAAAAGTACTTCTTGTCATCAGGGTAAAGCAGGTCTGGGATGCCGTAGTCTGAGATCTGAGCGGTGTAGTTATTCTTCAGGAGAACGTTTCTGGCGGCCAGGTTCCTGTGGACAACCCTGTTCTCCTCCAGGTAATACATACCCTGATGAGAAAGGACAGCGATGATTTTAAGTGCATCAGCTGTCAGTGGAGTGGACCAAACCATGGGCGAAGGTTGACAAAAAATAGCCCACATAGGAGCAAAGTCGGTCCTTTACCTTTGCGATTTGAACACACCAGTTCAGCAGCCTCTGCGGACTGAGTTTGTTCTTGCAGTTCTTGACGTGCTCCAGCAGGGAGCCCTGACTGCTGAGCTGGGTGACGAGCTGCAGGCTGTCTCCAGGACAGACGCCCAGAATCCTGACGACGTTTATGTGGTCCAGACTCCCCATCGTCATCATGTGCTGCAGGGGAAAATTCAGGTTCAGTCAGTAAGGATTTATTCAGGTAAGAGAATCTAAGTTGTTGGCTGTGTATCAAATATTCACTTCTGGTAGACAGTTGACTCGGTTGGTTGAAGTTGGTTGGACTGCTGCCCGTCAGCTTGGATTTACAGCAGTTACAATGGAGTAAAGGGCAAGACTAAACATTGAAAAGATCCTACTTCTGCAGGAGTGATTTGAGATGTTACTTTGGGTTGCAGCTTCTGTAATTCCAAGCTGACTTTGCAAAGCAGCTACAAACCTTTCAAGCCCACCATCGGTGAGTACTTGATACACAAAAGTCATGTTTTCTTACATCTGTCAAGCTCATTGAAGGTCTGCCGTCCAGAGCGATCATGGATCACCTTTATAGCCACAGGAAGCTTCACTGTATCGCCCTCAGGAATCCAAATGCCCTGTGTGGTAAGAAATAGTTACCAGTTCATCATTTGGTAAATCAAATCAAGTATGCAAGAGGAGGATTGAATAGATAATCACCAATACCTTATAGACTGATCCAAACACTCCGTTACCCAGCAGCTTGATCTTACGCAGCTCTGTGGGCTTCAGGATCCGAGTATGGACCTTAGCCCCTTTCTCTCCTGGATCCAGAGGCTCGAAGCTCTGTGCACACATAAAGTATGAGGATAAATCAAAACAAACTTAACGGAAGCATCAAAACAGCATCTCTTCAGACTCTGACTAACCTCTCCACTCTCCATGTATCTCCTCATAGCTCGCTTGCGACGAATGGCAAGACCTCTGCGGTACAGAATGGTCAACACGAAAACGGAGAATAAAGCGAAGAGGATGGCAATCACTCCCAGCACTATGGCCGTGGTCGCTTGTCTAAAGACAAAAGGAGAGGACAAGAAGATGTCACACCGTCTGCACTTGATACTGAATCAAACTATTTGAAACGCGGCAGAGAAACTTACCCAGAAATGTAACGGGATGACCCAATACAGTCTCCAATTTCTGGACCGAAGCACCTATACACGAAAGGCAGGCGGAGGTGAGTTTGAAATAAACACAAACATACATATGAACGCGCACAAAGAGAGCTCTAGTTATCGCTTACCCCTGGGTACAGTTGACGTGGCACGTTTCACAGCGTCCTTCCTTGTTGGGGTATTTAAAAATGACTTCCTCCCCTCCCATCACGCCCTCGGGACACGAGGAGACACAGTGCGGACCATCCTGCATGCTGGCACAGGCTACACACTGATCAGCTCCCTTCAAAGAAAGACAGAAGAGAAAGTAATGATTCAAAGTGACAATATGGGGTGGAATCATATATATACTGTGATGCCATTAGGTGGCAGCAGCACACCCAAAGAATAGAGGACGCCGTACCGAGCCTGTGCACGTCTCCTTCCCCTCCTGGACCTTACACTCAGAGTGGCATGGCATACACTCCCCTGACTGAGTAGCAAACTCCCGCCTCGCCCTGCATTCAGGGGAAAAAGGTTTTTCACTTTCAAAATCTTTGAACAGTCTGCAGATAAGATTGAAAAGATGTGGAGCAACTATGCCACGGCAAACATTACTCACATGAATGCAAACACTGTTAGTATTATTCATTCATGTTATTGGTTGTTTTATGAAGACTCACCCGGTTAAGAACATGCAGTCTGGCACGCAAGTTCCTCCTCTGCTGTACTTCTTACAGGACACGCACTGGTTTGGCCCTGGTCCCCAGCAGCCATCAGACGAGCACAGGGGGTCGCACACATGACCTTCACTGACTGCAGATGACAAAAATCAGTGTGTCATCATCAAGATTGATCAGCACCGACAAGAGAGCTGGTTACAAATGATCCATCCGTTCACTCACCGCACTGATTTTTTGGCCTGTTCTCCTTGACGTCGATGTGTTTCTGACGCCGCTGTCGCTCTTGACGGGGGCTGCTGGTTAAGATGCGGGTCCAGTTGACGGTGTCATGGTAGCAGAGCTTCTTGTTTTTCGTGATGTAGACGCCGCCGTCGTTGATTTTCCGTAGCGAGCGTAACCCCAGGGAGGTCAAAGAGGAGGTCCTTATCACCATGAGAGCGTAACCCCTGAAATAACAGACAGTCAGCAGATGTGTAAGAAATGAATAGTTGCCGACATAAAATCCCAAATACAGTCCCTCACCCGATCTACAGAGAAAGAGTCAATTCAATATTCATTGTGAACATGTTGACAAGGCAGGCAAAGTCCTGGCACACCTAATCAAGGAATAATCTAGATTAATTACAGAGATTTGTACTAGCTCTGGACTATTAATGGTAACGCAACAGCATGAGCCCATATTATTGACGGCTTTCTTGATAAATTGCCAAGCTATATATTTTTTATGTCAAACATGTCAAAATATTGTTTGTATGTTAAACTCTGAAAACCCCAATAAAAAAAAAGAAAGAAAGATATGAATAGTAATAACATATAGTGATAATGCTGTGATGTAACTATGGAAGCAAAAAAGAGCTTACTCATTTATATTTTACTTTGAAAAGCCATTCCTCTGAATTATTGAGGTTTTAATGACTTTTACGTATTTAAGTATTTATTTATTAATGTTCACAAATTCAGACACAAAACACGAATTTAAAATATTGACGTTTTGATTCAGGTGGTCAAGTGTTCAGGATAAATCGATGACATGAACTGATTTTGGGGTCCGATCTGAGAAACTTTTTCCAGCCTGAGACTTCTTTTACTTTTATTTCTTTTTTGAATTTGTGCATCATGTCTTTGAAAATACACAACTTGTAGCTTTTATGGAAATTTCAAAGAGGAATGCAAACCAAAGCTGCCGTATAAACTGCAATTATAATTGGAATTCTTAAGGCTTTTCTTTGCTTTCATAAAATACAGCCAAAGCCAAAAACTTTAACAAAGCGAGCATGCAAGAAAACCATTTGAATTCATTAAAGAGTCGCACCAACCCAATCACCAATTCCCAAATATACCAAATATGCCCTGCAGTATAGAATAATGAATATGTAAGCCAAGAAAATGATTTTAAATGGAGGCGTTGTACATGAAAAGGCAAATACGGGCAGGCAATATTTACTGTACCTTTTAGAGCTCACTCCTCTACATGTGGTAAAAGAAAAGAAATACAAGATAAAAAAAGACAATCAGATTAACGCCGGTTTAGTCTGCTGTGCAACAACATGATAGTGGCGTGACCTGAGTCACCTCGACATACAAAAACAATTGTAGAACAAGTGGAAAAACAACAACAGCTCACTTGTAAAGCGTTCTGCCTTGAATAGTTTGGAGGTTGGAGAAGACTGACAGGTCAGACATGTTTTTAGGCCACGACTGGATACTGAGGCTATCTGAAATTAGAGACATTGTGTTTCAGGGGCTGCCAACACTGTGACGTGACATTTAAAAACAAAAAAACACACACACACAGACACACACTCACCTGTAATCTCCCTCACAGTGTTGAAGATTTTCAGTTTGTCCGGATCGAGGGGTGGCACATCGTTGTAAGGATCGCTTTGAAGAGAGAAGAGAGGAAAAAAAATAAATCCATGAAACGTGAAAAAAAAAAATGCAGCGAAAGCTCTGTTTTATTTTACAAAAACAAATATCACAAGTTTACCCTTCGATCCCGGTCACCAGGAAGTGCAGACTGCCCTGGATCGTAGTGCAGTTTATGAAACTGTCAATGTTATTAGCGTCGACGGTTTGTCTGGTTATACTCCCCGTGCCGTGACAAGCTGCGAGCATAAAGCATAAAAAGCAATCAGCTCCATCTCAGCAGCGTAATATGTATGGCTGTTTCTTTAAAATAGTATCTCTGTAATATTTTGAACTTGTATGTACTACTTTTGCTTAAATAAAGGATATTTCTGAAACCAGCGCTGAGCAGAGTTGGAGCTTTTGTAAAGCAGCTGTTGAATTTCTAAAGAATACCTTTTGGACAGAGGCCTACACAGGGTTCACATCTCTTCACTCCATTTTTCTCCACCTCCATTTTATCAGCTGGGCAGTTGCTCACACACGAGCTGCCATCCACCAGGAAGTTTGCTGAAAAAAAAAAGAAACACTTAAACAACAATAAACTCAGAGAAGGTTTGAATGGTGTGTATCAATATAAAGCTGCACTGATGATGCAGGGATATAAGGGTTACAGGCAGGGACTCACTGGGGCACTGGGCCACACAGATGGAGCCATACTGGTACTTCGCGTTGGGGTTGGGCTCCAGTTTGAATTTATGCTTGTTGTAGATGAGAGCCCGGGGACAAAGAGGCACACAGGGGCCCGAGTTGTTGAAGTTTCTGCAAGCCTGCACACAAACATGACAAAGCAAGTCAGCAAAGGAGTTTTTTGTGCACGTATGTGTCACTGACAGTTTGACTGATCACGGTGGGACAAGCACAGACGTTACTTATAACAGTAACAATGGCTCTGTTGTATTCAAGTCTCCCAGCAAGCCAATGACACAATATCAAAAAGGAATTCAGCCATCATTAATTTCATTATTTACACCTGCGTTTTCCTACTGTGAACTCACAAAGCAGTCTGTATCCAAAGGTCCAGTGCAGCCGCCGGCACACTCAATGTGGCAACACTCGCTCGGGCTTAGACCAAAGCATCGGCCGTTACACTGAGGAGCGCACACGGTCTTTGTCACTGAGAGAAAGAGAGAGAGAGAGAGAGCATGGCCACTTGTTAGTGTCACGCAGCAGCATTTAAACCTCCATGTCCCAAAAGATGACACCATGGTTACCTGTTATTAGGCTGTGTTAACAAATCAAATACCAATGATGCGCAATATGTAGTAATTATGATTGCAGTATTGTTTTGTGTTGAGGGTTGAGATGTAACCTGATAGCAGATCTGCCTGGAAACCTTCCAGAAAGCACGACAACTGATTATTTAACAGGATTTTCAAGTGTTTTAAAGGGAAAACTTTGATCTTTTCGTGAGGTGAAACATTATTGTGAAAAAAAATGGAAATCTTGCCGCACCACTGACTCATCTTTAAGGCACCCCCGGGACACGAAATCCCTATTTGGCAACAACTGTGTGTTAAGTGTGTTAATGAATGAATCTGATGTCACTCACAGATCTGGCACGTGTCATTTCCTGGACCCCAACATGGAACGTCTCCACATGCTTCATGACAGGGCTCTAAAATACAATTTAGATGCGCGTTTTATAGAAATATGAAGAAGTGTGTGACGTTCATGTGTGTAATCGTCATCTTTTCCACTCACTTTTAGGCCCATTGTCCTTGATCAGAATAGGAGCCGATCCATCCTTCACTATATCCAGCCAGTTCACCTGCGGGGCGTAGCTCAGGTACTTATTCTGGATGATCATGACTCCTCCCTCCAGTATTTCTGTGGGCGGCACACAAACATTCAAGCATTTAAATGGTGAGAGACAATTAGAGAGAGGAAAAAAAAAAAAAAAAAGCAAGCCCGAGCAGGCCCATGACTCATCCTATCAATCTCAAGCCATTTTCTGTTTACTACAGCACATACAAGCGCAGTATAATGTGCCGCAGCTCGTGTTACACTGGCAGTTGAGCGGTTGAGCACAGGAGACATTCCAGGTACTTCACATCACAGCGACTACACACACTGCCGCTCTCTGACGGCCTGAAGGTGTGGCTGCACCGTGTGTGTGTGTGTGTGTGTGTGTGTGTGGGTGTGGGAGCTCCAACAGTAACCGAGTGTCACCTCTTATCTGCTCCACTCCGGCCTCCCACACTTAAACACACTGAGTGACTTCCTGCGCGCACCTGTGAGGTGTGTCAAGCCCAATTCTTGAAGGCCATGCTGCCCGTCCTTCACGTAGTTGATCATCACAGCCAAGGCGTACTGGTTCTCGTACAGCGTGGTGCCTCTGATGATGCGTAGGTTGTGCAGGGGGATTTGACTGAACCCGTTGACGGCGAACAGGATGTAGCCCGTGACCTCCCTGATAGACTGCGGGGTTAAAAAGAGCAAAGGAAATGAGAAAAATTAGACATTCTGCTTGTGTTAGCCGTCGTGATTGATTAATCAGCGTCGTAACCTGGCAGCAGAGGTGTTTTTTTGGCTCGTGTTGTTAGTCATCGTGACTGTAATGCAGTGATTGATTTGGACAACGACTTGGAGGGGACACACAAATGAGCTCATTGCATATTTGAGACAGAGACTTTATACAGCCAGTGACAAACAACCTGTGTCTGATTCTTGTCTGGACTCGTTACCACGCAGTTCTTCTCAGTGACACATTTACTGTAGTTCTGTGGAAGTTTTCTACACACTTTGTTTTTGTGACGCTTCAAATCTTTACCTGCAGGAAAGAGAAGTCTTTGGTGTGGTCCATCATGGTGATCTCCAGGTTACCCATCACAATCTCGCAGCCGCTGTATATCTCCTTCATCCGGTTGTACTGGATCTCTGAATTTCCCGTCATGCTGAAAAAATTCTGGGTACCGAAGCAAACGACCACTGGAAAAGAAGAAGAATGAACTCTTGTTAATGACCCGTCTTTGAAATGATTACATCAGTAGGTCACACCATAAACAGTGACACGACCCCAAATGCTCACTCCATCACGAAATGTGTATTCATCCACAGCTGAAAATAGTCCCCAACATATAGACTCTTCACTCCTGTTTGAATAAAGCTTGATAAGAACTATAGTGCTCAGCTCTTTTAGGATAAAACCAGTGATCATGAAGTGAAACCAAAACTTCTAGGGTCTGCTCCCAAAGTCAGAAACCTCGCCTCGCCTTCCTTAACGGTGTGTTCAGAGTTTTGATGAGGATCTCTGTGAACGCTGAAGCCACGATGGCAGATTACAAATAGAAAAGTTGGGAAAATGACACCAATGTTCAACTTTGGTGACTCGCCTGGGAATATGTAAAGTAAACCATTCATTATTTTCTGAAACACGGATCAAAGAAATGCCGAATGAGACGTTTCATTGAGTCATTTTGATGCTAGAGGAACAGAGGCTAGTCCAGACGTGATGTCATGACTTTATATTTGTGAGATTTAGTCCTCGATACAAAGCAGTGGCCTTGGGGCTCAAAGCTACAGACAGTCGGGGAAGTCAGAAAGTATTGAGAGACAGACTAACTGGTCTTTCTTTTAGATTTATATCAATAAGAAAAATATAAAATAACACCGGCTTAATCCTTTAATGAACTTTCTTTCATTCACAGTTTCGTGTATCATAAGTCAGTTGTGGGACTACAAAAGTCAAAAACAGGCACTGATGTTCTCGCTGTGGCATCGCAATACAAATAAAATTATGTATATTCTATTAAATCATTTATGAGGGAACACAGTTTAAAGAGCGCTTTATGCCGCGTAACTACAAGCCACTGTGTTCTGATCACTCGATATCAATGAATGTACTGTAACAGTGTGAAACAAGCCGAGGATTGTGTACAGGGCCGAGGCAAACATACGAGGCCTTGTTTACGGTCTGTGGGAGTTCAGCCATTCAGCGTCACTCGAAGGCTGCTTTGCTATTCAAATGTCACACAGGAGAGAGGCAGCAGAGAGAAAATGGAAGAAAGGGACGCACAGAGAGGACAGAGAATTAAAAAATCAATGCAAGCAGACACAATGTGTGCACATGCGCTCGGTCTGGGGTGTTTTTTTGTTTTTTTTTAGGACGTTTTAAATAATAGTGAGCTTCCAAATGTGAGGCGGAAAGAAGGAATGGTTTTCCCTGCTTGGTGTTGAGCTCTGACGTCAAACTCATCCAGCATTTTTGGGATGAATTGTGAGTTCATCGCCCAACACCGGCCCCCGACCTCACCAATGCCGCATGAGAGCTAATCACTGCAACCAGCCTCCAGAGGAGTGGAGGGTGTCTCAAATGTTTTCGCTACGACTGTAGATGCATGCGACAATTACGCTTAATTTCAGGACACTGCTACCGCTTCCTGACTCTGATGTGTGCATTAAACCACGCTTGCACGGCAGGCCACACGCGTGAAGTACGCTCTGGCAGGCTCACAGACACATTCCACCTACTGCCATCGGAGTCAAAACAGAGTCCAGTAGAAGAGCAACAGGATCAACAAGCACATAAAAAGGCTAATGATTATTAACTTCGTAGACACTGCATGGGGTGTGTGTGTGTGTGTGCGTGACAGAGAGAGAGAGCGAGAGAGAGGGACAACGTCCTACGTCCATAAAGTTCTGATAAGAATCACTTTATTGTGTTTCTGAGAACACTGAGTTCACAAGAAACTGGCTCTGCACCATATTAAAGTCCAGTTTACACATATCCACCCCCCCACCACCATCTGCATGGTATCTAAGCATGTTGATCATTTAGATTTTATCTGAGCAGATATTTTTTTTTTTTTTAGTATATGAATCGGAAAGTCCTGCTGTCGCAACAACAATATGACAGAGGTGGAAGGAATTTTGTTTATGCTACTCGTGGATTTCTTTCCAGAAATAAACCCGTCAGTGAGACGTGGATGATCAAGAATAACCTGGAGTTTCTGGGAAGGCCTCGCTTTGGATTTCTTTAAATGTCGTTATTCGATTTGTTGAGCAAGACGAACACATCTTAAATTCAGCGTTATTGGAGCGGAGGCTGGAGGCTCAGATGATTTAATATCTTAAAACCTGGACACATGACGATGTTATCGGGGTTAACTGGAACTGAGGAGGCTGAACGTGTTTTAACAGGAAGCATGTGGTGGAGGCATTGAGTTGACCTGAATATTAATATACTTTGCAGACCGGGTCATGAAACGTCAAGTGGCTGCTGATTTTAGCCAGATACAAACACAGTACAGCTCTTTTTAAACTGGCTGAATCTCTTAAAAGAACATTTTGGGCACTAAGTTGCTTTCTCGTTGAGAAAAGACCTCTGAAGCTCATAAATAAAGTTACTGATGCTGCTGATCAATAATGTCCAACTATTCCTTTAATATATTAAAGCATGCATGTTCTCCCTGTGTTTTCCTTCCTGCAGTCTAAAGATACGTGCAGGCTAACAGGTTAATTGGTGACTCTAAATTGCCAGGTAGGTGCGAACGTGAAATGTTGTTTGTCTGTATCTGCCTTTAACCTTTTAACAAACTGCCAACCTATTGCCTCTGGCCTCAATGTTGGCTGCTAGCTGCGGCCTTCCCGATGACCTTGCGGTTACAGATAATGGGCGGATGGACGATATAACAAAGGAAACTATGTTGCATTAGCAGATGTGTTGGATCCGGTGTCTTTCAGCTTGACTCTTAAAAATCGGACCTTGCTGTATCTCTAATCTCTAAACGTTTCTTTATACAGGTGAAATAACTGGAGTATGCCTTCAACCACCCATGACGTGTCTCTCTTAAGCATTCCTGTCTCTTGCACCATGTCAGGGTTATCACATTGAGTCACTATGAGTAAGTCTTAACCAATTTGCGTTCATAGATTTTTGCTCATTAAAAATCATTCAGTTGAAATGATGCCAGTTTATGAGCTGCTCAAGGGTGACACTTTTTTTTTTATTATCTACCCCGCCTTAGTTAAGCCCTGCGAGCGGCTCGATGCTATCGGCGGATGACTTGAGCTGTTGACTCTGCGCTGTTTGAATTGGCTGTTGGGAAATAGTCTTGAAACATCTGTGCACGTACGTTGGAGAAGCCTCCTTTATGCTACAGTATGTACAGTATGCATGCAGTGCGGCCCACACCACGGGCGGGAAAACTGGTGCGTGCACATGCAGCACAGTATGTGACAGAGTGGTATGTCGGGCCATACAGGCCATGCACGAGCTGAAACCTCAACAGGCTGAGTGGGTTTCTCTGTCAGAGGAGGACTTTCAGCGTTGGCAGATGGATGATGGAGGAAGATGGAACGGGGTGGAGGGTTTAGAGTCAACACGCACATGCACACAATGGCCCCATTTTGAAAGAGTGTGTGCACATCAAGACGTGTCTGCGCTGACACTTTACTCTCTGTGTCACTCTTCTACAAACACTGCAGTATGTCGCCTTATCCTGTCATATACTGCACATGAACTCAGAGCAGAATGGTGTCATTGTCCCCGCGCGCTAAAGTGTAACCCAACACATGACGAAAACACAACGCGGATCAGGTTCAGCTGTTATTTTTCATTCGTCTGTTACCTGGGTTTCAATGCTCAAAAAGAAGAGAGGGAGGAAAAGAAAAGAAAAGAGGGAGGAGGAGATAAACAAGTTCAATAAAGCGGTTGAGACGATGACTGAGGTAAACAGAAACTTGGCACAGGATGGACAGAGATTACTGCATACCTGAAAAGAGAGTGCACATACACGCACGCCCACGTAAACACAAAGACACCTGAGCGCATGAACTATTTCATTTCATGGTGCATTCAGTGGTTCACAGCCAGAGGTTGTGTACATATGAACAGAATGGTCTTTGCAGGACTGCTCCTCTGATGTGCAGAGTTACTTCACATCATAGCTTCAACAGGAGTGACAGCATATTTGCTTGTTGACGCATTTGGTTATTTGGATGTCACACCTGTAAAAGTACAGGAGCTGGAGTTTTGAGTTGGCACCGCCTGTTGTTGTTTTTGTGCAAGATGTGCGGTACAAGCTGAGCACACGCTGATACATCGCAATGCACAACATCTTTTGCGCGTGTGTCACATTCACTTGTCCTTTCGTGTATAAACAGTCAATACCTGTGCTGTTTATCCACACGCGCAAATCTTCGCAATCAAACGCACGCACCTTGCAGAAAAACAACATTTGGCCTTGAAGTTAACATAAAAACACCCTGAACACGTAATAAAACTATATTACCAACAGTCATTCTATTACGACTGGCCAGTTCACCTCATGTTAGAGGTTTCTACACGCATTTCTGCATCAGCAACAACCTCTTTCGTAACTACCTGATAACTACACTAACTGATGAGTGAAAATGTTGCTTTGACGTCAAGATATACTCCTGCAAAGGGCCTTTAGTTGAAGTCTTTCTAAGGACCTGACCAGTGGAAGTAACTCCGAGCAAACAAATGTTTCAATCCCGAGGTTTGCATGACTGCTCGTCTCTTCAGAATAAAGAGCCGTGCCTCTGATGAAACATTATGTGCGCACCTGAGTTAATGTGGTTTAGTGTACGCATTGTGCTTTGTCAGAGAGGCTCTGTCACCTGAGCATCAGCTGCCTGAAGTTCGATGATCTCATGTTCGTATTGTGTATTTGTTTTTTTTTTCAAACTCAGAGCATCTCTGCGTTCACCTGCCGCCGGGGTGACAGCAACAAAACCACGAGGTCAAAGTTCACAGAGCGTGATTCAAATCACAACACCTCACTCTGCCGCAAACACGCTCAGTTACCGAGTACGTTTACTCGAGTACTGTACTCAAAACAACATACTTAAGGATTTCCATGTTATTCTTCTTTTTACTTCTACTTCACCGCATTTCACAGCCCAACGCGTTCACAACGTTTATTTGAGTCGTAGCTACAGAACAGTCAGTCGACTAATCGATTCATTTATCGACAGGATATAAATCAGTGATCATCTGCTCATCATTTTTCAGGCCAAAGTACAAAACATTACCAAGTTCCAGCCCATCAGCTGTGTGTGTGTGTGTGTGAAAGTAAACAGAATATCTTTATTTATTTATTTTACAGTTTCTAATATTTTACTGACCTAAAGAGTATTTTATTAATCTGGAGAATCACTGATGTGTTACTATATAATGAAAATAATCATTAGATATTTTAAAAATTATGATTTTTCTTACAGTTTCTAAAATGTTTCTAGATTAAACTACTCCACAGTGTACAGAGCAGTTCAAATGTGCGTCACTTCAGCTAGGTGTAACATTAAAATACTGCTTTTATATTAACATATTAAATATAATCCTATAAGAACACTGATACTCACACATAAGTACATCTTTGTCGTGAATACTTGTACTTTTACTACTTAAAACAAGACTTTTGCTTGCATCACACTGTGGTATCAGCTCTTAGCCTTCCATCAATAAACGTGAATACTGACTGCACTGAGAAAAGTGAGATTCAAACACATCAGAGATAAAAAGGTTCTCTGTTGTGTTGTCTGTGGTTGTCAGTCAACAGGCGGTGAAAGGTTGGGCTGCTCTGTCGCAAAAACCTTGAAACAATTGAGACACACATGATAAAGCACACACACACACACCACACACACACAACACATAGACACAGAGTCGTGGGAGAGGTGCAGGTGACTCACTGCAAACAAGTTTTACGTGTGTGGAACAGGTTCTGGTGTGTGAGGTCTGTGAGGTAGGACAGGTGTTTTCCTACATCGGAGCGGTGAGCGCAGTAAACAGCTCTAATCCAGGTGTGGGTGGGATGTGTCACCGCAAAGGTGGATGGATGTTCGGGATTATATGAGTATAAGAAGTGATGAAACCTTCACTGAAACGTTTATGTGTGTGTGTGTGTGTGTGTGTGTGTGTGTGTTTGAGCCCACCTCCTTCTGTCTGCGCGCTGGAGAGTCGGAGAGCACACAGCAGCAGGACGCACAGCACCTGCTGCGCCTCCTTCCTCATCTTGGCGTTCATTCTCACTTAAATTCCCACGCTGGCGACGTCTTAAACAAACACGATGATCATGTTAAAAATTAAAAATTAAAAAAGTAGCGAGTCCTATTTTCTCGTCAGGAAAAATCGTCCTCGGTCGTGTCAATCCGAGAGAGTCCATTGAGAAGCTGTGTTAATCCAGATTGTCCGTATCGTCTCCCTTCGCCTTCTTTTTGGGGGGGGACGCAAATGAAGAATTAAATCCGCCCTTTCGTTTAAAACCTGTTGGTGTTTTCTCTGTGTGTGACATTCAGCAGCGTTACAAGTCCGTGTGAGAGGAATCACTACGGCTCAGTGATTGGAACGCAGCGCGCAGCCAATCAGCGGCCGGAGCGTCTGTTTCTCTGGCACTGATTTATCTGGGAGGGACCTGCCTGCCTGCGGCCACACGGCTACACGGAGCTCGTAGTTCTTACTCACATAGCCTGGACACATGATAGGAAACTTGAAAACACCCTGAAGGTGCTTTGCGCCGTGAGAAATATGGACTGGATGCGTCCAGATCTCACGGCTCTGTGACTTTAAGTGATTGCCAAATAGTCTGGATGTTTGGGATGTTGTTAGGTTAGTTCAGATAAAGATGATCAAAACAAGGGTGTGATAATAAAAGCACTAAATAAATAAATGTAATCTAAACGTGGGTGGCACGGCGGTGCCTGCGTGTGTCTCTGTCTTCCTCTCACCTTGCAAAGACATGCAGGTTAATTGGCAGACAGCTACCAATTTGGCAAATTGGCTGCAGTTCACTAAACAGCCAGCAGTCAGTGTGTCCAGTTACGCAACAGAGAAGCCTCCAGTCAGAGAGATGCAGCGTTTTAAGACAGGTTGGAGAACAGGAAGAGAAGGTGGATGACGTGCAACAAAAGGCCCCCAGGTCACAGTCCAACCTCAGACGTTGTTACATTGTTACATTGGCACCAGGGACTCCAGGACCACGAGGATAATCTGAAAGAGGCACCTCTCATCCTGTGTACGAGCGAGAGGATAAACTACAGTGTGACACACGACGTGTCAAACACTGCACTGATTCTTAGACTGAATGTGCACAGCAGTGTGTGTGTGAAGCTGCACAGAAGGGAAACCTTCTGCCTCATCCAGGGAACACTGGAATATGTGTGGCTGTGAAAGGTCAAATAAAGAGTAGGACACGCTTCATTTTTCAATCACTAAAGTTCATTTCTGATGCTTGGCACTCTGCAGGTCTTTTGGGTAATCTAGCCTTAAAGGACTTCAAATGAAATCTCAGTTTTTCAGCATGTCCTTTAATAAATCAGCCACAGTGAAATGATTTCTCTCCTTTGTGGTTTAAATAGCTTCATTATCACAGTCAGGACTGTTGAGTTGCTGAATATGTGCCTCTTTAACAAATAATTTCACAACTCCCAACTTTCGTACTGTCCACAAAGAACGTCTGAAAGTTTTCTTCCGCCTTGTCCGTATGCGTCACTCCGTCACACCTGATCCTCTGGAACATTTCTGTTGTCTTAACATCTGTGCTTTGACCCCGTCCACTCCTTCGTGCTGGAAATGTTCAGACTTTATAGCAGCATCGTTCTGCTGTTGCACGATTTTACTGTCGTACTTAGGACCGATCTGTGCATGACCAGCGTCAGCTAATTGCTCGACACACATAAGTGTGACTAAACATTTCTTGCGTTGTCGGGTCAAACCGCACAGCAGGAAGAGTGTGTCCTTCTTGAACTCTAATACCCGACGCTTGTCTTAGTTTGCCTGTTTGGCTGCACTCAAACGTCGTCTGCCTGCAAGAGTGGGTGATCCAGCTGAACTGCTCTGTGGAAACTGGCTCTGCCTGCCACTCCAGTCTGTCTGCCACACACACACACACACACACACACACACACACACACACACACACGCTGTATATAAAGGACAGGTTTAATTACATAGAATTATACATCTGACAGGAAAATGTCTGCAGTCACACCAGAAAGTCAGACGCTTTCTTCTTTCTGTGTGATTTGAAATGTGAGTGAAACGGTTAATATTTCACCACTACCAGGAAGTGACTCTCAAAAGTATTTCTTTCCTTTTTGGCCTCTCGGAAAAACAACCTGGTGGAAGAGAAGAGGTTCAAGGACACATGTGGTGCAGGCAGAGGACACACACACACACACACACACAGTGGCAGGTTTCCTCTCACAGCATCTACCTTTTTTGTAGGAATCTGTTGTTATAATAAAAGTGTTTCTTGCATGTGATGATCATCCCCCACTGAACTACTATACACCATGAACGTCTTTTGACCCAAATGTAGTAGACTTTGTGGTGAAATTTATAAAAATGGACAAGTTGGACGGCCTCGGCTTCAAATAATTGCAGAGAGACGTAAAATTTGTTCTTTTGGGGGGCTTTTCAAGCTTTTATTGGATGGAGAGAGCTGAAAGGTGACAGGAAGGTGGATGGAGAGAGAGATAGGGGAGATGACAGCGATAGTTTTTAAAGGCCTCAGTCTTGCCTCGGTCTCAAAGAATGGAGAAGACTGAGTGATCAAGACCACATCTGTGGGGAATTGCCTGTGCGCTGTCTGATTTATCTTCTTCTGTTCTTAGCCACATCATCTGGAATAAAATGTGGTTTCCTAAACCGCAAAGAATTCATCTGCAAAACAGCATCCACTGAGATTTGTAAATACTTCAAGGTGACGCTTGATGAGGTGACTCAGCGTAGCAACCGCACTTCAGCCAAAGACGTAAAATTTAGGATTAAAAAGCCTCAGCATGCAAATCTTTGACTTATAAAGCACTCAGCTCTTCTCTCTTTAAACTGCACTGATTTAACAGACGCTGCTGCTGCCAAAGACTGCCCTCCTCTGGTGGAAACTTGCCACGGCCTGCAGCCGTTCATCACTCGTAAAACTATTAAACATGAAAATACGAAACCATCAGTGACACTCGGGGCATACAGAAAATGAGTTTATTTTTGATACAGCAGGAATTAGTTGTCTTACATCACATACAGATGTCTCCTTGCACTCAGCATTGAAACATGGTCTTCACCGTTTTTTGTTTTTTTTTAAATCTACTTGTGTAACTATAACGGTACAGAATGAATCATCAGAAGTATTTTTCTTTTCTGTTTTTTCTTATTTTTGTTCGCACGGATTATCATTGTTTCACAGACACAGTCTACATCAAAGTTTCTTTACACCCCAAAGAAAACCAAAGAAATCTACCACCAAATATGAATCAAGTATATATACTGGCAAAACAAGGAGAGAAGGGACAAAATCTTTTTGCCTAATCATCCTGAACTGTGGTGCAAAACCTGCCTTTTGAGGGCATAGAGAAATAAATCATTCTTCATAGATAAATATAGGCGACTTAAAATCAGAAACAAACGAGCTGAGAATTTGAAATCATCACTAAATATAAGGCCACAAAACCTAAACGATTAAACTCATGACTTAACATACGATAGATGCGGAATATGAGCGATGCACTCACAACTTGGTGGAGTGGATTTACAGTGTGTTGTACTGTCACTGGTATATATATATATATATATATATATATATATATATATATATATATATATATATATATATATATATATATTATATATGAGTACCCATGTATGGCACAAAGAAAGTTTTATTGATTTGATCTGTGTATTCTGCTGGTATCAGTGGCGACGCGGTAACTCGTCTGCTGTTCAGAAGTGAATTAATTGATCTGCTTACCCTGCTTTCTTTCACATAATTATAGCCCACACATCACTGGAATAAAGGAATATGCATGTCAAATAAATATCATTACAGCCATTTATAGATTCATCAACAATATTCACATTCAGTAACACAGACTCGTCCCCCTCGATATGCAAGTCTGAAACACAAAGCGAGAGCAACCTGATGCAGTTGGAGTACTCATACGGACACACACATGAAGGCAGACAAGCAGCAGCGGCGGCGGCGGCGCAGCTCATGTGTGTGTGTGTTTTACGCGCAGGTTATCCTATATATACTGCTTTCACATCAAAAGACCATAAAGCCGACTAATGCTGCATCTTTAGGTTAACTACATGCAGAAATCTGTGGTTCGGTTAGTTTCTGCATCCTACGGCAAAACGGCACCAGAACACGATGAAAACAAAACAAAAACAAAACAAAACCCAACAACCTACAAACGGCGTCAACAACATCCATGCAGCTCCGTGGATGGGAAATTACGCAACAACGTCAGCGAGATCTACCAGGATGCATGCAGGTCAGGCAGCTGAAGACGCGTCGAGCGCTTTAAAATATTTAAGAGGGGCGGATTTGACGCTCCGGGTTGCCACGCGGGGAGTAGAAACAAGCCACAGATATCAAAAGATTTCCAAAGTGAGGCAGTAAAGACGACGGAGGGAGAGACGGAGCTTCAGTCCTGTGGTCTTATTTTTTCTTTCTCTCGACATTAATACTGTCTGGGCTGCTTGCACATACACATGCAGTATGTGTGCACACTGATCTGAGTATCAAAGTGCCTCAGCATTGCTCACAGATCTAAAAAGGGAGAACAAACTACTGAAGTGAATTGTTAAGTTGTGATTGTTCTCAAAGATGGCTCTGTTACCCCCGCAGGAAAGGAAAGGAAACAAACAAACAAACAAACAAACAAACAAACAAACAAACAAACAGGAAGTGCAACTGACACAGAACAGTTCTTTGCATGGACGACAGGTTGGAGGACGTACATCAACAAAAAAGTCATATAAGATTCATTGCTGACTCGGTGGAGTCACACGTGACTTGGTACAGCACCTAGAGACTAACATACAGTACATTGCACCTAAGGACAAGAGGTGGACACGGGAAAAAGCGAGTGTCTGCTGCGATTGCTTAGTTAGTGTGCATTCCGTGTGTGTGTGTGTGTGTGTGTGTGTGTGTGAGAGAGAGTGGTTAGATACGACGTACATGAGAATCTGTTTTCAATAAGTGCTGAAAAATATAAACAAAAGCCTAAAATCACCCCAAAACCCGGAATCTTGCTTCTTGTCTATCAATCAAAAACCCTTGTTCCTAACTCGTTTTCCCAAAACAAATAAAAAGTTGGACGGTTTCGGCTGCTGGCTGCTTTTTTTTTTCTTCTTCTTCTTCTTCTTTCCAGTTTTCTTCTTATTTCTTGTTCTTGAGTTGATTGGCCAGCCAATCAAGACCCTCATAAAGACCGTCGCCACTGGTGGCGCAGGTAGCCTGGATGTACCAGTTGCGGTGACGCAGGGAGTGTAAGCCCAACTTGTCTGTAATCTCAGCAGCATTCATGGCGTTTGGTAAGTCCTGTCAGACAGAGAGAGAGAGAGAGAGAGAGAGTTTAGTGAGGAGAGATTAAGTCAAGGACGAGGCCTTATGAAGACGTGTTAGTGTCTGGGATCAAATTTGAGTGCACGTTTACAGTGGCTGTGTGTGTTTACATGTTCTGTTACATCACTGCCGTGCCAGTAATGACGGTAAAGCACACCCCTCTCTTGTCATATTACTTCATTAATTGATTATTCCATTGAACCTCCTCCACCGTTTTCTACTTCTATCTTTATCAATGTGCAATTTAAACCTGCTTTTCTTTGACATACATGACGGCAAATGAAATGATTTTTATTTCTGACTTGTTTTGTCCAGCAGAGACTCTATGAAGTCGTGGCAGACCTTTGTTAGTATTTTATGACATTTTATGACAAGAGACAGATGGGGAATGACATGCGGGAAAGAGCCACAGGTCAGATTCGAACCCCGGGCTGCCGCGGCAAGGACCGAGGCTTCGCACATGGGGGGGGCTGCTCTACCATCTGAGCTAAACGACACCCCGATGACACAATGAAATTATTTTGAGTAAAAGAAAGAGGGGGAAACAGCTAGACTGTCTCTGCCTAGAAATAATAAAATAGGCCACCTTGAAAGCTCACTGATTAACATGACATGATTTTAATTGCGTAATAAGTACAAAAACTTCGTAGAGGGTTGTAAGCGGGACTATTTCTTGGCAGGGTGCAGTAAGTTCCCCTGTTCTCCATTTTCAGGCTTTACTAAACCAACCAGCTGCTCACAGTAGCTTCATATTAAAGGGAGAGATATTAGTGTAGCATCAATCTTCTAATCATCTAACTTGTGAATGAAGACCACGTCCACCATGAGCAACAGAAATAACACGTTTGACGAGATGATATGCGAATATAGTGCAGGTATATTTCCCAGTGAAATGTATAAAATGAGTTGCTTGACTGTCGCCACATTTTGGGACTTCATTTTATAGATTTTGGGTCGATGTTAAGGTGTCGTTATTTTGCTATCATCCAAAGACAACGAGGCTGCCAAAGACTGCCAAAGGCTTCTGCAGCTTCTGCAATGTGAGAATTTCTCTGTTTTATGTAACTGACTAAAAAAAGACACTTTAAGATGTCACTTGGATCCTGGGACACAATTTTACCAGCGCTCTGTCATTTTAGACAAAACAGTTAAACGATTAATTAACAGGCACATTAATTAGGAAATGAAATAAAACGCAGCTGCGGACAGAACTACCACGTCTTTCGCGCTGCTACACGAGTGTTAGGTAGGTTTAAAGAGGACTGTACTATTTTTGTGTGTTTGAGTATGACGTGATTTGACCCCGATCATCATCGCTCTGAGTCCAGGTTCATTTTCAATTCCCTCTCCTCTTTCGTCTTTCATGAATTCTGAGCTGAGGTTTAAATCGCTGCATCCCTGCTACACATACACTCACTCATATGTCCCGTGTGTGTGTGTGTGTGTGTGTGTGTGCATATGTGCTAGTTTCTTGCCTGTTTGTTGGCAAACACGAGCAGGACTGCATCTCTCAGTTCGTCCTCGGCCAGCATCCTCATCAGCTCCTCTCGTGCCTCGTTCACACGCTCCCTGTCGTTGCTGTCCACCACAAAGATTAGACCTGAGAGAGGCGAACAAAATGCATTACTCTCCCGAGGGAGAAGAGAAGAGGAAAGTATCAGCGGCGTGACCCTTTGATTAGCTCTGCTCACCCTGTGTGTTTTGAAAGTAGTGTCTCCAGAGAGGGCGGATCTTGTCCTGCCCACCCACGTCCCACACAGTGAAGCTGATGTTCTTGTACTCCACCGTCTCCACATTAAACCCTGAAAACAAGAGCAGGAGTCAGACAACACGCCGATCCCGACGGTACTAAGACATTACGTGTGCGCACGTACCAATGGTCGGGATCGTGGTGACGATTTCCCCCAGTTTGAGCTTGTAGAGGATTGTTGTTTTTCCGGCGGCGTCCAGCCCCACCATCAAGATCCTCATCTCCTTCTTCCCTATGAGGCTCTTCAGCAAATTCCCGAAAATGTTCCCCATGATTCAGATGAAGTCGTTAAACTTCAGCGCGTGGCTACGATCCCCCGATTCTGGATCTGCTCTAGAAGTTCGTCTCGTCCGGCGGGGTATAGATTATGAAGGAGGGCTGAGGGGGAACAGAACAAATAACCATTCAGTGATACTCTTGTGTGTGTGTTGCTAAATATCAAATATCTCATCACTTAATTATTAACGTGTCGGAATAACGAGAGGATTAACTGTCAGTGAGGGCGTTGTTAAATACAGCTAAGGGAGCGCTCCAGCTCACCTTTTCTCACCTTTAAAAATAAAAAAATTAAAAAAAATACCCCGGCATGCCAGAAAATCTCACTTCTACATACACACCCCAAGACAGGTGCAAGCTATGCTAATTGCCCACAGTCATCATCGCAGAGCGGGTGAAGGAGATGCATGTCAGTGCCATGACTCCAGGCTGCTGCGCAATCTGTTCAGACACTTCTCGCTGTTTTTCTCTCCTTCAAACGGTGGCAATGCCAAACCCTCGGAGCGCACGGAAAATGTCCTATATTACCACACACGGCTAAGTTAAGCCACCTGGACTAAGACAGAGACTGTAGAACACATTTCCATTGACAGAGGGTGGGGAGTACCTCAGAAGAATCAGTCGGTCTCAACCACATACTACTAGCCTTGACGATCAGCTTGATTAAAGATGAGTGCGTGGAGTTTAGTGGCGTCTAGTTGAGGATTGTAACCCGCTCTATTTGCCCTCCGGCTCCGAGCACGAAGGAGAAACTATGACGGCTGCCAAATGCGGCAAAGACAACCTTTGTTTGGTTTGTCCGGCCTGGACCTCGGCGCTCGATGGAAGAGGACCTGCAGTGTCTATAGATGAAAACAGCTCATTCTATTATAACTATAAATATAACTCAATAAGGAAAACAGCTCCGTCATATCAGCCTGAATCTGACACACTGGACCTTTAATCCATCCGTCTAATGTCTGGACAAAAACACTCAGATATCTGGAGCCAGGCTAGTATCTTAAGATCTTAAAGGTGCCGCGTGGGGAATTTAGTGGCGCGATCTAGTGGCGAGGTTGCAGATTTCAACCGGCTGAACACCCCTCGCCTCACCGGCTCCTTTCAAGCATGAAAGGGGGAAACTCCCTAAGGAGCCCTGCCCCCCCCCCAAAAAATGATGATTATGTATATTACACTCCATCTCTGTGGGTAGATAAATAACGTCACACACACCAGACCTTTAATATTTTCAACATCCTGTAATAATTAGTTGAAAAAATGAAACTGTAGCTAACACGAAGGGTTGAAACGGAGACGGTCGTTTAAATATGTGACATTTCATGCCCATTGCACATTTATATAATTTTAAAAAAGTGTTTAATTGGCTATATTTTAATGTGTAAAAGGGGACAAGGGTGCTTCAATTTGTGGTATTATGACAGACTTGCATGAGCTTGACCGGCCTCCACCTGCAGTGAGTGAACAAACAGACGATAAAATCCAGTTAAATGTAGTAAAATAAAGATAATGTGAGGCAGCCCTGTCCATGGTGCTGAAGAGGATCACCTCTGACTGTCTGACACCACCCTCCTCCATCCTCCATCCTCCCACTGACGGGGTTACACCTTTATTTATGAGCCCAAAACATGGTGATTAATGCGGGAGCGTGGCGACGACACGCCGGCCTGACACGGTTAGTTGGTCCAGCTCCGGCTGACTCAGGTTACGTTAGCCGGGGATGCTACGGCAAGGTAACGTTACAGCTTCCAGGCCTCCTTCATCCACCCCCACCCCCCCACCTTGATGATTTATTAATTAATTTCAGCCACCAAGCTTGAAATAGCCGCAATTATCCGATGTTTTGACCGCATTTTACGAGCGTCGGTTTGGATTTTAACGGCTAAAAGCGATGAGACGTGACGCCAGCTAACGTCCAGATCCACCCCATTCATCCGTCCACCACAGCGGGCATCCCGCTGCCAGCGAGCCGCCCGCCGACCGCCGCTTCCGGGCCTGGACAAACACGGAACCCCCCCGGCACGACGACCACCACCACAAGCACCACACACACCCAACAAACACTCACGTTATTTTACGAACAAGCTCGGATTCGTGTGTGTGTTATGTGGCCGTATCCTCACTTACCTTAGCTGTGCAGTCCTCTCCGCTGATGGTGAACGTCTCACGGTATTTTCCGGGGGGACAACGCAGCAGTAAACGAAATATCGCGAGAACAGGAGGACCAGAACCAACACTGGAGATGTTGGCATGTTTAAATGCAGCAAAGATGATTTAATTTCTTCATGTTTAAACTCAGACACTCACACAACTCATTTTAATAACTAGTTATGGACATATAATATATAAAATAGCTATTTCATGAAGTATTAGTGGTCGTTTTTAATAATATTTTATTTATGGCCTGCTAGGACTGTCAGATACTGTATGGCTGGAAGATTTAGGCTTTTTTTGGTTGACATAATGAAGCATTTGAGCCTTTAAGGACATACCTGCTGGTGTTATATATCTGTAGATGTGGCACAAAATATTACTTTCCGCCTGATTTTGTGACGGAGTGAGATGTTTTCAAGTTAAATGTTGACAAACTTTGAATTAATTATAATAAGTTGTGTTTAAAATGAGCACGAGGTTCAGATTTGTATCAACTTCATGCAAGTTTAACGTGTTTTATACAGTTTATTCTTTATCTGACACCAGATGTGAAGAAATGAAGAACTGGTTTTTAGATTTGGTGACATTGTAACTTGATAAAATGATAATTGTGGCAATAAAAACAAAAAAAATGTCAGAGAACAGTGCATTTGTAGGTCACTTTTAATGTCTTTCTTTTTAAAATGTTAGATCTGTCAAATCTGGCTCTCCACATTTTGTCTGATTAAACCTCCTTCCTCACTTTATTAAATCATATATCTGTATATTTTCTCGACATCTCATCATTTCAAAGAGTAAGCAGACAGACAAACACACTGTAATAGCACTCTTTGTATCCTCAATTCTTTCTTCTAAAATTGAATGAATTAATCAACGAGTCAATCAATGAGTTAATCAAGGGAAAAGACAATGTAGGACAAACAAGGAAGCACATGCAGTATATGTAAACATATAATAGCATGCAAGTGGTCCTGTGTCCCCTACTGTGCACCCTCAACTATCTTAAAGGTCCTGTGTGTAAGATTCAAGTGGCTTTATTCATGTCAGAATATGGCACAAATACAATATAACATTCACAACTATGTTTTCAATGCATACAATGTATTGAAATGTTACCTTAGAATGACACAGTCTCAGTCTGTATGGCACAGCCCAGAACAGACAAACCAAACAATGGCTGTTGATGGGGCCTTTCACAGTTTCCACACATGTAGTGACCGCTGTAATTTCTCCTTCACTCTAGGAACAAGAGTGCAATTAGATTACAGATTACAGATTACAGATTAGACTAGACTGCTAAATCATGCACCCTGGACCTTTAAATAAAACTGGAGGTGTTTTCACTGCAGATGTGCCACAGAACAAAAAAACTGCTGATGATACTGCACTACATTTAGCTTTGCCGGTTTCAGTTCCTTTGTATGGTGCATCGTGGTTTACTGACATGACTCGCTGTGACACTGTATACACTATATTACCTCTGTTTTCCATGATATGACTGTCATACATGCCAAACTGATCTGATGTCAGGTCACAGTCACAATACCAAATTCTGACAAGTATCAGCAGCCTCTTTTACTAAAGCGCTGCAAATCAGCTCAGGAAGTTTGCAGTCACTTCACTGCGTTTTAATTAGTCGTGTGCTAATTAGCACACAACTAACACATTAAGTTCAGAAATGATGTGTTAAGTGGAAATTACAAAACGGAGAGTTTTGAATAAATCTAATCGCTGCTGAGTCTGACATCCTGTTAGACAAAGTTCCCGTTGTATCTGTGAAGTTGAGTTTTCAGGAAATGGTGAATTGGCCTTCAGCTTTGCAAAACACTTCTCTTCCACAGATGGGGAACAAAGTAGAGTTCCTGAATTCGAGTACTTGAAATGACCATGTAAAACACTGCATAAACGGTGCGATAGTCCTGATTCATGATGCCGTATAGTGACTCATAATGACCGATCGGATCATAATGATATGTTTTTAACAGCTATTACCACAGAGAATCTACTTACTGCCTGGAAGCTATCATTACTCTTTAAATCTAAAAGCATTTTGATGCAGCAGCTGGATGCGGTGATGGCCAAAGCATATATTTAAAAACAAAACACTGTTTTTTTGTTTTTTTAAAATCAGAATATACTCCTCTATCTGTGATCTGAGGGAGGAAGCAGGTTTTTTCTTTAGTTTGCACAGAAAGATGAGTCACTCATTTCTATTTCAGGGCTGCACTGTGACAGCGTTTTAATGTTCTTGATCGTACGCAGGGAGCATGTATTTCCTCTTATTTCAGCTATTTAGGCTCATATTGGCCGCACCCTCACAACAACAGCTGATGAGGTAAAAGTTCAACCACAGATTTAATTAGCAGGCACATCAGTTTGGCATACATGACATTTAGTTTGAGAGCTCAGAGGGCAGAATGACTTGAACAATTCACATTTTTAGTTTCTGTCTCTTGAAGCTGTCATAACTCTTCACACAGTCCAGTATCAGAGAAACGGTTTGAATGGTGCATGCATGGTGCATGTACATGCAGAACAGCCCGTGTTTTAATTAAGCTGCAGATCTTTTTGTGGTCACAAACAGTGGCAGACTTAAGCTGTCTAAAGGGCAGCAGCAGCATGTGGGTGGGACACTAGAAAACAGAAACTCATGATACGTGCATTTATGGTGAAACATTTCCAACCCCAACTTCTTTGTTGTGTGACTCAGATTTACATGAAGCCATTTAGCTGAAAAGTTGATCTGCGTTTAAATTAAACACGTGCAAAGATCTTTACGAATGGAAAACTGTATAAAAGTAAAAATAGAAGTAAAGTGTTTATATAAATAAGAAATGAGGCTGCAGGAAGTGAAGGAAAGTCACTGAGGTCGTGCAAATGGAGTCAAAAGTGACAATAACATAGTGACCACTAATCAGAGCAACAATCAGGGCACTGCCACTTAAATGAAGGACACTTCCTACACAGTCACTGGCTTGGTATGACACTAACAGCGACGTGGCGTCCCTGCAGCAGCATGCACGATGTGTGTGGAGCAGCAGCACACCCGGGCATTAGCACAGGCCGTGTGGGCAGAGGCTGCACAGCACCGCCCCCCAGCGCCTCTGCAGAGCGCCGCTTCCGCCTCTCAGCCCCGGCCCCGGCAGCCTGATGGGATGCTGGGGGAATGTTTGAGGCGGGCTCTTCAGGGAGACCCAGGTGCTGGGACAACGTCCACGGACCGCTAGTCCTTATCGCTACAGTATTATAACACATCAGCATTACTGTGCGCTGAGCCATTTTGGACACACACCGGTCGACGGGGCAGACCGTGCAAGCTCGTTTTTCTCTCTCTCCCTCTCTATCTCTGCGCTGTAGAGAAGAAGCCTACACGGAAGTTGCTGGATGGCAGCTCTTTTCCAGAAGTTCACCATGAAGACCGGGATTTTTCTGCTCCTGCTCGCGGCTCTCACGTGTGGGCTCGGGCAGGGCGAAGAAAACGCACCCGAGGAGCTGCAGGTGGAAACCCTGGTGAGTGAGACACACACACACACACACAAACACACACACTCACACCTCTGATACTGCAGCAATAATACAGCAGCAATAACACCCACCGACACCTCCGTGCAACAGTGTTAACTCTGCTGATCTGACCCAAAGGTGAAACCAGAAACTTGTTCTGTACTTTCCACAATGGGAGACACGCTGCGGATCCACTACACGGTAAGAAAGCATGCATTACAACTCAATCCACTCTGTGTGTGTGTGTGCATTTCACTTATATAGAAACCAGTCCAGCTGATGACGAATGCAGTTGTTGTCTATGTGGCACCGTCTGCAGGAGCCATGTGGACCCCGCCGTGCGTCCACACACTGGGCTTTAATTTGAATAACGAAGCAGCTGATTGCGGTGAAAAGACTCTCAGTGTGGTTTGATGTTTTTTTCTTTAATGTATTTAATCTCGTGTGTGTGTGTGTGTGTGAAGATCGCCTCTGCTTGTAGTATGGACTGATGGGGCGGTGCAACACGTCAGCAATAACAGCTCTGTGTTTCAGTGGAGGAGCACCCCAACAGACCTCATGCAGCCACACACTGTGTGGAGGAGTACTACTACTACAGTACACCAGTCCTCACACTTGTTGATCAGTTTTTTGCTGTTTTCAGTCAAATATTTTACATTAATGTCACCACCTTTAAAAAAAAACCCTCAATACAATCACCAACGTTCAAAGGGCGATCTGGGAGCAAAGAGTAGATGCAAATCATTTGTAGTGTTTGTTTTAATCCGACCCAAGTACAAGACAGTTACCACAAAGCTTCAGTTAAGTATGTGGGTTCCTGCTGAAGCAGCGGAAATATGTACGATACATGTATAAGAGTGTAGAAAAATCAGATCATGGAAACAAGACACACTTTAGTTTATTTCTTCCCCCTTTTCTCTCTTTTTACAGACATTTAAGTGACTTCTTAAGAGAAAAATATAGAAGAGATTGTCAGCAACCTTGACATATGCAAAAAAAATTAAAACTAACTAAACAACAGAGCCATTTCACCTCTTAAGAGGTTACATTATGTCTTATAGTAAACCAAAATGTACTTTCTGAGAGGATTCCCAACATCTTAAATAAAGATTGAATTGATTTCTAGATTTATTATTATTATTTATTAATATAAGTTGTTTTGAGAGCACTTTTCTAAGTACTCAAAGATAAAATGATCAAAAAACATCAAAACTAACCACTAAACACAGGTTAGACTTCAGTTACATATCAAAATATTTTAAAAAGCTGAAAATATAAACATTTTATTAGCGGTTGTATTAGCATATGTTCATGAAGTATTTTATGTTTCCATACAAAAACAAATTATTTCCAGTATGAAAATCATAAATGTCTGTCGTCCTCATGATTATTTACTACTGTTACAGGAATCATTAGACAAGTATTCAAATTCTTGCCAAGAGCGTGACGAGAAGATAGATCCCGCTATCTTTCACATTTGTTTGTTAAATATTAAGCCAGCAGGCGGTTGGCTTAGCTTAGTGAAGACTTGAAACAGGATAAAACACAGAGCTTGATTTTGAATCTGGATCTGGATCTGAGTGCTGGTGGGCATATTTTTGCTTGTTTGAGTTTGGACAGAAGCGGACTTACGCTCTTTCTTCCGGTCTTTGTGCTAAACTAAGATAACCGGCTGCAGATGGTAGCTGTGAAACTCTCTCAGTACTTTTCTTTCATGTCGCCATCTCATGCCTCACGCTTTATGTTTCACTCTCCTCCAGGGTAAACTGCAGGATGGAAAGGTGATCGACTCGTCACTATCTCTGGACCCTCTTGTTGTCGAGCTGGGGAAGAGGACAGTCATTGCTGGTAAATTGACAGTAAAATCCTTTTGTGTCGCTCTTTCACAGACACTTTGATTTACTCACGTTTGTGAGATGCAGCCTGCGTGTGCCGGGGAATGTGCTTTCTTTGCTGATTGACTTGCTCTGTGTGATTTTCTTATCAGGTCTGGAACAAGCCTTGGTTGGTGTATGTGAAGGGTAAGTGAAATGTGAAGGTCCACTGGGAAGAAAAGGCTTAACAATACATTTATTCTTCAAGAACCGCATGCATGAAATTATAAAAATTTAATACATTTAATGGTTGAACAACTCTGAGAAATGCTTTCTCAGTAAATGTAATATGTGTTTCTCTGTCTTTTCAGGCAGAAAATCAAAGCCACTATTCCATCTCACCTTGCTTATGGAAAAAAAGGTTACCCTCCTACGATTCCAGGTACTGAACAGTGTTAACAGCACTTAACTGCTCAACTCACAAGTTCACAACTGTGATCACGTAGATTAGCACGATTAAGCCGCACGTCAGTCTGTAGTTTTCTTATTGTAAGCAAATCCCATGAAAACGACCAAAAACCAACAAGGTGTTTCTCACTAAGCATGCATGACTTATCTGGTCACAACCAGCCAGAGCAAATGCACCTTTAATACGGCATTTGTTTGGGACTATTTTCAGCTGCTGTGATGAATACACATTAGTGTATGTTGGAAACAAACTACAGTGCCCATGTGTCTTGTAATAAAAGATGTGTCACCATTTTTTTTTTGTTGACGAACAATCACAGGCTTTTTCTTTAAATATATTTAGATCTAATAATATCCTTTGCCTGTTCACTGTAATACACTGTTGCCCATGAAGTTGGAATTAAAGATTTTTAGTGATCAATCTCTTCCAAATATATCACAGTGAAAATTAAACCACAATTAACCTGATGTGGATGAATAGGAATAAAAAGAGGAATGTGTCTGAAAACAAAATTAAAAAAACAAAACGTTACGGGCAACAGTGTATCTAGTCATCCTGTATTTCATATTCTCAATATAAATATAACTGGATGAAATGAAAAAGAAAAACACCTGAAGTGACAAAACATTGAATTTGAACTCTGAAATCTGCTGTAGGTGATGCTACTCTTGAGTTCGAGGTGGAGGTGGTTTCCCTGATGCAGCAGACGCAGTGGCAGAGAATGGTCAACGACGTGTTCCCCCTCGTGTGTTTGGCCCTGGTGCCCACTCTGCTCGGCTTGGTGGGACTTTACCTCTACAAAAAGGCCAACGCCGAGAAGCCAAGCAAAAAGAAGGCAAAGGATAAGAAGAGCAAGAAGAAATAAGAACAAGAGCACGGAACTATTTAAATAAACATTTTTTAATTCTATTTTGGGTTTTTCGTGTTTACTTAGCAATAAGTCATGCCATTAATTAATCACCGCCTTTTGAGTTCAGACTTTACAGTGTGCAGCTACAGTAACTGCTGAGTCAGTGATTGCGGGCTAAGACTTTGTGAGTGCATGTCTTCAATCTGATATCCAGAAACAACAGCACTGGCAGAACATTGTGATACTTGATTATAAATGGTTGCATTTATATTTGCCTCTCACTCACATGCACACTCTATCTCTGAATTTGTTGTACATCCAGCAGTAACTACACACAGCATGACCATAAGACAACAATAGATGATAAATGCGACATGAAGATCACATGAAGATATTTTTAAAAAAAGGTCAGTGGTGGAAGGAACAAATCTTGGTCTTCAAATCTGTTGGTGCTGCACTGTATCTGTGGCCAACTTGACCCCGTTTGACAGAAGACGGCCAGGATCAGCCAGGATAGTCCACACCTTCATCAAAGACCTCACCATCTACATGCATGGAAAGTCACTGGCTGGAAGTTATTGTGCAAGGTGCTCGTCTAACCAGTGGGAGTAACTTGGGATTCGGTATCTTGCCCAAGAACACTTCAACATGCAGACAGGAGGAGCTGGGGCTTACATTGCTACAACCACAATACATAAAAACTCATCACTAAAAGCAGAGATTAGACTGTAGGTGGTGGCTCTGTTAGAAGGCATCCTTCTCATACAGATCCTATGAAAGGAGGCAGCACAGACAGAAGTATGAAAAATAAAAATAATCCGAAGGACACTTTATGTAAGAGGCAGAACACTTCACTGACATTTTCTTTGGGTGTATTTTATTATATTAAATAGCTGCAGTGTGCTTCAGACCTGCTTCTTTATAACCTTGTAAAGGGCAGACAATTTACAAATGAAACCTTTGACTGACAGTCTGATGTAGAAACACTCAACATAATTTAATGTGGCATGTTGCTAAGAGACAGTCTTTGGAGATGATAGGAGCATCATCCGGTGGATTTAACAAGATAAATTCGGCTTCCCTTTTTAAGGAAGATCAACAGGATATTGAATAAATACGCTGTCCCCATTTATAAAGTATGTAGTGGATTTAATAAAATGAAACCTATCATATCATCCTTACTTTGATGTCATCGTGAGCACTGCTGTAGACTAGATAGTAATTGTAGATACAGGAAACAGCAGGATAGTATCTTTTCATATGATAACTGTATTTAAAGGACGTTTTATTTTATGTCATTCACTTTATTTATGAGGCATACCAGTTAATTTTTAGATTTTAGATTAAAAATCTAAGAAAAGTTATGCATTGCAGTGAAGATTATGTCCATTTAATTTTGCCGTATTATTCATGTGTGAAAAAGCACACTTCTGTGATCAGGTAATATTTAGAACTTAACATTACTACAAAGTTAAATTCACTTTCAACAAGTTCTCTGACTCTCGAGTCAGATAACAAAAAAATCAAGTTTCATACCTTGCAGATTGAATGAATAACCTGAAAAACAATGTATAAAATCAGTGTTGTAGTCAAGACCACCTAAACCAAGACCAAGACCACTAAGACCAGGTCGAGACCAAGACAAGACCAAGACAAGACAGTATATAACAAACCTAGGTAGGTAATTTATTTATTTATATACATATTTTTACATATATATTTATACAATTTCAACAGAAGATATATTTATTATATTTTAACACATATATTACCCATCCTGCTCTGTTTGCGTGGGGCAGAGAACACAGGTGTGCTCGTTTTATTACACAGCGTTGCTCGACGGACGTGCTCCTCTCATCCGCGTTGCAGTAATAGATAACTCCGCTCACTCGGGTGACGCCAGGACAAACATGGAGTATACTAATATCCCTCCGCGAATAAAAAAAATTAACGTTATTTTCCTTTTAAAGTTTTATATTATTTATATGTGTTTAATCACGCTCGGAATACATACATTTTTAAAAAATAAACAAAAATAAAATACGCTTGTAATTTTTTTAATAAAAAGATCTCGAGGGCGGGGCGGATAGCACTACTTCTCGCGGCACAACCTCTTCCGGTCCTCTTTCCAGCTTCCCGTGCAACATGGTGAGTGTGTTTCAGCGGCGGCCGTGCGACGAAAACAGAAAAATACGTCTTTTTAGTCAGAAAATCACACATAAATGCCTCTTATTGAGAGTTTAAACCACATAACTAAACACCAACGGATGAAGTTGTCCTCTAATGTCACTTAAAACGATTAAAAATGTAAGCTGGGCCTGATGCTAGCTGTTAGCACGCTAACCGTTTTGTGCATGTGTTCCTGTGAGCGGACGGAGGCGATTGTTACTGTTAATGTGCCCGCAGACACGGCGAGACAGTGTGGATTCAATCCAGGGTTTAGTTTGTCGTGACGGTGTGTCAAATTATTTAAAACTAAAAAGTTTAAAATTAGTTTGATTTTTTTTTAAACCCTGTGATGCAATGGCAGCCGGTGAGACACCGCCGCAGCCATCACACGCTAAAGACACCTGAGCTAATGCATAGGCCTAACTAATAAATTATAATTACTGAAATAAATAATTTACTGATATTGTATCGGCATTGTGATTTAGACTCTTGATATCCGTCAATTGTCACTTTCTGTTGGTCTATGTTGTAAAAAGCAGCATTTAAAGCTGATATACGACATTACAGGAGCGTCACAAACTGTGCTTGTTCCCTAAATTTCCAAGCATCCATGGAGCTTTTAAAATGGACTGTGACATTAAACTGAGGCTACTATCAGGACTCTTATACTAAAACTATAGTGAACATACCCGAGTTTTAGTGAAGTTTTCTCTTTGATACATGTTGATTTTAAGTAGCTCAGTCCTCAGAGACTTATCTCGGGGAGCTGGAGGGTGGCCAGTTCAAATCTAATATGGAGGTGAACTGGTAGCTGCCAGAGCAAGGCACCGTTGCCCATTGTTTACAAGCCTACGTGTCAGATTCTAAAAATCTTTCTTACTGTTTTACAGACCAAGAAAAGGAGGAATAACGGTCGTGCCAAGAAGGGCCGTGGCCACGTGCAGCCCATCCGCTGCACCAACTGTGCCCGCTGTGTCCCCAAGGACAAGGCCATCAAGAAGTTTGTCATCAGGAACATAGTGGAGGCGGCAGCCGTGAGAGACATCTCAGAGGCCAGCGTCTTTGACTGTAAGTATTTGCCTTGGTTTTTCACGTCATGCGTTACAAGCCGTTTGTATTCTGATGGCGATGGCTTGTTCTCATCTCTGCCTTTGTCCGCCCTGCAGCTTATGTTCTGCCCAAGCTCTATGTGAAGCTGCACTACTGTGTCAGCTGCGCCATCCACAGTAAGGTGGTGAGGAACCGCTCCTGTGAGGCCAGGAAAGACCGCACGCCACCACCCAGATTCAGGCCTGCTGTGAGTATCGTACTGTTTCATGTCTGCAGCGGAAAACAATTATTTAAAACTTGGATAATCTGAGTAAAAGTAGATCGTCACCTTTTTTTAGATCAAGGTAGTAATACAGCCTTTACCTGTGTTCAACAAGTCACACTGTGTGCAGTGAGAAAGGTTTATATCAGATATTAATCTCAATTTGTTTTGTTTTTTTCTCCAGGCCGGTGCACCAAGAGCTCCTCCAAAGCCCATGTAAAGCAGAATTTGAAGATGCTGTACACCTGAAGAATAAATTCAAAAAATCTTTTCAAAAACTTGAATGTGTGAATCTGTTTTTTTCCTCTTTACCATCAGTGTTGAATAGTTTAAAGAAAGACAGGCCTGTCAAGTATTTTTATTTGGAATAGACTTTCTTACAGTACAAAACTTACAGTAGTTTAAGATCAAATTACGCAAATGCATAATTACATATGATACACTTAAAAAGGCTCTGCTGTTATTTAAAGCGATATCAAACCATTTACAGGAGAGGGGGAGGCTAACAAAGATCGTAAAACTGAAGGGAACAAACAGTGCAACAGGAAAAACAAACACAAAATATCACAAAACTGGAGTTAGTTTCTTTTCTGAAGTGTCGTGTTGAACTGTGGAGCAGTCGGTTTATTTGGTTGTCCTGGTGACTGAAATGGAAAGATGTCTGGGTTGTAGGTCGAGAAGCAAACAGCATTGGTACCACATGCATCAGGTTCAGAAGCACATTACTGTCTTAAGTGCTGCACATGAATAATAAAGAAGGGGGGAAAAAATCCACTCAGATGTTCAACTTGAGAATAAGGGATGAATATTTTTCATCTTTTATAAATACAAATATTAAAGGACTGGAGCTCAAAGCGTCTTTTTATACAAAGGCTAAGTTCAGATCTCCAAGGTTTACATGTCTCGTTGGTTCTTTGGCTCCTAGCAGTTCTTGTTTTGAGAAATCCGTGTTTGCAAGAATGGAAAAACTAGTTCTGGTTTTCTACATACTCTATGGCCAAAGGTACGTGGAGCCTTTTGTAATGTGCAGTACTCACAGGAGTAACAACTGAAAAACCAAGCTTTACAATTAAAATGTGAGAATTTCAAACCGTTGAGGGATGTCAAACCGAAGCAAACACCTCAAGCCAAAGGCACAATAATAAAGTCTACTACACAGAAATCACACCAACAGGAGAAGAATCACACCTGGGCCCTCGTGTACATACAAGTTGTTGCCTAAATCAAAATATACACAGTAAAGAAAATAGAACCGATCGATCAAAACATTTTTTTCTCTCATGCAAAGTGACATGACAATCTCAGTGATTTTTCAATGACAACTTTGGTGTCGAATCATTTAAGTCTCTGTCAAACATTTTATGGACTGCAGGGAATCGTGTTTGATTACCAAACCTGTGACCCAACATGACTTAACAGTCTCTATTTTTACATTAAGGCAAGATAATTTGAGTATTAAATGAAAACTACAACTTTGGAAGAGAAATGTTTCCACCGCCTATGTAAGTGGATGTTTCTATACTGGTGAAATCATAGTGCATCGTCTCTGTGACTTTCTCTTTTAAATCTTTTGTAGCATTGTGCGCCAAAGCCGAACTATCTATCCAGACAAATATAGAGCCACTTTAAGAAGGAACTCTTAAAACAAGAGTAAGTTGAGGTAAGCATTTACAATATTTGTTTTGAAAGGGAAACCCCACGTGATCTTTTAAAATGTTTTCTGCAAAACTAAATGAAAAAAAGACGATTAAAACATCTACAAGTATTTTTTTTTCTTTTAACTGACAGCAATGAAAAGAGAAATATTACCTTGCAGCTTCTTCCTAGTTCATACCGTATGTACAAATATATTCATTTATTTTAACCGTTTTTTCATTTTGCCACTGAAGTAGGGAAAAGTGCTTAACAGTAGGAGTAGTGGTGGTTCTTTGGCTCGGCCATGGGGGAACCATTATTTGGTACTATACAGAACCACGCTCATGGTGATCTAAAAATAATATGAAAACCAAGTTCTTCTTTTTTTAATTCCTCTTCATAAAACAGTATTTCAGAGCATCTGCACATCTAGACCACGACTTAAAACACGAGCGGTACCGTCCAGGATTCAGCATGTGACAGAACCAAACAACCATTCACGATATATATATTAAACATTCATTTAAAGTCTTGAATGGTTCGGTGTTTGTTTGGACTGCAAAAGACTCGATGCTGAAAGAATCTAAACATTGATGAAATCATGTCCAATAGTTAAAATCTTGTTCAACATTAATAATTGAAGACTGACTGCTGTCAGTATTTTTCCAGTATGTCCTAAACTTGTGGCCATTTATAACAGAATGCATGAAGATACATTTCATCCAGACTTTCTGTCCAAATCTGTGATCTGGATTTAACCATCTCTATTGTTTCAGTACCTAAACAGGCAGAATCAATGGCCGACAGTGTTCTTTTAACGTGATTATACGTTTCAATTTCTGCACCGGAGAATTTATTACAGATCACAACTGATTTTAAACTGTCATCAGTCAGCGGTAACTCCGTGGACTGAAATGTGCTCAAATAAAACATCTTTTTTTGGATTAAACCTGCGAGGGCAGGCGGTAAACTGCCACTCCACGCTGCACTCATTCACGTCATAGCAGCATGTGCCAAATGCCATGCACATTTAGTCTTTGATAAATTAGCGGACTTGGTTCTTTGCCAACAAATCAATGAAATCAAGGAACCCTATTTTATTAGAAGAGGAGAGTCAGTAAATTAATTTGGAACTCATGATCTCTAAAAATCACCTTCAATGGTCTGTTTCTTGAAGATATGACAGTTCATGTCCTTCAGTCTGGTCAACAAGGTATGATCAGGGTGAAGAAAGGCACAATACAATGAGATATAACACCAAAATCATCTTTAAATATAGCATAAATAGATTAGTGTTGCAGTTTGATGCAGTTAGGAAAAGGGGGATATGGTTTTAAAGAAACAAAGACCCTAGCCTCTTCAGTAATCTCTAAGATTGTGGCAGTGATACTCCTTTCCTAGTGAGAGTTTCTCTCACGTTTTGACAGAAATGTGCAGGTCATTAATGTATTCCATAAAATAGTTTAATATAATCATAGTATTCTGGCAGGTATCAGTGCAACAAAAGCAGTCATAGGAAAGAAAAACAAAACATTTCTGCGCCACACGCCATTCACACCAAGGCCTTCATTTTCCACTTTACTTCCAAAAAAACAAACAAAAAAACAAGAACGACAACAACATGGGGTCTCTCGTGTCCTCTCTCTCTCACACACACACACACTATCACACACACACTCATTCAGATCTGTCCACCCCACCCCGTTAAAAACAAAAGTGCAGTTATAATTCACGTTCAACCCCCTTAAAACACATGTTCGACTTGGACCTGGTCTCTGAGTTTGGTCTGCACCTCACTTCTCATCAGAGAATCGACCCCGTTCGTTGGTCAGGGAATCATTTCATCATTGGAGGAGTGCTTTTAGAGCGAGGCTTTAAAAACTCTACTGGTCGTAGACTGCAGGTGAGCCTTCACGTTAATTGTTTTTCTTTTTTGTTAAAGTGCACGAGAAGGGAAAGTTTTCAGGTTATGGACAAAAGTCAGATTTGTCTACCACAATTTGTGCATCAGGTTTTAAATCCTGAATTTTGGAGCAAGGCACATCTGCGGATGAAAAAGTGCATTGTCTCTTCATCTACTTTAGAATACATTTAATTAAAAGTGCATTTTAAATGGATTCATTCATTGTTCAAAGTGCATTAAGGACCACTATTATAACTTTAGAAACACACACATGTGCTTACCATTCATGCTGGTACATGTTAACTGTACCAGTGCCTGTTTAAAATATTCAGTTTCATGTCATCAGTGTCTTCTTTAGCTTGTGTGCAGACCAAACCCAGCCAGGTCCTTATCTCAGTGTAAAAATAGCTCTAGGTGAAGCAGCTCGTCCACCCTTCCTATCCTCAGTCAAGGATGTGCTCCCCGCGGACGATGTGTGAAGAAAATTCATAGCGGTCCTGGCTGCGGTGGCCGCAGATGTTACACTCAAAAGGCTGGCGGAAACCATGGCAGCCCATGTGGATGGTAAACATGACATGGTCCAGGAAAAGCACGCGGCAGTGCTCGCAACGGAAGGAGCGCACAGCTCGCCCCTCCGCGTCTACGACCCGAAAAGCCTCCCTAGAGGTGGAGGAGGGCGCTGTAGGTGAGCTGGGAGTTGGTGCAACGGCAGGAGGTGGGAGGGCCGAGTGTCCTCTGTCATCTCGTTCCACCTCCCTGTCTTTGGCGTGGCTGGGACTGTGTCTGTCCCGACTCCTGTGGTGTGCAACGGAGGATGGAGGCGCTGGGTGATGGTTGTTGGAGTGGAGAAGATGATGGCCGTTGTTACTGTGCAGGGTCGGAGTCGGAGCAGTGCTGTTGCACGGCTCATCCGGCATGCTCTCTGTGTCCGTGGAGTCCTGGCAACCATTGCTAGGCGAGGGTGCGTGACTTCGACCCGCAGGCAGATCTTCGTGACCCTCTGCCGCTTCCCTCCCACCCACACCCACAGCTCCCAGCCCAGCTCCAGTCCCTGTACAATCCAGCCTTGGGCCTAGAGCGACAGGGTTGTGAATGGAGCTGTGGAGAGGCCTGAGTTCTGATAAACATGAAGGGTGAGTGGTGGGATGGTGTAGAGGCCTCAGTGTGTCTGACACCCCTCCTCCTCCATTACCTGCTACACCGGCGTATTCTCCTCCCAGACCAGTAAAGTGCGGGGCTTCAAGGTCACCTGCGTGCATCTCCCTGTCTTTATCCAAACCAGCGCCGAGCTCATAAGGTGCATCTGCAAGGTTGAGGCGTATGTGCTTCTGTCCTGCAACAGAGAAACACAATCGTATGATACTGTACTATGGAGGTCTGTGAAGACGTACAAACTGCATTTTTAAAAAGTTAGATATGTGCAGGAAGATTGTTGATGCAAATAACCAGCCTGGCTGGAAGTGAATAAAATCTAACGTTCCTGTTTGCCCTGAGCTTGTAACCTCTGCTGTACAGACCACAACCTCTCCTTCTGTGACCGGTGGTAACATCACAAGCACAAAAAGACCAGTACTAGTGTTCAAATTCATGCAATCAGTGCTGCTGTTTCCTCAACCTGTCCACACTGAGACCAAATGCTCACCTACAAATTTTTGTGGTGTGGATCTCTTGCGTTTGGTGATGCTGTTGGCGAGCCGATCGATAAATGCCATCTTGTCTGAGGAGGGTTGCAGTAGAGAGTCTGGTATAAACTCTAGCTCTCTCATCTCCTCTCCTGCACAGAGTACAAACAAACTGTAATGTTATTTTTTGGGGGTTCTTGTTACTTAGACAGCATTTGTCCAAAATGTTTAAACTGTATGCCGGTTTTCAGTAGAATCTCAACCAATATTTGGATTTGGAGACTAAATTTCTACATTAGATGCTACCACAACACCATACTGTGATTTAGGTTACTGTCTTTTGTGATAAAAAGACATCTCCATGAGTGCCATAAAACAGTACCTGTATTCTGTGCACCGGATGGCTGCTGTGACTCCAGACTCTGTAAATAGCTGTGGCAGCGCTCGCGGTGCTCCTCCAGGGTGCTCTGTTGCTTATAACTACGACCACAGTAACTGCACTTATAAGGCTTCCCTACAGTTGGAGAGGACACTGGGGACAAAGTGAGAGGATAGCGTTATTATTCATCGTTCATCAGAGGAAATATAAATCTCATCAGGCTTGAATCTGTCCTACCTGCATGAGTGCGAAGGTGGCCGGTGAGTGCATCTCGTCTTCGACAGGCGTAGCTACAGAAGGGGCATTTAAAGGGCTTCTCTCCCGAGTGCAGCTTGATGTGGCGGAGCAGGTTCCCCTTTTGAGTGAAGGAGGCGCCACACTGATTACACTGGAATGGCCTCTCGCCTGCGGATAGATCAAACCAAAATTCTTTAACATTGTCTATAGCGTCTGGCACACTGGGCTTCATCTCTTACAAACAGATTAAGAGATTTTGTATTTCTTGTACAAAAATCTTTCAGAGGGAAATCAACGAGTGGTCCAGACACGTCGATGGAACCGTGAACAGATAGTCTGACTCTCTCCACGGGGGATAAAAGTGTAATTTTGATGTTAGCTAATATGAAACAAAAAGACAAATGTAATGCAAAACTAATATCATGTTCACCGTTTCATCATCGTTATGACTTGCCAATCACCTGTGTGGCTGCGTTTGTGCACCATAAGGACATTAGGACCGATGCAAATCATTCCACAGATGTCACACTTGAGTTTTCCATTAGGCATCCTGGTGGCTCCGGTTGGCATGATGTCAGGGTTGGTGGGTTCCCTGTAGCCTCCGACAGCGTCAGATCCTGGCTCTGGACCTCCTTCCTCTACCCGCTCCCCTCTTTCATCTTCAGTACTGCGACCAGGGTCTTCATCACTGTACAGCTCCACTTTAATGGAGTTTGCTACAGAGCAAACACAAACAGAGCGAACATAGATTTACATGTCATCGCTTTTTACGATGAGAGTACAACTAGGGTTAAAAAATTCTGGGAATTTGGAAACTTTCCATGGGGATCAACAGGAATAAACCAAGCATTTACAAAACTGAAGGATGGCCCTCAACAGAAACAGAAAAATTTCTACAACTTGAACCAGAGCGCAGGACTACTGAAGCCACACATTTGACCCATGGACTACGTAAAGTGAACTAAGTTTTGACGATATTAGAAGGTAAATATCTCTTGATGTATGGTATTAATGTTTAATTTGCAGATAGCATGTATTTATACAGCAGATAGCTAGGTGATAAGTTAGATGCTAAATAAGCTATAGCCAGCATCATTTCATTGACCATTTATGAGGCTATCTTATCATGATGACAGTTTACCGCCAATTTCCAGTTAATTCCCATAAATCAAGTTGAATATTTGGAATATTTCCAAAATTCCCCAGCTAGACTTCCCATGGAAAGTTGCTGGAAATGTTCCACCCCTTTGCAACACTATATACAATTCTCTCAGTAACTAAACCTCAAATTGTTATTATTAGATGTATATGTAAGTGTAATCTGAATAATAAAGATGTCTGTACAAACATTTGACATAGAAAAGACTAGATATCCACTGTGATATGTCTCATGTAATGGGAACTAATAAATAAGTGTATTGGAGAAGATTTAAATCATCTGTTTCATGGGATTCACACTTTATTTCACACTGACCACTGAGTGAGCGACTAGGAGACGTCTCCTTGCTGTTCGGGGTGCTCACTGTTGGACCTCCGAGGGCGCCAGTAAACTCCCTCTCCATTGAGGAGTCTCCGCTAGCTGCAAAACAACAAAAGGAAACAAAAGCCAGATCTGTTATTTGAACAACATGCAGCCATTAGAAGGAAAGCATATCTGTGATCAGATGAGAGTCCTACCTGATATGTAAGACCGGCCATTGCAGTCATCAACATCCATACTAGTTCAAGCTGAATACTAAAATGACAGTTATGTCAGAGGTTAAGACCAAACTGAGTATTTCTCTCAAACATAACTAAAAACACACACACTGCATACCCACTATAACAGGCAAACACACAGTAGTTACAGGCAGAGAGCCAACTTTACATTGCATTGTAAAATTAAAGCCACAGACGCAGTTAAACTGGCATAAAGTTTAAGTTATGACATTGCATCCAATGACCAACAGCAACCTAAAACACTAAAAACCTTAGCGTACATCTCAGCCAACTATCGTCAACTTGTCGGTGCGATAAGTAAGTTGGTTAGCCAAGTAATACACCAATATATAAATGTACATTAGGGCCTAGAGGTGACAATAAATGTTCTGAAGATCAGCCGATGTAGCTGGGTTAATTAATCATATCAAAAAAGTGGTTAACCAGCAGCTAAGTTAGCGCTAACACAGCCACCACTATCAGCTGATTTACCCATGACAACTTTAATAAAGTAACTGTTAATGTTAAGATAATCTAACGTTAGACTCGTCTGAGGCAAGTTTGTCTAAAATACATAACAAAATAAGGAAATATCGCATTTACTTTGACGTTTAGACACATAACGGTTGGCGTTGAGATAACTCAAGTTTACGGATCGGCCTTTGGTGGCTAACGTTAGCTGAACTCAACACTACAACAACACTTTGCCATCCTCGACAGCTTAACAAAAAGCATGGAGCAGAGTTATAACGTTAGCTGCGTGACGTGGACGACATTATTTGGGGCTGACTGACGCTAAATTGTACATTCACGCCTCGGCGGCGTCTTGTTTGACGCTAGCATAACAAACCCAACGTTAGCATAAACTATCTTAGCCGAGCTAGCCACCGCGGTCAATGTTTCCTAAACGGTTGCTATGGCAGCCACCGCCTCCCAAATGCTAGCCAGCTAGCTCGCTTATGTAGCACTCCCCCCTGTGTGAAGCCTCGACTTTTACAAACACGACACGGCGAAAGCAGTGAACTATAAAAGTACTTTTAAAAGTTGTTCGGGTTCTCCGAGTGACAGCTGCATTACCTGTCCCTGTCTGGGCCGTTTTCAGTGAGGTTATTCTGTATTTTCATCTGCCTGTTTATGACGGCAGCATCTCCCGGCAGCGTTTACCTCCAGCTCCCAAACAAGTTCCGGTTACATCCCCAAATGTAGCTGCCTATCAAGCAGCAGCAGCAGCAGCAGCAGAGTGAGTGAGTGAGTGAGTGAGTGTGGGCTCACTAAATAACACGAGTTACTTGTTGCACAAGAGTCAATATGTATATTTTTCTTTCTCCTTAGAGTTTATTCTATTATATTTATACTGTTTTTACCTCATACCTGCATATAGTGTGCCTGTTCTGTGTTGTTACTTGTAATGCTGCTTGTCTTACAAATGTCTGTCAGTGTCTATACACATCTATATTTATGCACATATACTGTATATATCTTTCAAATATGTATATAGTTAATTTCTTTATGTTTTTCTATGTTCATGTCTGTGCCTACCTGTCATGTTCCTTGTTAAACTATATGTCTATACCTGTATGTACAATTGAGAGCACAGTGAACTGTATGTGTGTACACACCTGACCAATAAAGTGATTCTGATGAATTTATTCAGCACGCACGCACACAACAAACAAACACAACTGACATGAATAGACTCAGTGACTTTGCTGTGTTTTTGATTAATATTTGTCCAGGGAGGATAGGTGTCAGTCTCCTGCTTTAAAGCTGCTGCAGACATACATTATTTATGTTTATGTCAACAATGGATTCCCACACTGGGTATGAAGACTATAAAGCAGGGATGTCCACAGTCTGACCCAGGGGCCAATCACAGCCCACAGTCAGATTTAATGCAGCCTGCAGCTTTATTTTTAATCTATGGCCTGCTACTGTATGGCTGGGCAGATTTGGCTTTTTTGGTTGAACTAATGAAACATTCGAATTGATGTTATGTACGTGTATATGTAACATAAAATAGAGAGAGAAGAGAAGAACAAAGAGTGATATGTTTAATGTATTGCATACAATTTGTTCTTTGTTATCTGACTTCAGATGTAAAAGAAAGGAAGAACTGTTTTTTAGATTTGTTCATGCCTGACTGGCTTTGCAGACATTGCCCCCCCCCCAAAAAAAAACTTCATTAAAAAATGAATCTATTTCATTTTTAAAAAATATTATATTTTGGAGATTCCTCCATGTACTACTACTACAATGGACACACATTGCCAGGTGAACTGATCTTCAGACAGACAGACAGACCTGTAAACTAGTTTCTGCTGTATGTTTGATCCTCTGTGTGGGCCCACCATTAAAATCTGATCTAAATTATTATTATTAAACTTTTATTTAACCAGGAAATTTCCCACTGAGATTAAAAATCTCTTTTTCATGGGATGCCTGGCTCAGACAGACAGACAGGCAGCAGCACTGACTAAGATCAGGTCAAAACAAATCAGACACACAGACAATATTTCAACACAAAGTAGCCTAAAAATACTAAAAGTACAATACAACACATTAAAATCTGCGTATTTAAATGCTATGGAGGCACTATTTTGTAATGGCTAATACGATTTGTACCAACTTAATGCACGTTTAGGGCATTATCTGTCTCCAGGTGTAAAAGAAAGGCAACTTTTATTGTTCATTTTTAATTAAAAAAGTTAGTATTGGCATCTTCACGTTGTCAAATCTGTCCCTCTTTAAAAAGGAGTTTGCTGTAAGGTTTACAGCCGATGTGAAGGTGACTCTTTAAAAGCGTAAAAACACACATCCAGCCTCGGAAACGCGCCGCTGACGCACAGTGACCTCTACTGTACGCTCGTGTCAGCCGTGACGTATTCGCTGGTGGGTTTTTTTTTTTTTTTTTTTTTTTACGACGGTGTGCTGCTTACACAATGACAGTTTCCGTTAGTTTCAGTTGCACGCCGTACTCGCGCTGAACGAGCGTCACTTCACCCTCAAAATCGACAGTTTAATCAATTTCAAAACTGTCGATCGACATCGATTACTCCGTCGGACTCGGAGACGGAGCAGAGATAGCCACACGCGGCACTTGCGGGCGTTACTTAAACTCTGAACTTCGAGCTCGAGGCCTCTCAAGCTCGAGCGGCTCCGAAAAAAAGTTTGTTGTTGTCACGTGACGCGAGACGAATGTGGCGATAAAAGTTTGTTTAGGTAGTAAAACTAGGTGGCGTACTACATTATCAAACACACACACACACACAAACGATAAATCATCGGCTTTTTTCCGCCCGCAATGCCTCAACCAAAGCATCGAAAGATCGCTGTGATAGGTTACAGGTCTGTAGGTGAGTAAACCGCCACACGAGCTCGTGCACAGGCTAATGTTAGTTAGCTCGCAGGCTAACAGGCTAACGTCCTGGCTTTGTTTTCTTCTTGACTAACACCGCCAAACATAGACCACCATTGTTCACGTTTACTCGTGTTACACACGTCTGCTAAGCAAGTCGAGTTGGTTGACCAAACTTAAACGGTCGCCTTGTGTGTAGCTGCGTGGCTGTAGCCATCTGTTACTGTGTTGTAAGCGCGTTGTGGGGGAAATTTTTGAAAAAGTTAGCTCCGCCGGTGACATCCTGGTATCGTGGCCAAGTTGTGGTCTGTGTGTGTGTCGAAACTTTTAGCCTAGCCACGACACACACACAAGTGTGTAATGTCAATAATATAAAGAACTCCTTTTTTGACGACCTACCTAAGTTAATATTAGCCGGGCTATGTTGTAAAATATCATTTTATGTGACTCAGCTACGACTTGGAGTAAAATCATTAAAGCTGCACACGTTTTGTTGTCATACCTCACCACAGCAGCCATAACAAACCAGTGTCTCCATAGTGTTTACAAGGCGATTCTTGGGTTGCTTCTATCATATCTCTGTTCTTGTATTTGTAGAAAGTGTGATAGATAATGCTCTGTGACGGCTCTCAGTCATCCAGGTCACCTTTCTCCAAAAAGGTTAAGTCAGGGGCAACTGGACTTAACCATGTTGATTTCATGGCTTGTTTTGTATTTTCTTAGACTACCATGTGTTGTAATATTGTCTGTTTTGGTTAGACCTGTTCTTAGTTTGTGCTGCTGCCGGCCTTCTGTCTGTCTGTCTGTCTGTCTGTCTGTCTGTCTTGGCCAGGACTCCCTTGAAAAAGAGATTTTTAATCTCAATGGGACATTTCCTGGTTAAATAAAAGTTTAACAATAATAATTCAGACAAGCAGATTTTAATGGTGGGCCCACACAGAGGATCAAACATACAGCAGAAACTAGTTTACAGGTCTGTCTGAAGATCACTTCACCTGTCAATGTGCGTCCATCCTTTCGCTGGTTGTCAACCTGTGGTATGTGACCTCACTCTGGTAGTACATGGAGGAATCTCAAAAATCTAATATTCTCTTAAAAAATGAAATAGATCCATTAAAAACCACCACCGACAATACTAACATTTTAAAAATGAAGAATTAAGACAAAAAGTTCTTCTAAGCCAATCAGGCGTGAACAAATCTAAAACCAGTTCTTCCTTTCTTTCACATCTGGAGTCAGATAACAAAGAATGCATTGTTTGGACTATGTTAAACTTGCATGACGTTGATACAAATCTGAACCTCATGTTCATTTTAAACATGCCTTATTATGACTAATGCAAAGTCTGTTAACATTTAAGTTTAAAACTTATCGCTCTTGCTCTTGTCAGCCATAGAGCCATACAGTATCTGACAATGCTAGCAGGCCATAAATAATATATTATAAAAATGAAGCTTGAAATCTGACCATGGGCCGTGATTGGCCCCCGGGACGGACTTTGTACATGCCTGGAGTACTTTATTGATCACTGAAGGGAAAATCTTGTGTTGCAGCAGTTACGAGTGTTACAAACACAAAACGGGCACACGATGTATACAAAAGACATGAGGTAGATAAAATGAAAGTGACTGCAGTGTAAACAGAACAAACTCAAGGAAAATTTATTGTTCATTGTAAAAAAATATACACACGGAGTCTCTGCTCTGCAACTGTATGAATATTATACTATTTAATTAATACTGTCAAAATATTTCAGACTCTCCAAATTAAAATAAGCTACAACGTGAGCTAAAATGTGATAGTAAACAGAAGTGAAATTAACAGGAAAAACTGCAATCGTGGCTCCAACTAGGATATATTCAGAGAAGAACTGTGGATCAGTTGTACCCTGTTTTCAGTTAAATTAGCTCAGGCTCTTTCTGCCTCCTGTGTGAGCAGAGCATGGCCGAATAAAGTCAACCTATGTTGCTGTATTTTTAACTGTCATAATGGTCGTACTTACTAAATTTGCAGACGTAGTGCGCAGTGTAAAAAGTTGTTATTTTGTTATGAATAAAGAGGTGGTTTTAACATTACATATAAATGTTAATAATGGAACCATGTTGTGTTTCTTTGTCCTGCACAGGAAAGTCATCTCTTACAATACAGTTTGTGGAAGGACAGTTTGTTGACTCATACGACCCCACCATCGAAAACAGTATGTATCATCATTATATTATGTGTGTGATATTGGAAAGTCACGATAGATCTCGCTTAATGTAAAGAAATGTTTTGTAAAACTCACTCATCACTCTGTCCTTCCAGCCTTTAACAAATTGGTCAGCGTGAATGGTCAAGACTTCAATCTTCAGCTGGTTGATACAGCTGGACAAGTGAGTAGTTTATCTAACACCACATCTGACATGAGCACTAAACTCTTTGTTTTAAATCAACACTTCGGATCTGTTAAATTAAATACTTAACCGTAGGTGCAGCTGATATCATGATGTTGACAAGTTGTCTATCATACTGAAAGTGAAAGCCAGCTGATCTGGAAGCTGTGTGTGCAAAGAGTCATGCAGTGTGAGATTATATTTCCTCTCCTCTGTCTGTAGGATGAGTACTCAATTTTTCACCAGTCCCACTCAATGGACATCCACGGGTATGTCCTCGTCTATTCAGTGACTTCCATGAAAAGGTGAGTGGATGATTCATATCTGAATGAATAATAAGACATGCACTGTCGTTAAAGACTGTGTTCAACTCCATCGGCAGCCTGTTTTCCCATTGCTTTAACCAAATATGTTAAAGTACAGGGTTCTTTGCACTGGCAGTTTATTATAATAGTAGGTTAGTAGTAAATAACATACAGGTTCAGGAGTTACATACTGACTGCTGTCTGATCAGCACCTGAAAGTACTTTGATGTCTGTCTCTGTTCAGTTTTGAAGTTGTGCAGGTTCTACATGACAAGCTGCTAGACATGGTTGGGAAGATTCAGTAAGTTTAAGTGGATCTTTAAAATTTAATTCTTCCAAAATTGTCTAATTTTTACAAGTGATTTCTTTCTAACTGGGGTGTTTTTTTTTCTTTTAGGGTCCCAACTGTTCTTGTAGGGAACAAAAAAGATCTCCACATGGAAAGGTAATCAAGATGGTTGATTGATGGTTGATCAGCGTGTGCGTGCAATACGAAAACCTTTCTGTTTTCATTAAGTGAAGTTTCCATTTATTTTTTTTCCAGGGTTATCAAGCCAGAGGAGGGAAAGAAACTTGCTGATTCCTGGGGTGCCGCATTCATGGAGTCCTCGGCCAAGGAGAATGAGGTAACGACAGATGCGTCTTACCTACTCATCCGTGCCACATAATGTTTCTGACACTGATTCACACTCTGACGACGATATTCTCACAACGCAGACTGCTGTGGAGGTTTTCAAGCGGATCATTTTGGAGATGGAGAAAGCTGATGGAAACGCACCCCCGGAGGAGAAGAAGTGTGCTGTGATGTAAAAAAGAAAAAGTGTATCCAGGACATCAGTAAGCTCATTTGCTGAAGACAGGAGGCACAACCTCACCAGCTTGCCAATCGCGACCTCACCGACACAAGACACTGCAGCGGACCTTTTCTGCTCCATTGTGATACCAGATTGATTTACATAGCAAGGCAACTACCTAGATAAATTATTCCAATAATTGTAACCACAGGGATTTATGGTGAAAGCAAGATTAATCTTTGTTTTAGACAAAGAAGCTGAATACGTCCTTCAAATATTGAAATCTAATCTCTGACTGAGCAAAATCTTGACTTGGTGAGTCCAACCAAATGCTCAGAAAACAAATTAATATCTCCCGGCACATTGGTCCATCAATATTTTTTTCATGAACCTCTTATGATAATAACCACTTGTAAATCTGATACATTTGATTTGACATTGGCACGTCTCATAACTCTGAGTTAAAGGACAGCGAGCGCTTGTTAATACTGGTATTGGTATTATTTCAGCAGGTCTTTTTCAGCAGTACACATTGATTTAAATGTGGTGTTAAAATGTCAGTATTTCTCGCATGTGGTGGATTTCCTCGGGAACCCTTGAATGGGATTTCACATAAGAAATATCACTGTGGTTTCACAGTTCTTCTCACTGTAATTTCTTTTTTTTTTTTTATTATCAACTCATTTTCAGGTACCTTTTCACCAATGAACTTTCGAACTGTGTCTTCATGATGGAGGAATCTATTTGTATATCTACAGTAACAACTCACACTTTAAGCTCCTGCGCTCAGCAGATCGGTCCTTTATTCCATTGTTTCTACAGTTTAATTTCTCCTCATCAACTGTAATAAAGATGTTATCTTACAGACAACCCTTAGAGAAATTTAGTATAGTTATGAATAGATCTTTGGTATTTACCATGTATGGCCTTTTTATACACTATAAACAGACTCTTAGAGATTGGTTTGATACTATTGGTTATAAATCGAGTGGTGCAGGTTTGCTCTCCCTTAAATATTCTTAGAGTATATGGTTATAAGTGCATTATAATTATGAACATTGTTGAGCTGCAATTTTTAATTGCATTTTAACACTGTGTAAAACAAGAAATATTTAAATGGCTGAGGGCCGCAGAGTTAGCTTAGTAATTTTTGAGCTCATGGTTTTGATTTGATGGTTAATGCAGGCTTCACAAAACCAAGCCCAGATGGCATGCAGTCCATTTAATTCACGTTGTGGACTTCCTTTATCACTGTTTATATGCTTGACTTTAATTTTCTTAGATCCTGTAGCCTTACACAGACATGACATAATGTGGATCCCCCCCTCCTCCCCTCATAATCCTCTTGTTGTACCTGTAGTGGGTAATTGTAACTTTTTATGAAGTGCTTTGCTGAGTAAGTAGTTGATTCATGGGTGATTTAATGGTGGTTAAAGAGAGAAGCTGGTGATGCTGTGTCTTGTGCCTTAGTTCTTCAAACTCCCTCATTTTCTTCCCTTCATGACTCAAGGTGCTCTTAAAGGGTTGTGTTTTTTTTTTCTCTCCTTCTGTTGACTTGATACCGTGGTGCAGGTGGCTGTTGTGCACCTGAACACCAATATCCCTTTGTGGGGTCAATGTTAATTCAGAAATCTTGCTGTAAACAGTTTTGTATATAAATAAATCTGTTACTCATTTGATGTGTCAGCGTGTGGATTTGGGCTTTTTGATTGAGAATTTTATTTTGAAGATGTAAAAGTCACCAAAACAAATAATAAAAATAAGATGAAATTAAAACAAAAGAAAAACATACATTTAAAAAAGAAAATGAAAACAGGTGAAAACTGTACATGTAGCAACTCGATTGTTAATTTATTACCAATTCTTTTAACCAGTGCAAATTAAATAATATATACATGTTATTACAAGGGTCTTCAACCCGGGGTCTGTGACCCCTAGGGGGTCTGCCAATTTTCACCCAAATAATTTGTGAGAATTCCAAAAATGATAATGAGTAAACTGCAAGCATTAATATGCAAGAAAATTTTGACTAAAAACATTTACAAAATAAATGATTCCATTATGCACGAACGTTTTATCGATCATAAACACATACAGGCTAATAACCCGCTATATAAATAGGTTAATAAATTGAAATAAAGGGTGAATAAAGTAAATATAAAAGTTATTATAAATCAAATCAAATTTTATTTGTATAGCCCAAAGTCACAAAACACATTTTGCCTCAGAGGGCTTTACAGTCTGTACAGGGAGTGACACCCTCTGTCCTTCGACCCTCGGTTCGAGTGAGGAAAAACTTGCCCACAAAAACCCTTTTAACAGGGAAAAAATGTGGAAGAAACCTCAGGAAGAGCCACAGAGGAGGGATCCCTCTCCCAGGACGGACAGACGTGCAATGGATGTCACATGTACAGAACAATCAACACAAACATGTTGTACAATTACAATGAATTACAATAGATGGTAGAGTGATTACAGTAGCAGTGGAATCTGTGATAGAGATAGAGATAGACAGATGCACAGCAGCAATAAGTCATTAACCAACTAAGCTGTAGTGGAGATGGTAGCAATAATGACAGTAATGCTATATATTGTGGACGTCAGCAGCAGACCACAGCAGCAGCCACGATCCATGAGAACCTGCTGGACGAGAAAGCACAGAAACTCACAGAAGCCAGTCTTAAAATGTGACACGCAGACAAAAATTAATTACATGTGGGGGTCTCTGTTCTCTCGTCCAAGGGGTCCTTGGGCTGAAAAAAGTTGGAGACCCCTGTATTATTATATTATTATTACTGCTGTTACAGCTATGGTAGCAAAAAGGGACATACAGTACTGATAATCCACTTGAGCGCGAAATTACCGTATTTAGATTAAGATTGTTGTTGCGCCAACACTACATGTACTACGGTACTGTACAGCCATTCAAGCTGCTCGCTGCGAGTTGTTGTAGCGGAAGACGACCTGACCTGTGCGGTTTGTCAAGATCCTGCCGACCGGAGACGAACCCGGCTACAGAGGGCGACACGACGAATGGAAACATGGAGTGTGTAAGTCACGGATCTAATTACAGCTTGTGTATATTGTTAGCTTTTAAACAAACCCTCTGCACTTAAGTTAGTAACATGACTTTCCGGAGTGTGCTAACGGTAGCTGCTAACTAGCAGGCAAGCTTAATAATGCTAATAAACCGCCAGGAAGGGTTGTATTTTTTTTTTACCTGTGGCGAATGTAATTATGGCTATCAGTGTGTGTTATTTACTTAAATTAATTAAGAGTGTCACATATTTCGCCAGGGTGAAAGGGAAAGTCACCTCCTCGACGTCAACACACTGACGCTTCACTAGCTCAATGCTAACGCTCAGCTGACGTTACTGTTACTGTGTGTTTTTTTTTAATGCAGCGTGTGTACATAAACACAAAAGAGGCTGACTGTTAGCTGACCGAGGCTTCCTTCGTTAAATTACAGCAGCAGTGCCAAATGAATCTGTTATAAACAGCTGACAACAACAGTAGCTACTAAGTAAACAATCATGCCCGGCTAAAGTTGTTAAAGAACAGTTAGTTACTGGTAATAATGCAGTGTACCTGTTGTTATTGACACCTGGATGAATGACGTTAACTTACACCTTTCCAATAGATAGATACATAGATAGATAGATAGATAGATATATACTTTATTGATCCTGAAGGACATTCAAGTATCCAGCTGCAGCATGCAAACATTACATACAATTAACCCGAGATAGCTCTAAATTTAAATATTAAATATGAATTTAAATATAAATTTAAATATAAATTTAAAAATGCACAGAGAGATTAAACATTTGCCTAGAAAATAAATATATAACTGTGTTAAGAAGTTAACCCGTCCTAAAGATCTATAGAAAAACGATATAAAAAAATAAAAAGTGGCCGTAGAAATAAAAATGTTTTATATGGAAAGGAACTACAAATGGGAATAAAGGACTGTGTACAATTAAATTAGACAGTAAACAGTCACAGCATGCAGCAGAGGTTAGCTCGATACATGTAACTTAACACATTCCCACGCAAACTAACCGACTTAGCCTAAACCTAAACAGTCATGAACCTAAATTAACAGGCTTGTGTCTAACAATAGAACAGACACCATCAGTATTTGTTGCCATGGAGGTCAGCTGACAAACTGAATCTGATTGACCTTTATGTTTCAGATTCCAGTAACCATTGATGATCTCGAGGGGAAAAAGGATCCAGTCCCAGAGGGTAAATATCGTCTATAAATGTCACAAGACCAAAGTGAGAAATATTGATGTTTAAGTGTCCTCAAAAGTCTTTTTCCTCCGCCAGACCCAGAGCACAATGTGTACACCAGGTTTATGAAGTCTCACCGCTGTTATGACCTTGTACCTACCAGCTCCAAATTGGTTGTGTTTGATACATCGCTTCAGGTAAAACAAAAAAAGGAAAAAGGATCGAATGTGTCTCTCACTATCTAACGTAGACTGAAACGTTTGGTGTGATTCATTTTACTTGCAGGTCAAGAAGGCATTTTTTGCTCTTGTGTCCAATGGGGTGAGAGCAGCGCCTCTGTGGGACAGCAAGAAGCAGTGCTTTGTCGGTAAGGGTGATTATCAGTCGGCACACTTTCATTCTGTATCGCACAAAATTAAACAAAAGACTGAAATATATGCTCCTCGTGCATCTCCACAGGTATGCTTACCATCACAGACTTTATTAACATCCTTCATCGCTACTACAAGTCTCCATTGGTAAGATGGTGGCAACCAGTGCCTTGAACTGTAAGATTAGCTGTTACATGTTAGGGTTAGGCTGCAGGCTTATTTTGTCATGTGTCGTGTTTAACTAATAAGTTGCCAAATGTGCGCTTGTTCTTTTTTTTTTTTGCCTCATATCAAGATTTCTTTGTCAGTGGTTCCTCTTAAAGATGTCAACCCTTCCTCTCTTTGTAATCTTCCAGGTTCAGATATATGAGTTGGAGGAGCACAAAATCGAAACATGGAGAGGTGAGAATGCTTCGTGAATATTTAATGTATCCTCGTCAGTTACTCATCTTGAACATCTTGAACTATGTCGCGTGTTCTTGTTTATGACAGAGGTGTACCTACAAGACTCCTTCAAGCCCCTGGTTAGCATATCTCCCAATGCGAGGTGAGTTTTTGTTTTTTTAAATGAATGCTTTGCTTTGTTTTGCTGTCGGACTTCCAGGACTCTACTTTTTGTTGCTAGTATCAAATATCACTTTTATGAACACGCAGATGTTGCATGCTGGGGCAAACAACCAAACCTAGAGGGCATCTAATGGTTCAGCCTGTGGCAGTAACTCTTCCAAACAGATATCATTTAAGAAGTACAGATACTTCACACTTATATGTGCTAACATTTCAGGAATCTGGTCTGAAACGTGTCTCTACACCTCATTTTTGACCTGAATCTGCAAGTTTTCAGGAAGTTTAGCTCTGGCCAGAAGCATTTTATGCAAGACCGAAGAATAGAAGTGTTTTAATATCATAATGAAGTTATTAATATTTCAGTTCCAAACTTTTTGTTGTCAAAATAAAGTTCCTGTTTTTAAAAAAAAAAGGTTTTGTTTTTACTCATAATATTTATGGTATGAATGCTAAACTTAGTAACAATCTCTTTGTCCAAAATAACTTGATTAACGTCTCCTGTCACAGTTTGTACGACGCAGTTTCGTCTCTGCTGAAGAATAAAATCCACAGACTGCCTGTAATCGACTCCCTCACAGGGAACACGCTCTATATCCTCACTCACAAGAGGATTCTCAAGTTCCTGAAGCTTTTTGTGAGTCCCTTTGTCCTCACTTTGTGCTACATTAAGTACTTTAAAAGATCTGTCAGCGTTTTGTCAGCGTTTGAGTCAGATAATAACACTGCAGATGTCTGCTACAAAGTAACTACAGTTGCAGGAAACATCATATTTTATGTATTTGCTTACAGTTTTAATCATACTGGCACAATCTCTTGTTATTGTTTTCAGATAGCAGAGATGCCAAAGCCGTCGTTCTTGAAACAAACCATAGAGGAGCTGAAGATCGGAACATTCCAGAACATAGCAGTGGTCCGCGCAGACACGCCGCTGTACACGGCGCTGGGTATTTTTGTTGAGCAGCGAGTGTCAGCGCTCCCCGTTGTGGATGACAAAGGTATGTGGGCTGGTTGAAATGACACCCGTGTTGGTTTCCCATTAATGAGCAGAGACCTCTTGAATTTTGTTTGTTTATGTGCTGCCTCTCTCTTACAGGTCGAGTGGTGGATATATACTCAAAGTTCGATGTCATAGTAAGTTATCTGTCAGGGTTTTTAGCACACCATCACATTTTAGTTCTACTTACGATTTACTCAGATTGTCAACTTTTTTTGGAAAAGGTGTTATATATAATTTGATATAGAAAAAAAAAGCTAAAGATAAAGTTTTCAAATTGCAGCAACAGTCCCAGTGTATTCAGTTTAAACTCAGACATGACAAATAAAAGCATCAAATCATCACATCTGAGAAACTTTGACAAGCAAATGTTTTGAAATTCTACTCAGAAAATGACTGAAACAATTAATAAATAATGATGAATTAACCTGAAGGTTCGTGTTTGCACAGAACCTGGCAGCAGAGAAGACCTACAACAACCTGGACGTGACGGTGACCAAAGCTCTGCAGCACCGCTCGCAGTACTTTGAAGGCGTGCTGACCTGCAACAGGCACGAAACCCTGGAGGCCATCATCAACAGACTGGTGGAGGCCGAGGTGAGATCGTGTGTCACCAAGTAGTCGTCTCTTGTGGCCCGTTTTAGTGTAATGAACTATTGCCTGTGATAAATGATGTATGTTTTATTTTTTATAACTTAATTATAAAGTCAAAAAGATGTTTTACAACTTTGAAGGTTAAATCTGGAAGCAGCTGGACTTGGTTGTAGATCCTTGAAGACGTTTCACCTCTTATCCAAGAGGCTCCTTCAGAACTGAAGCATCTTCAAGGAGTCCAGCTGCTTCCAGATTCAACCTTCTTTAAGAGAGATGAACAGGACGACTGAGAACCTCTCATTATCGCCGCTGCTGTGTGTGTCTAGCTGCATTTTTGCATGTGTCAACTCTCCTGGCCAGGGTACAAATCTTATTTTGTAGAGGTTAAATTAACATTGATGGCGCTCTTGTGTGTGTTTCAGGTGCACAGGCTGGTCATAGTGGACGAACAGGAGGTGGTGAAGGGCATTGTCTCGCTTTCGGATATTCTCCAGGCACTAGTGCTCACTGATGGAGAAGAGGGTGAATACAGTTGTGTACTTTACACTTACAGGACGTCTTTAGAAGTGTTTAAAGTATTCTCCTAAATATGTAAACTTTTAAGTGACGATTTGATTTTTCTCTCCACAGGCACAGCTTGAGGAAGTAACCCACACGAGGAAAGGCTCCACAGTTTTAAGCAAAGGGAGAAAGAGAACAGGCAGGGGAATCGAGACAGTACATTGAAGCATCATCATCTATCTCCTGTAACCAGCTTTCGTATATTCACACATGAAGACTTCTCCCTCTCTGCAGAAATATGAAGTTTTAGCAATCCAGCAATACAAAATTGTAGTAGCACAGGACACGCAAAAGTAAAAAAAAAAAAAAAAAAGAGCCAAATTCGAAGCCAAAAGAGAGACGTGAAAGCACAAAAAGACGTCTGAAGAGGAGCTGCAGCCTCTCAGGATGACCAGGCATCATTCCCAACTCTCTGCGTCTACGCAGAGGAGGACCTTTTTAGTTATGATTACATATGTAGTCTCGATAACTTACCAGCTAAAGGAAAACTGATTTATTTTCCTTTTTGTTGGCATTTTGATAACAAGGCTGAAATCTAGTTGCACATGAAGCGTGTGTAAAGGTAATTTTTAAACACTGTGTAACTTTGTTAGATCAACATTCGGTATGTTTTCTTGTTCTGGTATGTTACAACATTTCACTGAGCCCTGTTCTTTATACATAGAACTAGTCTGAAGTTAACCAGCTTAAATAATCGACTTATTCCCCCGTTCAACCATTAGTTTGATTCTTTAAATGCAGGTGGAGGGTAAATCTTTCAATTTTCTTTTTTTTTTTTGACCTTGAGCTTCTACACTTTTCCAATTTGCAGTGCACATTGATGGACATGTGGTTACTGAAGTATTTATCTGTGTGTATGCTATACATACAAATCCTAGCTACATGCTGGCTTTGTGTGAAGATTGTGAAACTCATTTAGCTTACTTTATCATTCAAACACTACGCCTTGGAGATGGTCAGTAGTCTGTACTTGAAATGATTTCACAGCTGTAAAATAAGAAAGGTCTCGTCACCGTCTGACTAAAATTTCACTCAGCCAGGTTTCAGCTTCTGCACCTGGAAATTTTAAGCCAGTTTTTTAAATGAACAGAAAAAAGGAGATTTGTGTCAAATTATCAAGAATTAAATCAAGTTTCCACCATCAGGAGTATGCGAAGAATCCAAGGGCTCTGGTTTTTATCTGTTGTGTAGCCAGACAGCAGGGTAGCAAACCCGGAGGAGCACTTTATAGGCTCCCAACACAACCTCACTGGTGAAGTCTAGAGCAGCGTGGATGAAATCTGCTCTTCTAGACGGCCGTTATTTGTGCGTTACTCTGTTTTGAATGCCCAAACTCGATGATATTTATGGGTTTCATGTTTTGCCATTGTGTCCGTGTTATGTGTGACAGAATGTTTAACGGACTGTACATTTTACTTTTAGAGACGCCTTTTTGTTTTCTGCCTGTTGTGTCGCCCACGCTCTGGGTTTAGGCGTCATCGGTGTTAAAGGGATTTGCTTGTTGCATCAATGCTGCAAAATCCCCCCAAAAAAACAAAAACAAAAAGTGTTCCATAACTTGAAATGGTCAAATCAGCAATTCAAATTTCCGGTGGTGTAGTTCACCTTCTGATTTCTCTGTTTTTGGTGTGTAATGTTGGCGTCACCTACGGGCAGCGATGACATGTCAGGACATCGGATTGTTAAAGGTTTAATCAGTTGTTTCCATTCGTTGTGCTTCAAGGACAAAAATCACTCAACACCAGCATTTTCCTCCATTTTCATGAAGTAGGTCAGAAACATGTCAGATTGTTTTGGTATCTATCAAATTGAATGTGTATAACTGTTTGTTAAATGCATAGATTTTGTACTAATCTGCATTGAGAGTATAATTTAAAGGATGAGCAATAAAAAAAAAAGTTCTTTGAGGTTCTGGTATTATTGTACATCGCGATTATCAAGTGAATTACACTGTAACGGTAACGGCTGATGGTGAACATGTCGGCAAACAGTTACAGTGTACTGTAACATAAGCGCGCACACATCCTTATAGCTCTTTGTTTGGTCTCCATCAACTCCTGGGGGCAGTGTTGTAGTACTCCAGATACTCCAGTCTTTAAAGTCTCGACAGCGTGGTCAAGACCACAACTGCAGGAGAGTAAAAGAAATGATCAGAGGGAAATATCTGGTCCTTTAAGCTGCTTAATGCTCCATGTTCCCCGACTAGTTCCTAAAGTAAAAACAATGCTATGATCATGAACCGAAAACAGCTATATTGAGGGACGGAAAACAAAAACATTTAGCCAAAAGTGAATAAAATGCGGGGAGCGTGGTGGTACAGTGGTTAGCAGTCTCAGCAAGAAGGTTCCTGGTTTGAACCTCGGCCGGGGCCTTTCTGCGCAGAGTTTGCATGGCTTCTCTCCGCAGTCCAAAAACATGCACTTTTGGTGACTCCAAATTGGCCGTAAGTGTGAATATGAATGGTTGTTTGTCTCTGTGTGCCCTGCGATAAGTTGGCGAGAGAGCCTCCAGCCCCACTGTGAGGATGAGGATAAGACAAATGATGGCTGGATGGATAAAATGCTCTTTAAAGCTATGAAAACACTGTGCTGCAGTTTTCAGTTTATCACTACCGGGTTGCAAAATTTCAGGAATATTCAAATTTGGAAACTTAACATCGGAATTACGTAAATTTCTGGGAATCGACAGGAATTCATGTGAATTTACAAAATTGAAGGCTAATAAATAACATAATAAATAAACAACATAACAAATAAATCTGTTGAAATGAATAAAATGTTTGTTTAAATTACCCCAATTTCCAGTTAATTCCCATGGAGAGTATCCCATCTAATTAAACTTCCCATGGAAATTTACTAGAAATGTTTCCCTCCTTCAACACTTTAAATACAAAGTTGACAAATAGGCAGCACATAGGAAAACAGTTGGATTTATTACTCTATATTAGAAGTACATGACTGAAGTCCTGAAGGGGTTTATACATGGATGCAGTTGTCTGGGAGTTGTCACAAACTTGTAGAATAATACCTAATAATTTCTTTGACTCGTAACCGTGGAGCAAGGCATTAAAAACCTTAAAACACTCTATGCATTTTGAACATTGTAAGGCAGATACAATTTGACAAACATACATCTTTAATGTATAAACGTGGCTGACACTCAACCACCCATCAAACAGCAGAGCTCCCCAGTCTTTTCCAGCGCGAAACAACAGCATCAAGTGCAATCTACTGGTCCTTAGAAACATCCCGTAAGACTTAAAGAATACAGTGCAGTGAGCAAGTAAGTTTCAAATCAGAAGTATTAGTCACAGACGTTTATGAGACAGCATAGAGACATTTCAGTAGTATTCAGTTTCTTCTCCCAGAGAGAGATTCAGATTCTCTTTACAGCTTCCAGTCAGACGGAGTGTACAGCAAACGATTGGCGTGAATAGAGACATTCTCATTTTCAGTGGTGGGATCTTAAATAAACACGAGAGGCCATGACCAGAGATGATTCTGAGAACAATTTGGTTTGAATGCTGCGAGGTCAGTAGTAGTGCACGTTGTGGCCTTTCAGGCTTTTTTTTTTTTTGTATAGGGACTCACGGCATACAAATATAAATAACATGGGAAAGACTTAGACACAAACAGTACCTGTTGAATCCGCTAAAAGACAAAAAAAAGTGCAACTATTTCCTGAAAAACAAAAACGTAAAGTGATTTGTGACGACGTCAGCTGGAAGGAAGCGATCGCACAGGTCATTTTGCACGTTGAGGTACGGTGAACAAACGGAGCCATGAGGGGGAAACATCGGATTAAAAATCAAAACACAGAGAGAGAGACAACAGGAGAGAGTCAATCTAAGCATACATGTGTCTGACGTGTGGTAAGGTTACTCAGAGGTCAGAGAGTAGACTGGAACAGAGCCAAAAAAAAGCCGGTATAAAAGATTCAACCATCTAAAACATGACCTACGTATCAACATAAAATCTAATCCTCATATATACACAATTATCTTAAAAAGCTAATTTACGTGTAGTAGTTATACTTGGCCAGGGAGGAATATGCCCTGAGGGGGAAAAGAAGATTGGACATGCTGCAACAATATAAAACATAAAAACAAACTATCATCCAGATGCCTAATGCTTTTAAAACGGTTTAAATCATCTCTGCCCCCGCGTGTAGTATCTAAAATGTACAGCGCGCGGTAAATAGTCCTGGCTGCTGCGACGGGGACGAAGGTTCATCTGAATGTTGTGTTGTACACCAGCTTATCTGAGGGACTGGAGCAACGTTCACTCTCGTGGCAGGTTGTGGTCTGGAATACTACACGTAGCATGGAGGTGCACGTGTTTTTGTAGCGTACAGTATCAAGTCACTGGCAGCTGTTGCTCGACAACACTCTACACTAACCCTCCACCTTAGTGAATCTGTGTATTCATTCCTAAATGTGTGTTTTCCTTAAGATGGTCCTGATTGTTCAGACACACACACACAAAAAAACATCTTGATTGGTAAGCATAAGGAAAACCTGAGGTTTATACAAAAGCTTATGGGAAGGGCTCCAGGCAGGTGGTCCAAAGGCTAAATCATGTTTGCTGCCCTAATGCTTCAGTGACTTTGAAGTGTTAGAAAGTCAAAGGCCTGCGTTTACTTATCGGTCTCAACTGCTTTGTACATGCTAACACGGTAATCAGCACACAACTAAAGCACACAGTTGTAGCAGAACCAGATGGATTATTCTCTTGGAAGGATTTCTAAGCAGTGTACGATGTGCCTGTAGGTGGCATAGAGAAAGAACCTCACAAACACCCATATATATATATATATTATAATAATAAACAACAAGATCTAGTCATTTAAATAACAGAATAAGTAAAAAAAAATAAGATAAAAACATTCCTAACCCTCCCAGCTTGCCCCCCGTTCAAAGACAAAAGTGTGAATGCTGTCGGTTAGATATTAAGTAACTGTGATCAAAGAGACTTTGTGGAAAGATCAGCAAAATGTTAACTGGTTAATTACACGTCTTATTATTTGATTGCATACAAGTAACACAGGGAATCCGAGGATCCTTGTTAGTACGAAGTGTAGACGGGAACAAAAAGGTTCAGGAAGGGCAGCAGTAGCTGAGGACAAGACAGGAAAGGTGTTCTTGGTAGTTTGGCTGGGTAAGCGAGGTAGGGTTTGTCAGAAATCAAGTGGCTTCAAAACTGGCAGGAGTGTCAATGGAGTAATATTTTACAAAGTGCGACTCTCCATCATTCTCTCTTACGTTGTGCGTTCTTTGCCCAAGGCCCGGTCCCTTTCTTCTTCTCAGTGTTCAGACAGTTTGGACTCGGGTCCTGCTCGATGCTCTTCCTCAGTGCTCTGCTGACTTAGTTCAGACTTTAAGATCCTCTTGAATGCTGAGCTGGGACAGGGTCTTTTTTATGCGCAGGGCTGTCAAGCGGGCAGCTCCGTTCGCATACCAACACTCCCTCATGATTTTCCCCATAACACGCAAGGCCTGGAACATCAGAGAAGGGGGGGGGGGCAAATAAGGATTTGGAGCTGTCAACAGAGTATAAATTAGCATGCCGACGACATCTATGCGTGTTTTGAAGATCCTGCGAATGTGTCAATCGAGAATCAAGGGACAGGCTCTGGGAAACTAATTCTCTCACTACTTACGTACTTCAGACCAAAACTTAAGCTTAAACTGTAATAAAAATTTGGTTTTAATCAAACATTTTTATACCTCGTAGCTTTGCCACCAATTTGGGATGTTGGGTCGTAGCTTTTGGTCACACACCAGCTTCCTCATCTCCTCTATGGACGGGTCAGAAGGTACCAGGTCGTAGTAGGGCAGCTGGTACTCTTCATGGATACCTGATAACACAGGACAACGCAGAGGTCAGATCGGCGCTGTGAACGGAGTTGTTAACATTCATAAAGAAAAACAAACAACGCAGGTCGAGTATCCGGAGTGAAAACAGAAAGAGTCTGACCTCCACTATTACAGCGGCGTGCGATCTCCCAGTAGACCAGCCCCAAAGCATAGATATCAGCACATTTGAATGAGTCAAAGTGTCTCATGTTGATAGTTTCATCCAGAACCTCCGGAGCCATGTACCTGTGAGACATAAAAACAAGCCCAGTGTGTAAGAACGATTATTAAAGAGGATATTCTGGGTGTCAGAGATATCTGTGAGAAAGGACGTCCTGCAGCTGCAGGCGTGTATGTCGACACGGACCTTTTGGTGCCCACCCTTTGATTGGGCGCAATGTCGATGGTGTCTGTGGCAGAGTCGTGACGGACGGCCAGGCCCAGGTCAGCGATGGCGCATGTGCAGTTCTTCTTCACGAGGATATTCTTAGACTTCAGGTCTCTGTGGGCGATGCCTGGTTTTCCTACCGAAACATGAACATAATACGCGAGAGGCGACTTGTGAATTCTTTTCTCTAATTTGTCATAAATAGAAACGGCAACAAGTTATGCAATTTTTTTCGTTTGTTGGGCATCAGTTTGGTTGATTAAAAATAGAAAACGAGGCGACGTTTGAGCAGCAGAATGTCCTCCACTGCACTTTTACTTTCCATGAAGATGATGAAGCAGACGATTCAGCAGAGAACTGCTTTTAAGCTTCCATCAGGTGGTAATTAGCACGTATTTCATCTGGTGTTGCTGTCGTGTGTTACACATAACGACAGTTAAACAGATTTTTGGTTAATGTCATCAAATTCTACATGCTGTTCTGACATATTCTGTTTCATGACTCCAATTCAGTTGCATCAGAGTCTTGCAATGTATGTGGCAAACGCTCTTTTGTCATCAGGACGGGCCTTGTGTCATCAGTCTGTGGGTGTGGTACACACTTTTCCATGGATTACTGCTAAAGCCGTAGAGGTTACGTATTCCTCTGACCACCAAAGAATATGTGTAGATCAGTACTTTTCAAACATTTCACACGTCAGAAAATATTAGACCTTTAAAGCACGACAGACACGTTAAAATCAGGCAGTCTGAGCCGAGCCTGTTCAGTTTAAGAACCAGAGCTCATTTGTTGGAAAGCGGTGCTCCCGAACCGCACTTCTATTCTTGATTTATCCTCTTTGGAGCCACGACTGCGATTGGCGTTTAATTTCACCTCCATTTACTGTCCTTTTGTTTTGTTTTTATCTATGTTTCTATTTGTCACCTTTTGTACCATCATATTTATTAAAAAATATATCATATAATCGCACAAATGCTACCTTGTGTTCCCAGAATCTCCATGTGCAGATGTGCGAGGCCGCTTGCAGCCGACAGAGCGAGCTTGATCATTCCTTCAGTAGTGACAGAGTAGCGGTTCAGGTAGTCAAACAGAGAGCCGTGCTCGTGGTAGTCTGACACCAGCCACAGCTGGGTCCATGTGCCATTGTCTGCGGAGGATAGAGAGAATGAGAATGATTATTACTAATCAATAAGTAAATGAGCTGTACATTATTGTTGCGGCGTCACAGGTTTGCACCTTTGTTGTCAGCAGCTATGAAGCCCAGGATGTTTTCATGACGGAGCATGATGGTCTGATAGATTTCAGCCTCGCGGAACCAGGAGCGCTCCTCTCTGGATGAGAAGATCTTCACTGCCACGTCACCGCCCCTCCATCGTCCTCGCCACACCTCCCCGAAGCGCCCTTTGCCGATGATCTCCTGGAGGACAATTGTTCTGGCCACGGTCCGCTGGACAAACAGAGGGAGGCCTGTTCGGAAAAGATGAGAGCGGATGATGATCGTCATCATCAGTCTTCTGATCTAAAAACAAACATAAATGAATAAAACAGTTTCCTTCAGCTACATTATCACACTGTGTACTCACCAGAGCCCGAGCCAGACGTGGATAGATCGTATATGAGGTCCTGCAGGGTCCTGTCTTTGGCCAGGTAGAGGTGGTCACAGGAGGGATCCTCCACCTCGAGCCTCTGCCTGTGGCTGTAAGCCCTCTGGTGGTACTGATACAGGAACACACCCACCAGCAGCAGCAGACACAGCAGGAAGAGCGGCCCAGCAATCACAGCGACGAGCTCCACCAGCCCCCATGTCCCACCTGGTCCGTAGCCACCCCCAAGTCCTGACTGAGTTGTAACTGAAAAGAGGACAGACAACTTATTTAATAAATAAATACTCAATTCTCGACACTTAAAGGCTTTTACTATGAAAAAATATGTGTTGAAATCACGTTTACAGCAAACTAATAATGCAAAATGTCTTGTTATTCTACTCTCTTGGCCTCATATTCTCTAGCGGTGCTTTGTCCTTGTAATGCTGTTCTTCTACAAATTAATTATTTTCAGTCTCCTTGAAGGTATTTGTGTTTAAAATATCTGTGGATGGTTGCAGCACATTATCCACGTACCTTAATCAGTACAGGAGGAAAAACCTTTTAGTCTTTTACATCCGTTACTCATATTTCATTTTCATCTCAAGGTTTCAAACACACGCATTTCGAGTTGCTTTGACTTTGACAGACGTAGTCGTCACTCAGCTGCACAGTCGCAATGTACATTTGAGCGAAATTTCGACACACAATAAAAACACTCTTTAGCATCCCACGTTTTGGTCACTGAAAGGATTAATCTGGTTGGTATGCAGGAGATCCGTGTGTGGCAGATAACTAAATGTTGCAGCAGTTTTCAAGTATTAAGAGGAATTTTCCAGATGAGTGAAGTCTTGCCAGGATTAACTGGAGACGTAAGGACAGAGAGCTGGAGGGAAACAGTGGAAGAATAAAAACAGAAGAGAAGGAAATAACAGTATAAATACAAAGTATATGAAATATAAAATAGGATAAAGAAGCAGAATAAGACTGTGACGTATTCACAGAAATGTAGCAGTTAAAAAAGGATGTACTGTACAGTGAAATATGAACAGCAACAACAACTCTCTGATTTCATTAACAGGCTCATTACAGGACTCCACCTCCCTGATCACATATGTAATTTGCTCCATCTCATACAGTCCTCGTGCTTTTTTTAAATCCAGAGATTACATGTTGGTGGTTCAGGTTACAGCCATCTCATTGTGATACATTTAACAGAAGCTCCCTACAAATAGATGCTGGCCTCTCCCCTCCAAATCTTCAAGGGAACAACCTTTGGGTCATGTGTGATGTCTTGGTGAAACACTTCTCTCAGGGCATCCGATGCATTCTTCTAAAAAAATGACTCAACTTCAGAAATGACCAGAAGTCAGTGTGTGGTTTCCATTTTGTGGATGTGGTCAGGGCCCACTTTGCTCTTATTTGTGGAAGTATCTCATTATAACTCCCTCCAAACATCATAGTTATACCTGAGCTGTCCACAGTGCTGCTTTCTAGCCTAAAGCTTCAGCTTTGTGGTTTTCATTCATGCTAGATCATGACGGATACGATCCAGAATTTCCTGTCGCAAAAGCGCCACGGTTGTTCTTTCTCTACATATTTGAGGACAAAACACCGGAGGAAACTCTTCTCATGAGTCACACGCCTGTGTAGGAAACACAGCCGTTGCTTCAGATAACATCACAGACAATGTGTGAATGCGTGTTAGAACTAGGCCGCTCATTCAGGGTTAATGAGGTGCTAAAGCTCCACCTCAGACCTAGTAACTGAACGGTAACACAGGGCAAGTTATCGCATGCTCTCGGCTGGGATTCGCTCACTCGCTGTGTGTTCAGGGTGGGTGTTAAATGCAAGGCACTCCAGGTAAAGACATACTGCATTTGTCACACAACAGATAGGTATTTGTGAACACCTTTCACAACAGGATGTGCACGTAATCTTCAAGGTTCTCACCTGACGGCACTTGGAGGTCGATGCTGTTGCAGTAGTCAGTGTAGCAGCAGTGGATGTTGAGCAGGCCCTCTGCACTGCGGCAGTAGAACGGTTGTCCAGGGGGCACGAGATTGTCCCGCGTGATGCAGATACGGATGTGCTGCTCCTGGCCATCGATGAAGGAAGTGGAGGCCATGCAGGCGCCATCGGTCTCGCACTGGGAGCCGGCCTTCTCGCACTGGGCAGTGGTGCAGTTACACCACAGGGCTGACGTGGGGGGGAGAGAGGAAGGGAGGCGAGGCGATGTGAAACAACAGACAGTCAGGTGTGCAGGAGCTAAAATGTGTGTGCATAGTTCGAGTTGGAATGGAAACAATCAAGGTGTATGACAGATTTAGTGCGGCTAGTTGTTGGTAGTGCTAGGAGAGGAGGTGCTGGGTCTTCAGGAGGTATTTAAAGGTAGAACAGGGGAACAACAGACGAGAAGAGTCTGGATTGTCTTGAGAGAACCGGTGGCAGAGCCAGGCGAGTAGCGCAGCGGCCGTAAGATAACATATGCCTGTATAACGGTGTTCAGGTAGGTGGGTACAGAACCGGAGATAAACTTTGTAGGCGAGTGTTTGCGATGAGCAGCGGGGTGACGTGTGCCCTTTTGGGGTTGATTGAAGACCAGACGCGCCACCGCGCTCTGGATCATCTGGAGAGGTTTCAGTAGACGAGTAGGTGGTTAGCATGTTGAGCTCATCTCATGCTGTGAAGTGCCAAATGGTTTCACCATTTTTTACCTGTGCACTTGGTGACGGGAGTTAGACAAAGAGATCCAATATTTTCTACATCTGCATCTCATTACGTCTCACTACTTCTTTCATCACGTTACAACAATTTCAGTTTGTTGTTACTCTTTAGTTAATGAACATCATAAAAGTTATTTCACGTGACTTGCGGGATTTTTTCTTTGGAACCTACTCAGCGTCTCGGCTGCTTTTTTTAAACGGACAGCTGCCGCTACAACACGAGCAAAAGCTTTAGTTTCCTCGGCGTGCGCAGTGTGCGTCAGACTTACAAACATGAAGCCTAAAAACACAGACAATAACAATAACAAATAATACTTTGTGAGCGATGATCTATTGTGCTTTCTTTAACATCCCACGTTTTGGATTAATCCGGCATGCAGGAGATCCGTGTGAAGCAGACAACTCTTCGAGTTGAAGGGTAAAATGTTGCAGCAATGTTTTTTTTCAAAGTATTAAGAGGAATTTTCCAGATGAGTGAAGTCTTGCCAGGATTAACTGGAGACGTAAGGACAGAGAGCTGGAGGATGGTATCGGTAAAGTCAGGAAATAGAGGAAGTGAGGCGGGGTGGGGTGTGTTTGGGTGGCATGGGCTTTAAGGGGGGATGGGTGGAAAGAGTTTATGTGAGGGCATGTAGGAGTAGAGATTAACCGATCGGCTCGGACTGTCATTTGACAAACAAGAGACTGAGACTTCCTCTGTGAATTCCAGTAATGTCATTACGACACAGACATGATGTGACATTCCAGTCATTTTGAAGATGCCCCCAGTGGATTCGCTGCAGAAAATGACCTTGCTTAGAGAGGCTGCGTGCTGCTGGATGTGTGTGTGTGTGTGTGTGTGTGTGTGTGTGTTAGAAACCCAGCACACATGCAGCTGAACTTTAGTCCCTTTACGTCAAACAGGGGAGGAAATTTAGAGCTAATGCGTTGCAAAATCTTTTGTGGTACTGACTCACACATCGCGGTCGTACACGGGAAACAAAATAGCCCGAGAAGAAATAAGGAAGATAAACGCTGACATTTCAAACTTTCCATGCCTGGAAACGTCACAGCTTTGATTGATTTTAAACCAAACAGTGGAAGAAAATACATATTAGGGGAAGGACATCATGAAACCACGGAGAATGTTGAATATTTACCGCTGAAACAAAAACATTTCAGCGGGTAAAATAAATCACAATTTAAAAAAAAATATGTTTCCGTCCTTTCATGTCACCACAGGAATTCGGCTGCTCGAGCACCGGGTCATCTTTGAATTAATGCCACGTTTATAGCACGTCTTACACCACAAGTAAGACCTTTATCTTCCGTGCATTTGAAGACGATGAGGCAGCTGAGCAGCAGAGTTAATATCTGCACTGTTTTACAGTGACAGAAGAAATGTCATCACTTGTCCTGGAGGTGAAGGATTTGAGGATACTGCAACAACTCTACATCTAATATCCCCGATCTTTAATATCTATCTAACCAGTCGATTGACAGAAAGTTTAGCAACTATTTCCTGATGGTCATGCGTTCATTATTTCAGCAAAAAAAACAAAGATTTTCTGTTTTTCGCTTCTCACATGTCAGTAAAGACGAGCGTCGTCAGGATTTTGCCGATACAGTCCACGATATTGATTCTGTTAATGTCACTCTAACTTCTCCTGTCCGTAACTTGATGCAAAACATTCGTTTAATTTCAGCAGAAATAAGTGAAATTTGTTTCCTGGGTTTTTGCACATTAGCTGCATTTTTATTGAATCGAAGCCAAATGAGCCCACACTCACGGACTGTTTGTCCCCGTCAGCTGTTTGTGTAACGCTACATAAATACTGATAGCTTATCAATACTTCTGTACTGTCCATTCAGGAATCGATACATGTTCCTGCCACATCACTGAAAACTGAATATATCTCGGGTTTTCTGACTTTTAAAGGGCTGTTTTAGTCATTTTCTGACAACATGTGGGGGTAAAAAAAAATAAAAAATCGATTAATTTATAATATATCTCACAATTTAATCATGAAATAATTGTTAGGTGCAGATCTGGACTTATTTATGACAGGACAGGATTTATTTTGCATCAATAACATGACAGACAACTGAATTATTGGGGATTAACTAGAAATATAAACATACATTATCCGTTATACTCCTACTCTGTCCTACATATCATTATTAATACTGTCTTAAATACAAGATGGGATCATAAACTGTGAGAACTAATAAGCAAACCCGGCGTTACACGTGATATTAACAGCTGTGTATTGAGTTTAATCCCCATTATCTGTGCCTGGAAGCTGCAGATATTAGATTACTAATGTCTGCCTACATGTAATGTGAGTACATCCATCATAAATCACATTAACACACACTGTAGATGTCCTCATGGCATCATTACACAGCTGCCTTCGTGTCTTTAAGGTTATGAAACTCATGCTACCTATTCAGGAGAGTTTGTAGAGGGATACAAAGCAGGTGACAGCTTGTTTGTTTTTAGCCGTGTGACTCAAATAATGAGGCTGCCCAGAGCTCTCTGTTTACTGACAGCCCATGCTACCTAAACACACCTTTAAACTGCCGTTTCCAGACGAGCACAACCAGCTCCACGGCGGCAACAACACGGCGAGATGTGTTTGTTTTTAGTTACACGTACACGAAAGACGTTTTCATTTAATTTAACACTCATTTCCACACGAATAAAGCCCGACCTGGTTTCCCATCGACGGGTCAATCCGAGGCTAACTGCCGTTAGCTCGCTTAGCTTAGCCTAGCCTAGCCTAGCCTAGCCTCGATGATGGCAGCGGCTCCGAGCTCATGAACAACACAAACAAACAGCGGCTCACTCACCCTCACAGGCTCGGTACAGGACGGCCTGGACAACCACGACGGCTAACGAGATCCTCAGGTTAGCCATGATCAATAAATTCCCGGTTCATCGCATTAACGCGTTTGTTTGGCTCAGGTTTTTCAGATGAGGAGGCGAGGAGGCGGCTGCTGGCGGCGGTGAATGATGACAGCTAACCGGGCTGTCAGTGCACCGGGTACAGTTTAGTAACATGGTCCACCAGCAGGCAGCAGCACAGACACAGAGGACTGAACACACATCTATCTATCTATCTATCTATCTATCTATCTATCTATCTATCTGTCTATCTATCTATCTATCTATCTATCTATCTATCTATCTATCTATCTATCTATCTATCTATCTATCTATCTTTAAATTGTCAGATATATTATGAATTAATTGATTAACCCACATATTGTCAGAAAATGACAATACCAATCTTTAACTGTGCCTTGTTCAACAGAAAACCTGAAAAGATATTCAGTTTTCCACAGATAATGGGGATTAAACTCAATACACAGCTGTTAATATCACGTGTAACGCCGGGTTTGCTTATTAGTTCTCACAGTTTATGATCCCATCTTGTGTTTAAGACAGTAATAATAATGATATGTAGGACAGAGTAGGAGTATAACAGATAATGTATGTTTATATTTCTAGTTAATCCCCAATAATTCAGTTAAAAACTGATTATAGGCACAATAGGTAGATGGATGAGAATGTCTGTCATGTTATTGATGCAAAACAAATCCTGTCCTGCCATAAATAAGTCCAGATCTGCACCTAACAATTATTTCATGATTAAATTGTGAGCTATATTATAAATTAATTGATTTTGGGTTTTTTTTTTTTACGCCCACATGTTGTCAGAAAATGGCTAAAACGCCCTTTAAAAGTCAGAAAACCTGAGATATATTCAGTTTTCAGTGATGATGGCAGGAACATGTATCGATTCCTGAATGGACAGTACAGAAGTATTGATAGCTCCTGGATAAACAATATAGCTATCAGTATTTAAGTAAGCGTTACCTAAACAGCTGACTGGACAAATGTTCATGACTGTGGCCTCATCTGTCTATCTGTCTTGAGTACTTGAGTATACACCGTTCACAAAAAGTTAATGTTATTCAGCTTTTGGGTAAAATTTATGGAACATGGAAACATATCATGAAAGTAGGGCATTTAACTAGAAATGCAATGCAGTGGTAATTTCGTCATCTCAAACAATTTACTGAAACAAAAGCAGTGGGTATACCACCGAAAGCTGGATATCTCTAACCTTTTGTGAACGGTGTGGTTGGTTTTTGTGGTGGTGTGGTTGGTTTTATTGTGTCCTGCCTCATTTCAAAACTCTTTGTTAGCCTGTTTTAAGGTGCTATATAAATAAGGTTTATTATGACTATTACTACTACTACTACTACTACTACTACTACTAGTAGTTGTATTACTTAAGTAAAAGATTTTGAGTACAAGTTTGGCATTTTTTTGTCCACTTGAGGGCACCAGAACAAGCTGAAAATACAACACTGACATACACATTTTCGTCTTGTTGAACTGTAGCTTATCTCTGCATACAGCATATACAGAGTAACATTAACATTCATTGGAGAAGTTAAAATTTCAGTTTACAAACCTCTGGGGAAAAAAATGAATTGAAACTTTCACTGTCACATTTATTTGTTGTTCAAAGTTAAATCACTCCTGCACTCCCGTAGTTAATTAAAAGAGGATGTCTGAAAATGTGTTATTGGCAGTATCAGAAAATGGTAATAAAACATAGAACTGAACTGATTAAACAGATCCTTCATTTTGATGCATGTTTGCTACACACGTCGTTACTATCCAACACAAACTATTTTTTTAAAAAATCACATAAAACACATAAACAATATGAATTAGCTGTAAAATATAATATAGCTATATTTATATACATACAATACGTGCCGGGCCTGTCTCGTGTCGATGATGAGGTAATTATACACCATAAATGGTAAATCAGTAAACACAGGTTTGATGCATTGTATCATAACCATTAAAAATGTCCTTTTAGACATTTTGGATTCTACAAATCTTTAATACAGTCATGGAAAAATAAACTTTTATGCTATCGTAACTCAAAAAATATGTAATATTTGTCTCAACCTTTAGACATTTACAGGCTAAAAGCTTCAAACTCTCCCAAAGTCACTGCAGTGCACGTCTCCAATCATTCAGGTTTAGGAGGTCTCTCATATATTTTCCCTTTAGGTTAATGCTTCCTGAATATTTCCAGGATATTTGGTTTGAAAGTTTAACACACTTTTTTCAGAGCAGCCCTATGACACTTTTAGCTTTTGGCCTTTTTGCTGTCTTTCTTTTTCTCCTTTTGTTTCTCCGCATGTGTCTTTTCTTTCTCAAGTTTCTTCTTCTCCTTCTTTTTCTCCTCCTTGATCTCCTTGTACCTCCACTTGGGCGGCTCCAGGAAACGTTTGTCCTGCTTCTTCTTCTTCTCTTTCTTTGGCGTTGCCTCTATGGGACTGCTGATGTTGATCTTGGGGATGCAGCCAGATGGGAATACGCTGTTCTTCCTCGCCATACTGCGGGGGATAAACGTAGTAGCAGCTTTGGTGCTAGCAGCCAATGAGAGGATGCTCTCTCGCCGCTCGGCCTCGGCACAGCACGTCGTGGCGATGCCCTCTGCAGACTGGATCGAGGGGATGAGGTGTGATACTGAACCGTTGCTGTGGCACACTGCCCTCTCTTCTAATTCCTTATCTGGGTGTTTCTTCATCAGCTCTGGCACGGCCAGGCGCCTCTTCCCCACCTCCGGCGGGCTTGTAGGGCAGAGTGGACGACATCCGGTTGAAATCAGGGGACTGTGAATGCTGGTGGTCATGCGCACCATGTGGTCCATGCACCCATTGTCCTCAGGGTCACGAGGAAATCTGAATCCAAACGTGTTTTTGATCCGCTGGCTAATTCTTTCCCTAGTACTTTTCTCAGCTGTGGCGTAGGCTACCCTCTCCTTGAGTTCGGGCCACTCGGGGACATAACTCTCACAGAACTGCTCAGCTTTTGGCCTCAAATTAAGGCGGCGGAGACGTTGCAGGGTCTCATAGCGGCCTGTTTTCAGTGCCCATTCCCGAACACTTTTCCCTCTGGTGGAGTCTACTGCATGTATGTCAGCCCCTGGAAATGAAGACGGTAGAGCAAAGGAATTAGGGGAGCAAGGGTTCATTTTAATCTTAAAATTAATAATGCATCCGCCTTCTTTTTTTAGCGCTATTCGGCTCTGCAGAGGGCCTGATAGTCTTTTTTCACGGCTGACATTTTGGCTTGTCGTAGCAGAAAAAAGCACAGGTGCTGTTAATCACATTAACGATGGCTCTGTTCCAGTTTACAGGTAAATGTCCCAGTAGTGCCATACCAGTGAGCCAGCATGCACTGACCCAGAGCACTGAAGCACCCCTAATTGATTGCAGCCATTGTTAATGATTAATTACACGTACACTTTTGTGTCCTCTGCCAAAATCCTTACCACAAATAGGCCCCAACAAAATATTGGCAACAAACAGCACGCACATGCCTTTTTTCACATCATGTGTGTAAAATAACTTTAATGATGGCTCTGCAGTCAGTGACAGTGAACCGGCATGAATATATTAGATATACTAGAACCCTCAAGCCAAATCACATAAATGGAATTCAGCCACTTATAACTGCCTCAGCTCGCTCCTTCCACGAACACGAAGGAGCCAGCTGAGGTGGTTCAGGCCTCCTGGGCGCCTCCTGTGGACTACGTAGCCCATCTAGCCTGGGAACGTCTTGGGAAGAGCAAGAATGCGGTTTCTGTGGAGAAGGACGTCTGGAGCGTCCTGCTAAATGTGACCCCAGATACGCAAGGAAGGAAATGAATGGATGGATAACGTACCAACATTATATATGTCATACCAATATCGTCTAAATTCTAATTAAACTGGGAAAAGATACAAACAAAGCCTATAGTCCGTTTTCTCAGCAGACATTTTGACTTGTCAAAGCAGGAAACGTACAGATGGAATTAATGACATTAATAATGGCTCCATTACATTTAGGTGTGCCAGATTCAAAGCTCTGGTATTGTCCAAGCTTACAAACTGACACGGCTTCCAGGGACATTTGTTCACTTGTTAATTGATCTTCTTTTGACATGAGGTAGTAGGGTCAACACAGGTGTTTCCAATGATGCTAATTAAGGTTCAGTTCTATTTATTGCAGCAGAGACTTCCCAGTGAGCCAACGTGCACCGCAGCGGCACCCTGACTCTCGACCTGATTGGAACTGAGCCTTGATTAGTATCATTTGTAACACCTGTGTTTACTATTTCATGTCAAAATGGCTGCCGTCAAACAAGTCTGCTACCCCACAGTCGAACCCTGAAGTCCAGCTGGGCTGGGCTGTCATACCATAAACAGGTCATGCTGTAATAACAGTTATAATTTATGACATGAGATTGTGTCGTCCAGTCCTTGCTTATCAGATGTGATGTGAAAGCTTTTCTTTCTCATACAGTAAACATAAATCACTTTTTTTGGGTATATTTTAAGATTAATTAATCAAGAAAATAAACAGCAGGTTCATGAATAATATATTTTACGTTTAGAAAACCCGTGCAGTCCACAAATAGTGCAGCCACAATTGGATAATCTAGTCTGCAAGACTAGAGTAAATCAGAGATTACTGTAGTGTGTACTGGAGGGCGTGTTAAGATGTGCTAACGTCCTCAGAATGATCCCTTAAACTGGTGCAGCGTCACTGTCACGTACACTCGCAGAGTTAGCCGGCTACAAATACGGACAGGTAAACCGTGGGATCAGCTATTCTCACCACCAGTGCTGTAACTGTTCATTTAAGAGTCCTGGTTAATGGGCTAATGTCAGGGTTCAAATAAAGACCTAATAATATAGTAGCACAGCAGCTCCTGTGTGAGAAACACTGCCACTGAAAGCTACAAAGTATAGTGTTTGTAAAATTTGGAGAAATCACAAATTTGGACATTATTTTATTATTATTTTTTGAAAAGCGACTGCTTCTTGTGCGAGACTATAATTATGTGTAGGACAAAATGAATAAGCAGAGCTCTTAAAGTTGTGAAATAAATATTTCTTGATGTATCAAATTAACATAATTACTAATTAAAATCGTGATCGTTTTGAAGGGGGTGCCCCTGTTCTTACGTACCAGCCATAACGAGGGCAGAGACGACGTCGTTGCGGCCGGTCATAGCAGCTTTGATGAGGGCTGTGAACCCTCGACAGTCCCTTATTTCAGTGTCTATACCAGGATAGTAGTTTAGGAGGTACATGACTGTGTTGACATGACCTGGAGACACAAAAATAACAGAAATCAACAGTGAGTCAGAAAATGTGTAGCATTTTTAAACTGGTTCTCCCAAAAGTCTCAGTTCAGAGACTCAGGTGAAGATATTGGATGTGAGAGTTTGAGTGAAGATCAAATTAAAGCTGAGGTAGCTCCCTTGCTTGTGTTGTACTTGTTTTGTTTGGGTGCGATTTACCTGCTTGGGACGCGATCATCAGAGCGGTGTTGCCTTCATTGTCCTGTTGATTGATGTCCATGAAGGGACAGCTGTGCAGCCCGTGCACAATGTCCACGAAACCTTTGCAGCAAGCCACCATCAAGCCGTTCTGTTGGTGATGGTCAACAGTGAGCATCGTGCGAGGTGATTTACAGGTTCTGAGTTATTATGAATGAGACTCTCACCCAGCCGTTGATATCCAGCTCCATGACCTCCTCTTTTGTGACCCCTCTCTCCAGAACTCTCCGCAGAGAGCCGAGGTCATTACGGGCGCATGCTTGATACAGTGTTGATGCCGGACGCCCGTTGTTTGCTTTCTCCGGCATGTACTCTGGAAACACCGAGTCATCGGACAGGATGCTTTCTGAATCAGACTCGTTCCCAGACAGAGACGTGTTGTCCTCGTCGGGGCCTGAGCCCAGGTGAGGGTCCTCTGCTGCAGTGGCCATCTTCCAACAGCAGGACAGGTGAGATGAACGTGTATCTGTTTGCTACATCTACAAGAAAATCACACACAGGTTGTTCATATCAACAAAGGAAGGATCACACATTATTACTAGTCGAGGTGAGCCAAATTAAAAGATCAAAAGTTGTCTTATTGTCAGATTTACAAAGGGTATCATGACTCTGTCCGTCAAGGATTATTAGTGTGCCATGGAGTGGGTGTGGCTGCATGAGCTCAGTGTGCCTTTACTGTTGAGTAACTGGATCAGCATCTGAAAGCCCGGCTGAACATACAGGAGGGCTAAATGAGGAACAACCCATCTCAGAATAACCTCCGGTAACACGTGGCTCCGGTCAACTCATGTTTTGTCTGTTAAAACTGAATGAAACTAATTTAATTGTAACTTAACTAACATACTCAAGCATTCCTGACACTGTGAAATCAAAGCAACAGGATTGTGGTTAGGGAATATCTGAAAAGAGGATCACTCATAGTGGTATTGGAGATATTTTCTCTAGTACCAGAAAGTACTTTTAACTGTGAAAAATACACAGACATGTCGAACTGTTTATGCGAAATGTGAACTAATGTGACTGACGTGAAAACACGGTTCATGAAACTGAAGTAAAGAAGTGAAAATACAGAGTGCAGTGCAGCCTTTGTCGTAACATTTCAGGGCATATTCAACTACTTTCATCAAACTAACTAATAAACAAACATAAGGTGCGTAAACTTACCATACAGAGTGATCGATCAGCTGTAAATGTAGATGTATGCCCGTGTCGGTGCGTGTATGTCACACCTCGGTGACTTCTGACTTCCTCCAAAAACTCCCACTGTGTTTTCAGAGCGGCAGGGAGGTCAGAGTTTCCTTGTGGGCCTGTAAATAGAGAGGTACCTATACCCATTTCCATCCCACATATCGCGGTGATGACATAAAACTGAGAGGTGGAGTCTTCACAGTCTTCACAGTCTTCACTGTGTGTTCAGCTCACATGCTTAGCTCATCCCACTTACAACAGCTTTGTAGAGAGGATTACTCGCTGCTCTGGCCAGTTTCAACGTTTAACACGGCAAACATGCTGTCCGTACTACCCTGCTACTAAACTAAAGGGAGCTGCATGCCACTTTTTTCACCTCCTTTTGTCTTTATTTTATATTTTTAAGAAAATAAGAAGCATGTTTTATCTTTCTGATTAACTGTTACAGGTCCATGTAACATTTCTTGGTGGAAACACAGAAATCACGTCCGTACACAACTAGTAAAAGTAATTAATCTAATTGTCTGGGTATGAAATGTTAACCGTAAGCTTCTTAACACAGAGGAATCTGATTAATTGCCATGGCTGGCTGACTGGAAGATGTCAGATCAAATCTCATTAGAGGTGGCAACATGAGTAAAAACAGAAACAGAGCTGAGGCGAAGTCGTGATATTTCCCTGCATTGCCACAGGATGGGGATCTCTCCCACGCTTCACAGGTCCTGCTCTCAGGCTGCAGCCATTTGGTCAGAATAAAGTGAAAATGATGTGTAGTGCTATCTGTCTAAATATCAGCATGACTGGAGGGATTTAAGTATGAGTGTAGAAACAGTAATAAAAGTGAATTAAACAGGATTAATATAGGTTAAAAGGGAACTCATGTATGCTTTAATATCTGCTCTACTCAGTGGTAATAATAAAGTTTTTCTGAAGCTGCTTTGAGTTAGTTAAAAGTCCTTCTTTGGTAATGGTCACCGACTGACCTGTGGGACGTGGCCGAACCTGTCGAGACAGATTGACCCTCATCTTGTCCAGAAGGGCCTCGAGACAGATCCCCACTGCAATTGAACAGCTGTCTTCATCTGCCCAGAGGACAAACAAAGAAAGAAACCCGGTGCAAAACAACTTTGTCCTTTTTGTTGGACGTCAGGCAGGCTGGCTGAGATTTTCCTCCTGAAGCCTTTCAGCTTGTTTTTTTTGATTAAATAAAAAAAAAAAAAGAAATCAAACGGATCAGGCACGGATAATTAAAAGAGGCGAGACAAAAGAGACAAAAAGGACGCCACGCGAGGAGGCGCAAAGAAAATGAAGACTTTGGCCAAAGTACAAGGGAGGACTGAACGAATTCTGGGATACAAAGTTGATAAAGTGAGTCACGTTTTCGTTTAAGTGAGGTGATGGAAACGCTATCATAGACAGGTGAAAATAAGAATATTGCACACATGCTGAGACTTCTGTGTACATTTATTTGATCTTTAAGTTGCTTTAGTCAAACGTTTTCAGGATTTTCAAATATATTTGTCTAAAAAAAAAGTTTCTTAGTTTTTGTGGCAATTGTTGAGAACACAGCGAGGTGCAGATCAGCTTCAGTTTTCAAGCTGCAGAGCTCTTGGCCAAACCTTTTTCAACCATCCTGACTTCATCAAGGTGGTCTATTTTATGCATTTATTATTTTATCGATTGGAAGTCACCTTAAAGATGAAACTTACTCTTTAGACGGCATCAGACGTCTTTTGTCTGTATTTGATGTTGATTCTCCTGTTTAGCCCTCTCAGTGAAATTCCTTAGATAAGATAAGAAACCACTTAAGCTAAAGCAAAATAGGAAAGCGAGAGCAGGGTGGAGAGAGAGGTGAAATGGAATGGAAAAGTGGTATAATTAGCTGAGTCACTTTTTCTCTTCTGTGAGGTCCTACCTACCCCGTAAACCTGCCACGCGTCTACGTTAAAATACAAATGCAGCTGCAGATAGATTAAAGTGTTTTCAATTTTAACTTTTAATGTATTAATTATTTCACTCGCTCACTCTCGCGTCTGTCATGTAAGATTTCAGACAGCAGCCAGGAGAGACACTTGTTGGATGAAAACAATCGGGACATGCAGACGCAGTTCAAGTGGGCCAGGAGGTCCAGTGTGGCTGCAGGATGCAAAGGTAACACAGTGAGCTGTGTAAGCACTCGTAAGCACTCGTGTCTTTAGTGAATTCAGAAAATCCCCAACACTGCCCTTTGTCTGTTTTCTTCTCTGGTGTGGTCATCACAGAAAAGGATCTACGGTGGCCCAGAGTTGTCAGATTAGATGCAAAAGCCACAACCATTTACCAGCTTTGTATTGTGGCTTCTGCAATTCATTTGGCCACCACAGGACTCGCATGCAGAGAACAAACAGAGATCTAGACTGCTGGTTTTGTTTTGTTTTTCCACATTTCCATCAAATACATCACAGGACTGCAAAAATGTGCAAGTGTGCAAAAGTGCAAAGCTCATGTTGGACTTTCCTCCATTGCAAAATGAAGCAAGCGTGATGAATCAATCCATATAGAGCTTGATTGAACACACACAAAGCAAAATACCAGCAGGTCAAGTCACAACAGACACGTCAGAATAACAGCATTGCTTCATTCTCATATATCTGCAAATGTTAGCCTGCACACTGGACTAGGACCCACCGGTGAGTACAGATAAATACTGCAGTTTAATGCTGTGTCCACCTCTTATGTCACCCACAGCGTTGGAGCTATCTGACAGAGAGAGGAAGAGCAGCTTTCTCATCTCAGACTGGAAGTTAAAATACTAAAAGCAACACCAAACATAAAAAGCACGCATTAACTTCTCCCGATGGCTAAATATTGGCTAATTGGACGCGTGCACACTCACATACACATGCATGCACATAGAGTAATCCTGCATTGCTTTTCAGTGCACGGCGGGGGGGATCATCATGTCAGCGGAGTTTTTAAAAGCTTAACTCGACGGCCAAGAGAGAAAGAGCATTTTGATATTTTTATAGCTGTAATCTGTCCTCGCTGGATTGAGATTCCTGGGTTGAGTTGGCCGACCAGAGATGTGTGTGTCTGTGTGTGTGTTTGTGCTTATCTGTTTGCATGTGAGCTGCGTGACACTCTTTCTGTGTGTCACATAGAGACAGCAGCTATATTAGAAACATATTCTTCTCTTCCTGTGTTTTCTTCTTCACTGGTTTTGTCCATGTTTGGGGGGGGGGGGTTGAATGAGTTTATGCATAAATCTCCTTGAATCACACCACCGGCTGCCACGAGCCTGGACAGCTGTGCTCGAAAGATCATCTAGTCATGAATGCTTAATCTTGCCTTTGAGATTAAATCGGTCGGCCTCCATCCTGCCAGCTCAGTTTGCTGTGCGTCGGATATTTCCACATGTTGGTTTTTCCACAGGAGAGGAAATGCTTTGGTACCTGTGGTGACAAATGAGAGCCGGCAGCTGCCTGACTGATTAAAGAAGGAAGTTTCTTTTTTTTTTACGACTAGACAGTACAGTAGATCATCTTGTCGGCCAGATTTGTCTGTAAATTACAGTTCATCTGAGTGACTGCAGCTACTTTTAATTCTTAAAAATATCCAGTAGGTATATAAAGAGAAATACAAAAAACCCCTGTTTGGCCCACATCTGCATTTGTCTGCGTTGTTAGTGCGTCGACATGTACAGCGTTCAATCTGTCATATTTTATTAATGTAACTTGCCGTATGGTTGAAAACAACCTGTATAAAATGAGAGTACACATAACGTGACTAACTACAGGTTAAATACAGCAGTGCATGCTAACCTGTGCCATTTAGGCTGATATATAAACACATGAACTGATCGTGGGGGTGAATTTTATTTTGGTTCATCCTGAGGGGGCCATGAATGTGTGTAGTGAATTTCATGCCGATTAATCCAATAGTTACATAGATTTCACCCAAAAAAACACGATCAACAGACCACCTAAGTCTTTAGGGTTCATCCTCTGTGGACCATGAATGTCTGTATAAAATGAGCGCACCAGCCAAGTGCATTCTTAAGAGCTGCTGACACGGCTAAAATTAAACAGACACGCGATGGAAAGTTACTCCGCACAGCTGATTTTTGCCCGTTTCAGTGGAAAACTCCGTGTTTGTCATTGCTCGTGCGATGACGGCACTCAGGAGTGAACAGTGAGAGGGGAGAAGCTGGTGTGGGAGGCGTGAGGAGAGAGTGGAGAGGGAGCCAAAGGGGAGGGGAGAGAAATGAGAGGAGAGGAGGTGGGACTGGAAGACAGATGCTCACACAGCAGTGCAGCATGTTAGCTACCACCACCACCACCACCACCACCCCCTCTCACTCTCTCTCCCTCATCACAGGCCCTCCCATTCCCTGCCCCTCTCTCACTCCCTCACTTACTTTTGGTCCCTCTCATAATCTTTGCTCACCATCTGACCACACAGAGAGGCTGGAGAGCAGGAGGGGAGCACTGCCTCACTGTTTTGTTTTTTTCTTCTTGCCATTCGTCGTCAAATCGTGGGACAGAACAGCATTCTTTTCATCACCGAGGGTTTCTACTCAGATTTGGACTATGACTCTGGAGCTCTCTGTGCACTTTTCCTCTCGTCTCCTCAGGGCATTAACACAGGAATAGTAGTGTGTGTGTGTGTGTGTGTGTGCATGTACTTGATGTGTGTGTCTGTACAGCATGATGCCTGCCTCTGATAGTCTTGAGTCTAGCAGCTGGAGTGGATCATCATGAGAAAGGGTCACCACCAGCGAGGGTGTGGGTGTCAGCACCTGTTCAGAAAACTGCTCAGCAAATGTGGCTGCTGTTTTGTTCGCGTTAGAGGTACGTAGATGCACTTTTACTCAAACTGTTCTCTGACTCTGCAGTCAGTAAGTAAGTTTTTACTGAGGATGCATTCGTGTTACCTCTCTAAAGTTGTTGCAAGCAAGTATTTGTGTTGTTCTGTAATGACAGAAGATGCACCTGGTTGTGAGTTCCTTGTGTATCATTTCTTTAAGTCACCTCAGCACATGATTAACCTTTATTTATGAATGATTTCGCTCCATCCTTATTTGTTTTATTTAGTTTTTCTTGGTCTGTACTTCAGGTCAGCATCAGCAAGTTGGTGATGGTGCTGTTTGGACAAAATCTTTCTACCGTTTGTCTTTTTTTTTTTTACGTTCACGGAGATATCACGCAATTTTTTTAATTTTACAGGATTTAAAAAATGTAAACTCAAAGGTGCATCGGGCTGGTTAAAGGAATACTCTGCTGATGATAGGATGAAGATATATCTGAAGATATCACATCCTTAGCTATTCTTTATTCTTATTTCTTATATTGGTTGAACTGCTGATGATGTGCAGCAACCGAACCGTACAATGGCTACTTTATAGACAGTAGGAAGGATTAGCTGTAACATTGATCCTCCACATTAATTCTGTTAATTAGCTACTCTTAGATGTGACTGACAAGTTCAGTCACATTTCCTGCACCAATCAAGCCATGCGGCGTCGTCATCCCTTGACTCTGGCGTTGGTGTCAGGTGAGATTTGCTGGCGTTGGAATGATGGACAGTATAAAACATGCACGTCGTATCTGAAAAGCCATGGTGAAGCTCAGAGTGTGGTGACTCTGGCCACTGCCATCAAGACGTGAATCACTGGAGCTGAGGCAGGCCAAATGACGCCACCTGTGACGGCACCTGCTTGTCCGCCAGAGCAGCCGCACTCTTAATTATGCAAATGCAAATGAACAGGAGAGTTATAGAAAAAGTCAGCCTCGGTACATGAACGGGCAAGTTAGCTTTAACAACCAGAAAGGTTTAACATGGGGGCTTATGGAGATTCTTCTGTAGCCAGCCCCAAGTGGACATTCAAGGAACTGCAGTTTTTGGCACTTAACAGCCATGGAGGATAAACTTTGCACTGTATGTTGATTACTTCTACCTGCAAAGAAGAAGAATAGGGCTGAACAGTGATCTGATCATTTAAAGAGCCAGCTTCAAGGTGACACTGAGGCAGTGCTGTGCATGGATTTAACCGTTTCATTCATATTTATTTCAGTGTGCGTTGAGCAGGACGTGTTACACATGTACAGCATGAGCAGATGTAGGTTCAAACAGACTGACAGAGTCACATCTGGATCTCTGCAGCGTCTCTGGATATGCCGCTGCTGATCACTGAATCATGGCAGCGCAAAAGTCTATGAGTCACAGTCCCGACATTCCTTTCCCTAAAAAAACGAGGCCTAAAGACCCCCGTCACACACACTCACGGCTTTTTTTATTGTTTCTATTTTAAAAAAGTGCAGAAAAAGTGACTGAAGTTGTCAGACTTTTTGTCATAAAGAAACACGGATATACTTTTATCACTTTATCACCAACTAATTAAAGGAAATTAAAAGAAAAGTGTAAATCATTACATTTATTTTTACACCAATTAAACTACTTAATTAAGAAATGATTCATTTATTTATTGAGTTAGATTTCGTCTAGTCTGTAGTAAGATTCGGGGCACCAAATGTGGCAACCAATAAGATGAAAGCATTTTTTACATTCGTAAAGACCTGCACAGGGTTAAGTACTGTTTTCATATCATACTGACTGCTGCTGCTCTGACACGTGTGTGTGTAGCAGCAGGTAAAAAGAGAAAGTGATTTTCTTAATCTTAACACACACACACACACACAAATGTCCCATTACTGCCCGACTCTTAAATCCTCTGTTGTTCCAGTTGTGCCGGGGCTGATTACAGAACAGCTTTTCTCTGAGCTGCACCGCTCTGACAGACCCTGCGAATAGATATGCGAGACATAAAAAGCTTTGTGCTGAGCCTCGTCTTGATTTATCACCTTTGTTTGCAAAGATTAATAGACCATCTCAGACACTTTCCTTTGGGATGAGACGTCAGTGCTGTTGTTATGAAAGGTGTTTTCTTCCCCTCAGATCTAAAAATACTCATTTCTCTGTCTGTCTGTCTGGCTTGCAGTCACAGTTCGGACAGCACAGACTCTCTTCTTTTCCAACTAGTCTGTTTGTCTTTTCTGTATTTTTATTCTGCGGTTGCAGGAAAGACTCGTTTTAGGGAGAGAGGGGGGGCACTTTTCTCCTCTGTTTTTGTAGCTCTGCCTCCCCTGAAGACTTCCTTATAACTCCGTCACTCTGCGGTCTTTATCGCTGAGTGTTTTATTTCATTTGGCGCAAATGTCTGCAACTGCTATTTATAAAGGCAGAGAAACACCTCCAGATGAAGTGTGTTTGGAAAAGTTGCTTGGAAATCTACTTAAAAGTCCTGCCAACGATCTCACTGTCTCATTACATATACTCTAGAACTGCTGTGACTAATAGTCCATTAGCCCACCGATGTCTGTGAGGTCATCGCTGCCAGTATGTGAAGAAGTAAACAAGATGACTAACAAGCACAAAAGTGTTTAGTAGCACAGACACCAACATATACAGTAGCCTCTCAGACATTTTTCATTTTTACATTTGTTTGGTTGTTTTGCTGGAATATTTTCACTGAACCGCAGGACCGCCTGATCTTTAACTGAACACCGTGTGCTCAGTTTCCTCAAGCAAGGCCAGGCTATTTGCAAAGCACTGCAACTCAATTCAATGCGCTTTACGTCAAGTGCTGAAAACATCAATTAGGAACCATCAATTAAAACAATAAATGCAAATTACGAAGATAAAAATCACTTTAAGAGCCGAGATTTAAGCACAAAATGCATAATAATAAGCAACTAAAGCTGCTGTAATCGATGCAGCAGTAATCAAATGTCTACTTGTATGTGAAAATTTTCCCCGTAGTGATGAATCCACCGAGGTATAGCACCCAACGTTGCAGCTCTGCAGAGCTTTTTAGCGTCCTTCGGTTCATTGTTTTGGTTTGGACGGTCTACATCATCTGGATCAACATCATTTCCAGCTGCTGATGTTCCAGACCATAGTTGCTGAAGAGCCAAATATGTTTTGTCAGGGGTTGGTTGAGACCAAAAACGGAGCTAAAAGAAAGCTATTCTTGCATTTGCTAGAACAACTTTAATGTTGCTCAGTGTCTGTTGGAGGTGTAAAAAGACGACAGCTCTCTAATTCATCAGCTTTATATGGTGATGATATGTTAGTGTTGCGCTAATGCCACCAAAAGTCAGTGAAAAACATTCATGTTTTAAACTTTTAGACTTTTAGCGATAGTGAAAGTCGGGGCCAGTTTTATTTATTCGTTAAGTTTGTATATATTCATAAGTTTGGCTCAGTTCTGTGGTGCAGTACTCTGCGAGCTTCATGTTTCACGTTTAGTTTGTGTAAATGGTGTGTGGAGTTTAATACTGCTCCTCTCCTCAAATCTAAACTGTGACCTTAGCGGACCTTGTGTGAGGGGAGTGTTTCTTTTAGTAGCAAACAAAACCTATGAGGGGGTGACTGCGATGTACGAGTCAGGAGCCTGCTGCGTCGTGGGAAAAAGGAAGTGGTGACGTGCGGAAAAGATGTCCTGCTGCGCTGTAGAAACTGTGTCAGCTGTCAATGTGCACGATATAATCCCATGTGTTTTGAAGGGATAGTAATCATAATCACTCTTGTCATTGTTTACTAGCAAACACAATTGACTTATTAATAGCTCAGCTCACAGGTACTAAGAACAAAGACCACAGAAGTAAACAAACCACAGGAGGAACGTTGGTATCTATACACACACACACACACACACACACACACGGCAACATAAAGATAAAATAAGCACGTGAAATTATTCCCTGAACTATTCTGAGAGGCAGCGGTGGCAGCTTGCCAGCGGATAGGAGGCATCAGTAGCAGTTAAGAGCAGCAATATTTTATAGTAAATAGCATGTAAGGTCGCAGAGGAGGAATGTGCTGCCAGTGAAGACAGAATGAACAGCAGCAGCAGCATTTGAATGTAAAGAGTGGGACAGATAAATGTGGAGTCGGTGCATCACTTGCTCAGATCCAAGCACCAAAAATTGAAGTTCCTCAAACGGCCACTTGAGGCTGGCTGCAGAACGAGTCAGTCTCCATAAGTCCCCATGTTAGAATGTATTGAATGAATTATAGAATGAATTTATTGTATAATTTCATGAGAAATCTACTGAGTCTGAATTTCACCTGTTTAATTTATAATAATGCTTAAAAGTTATGCATAATTAACAGTGGACCCTTTGATTGACAGGTGGGTGCCATTACAGATGGCTTGTTTGAGCCTTCGGGCCTCAGGTCGCCTGATGAGCCACGTCTTTGCCGATTTTTAGAGTAGGATGCCAACATGGCGGTGACCAGAGCCTCATATACTCTTCAGAAAACTGTGTGTCGTCATGCATTCCACCCACTCTTTATATTTTAATGTAACATTTCATAATTAATGCTAAAAGTCTTTTCTCATCAGTTGAGCGAAGACGATGGCACACTTACGAGTCAGCACGCGTGCTTCTTACAGTCTGCTAATGTGTCGCTCTCCCGATTTGAAGAACCGTGCTTGCATCTCGCTCATGAGTGAGCGGATGTTTGCATTTTTTTTCCCTTGGCGGCTTTCCAACAGGAAGCGAAACGGGGCGTTTTTAGCCAAAAAATGACTGAATCTGATTGCAATGATGATGATTTCATCCGTCATTAAACACAGAATACAAAGCACCGCCAGCAATCAGTTCCCATATACAGGCAAACAAAAAAGGCCTGACCTTGGGTAACATGGGTAAAGCTTTAGTCATGCTTACACTTGGTGTAAGTGTCATCGTCCTGTTTGAAGCAGCAGCAGCATCTCAGCAATTTCTGCTGTTGCTGACCATGGCCATGTATGGGGGTGTAGTGGAGGAAGATGTAGTTAACTGTCTCCCAACCATCTGCTTTGAGAGAGGCATGGAAGCAGCTGTTTGTCTCTCATCACAGCCACACAAGCACAAATACAGTATATACTCGGAGTTAATCATTAACATGACCATAAAAATGATCTACATCGTGCTTTGCCAAAACCAAGTCTCACATAAATATCGTTCGAGGGGTTAATATCCACACACAGCATCGACACAGAGCTGCTAACCACCCATTATATAACACCACATCCTATTGTCTGCTAATGACAGACTAGGTTTTATTCAAACAGATGAACTTAAAATTACAGAAATGTTTCATGTAATTTGGACGTCCATCAGGCCTCCTGCATGTGAGGGCACATTCACAGCATGCATGCATGCTTTGCAGGCATATAGCTGACACCCCCTGCAGTCCGGATGGTGGTCCAGCTGTTGCTCTGTGGGAAAATGACACATTACATAAGCGCCTCAAACAAACACGGCGAGCCGAGTCGGGTGCTTCGGTCGTCACAATGACCATTATGCACCATTAAGGGTGAGTTCAGAGAAAATGTTGACGTGTTTGAAGGAAAAAAAAACCTGCACTAAGCTTTGCTAGTTGTATCATTTCAACAGATGGTAAGGTGGTTGTTAGTGGTCATGCACTGCATGACCTGACCTTGATAGATAAAAAATGAGGAGAGCAGATGGCCGCTCGGGGTGATAACAGTGTGTGCGTGGATGTGGGCATCTGTAGATGGTTTTACCGACTTATTCTGTAGATATTTTTATGTTCTGTGCTCATTTAGTTGAGAATATGGGTGGAAATTCAAACTAATATTTAAAAAGTCTGGGGAGGCAGCTGTAGGGTAGAAAACAGGAAAGTATGAGAAAGAGAGGATGATATATTGGACTCAACCTTTGTTTACAGGTTACAGTGTCACTAAGTGAGCTATCAGGACACTCTCCATTGTGCCATCTTATGGTAATTTATCGGGATGTTGTTGGGCTATCTTGCAATTTTGTAAGAAGGAGGATGAGCTGGTTGCACCTTCAAAATCGCTTCTCTGTTTATTTTTATGTTTTGGTTTAGCCAAGAGCCCAGACCAGCGTGTAGCCCGCCTTTTCCCCCAAGGTCAGCTGTGATAGGCTCCAGCAGCCTCACCGTGACCCGGATCAGGATAAGCGATCGTGGATGGATGTTTCGCCAAGAATTAGTTAGCCAAGAGGTTATTTTTCATCTACGGCCCCTGGACAGATGTTACAAAGTCACCCTGAAATATATGATTAAAATTAGAACAATAACACAACAGTAAAAAGAAAATGTTAGTGTTAGTAGTAACATCATTGAAAGCACCCCTATACCACACTGTGAGATACTCTTTAAAACCAGCATTGTTAGCTAACTGAAACATGCAGAGCAGAAGCGTGGACAGTGTCTAAAATACATAAATCAAGCCTGACACATTAAAAACTAAACCACCAACACGTTGGCTTCATCAGACCGTGGCGTGGCTGGTAGAGACTCTTCCGTTATCTGGAGGGAGTTGATGTTGGTCGGCAGAGATCCAGACTGATATGATCAATTATTGGATTGATTGCCATTAAATTTTCTAGAGACATCCATGTCCACAAAAGGATGAATCCTCTCAACCTTGATAATCCTATTTCCTGTAGCACTGCACTGAAGTTTTAGCTAGTAAAACAAACTTTTATTTCCCAACTGAACGTTGTCTTGAAGCTGCATATCTTCCACTTTCTCTCCTTCCATCAGTTATTTGATCTATTTTTATCCATCCCAATGTGATGGATGCCTTTCTCTCTCCCGCCTTCATAAACTGATTACTGTCGGTTCATCTGGAAGATAAGCGAACTGTCCTGTCTGGTTCAAAACCTCCAGACACACACACACACACACACACACACACAGACAAACCCTGATCCACCTCTCTCCCCTCTTAATCAATCCAATTACAGAAATGAGATTGTGTTGTCGCTGCATGAGTTCAGAACCAGACGATGAATTAGTTTAATTAAAGTCTTGTTTGATTCATCCAGTCTACTTTACATGTCTGGATTGTTTTGTAGGAGACTGAACTTTTGTCTGACAGTCAGCTCAGGTACAAGCACATTAACATGATGAATACACAGTACGTGTGTTTGAATAAAATCATAAATACTCATTATCAGTACTGTGAACTTAATATTTGTGTATTTCTTTTTGTATTTAGGGAAGATTTCGCTGGCTCCGACGAAATAAAAGGAGAACTGAAATGGAGCAGAAAGAAAAACACATTATTTGGTATTTTACTGTCAGTAATAGTGTCGTGGTTAATGGCAGTATCAGGCAGTTTTGGCAAATGGCTGACCCAGATTTCCATTGGCTTCTTGGAGCTCGTTATTATGATTACAGCTTACATAAATGTGCTGACAGGGAATAGTGGCTTCTGGGGAGAGTCCAAAACGACAAAGAGGGGCTCCCGAAAGATTCCACTTTGCTACGATCAGCAGAACACACTGAAATGTTAATGTTAGGGTGCCTGATTAAAACAGTGCGGTTCACGATTGAGTACCAGTTTCCACAGTCGACAGACTTAAAGATGGAAACAGAATCCAGCTGTGGCATAAAAAAATAAAAAGGGTGTCAGCTCCAGTGTTGTAGTTTTTAGAAAGAATGAGGGCAGATATGATTGGTTCAGTAATGACAGACTTTAGGTCACATAATCCAAAAAAGTCACTCCCGGTTAATATCTTTTAAATGCTTCATTCAGGAGCTAAATTACATTTTAAAAGTCAGCGCTTATGTAAAACAAGAGTGCCAGTTGTAGCCGAGATAAGTGAGTGTTTGTGTTACCACAGTGGTATAAAGTTTTTAATAGTGTAATTTAGGGCGTCTTAACCGTGTGTCATTATGTTCCAGTGCAGGTTTTAATTGGGCGCCTTTTATTCACGATTCAACAGACGAAACAACACACACTTAAGTATGTTTACATTTATGCAACGCAGTTAAACCTGAATATTTCCATTTAATGCTTCATTAGTTCTCGCACACAGAGGGAAGTATTGCACTACATTTACCTGACAGCTATAGTTACTAGTTACTCTGCAGATTAAGACTTTAAAATACGACTATAAGCATATATAATAATATTTTACAGTGCATGAAACAGTTAGTCAAGTACTCAAGTACTTGTGTATGATCATACTTTTGTACTTTATACTTGTAAACATGTCTTTTACATGTTATGAAGTATTTTATAATTATAATTCATAATGCTGTTTTTCTACTTTTATATAAGTAAGGACTCTTAATATTAACTCAGTCATTGTAAATAAAACATAAAGTATTATTTTTGAACTCTTTCCTATTGGCTCCTCCTTTAAATATTGCTTTTTTTAAATAATAAAAATACATGGGGAACTGGCTGACTTGTCCCAGGTGTACTCCGCCTCTCACCCAGTGCCAGCTGGGATAGGCTCCAGCCCCTCTGTTACGCCGATGAGGATAAGTGGTTACAGATAATGGATGAATGGAAAAATGCACAGGGACTGATGTCATGTGTCGTTATTTTTGTCCAGGGCTCTGCCGTGTTTTTGCATAATACTGTCAGTGCATCAAAAAGAAAAACTTTCCATGTTCAGTCTTATTTTAAGCGCCTCTGCGCTCCAGCGTTGTTTCTATTGTATAAGAGCTGCGATTACTTTTTTTGGTGGGTGTTACCACATTTTTGGTTGAGATAAATGTTGTTTTTTAGAAGATTTGTAACAAATGCATGCAGTCCATCATACAGTATGTCATTTCCACTTCAATTAGTTCTCATAAGGGGTCCTTCCTCGTGAGAACAGATCTGTTTTTGTGTCCATAATGATTCAGGACCGGTGGGTACAGTAGCTGAAGCTACTTAAGTTACAGTTAGGGCTTAACACAGGAAATTGAACATTTTTGTGCAGAAATCTGTCTGCAGCATCTGACCTGAGAGGATGTACCCCTCAATTAGCTGCTGCACTTTAATCCCTTTCCCTCTTTCTTTCTTTCCCTCTCAGCAGCAGAGTCGTACTCTGCGGCAGGCAGTGACAGGCAGTATCCCCCCATCTGTGGGCTCCATGCCCCACCAGGCCTCAGGCAGCTCCAGCCCCTGCTCGCACTCCTTGTCTGGATCACGGCACCCTGTCAGTGCCCTCAAGAAATGGCTCACCAATCCCGTCCGCAAGATGAGCTCCGATGCCAGAGGAGGAGCAGGAAAAGTCGAGAAGCAGATGTGCAGGTCAGACGGGAGGCAGCCGCCGTCGCTTCTTTCCCACAGTGAATCTCAGCTGAGGCCTCTGGTGCAGCACGACAACTACACCATCCTCCCCTCTGGAGATACGGTGAGACTTTTACACATTAATACCTCTTACATTTATGAACACAGTTTATATTATTGTTTGTAATGTTGGTTTGTGTTGAACAGGTGTCAAACGACGGTCTGATGAGTCCAGAAGCTCCAACACAGTCGTCCTGCCAGGGCCAAATATCAGGCAGAGACACACAGAGTCTGGTAATGTCTCTATTTTATTATATGCTATGTTGTTATCTTCTATATTATATTGAATATTCTATTCTGCTTGACTCTATTCATGAGGTCTGTCTCTCAGCAGATTTCTCTGTGACAGCAGTGGTGACACTGAGGTCTCCTTCAATTTATCATTTCATTTACAGAGGTCAGAAAAAGTTACAATAAACGTTTGATGTGCTGAATACGTAGCAATCAGAATCGGATCATATATCCATGTACGGTAACGTTGGCCTACACTAAGAACTAGACTGTTCAGCAAAAAGGCATAAAGAGCTGAAACAGTTTAACTTCATGGCCTATTAGTGCAAACGACCAACAAAATATACCAATGCACCAACGTTTAGGTGAAATTCAGTCTCAGTCTAAGTACTGAGACAACAAAATAAAGTTTAGCAAATAACCAAAAATGTAAAAAAGCAGTAAAGTGCAGAGTAATGTATGTAAATAAATAACAGTGCAGCTATTATCATGAATATGTCAGTAAGATATATACAGTATGAACAGAATGGGCGGCTGTGGCTCAGGTGGGTTCGATCCCCGAATACTGCACCCTGAATTAATTCACCGTATGAATGGTCAGCTCCTAAAACTGATGAGCGGCACCTTGCATGGCAGCCAATGCCATCAGTGACATCTTTACTTCGGTCATCCAGTCCACAAGAACTTTATAGAAATACTGCGTGGTGCACAAAAAATGGGGAAGATATAGTTCACATGAAGTATTACTGAATATGAAATGACTCATTGTATGATTTAGTACTTCTTATGATGAGATTAAAATTAGAAAATTAGAGAAGCAAAGTCGAGAAAAAACACGAACGGACCAAAGTCAACATCGCTCTCGCTAGTAAATTCCCCTCAGAGCTCTTTCAGTGCGGCCTTTCATCATCAGACTCTTAGGTCATGCAGGTTTCATGTGTATGATGTATAAAGTATCGAAAACACACGGACTTAAATGTCCAGACACCTCACACCGAAACTATGAGTTATAAACATTCACGTGTCCTTCACATCCTGTTCAGTTCTGTTAGAACGCGTAATTTAACTTCCACCAATTGTGCCAAAAGAGTAGCACGTTTTCACATTTTGCTGCATAAACACACACACAAGCGCGGCGCAAGTACACACACGGAGTACTCCCTAGTAACCTTAGAGTGTACTGAGTACTTTGAAAGGCCCTGTGGAGACGGCATCTGGAGGTAATCAACCGGTCTGTAACAGACTGAAACAGGGTCAGAGTTGAGGGTGAGGAGTGTATACTGTCACATCACCCGAGCAGCCTGAGCAATAAAGAGCTAATTATTCACTGCCGGTCGTATGTGAACATAAATACCAGTGTTGGCTGTTGGACCGGTAAAGGAATGGGCTCACGGCATGAATCTGTCGCCTGTGTTGCCTCTTTTTCTTGGCTGTTGACTGGGCCAGCTCCTGGTTAGCTGTTTATTTATCCAACGACCAGTATCTACGAGAAGAGGCCTTACACAAGCCTTACATAAGAGTTAAAGTAATAATTTCACATCGTTCTGCTTGATAAATGTCTTTCAGCCTCACTCCTATGGCCTTCTTGTGGGACAATGTTATTCCATAGACACCTGCAGCTTGATGTTTAGCTTGGCTCCTAGAGCTTTTGTTCTTGCCCTGCCCGGGTCGGGGTCCACAGAAGGCCTTATCAGCTCTTTAAAGGAAGGGTTTGATATTTTTGGGAACATATACACATTATGGCGCACTACAACTATTGACCTACTGCCAGAAGCAGTGACTTCTCTGGATTTTGTTACGTTTGGGCAGAATCAGGCTAGCTGTTTCCCCCCGTCTCCAGTCTTTATGCTAAGCTAAGCCAACTAGACGCAGACTCCAGCTACATATCAACCCAACAGACACGAGAGTGGTATCAATCTTCTTATTTAACTTTCTGCGCAAAAGCCAATGAGCATATTTCCCAGAAACTAAATCCAACTTTTCCTTTAACCTTTCTCGTGGATTTCAGAGACGTTAATGGATTTCTAGAGTAACAAGCAAGCTAATCTCTGCGGTTTTAATGGCTGCTGACTGGTGGATCACAGCCAGAGCGAAGATGGAGAGTTTGACTCAGCCTCAGATGTTTTTCATAGGCAGGACGTCTGCTGGATCAGGACACGAACAGACAAAAAAGAGAGAGAGAGAGAGAGAAAATAAACAGAAAGTGAATATTTGACCTATAAACTGACTTCAGAGAAGGATTATCATCTAGTGCATCGAGGCAGAGAACAAAATGTGGTGAACCTACAGTATGTCAAGAGGATTACAGTCAAATTCACATTAGATTATACTGCTTTTAAGGTGAGGAATGATATTTGTTATATAACATCTCTCCATGCCGTGGTCACCCTGACCTTTATTATCTGACCTGACAAATTGTTTCTCGTTTCTCTTCGTCTGTCAGGACTGATTCTACTTTTCCAAATCGCTCTGCCCGGCAGCATCCTCAGCAGCAAGGAGAGACATTAAAAAGTGATTATTACTCTCAGGTTACTTGGGATTTGACGTTTCGTTCCAAAAACAGTTGTTAAACTGATGTGTTCCCCAGAATTAAGACCCTCTCATCTGTATATAATTTTTACAGATGTGCTCTGGCTGGTCAGGGGGATGTTGTAGAGGAAGCTTAATGATTTAGGTTTGTGTGGTTAATGCCCAGCGGTCTGACATCACGCTGCACCGCAGCATTTAGAAGAAGTACGCAGATCTTTTATGTGAAGCAAGATTATGTAGAAATTGGTGTTTTTTTAAATTTAGCATTCTCGTCAGTCAGTCCCAGAGGTTTGTCTGGAGGCTTCTTTCTCTCTTACCTTCCTCTGTCAATGTCCTCTTCGCTCTTTTTGCCTCTGTCATTATGTCCATAAAGGCTGCGAAGCCAGGTTACATTGCCCGCTTGCCTCGCTCCTGTTCTGGCACAACGCTGGCTCTACTCTCCGTCAGCATCCGTCACCTTGTGGCCCTGGTGCCCCAACCTCCTCTTCTCAGTGGTCCGAAATGCCGGTGGTACAAAGACTAACTCCCTACAGCTGTGCTCCGAGCTCACAGTCTGTGCAGCAGACTGAGCTAGCAGCAGCTGTAGTTTGCATCAGTTTTATTTCACTGTCCATCACGCAACTCAGAGTTAAGGCGAATCAGTTCAAGGACATCAGACATTCCTCCATTAAATATGAGCCAGTTACACCAAAATCAGTGATAGAGTTAAAATTTCAAGAGTTTCAATTCAAACTCCCACTTAAGTCAAAGTACAAAGTATTACCAGCACGATGTACTTCATGCATCCAAAGTAAAAGTACACATTCTGCAGAAAAATGGCCCCTGTGGCTGAAATATGACATTATTAGATTGTTAATACTGATTTATTCGTGTCTAAGTGACATTTTAGTGCTGCAGCTGCTGAAGGTTTAGTGATTGCCATTTATCTTGTTCCAAAGGGTCACTAGATGAATCTGAAGGGGTCGTGAGATAAATGTGAAATGCTTGCGTTTATATAGCACCATCGGGAGCAACTTGGGGTTCAACGTCATGTCTGAGGACACTTTGACACTTCAGACAAACCCTGTGATTAGTGGACACTCACTAGTGGACACATGAGCTGCAGCCACCCCTCTGTTTAATGGGAGAGGAAATGAGGAAAAATCTTTCCACCACACATATTTGTGTTTAATTTTCTGGATTTTTCTTTTGCTTTTTTGTGAAATAAAGGATAGTTTTACCTTTTTTAGACTGTTTTTTGTGTAAAATAGTTAGTTTGAAAGGTAACTGAAGACTGTATCTACAGCTTCACAGCTCCTCAGACTTGCTGTCTGTCTCCTCTTACATAATGTGTTGTTGTAGTGACGCTCACCAAAAGCTGTGCTGTCTTGTTTGTGTGTTTTAGAGCCAAAGATCCAGCATCAACACTCTCCAAGGGGAAGACAGCTGCACTGTGACTGATGACTCAGGCAGCCAGTGGTCTGCCACAGTGGACAGTGAAGAGGAGAGAAGCATTGCCTTAGAGAAGAGCATGTACGTGTCCACTAGTGACAGGAATCATACTTATTTGCTTATTTGTCTCATTGTTAGATATGAAGTTTGATACTATATATATATATGGGTCCAAAAACTGCAGTTCCTCAAACGGCCACTTGAGGCTGGCTCCAGAACGAGTCAATCTCCCCATGTTCAAATGTCCAACTTCACAGCAGAAATAAACATGTTTACAGCCTGGTACAAAAAACAGTTTTGGTCTCTATAGTTACCATGACACTTAAATAATTAAGAGCATGGCCACTTTGATTGACAGGTGAGTGCCGTTACAGATGATCCACATCTCTGCCGACTCTTACGTTAACTGGGAGATGGAAGAGGCGGGACTGCTAACATGGCACTTTGATTTTTGTATAAGTTATACAAAGACATAACGTACTGTTGAGAAGCGCCTTTGGTTCCCTTTGGACAGAGTCAGGCTAGCAGTTTCCCATCGCTTCCAGTCTTTGTGCTAAGCTAAGCTAACCACCTCCTCGCTGTACCTCCATATTTACCATACAGCCACGAGAGTGGTAACAACCTCCTCACCCAGTCTCAACAAGAAGAAGCATAATGTTTCAAAACTTCCGTGAACATGAATGTTCCTGATTATCTCTCTCTCTCTCAGATATGTGCTGACTGAGCTAATAGAGACAGAAAGGTTGTACGTGGAAGATCTTGGACTCATCGTGCAGGTGTGTCTCTTTTCCACCCTTTTAAATAATCCACTCGTGACATTTATGAGACATAACTGAGATTCCTCCGTCAACAGCATTCTGCAACATTTGCGTCTCAAACTGAACGAGACGTTCTTTTATTTTCCATCTGGAAGTGATTAATGACATATGTGTGTGTGTGCGTCTGTGTGTGTGTGTGTGTGTAGGGCTACATGGCCACCATGGCCAATCAGGGAGTCCCTGAGGACATGAAAGGCAAGGACAGGATTGTCTTTGGAAACATCCACCAGATCTATGACTGGCACAAGGAGTGAGTCAGAGATGTCCTTTTTTTTCCTCACTCGGTTCCTTTAAATCTGAGTAATATCTTAAAATGTGCTTATTTATACTCCTTATGTTTCATGGTGGCTGTGCTTCTGTCGCGTTGGGCTGCATGACTATTTCTTCCTGACCCTCTCGGCATCGTGTCACACAGTTATTTCCTGGGAGAGCTCGAGAAATGTGTGGGTGATCCAGACAGCCTGGCCCAGCTCTTCATCAAACATGTAAGTGATCAGATCAGATCAGTGAGCAAGTGTGGACGAGAAGTTGTTTTTTTTCAGGGCTGAAGGTTGCTGCCGTCTCAGGGATCAGAGCTCTGACTGTGCGTAAATCCTTGGCCGGATGCCATCCAGATGTGTCTTCATCTTGCACATCGGTTGTCTTGCAGGTGCAGCTGCAGAATAAACGCTCTTGTAATCATCCCGGTTTGACTAAAGAAGCTCGAAGCCGACAATCAGTGTTAAAGATGACCCCGCTGTGTGTGAAAATGACCTGGGATTACAGAGCTCACGACCATCTTCTTTGAACTTTGAGGGACTTAATGTTGAAGTGAAAACAGATCTCTGCAAAAGGAAAGCCAGACACAAAACTACAGAAGTGAAAGACACGGCCAAACATGACAAAACCGCGTGGTGAATACTTATTGGCACCGTATCAGCATCTAGTTACAGCAAAAATAAATAAGCTGTCGAATAAAAATGGGGAAAATATTTAGACTTGTTTCAGCGTGGCTGTCACTCAGTGTTGTGTTGCATGCTTAATTAAGCCTTTAAGGCAAATGAAAGCATCCTTTCTCAGCCACTGGAACTATTTAATGAGGCACTGACTTAACAAACCCACATGAAACAAGACACTAAACTGAAAGCTGGAGCAGCTCAGAGGCTTAATTATTTTCTCGACACGCTGCTCTTCGCACGCAGATTATTCGGAATAACTGTCTCTTTCTCTTTCTTCACTTTCCAGGAACGGCGTCTCCACATGTACGTGGTTTACTGTCAGAACAAACCCAAATCAGAGCACGTTGTCTCGGAGTACATCGAAACCTACTTTGAGGTGAGTAAACCTTTATCGTGCACTATCGTGACTCGAGCTCTCTTTTACTTCCTCTTTTTTTGTCTCCTGACAGGATCTCAGGCAGCAGTTGGGTCACCGGCTGCAGCTCAACGACCTGCTCATCAAACCCGTCCAGAGGATCATGAAGTATCAGCTACTGCTAAAAGTTTGTATACACGTTATTAGTTTCACATTATTGGAATTATGTTGTGTGTGCATGAAAGCTTCCTAAAGATTGGCGTGCAGTCAGTACACGTTTGTCTTTTCTCTTTCTATGATAGTCTTTTTGATCTTTCAACTTTGTCTGATCAAACCTCTGTCTGCAGGACTTCCTGAAGTACTACAGCAAAGCAGGAAGGGATGCCGAGGAGCTGCAGGTACATATCGACTCAATATTTTGTGCAGCCCATTTATATTAATGAGGATACGCCACATAACAACAAACAAATGATCGTAAAGTTGAATCAGCACCTCTAAAACAGTTCATAGCCCTTCAACCTTCATGAAAGGAGGATATATCTCAGGATTGTTGTGTTAGATTGCATTAGTTTGAGCTAGTTGGACCTAATAAACTGGCTGCTGAAGGTATGAGTAAAGCAATATTCTCAGTCTTCCACCTCCTGACTCCAATCCAATTTCTCCCATCAGAGAGCAGTGGAGGTGATGTGTTTTGTGCCAAAACGCTGTAACGATATGATGAATGTGGGCCGGCTCCAAGGATTTGAGGTGGGATATTCATCTTTTTGTCCGTCGCACAGATGAAGCGCGTATCGCGCAGTATTACTCACGGCCTGCGGCCAATGTTTGCGTACTGTTTCAGGGGAAAATCACAGCTCAGGGGAAGCTGCTCCAGCAGGATACCTTCTCTGTCAGCGAGCAGGAAAGCGGCCTCGTGTCAAGAGCCAAGGAGAGGCGCGTCTTCCTGTTTGAGCAGCTGGTCATGTTCAGTGAGCCAATTGATAAGAAAAAAGGCTTCTCCCTGCCAGGCTACACGTTTAAAAACAGCATCAAGGTGAGATTAAAACTGTGTTTTTCAGACATCTTTGAAACATCTTGTCTCAGTGTTTTAGGTTAGCAAGCCTCTTCTGTGCTTCAGGTCAGCTGTTTGGGCGTGGAGGAGCACTCTGAGGAAGATCCATGCTGTCTGGTGTTGACCTCCCGCGGGACTGACGGCAGCGTGACACGCTTCATCATGCAAGCATCATCTCCGGAAATAAAGCAGGCTTGGTTGAACGATGTCGTGCAGATTTTAGAGACTCAGAGGAATTTCCTTAATGGTACGAGAGCGTCGGTGTGTTTCCTCCATAAAAATTTAAGAGTCTGGTGCCTTTGAGTAATGTGACATCTCTTCCTTTCCACTGAAGCCCTTCAGTCTCCAATAGAGTACCAGAAAAAGGAAAGCAAGTCAAACAGCCTGGGCAGAACATGAAGTCGCCAACTGCGTCAGCATCTGGCCTACGACCTCACTCCTCTGCGTCCATGGACCGCCGTCAGCAGCCCTGTCTGCTGTCCTACAACACCTCCCTGCCCTCGCTGCATCCGCCGCAACACAGCCGGGCCTCGAAGGTGGTGAGTGTTACAGCAGCGCTCCCTTTGCACCTTCGCGTACGTCCATGCGTTTTTCTCCAACGCCGTCCTTTCTTTGATCTCTCCCCTCCGTCTCCAGGTTTCCAATCCTTGCGTCGCAATGCCTCAAGCAGCTCCACTCTCCGCCAACCAGCAGCTCAGTTTGTGCAAAGAGGTGAAACACGCCCGCGGGACAACCAATGGCCTGCCGCCGTGCAGCCAACACAGCATGCAGGTACATCTGTCTCACATTCTAACTTTTCGACACTGTGAGTGCCACAAACATGTTTTAAAATCTGATTTTTATGAGTAATCAAAGGTTTAGAGAATAATTTGATGCAGTGATGCAGAAGTGTACTCCAGGGTGTGCTTACAGATACCGATAGCATCACAAGTCTTCGTCATTTCCTCTGATAGTTAGCATTTCCCCAATTTAAATGTCACCTCTCTGAGCTGTCCCCGACCCTCGTCCTGTTCTATTTATACCTTAACCTGAATTTTACCTCACCCTGCCAGCCTTAGCAACAAAATCGTATTAGAGAAGTGAGTACAGAAACTCACGTACTCGTCTCAACTCAACCCGATAACACAAGAGTGGAGAAATGCTGCTTTCCAGCCTGCTGTACCAACAAACCGCTCTTAAAACATGCAAGTCGGGGACTCATTTTAGTAGCATTAGCAGTTTCTTTGCATGTTTTATGTATCAAAATGGTGCAAGTAACTAGTAAGTAACTGCAGCCATCAAGATGAAGATGTTTGGAGGGGTTAAACTCGTCACTTTCCTCCTCTGTCTGCGCAGTTCATTGATGCAGCCGTCAGGTTTATCAGGTTGTGTTAGGACCGTTATACACAGTGAAGTGTTTATCGGGCACAGCACAAATTAATATCACTGTTTTTTTAAATTGGGGCGATCAGATCGGCGGGGACGTTATCTCTATCTCGGCAGCCTCGAGGTGGTTGGTTGTCATGATCACTGACGATGAGGGGAAATGACTCTCTGGTTGCCTTTGTCAAATATCCTGTTGTTGTTTCTGCGTGGATTTATAAACCTCGTCCTACCTAATCTGTTGCCAGTGTCATTCAGTCATCCACTTCATGGAAAACTGGCTGACCCGCTGTTTTATCTCATTCGCTCAGGCTTCCACGTAGAGGAGGAGGAAATGGTTCGATCACAGTGTTCTTATTAGACATTCTTATCTGGCCCGGTTCCACAAAGTCGCTCTCGTCCTCTTGTTCTCCCTCGCTGTGTTTTTGGATCAGCAGTGTTTCCATCCTGCTTTAGGTGTGGGAGTTCAGACAGGTTTCCCATGTTTCTAAAATATTTTTTCCTATGGTGCTTTATCCCTCGTGGAGACCTTTTTGTAGTTAACATCTGTTTCTGATCAGTGTGACACTTTTATGTAACAGCTCCGTGATCTTATTTTCCTGTAAATGAACAATAAGTGCCGAGTAGATGAAGCATGAACTCGAGGTTGTAGTTTTTCATGTGGTGCATGTCGGCACTTATACGTCCTTTTTAAAGCTGCACTAATCGGTATTTTATATTAGTAAGCGATCAAGCAGCTAGGTGATAAATGTAGATAACTGACTACTGGCTGCATGAGCAGCTGAGGAGCCGAGACACCAAACCAGTCAGAGAGTCTGCAGGAGATAGCGACTAAGAAAGGCTACGTAGGGCTACGTAACGGCCGCTAGAGTCAGGAGACGCTGGTTTTATATGAGGGGACGGGGATTTGGGCGTGGCGGGTGACGAAAGCTGCCGTACGTCACCTGCCGCCAGATCACCGGAAAGCAAAATTCAGTTGCAATAGCCGCGTTTCAACCAGTAGAGGGAGGTTGCGATGCATATTTATCACGCGATATCCGTCATCAGCCTATCCCAGCTGACAAAAGAGACCCAAAGAGACAAACAGCCATTCACACTCACGTTCACACCTAAAGAGTCACCAATTAACCTGTTAAGTCGCGCGTCTCTGGACTGTGTGAGGAAGCCAGAGGACCTTCTCGCTGTGACACCACGGCACCACCGTGCCACCCTGTCACGCAATATTCAAAAATATTTTGCACTAAACTGTCAAGATTTTGGCCTGAATCGGTCAACAACACCACTAAATACCCACATATGTTGTTTTTTAAGTGGTTTTAGGGTTTAGTCACACTTTAAAAATATTTGAACAGACCAAGTTTGTGTGTATCTATGAATCCTTTTTTGTTTTTATCCTCTATATTTTGTCCATTGGCTTTAAATGTATACAAACTTTGATAGTTTTAGTTTAATTTAAAGGAGCGGTAATATAAATTATGTTTCTTTCTATTTGAAGTTGCACGTTTAAACCGCAAGAGCACAAAGAAATTCATTGGTTTCTTTTTTTTGCTCAGGGTAAATGAGAGTGGGAGTTACATCCTGGATCAGCTGACGGAGAGAGCGAGCAGCAGTGACCTGCGAGGACAGACGAACCGACCTTTACCCTTTTTTTCTGGAGCTGGAGTGCCACAACTGAGTCAGAGCTCTGTCAGCATTGTTCGTTCCGCTCCTGTACAGAAGTCATCGAGGTTTCAGTGTTTCCGTCTTCACGTGTTGTCCTGATTTTTCTTCCAATACTGCTAAATGGTTTAGGCTAATCTGGGTTTGCTCTTGTATAATCATGTTGTTTAGATTGTGGCCATGCCCACACATGGTGATAACAGATGAGATGAAATGCATAAGGTTCTTCATATTGTATAAATAATTTCTTACTTTTTCCACTGAAAATTCCTCGATGGATATTTTTGTAACGCATAATATTTTCATAAGGGACCAATTCCATTTTATTTCCCCCGAGAACTGGGATTGCAAATTGCTTCACGCAGCCATACTCTGTCCTCAAATAACTGCATCCTTGAAATCGCTGGGTGACTGCAGACTCCTGCTTCACCGTGGGATCTGAATCCATATGAGTTGTGTTTGTCTGTGCACTCCTCGCGCATTAGCAAATAGCCGTGTTTTCCTTTCTGGTGGGCTATTTTAACCCACCTACCCATTGTTAGAGTGTTATCTGAAATAAACACATTTGCAAACTCACACAAAGCAGGCGTCCTAATCACGCAGAGAGAGGAAAAAGGGAACAAAGATAAAACAGAGGTGCTCGTCTGTCACTGTCATACTGAATGTAAATAATCTCATGTGGGGATCATATCAATAAAACTCTTTGACTCGTGCTGTCCCGATACACGCAGAATTAAAGAGAAATGTTGTTCGGATGTTTGTCCTCATTTTTCTGTGAAGGGATGAAGGGATGAGACAACGGGCATGTGATGCATGGACAAATGTCCCCAGCCCCCCCTGAGCGCAAGAGAGAGAGACAACATTTTGTGTCTTTGTAGCTTCTCTCTGTGGTTGTTTTGCATCTCTGCGGTTGTTTTGTGTTTCTTTGTGGTTGTTTTGCACGTTGTCTTGCAAATTAAACAATGACACGGTTTAGTTGTTAATCACTGCAAGTGTGTGCTGCAGTGAACTGCTGCTAAGCCGACAGATCTTCTGTCTGTAACGTCCTGGGTCCATTTTCTTACCACGATCTGTGTCAGAGGCCCCGATGGCACCCGCTTTACCTCATTGCAATACAGTGCACGAGGTGTATCATGGCTTTCTTTGCTTTAGAGTTTATATTCTGAAATGTATTTATTTGCAGAAAGCAATGCTGAGTCACTAAAGAAAACCACACTAGATGTTCAGATCTGTACCTGTTGGCATACAGCGCCCTCTAGTGGAGGCGTTGAAGACACTGAAGTCAGTTTGATATTCTTTAATTTATTAATATCACACATGAATATTTATATCTGTAGACAGATTTAAATGACAGCTGTGTTATAACCGAGGAGTGTGATTACCAGGCAGGGTGGTGGACGTGACGCCTGACCTGCCACCAAACTTATTACACCCGGCTGCTCCTAAGTAAAGCCTGAGCTCATTGTACATGGGGTACATGCTCTACCAAGTGTGCGACCGGGCTGCCCTGACAAACATGTTTTGTTTATTTTAAATCACTGCAGCACTTCAACTCTCCAGGTGAAAGACTTCCCTGCAGCACACGAAGCAATCAGAGGTGCCTGTTGGTGCCAACAGCTATCAGACCGCATGAGACATCACGTCCCAGAGGCTCATTGTTCATTTACACTGTGCTATAGTGCAAGTGACTCACCCTGTATGCAGGCATATTTACGCACACGGCCTTTATTAACATCTTCCACAACACGTCTTCACTCTTAAACACGCGTCGCCCTCTGTGCAAACCTTGTAAATGTTCTTAATTATCATATCCTCCACGTGTTTTAAATATCATACAGTGTATCAACAAGCATCACAGTGGTTACAGCTGTTGCCTCACAATGAGGAATGAACTTTGACCTTTGACCTCCCAGATGAGGTGCAAGTTCTTCAATCAACCGCCTGACTAGCTTCAAACGTGATGACAAACCTTCGTTTTCCACAGTGCGGCTCACTAATACTTCCAACATTTAAACAAAAGAGTCCCCAAAAAATCGCTGACATTACGTAGGAGCCGTCAGATTTTCTTCACTTGACGTGTAAAACTGAACCGCTCGAGACATTAGCTGCTTCGATTTGCTTCTTTGAAAGCAAACATCTTTTTATTCTTGGAATGCATTTAGAAATCGTCACAAAATAACGGCTGACGTTAAACCAAAGTGGGAAATATGTGGTTGGTAAGTTTGACAATAGACAGACGCTAAATTCTACTTTCAGCACATCGTCGACATAGAACATGACCTGAGTCCAACACTGAGAGGAACACTGATAAAAACTTTAGCTGAAATGTGTTTTTTTTGTTTTAAAATGAGCGTGTCACACTTTTTGAGAATGTCTTGAAGGACACTTGACTGTAATGCACACTGCGCCTGTGACCCTTTTTTTTAAGGAAATGAAAGAGAGATGTTTCCACAGACATTTTAATATGTCAACATTTGAAATCAATTTTTTTTTTTAAAAATGCTCATAATGCCGTGACCAGACGTCTCACACCTGTGTTAGTTTTTTTTTTTTTGAGTGAAGCAGGCAGGTTAAATCTCAGTGTTAACACAACAAATATCACCGTTTAAAAAATAAAAGTTTCTTCAGCTCAGCTATAGATCTGTCGACAGTTACAAATGAGACACACGACTACACAAAAGCCTTTTTTGTAATAGTGTCACTGATGAAGTTTGATTCTCACCCCTGCCTCCACAGAGATAACATCGATCGCAGTTTTGGTGAACTAAAAAAACAAACAAAAAAAAAACATAAAAATAAAACAATAAATATCAGACAAAATAGATTTAAAATATTCCTCTGGAGATTTAAAAAAGAAAAATCTATAGATCTCTGGCACCTCTTTGCTAACAACAAATAACATATTAGGAAACAATAGACTGATACAAGGGCACCATCTAAAGGCCATGGTATAAAAGAACAGCATCGTCACTTCAGGCATGAGTAACAGGAACTCTCCAAAGAGTATAAAAACTGGATTTTCGAACCTCGGTCCATCGTCTCACCTTGCATTTCGTTTCCTCTCACGCTCTGACTGTGTTTAAATATATCATCAAACTCTCATCACTTCTATTGCACTGTGCAATGTTTTGTTTTTTTTCTTCTTCTTCTTCTTCTTCTTCTTCTCTTATGATGAGGGAAAAATAAACATGCACTTTGGTTCATTCAAACTTCTCTCTTTAGGCAGCATGTAAAGATGCAGTCACTTTCTCTGTTACTCATCGGCGTGAACAGGACAGAAACTTCTTCTTTTAGATCTTTTTTTTTCTTTTTTTTGAAGACAGACAGCATGAGACAAAAAAAAATAAATGAATAACAAGGCTTCTCTCATATCAGGTCTCCGGATGGACGGATGGGACCAAAACGTTCTCCTCCTCCTCCTCCTCAGGTTATGACACGGGATTCTGGGTAGCAAAATCATAACACAAACAGATGAAAACACCCCAAAGCAGGCAGCCAAACCTTTGGCACGACCAGTCAGTCACGGAGCGTAGGTACCACGGGTGAGAAGGTTTTGAACGCGTTCTTCATATGGCATTGGTAAAAAGGATACCTATGCTCTGTGTCTACGGGATTGTCACTTTCCGGGAAGTGATCCTTTGTCCTCGCTAACAATGAGTCCTCCGTTCTCCGGCTCTCTGATGTCACTATTGCTTTTCAGTCTTTTTTGGATAGTGCAAATTGAAGGAGGACGCCTCTACTCATGTAAGTGTAGAATGACAACGAAGTGACTCAGACTGTTTGGATGCTACCTGTCAGGTTTTTTCAAAAAGCTCGGTCTCGGTGTTAGAACAACTCGAGGATGTGCGGCCAGATAAGATTTGACAAACAAAAAAGCGTAAATCCCTTCATAACCTTGAATGAATCAAGATTATGCCGTGGTTTAACTGCTTCTGTGTAAACAAGACGATATGTTTGCTACTACAGCTCTTTCCAGTCCAGAAGCGAGTCTGGACTTTCATTATCTGGCTTCTGGATATTTACTGCGCATGAGGACTTTTTTTTAGCTCTGCACTGACTGAATAAACATGCTAAAACTGCCCTAGCGGCGCATTTTCTCTACGGTAAAGCTTGAAACCTCTTTACGAGGTTTTCAAGACAAGGCAAACCAAAATGTTTGTCTGAAATCTTATCTGACGGGAACGCGATGGAGGAGAACTTCTTTGGCAACTCAGGAAGAGCAAAGGAACCCTCGGGATAAGAAGGAGGGGAACTAATTATGAGTCAAACACTGGAATCGGTTCTTGAAGTACAGGAGGCCATTTTTCGTGTGTGTGGCGTCGGAGGAGGCCGGCGGGTAGCGGAACTTGGCGTAAGTCTTGTCGCTCTCTGATTGGCTGACCCAGGGAAGTTTGATTTTGGTTGCGTGATTGACAATGACATCATCGCAAGAGCCCACGTGGAGAGATCCCAGACCATCGATGAAAAACTCTGCAAAACAAACACAGCGAAAATGAGTCAGCGTGGAAGAAACGAAATTATTTTACCTAACCTAACAGCCGAGGGAGAAGTTATGCGAAAATGGATATCAGGGGACTAAATTTAAATTAAATAAAATGTGTGCACTTTACAGCAGGGCACTGATTCTAAGATGCTGGCATGTGCTGATTAGAAGATTTCACAGTATAATTTCTTTGTAATAATTATCTTGGTCTGTGATACTATCTCAATGACTGAACGAGATATGAATCTTTAAAACATACATTGCTAAAACACTGATTGATTATGCAGAGCTTTCCGCTCATGGTTTTCGTGGTTTTTCACGTTCGAGTTTCACATACTGCAAAGCATCAGATGCAAAAAGAGTGCGTGCCAAATAAACAAGAACACCTGGAGATTGTGACTGATGGTTCCCCGACTTATGAGCCACATGTTCAGCGAAAATCTGAGGCTTAAATTAAGTTTCTACTTCAGAAACAACTTTTAAAAAAAATGTAAAACAGATGTGTCGCTGCCACACTTCTGCCAATGAGGGTTGAGTCTGTTTTGTTTTGTATCTGTTTTAATTTACTTGTCCTTAATTAAAAATTAACAAACTCCATTGAAAAAGGGATTTTTAATCACCTTTCTTGGTTAAATTAAATAAAATACCATTGTACATAACTAATTCTAACTTGCGAAATGTACACAAAATATGAATTTGAATATAATCAATGTCATGTCTTTGTGCTTTTGATGGAGGTTCCTAATAAAAGTTCACAAAAGAGTTTGAGGAGCTGCTAACAGCTGAAATGTTTAACCAAAAAGATGCTTTGCAGTCTCCATCGTTTCACATCTTGTATAATTTCATCTTAGTACAAAGCACCAGTGCGGAAAATGTGTTAAAAATAGATACTGTAAAGAGTTATGGTGGTGCAGAACTGGGGCAGAGCTGCTCTGATAAATGTGTTTTCACCACAATGCTGCTGCGTCTTCTCTCTGTCTGTAGCATTACTGCCAAATCATGCTACTAACATGTGTACACTATAAATAAAATGTGTATATTACATCTTTATTGCACGTTTGATATATAGATTCACTGTACTCACCCAGGTGAGCTACTCTGGCGAGGCGCGGGTCAAAGCCGACCTGCTGGACTTTGTCTGTTCGAGCCAGGAAGAAGTTAATGACCCCGTCAGTTATAACACAGTTGGGGAAGCCTTGGATGACGTGATGAAATCCTCTCCTCATGTGTAAACAGTCGCCATCCTCCTCTCCGCCTGGCTCAATGGAGATGGTCTGTCTGTAGGTGGCAGTGTAACCAGTGGCCTCTCGCACTGCACCACCCACCTGAACGACACACAGCAAACACTCAGCGAAACAACAGGCTGCCACGTCCATTAATAAAACAAACAGTGTGTTCCCCTGTCGCTCACCAGATCCAGAGTGGTTCTCTCTAAAACGTCCACCAGTTTCTCCAGCTTGGTGTTTGCTGTGAAGATGAAGTCGTCGTCCACCCACAGCACGTACTTTGTGGTCACCTGAGAGACGGCCAGGTTCCGTCCTGCAAACCAACCCTATGACACGTGACGCAGAGTATGAACGCCAAAAAGCATCATGGGCGACGTCCGAGACGTGAAATTAAGACGCTTTCCTACCTTTCCAAAAGGCATGATGTAATGTTCGATGTAAGGCCCGGAGATGGTTTTGGGATTTTCACTGTCGTCCGCGATTATTATGGTGACAGTAGGATAGTACCTTCTCACGCTGTCTATGAGATCTTGAAGCTTATCGTAACGCAGGAAAGTCTTCGTCGCTATGGTGACGAGGGCACTGACATTATACTCTGCGAAAAGATCAAACAGATCAGACAGTCGACGGATGGAACAGCAGCAGGCACGTGGCTCACTCACTGACATGCTGGTGTCATGTTTTACCTCCTTTAGACCCCGTGTTATACAGTTTGGGCGTTACACCATGACGAATCTTGATACTGAAGGTGGCTTGATGCCCCTCTGTCTCAACCTGCACTAAAAGACACAACAAAAATGACTTTAATACATTTGATTAGAGCGAAAGGATCTAACTGTGATTGACTAGTGTCTAGTTTCACAGTTGTTAATGTCAATAAAAGACTAATGCTGTCATATGAGGGTAACAGATTAACAGACAAGGTCAGTTTGGCTGTTTGTGCTCAGGCTTAGTTCCTGATAATACGGTCTGTTTGTTTTTCCATCCGTGGTAGTCCTCCTGCTGATTGTCTGTGCAGCTCTACACAGATCTGTCTCAAACTCTGCAAATATTTTCTTTGCTTCTGGCAGTGGATGTGAAGCCATTGGAATGAGAAAAACACGACTCGTACAAGAAAGTTAAATCTTAAAGCCTGTCTAAAGTAAGAATAAATGTGTGTGTGAATAAAAGTGTTATTAAACATCCAGCCGAATTTGAATCGACAGGTTTATGAAATTGGGTGTCAAAATGCGCTGAAGCCACGGCCGCTCGTGGGAGGAGTCAAGCAGCAATTTTGAAGCGACTGAAACGTGTCAGGTGAGTTCAGAAAACGACATGACTAACTTTGAATCTCTGTCTCTCTGCTCAGGGTGGCCTTAGCGTGTCATCGAGCCGCCCTTTAAGGACCGCCCACAAAATCCTGCACTGAAAACTGGCAAAAAACAGCTTGAACCTCTAACTCCACATTTCAGTAATACATCATCAACAAGTCTTTTCATGTGTTTTCAGCAACTATCTTCCAACATATTTAATGTATTTTGAAAGAAATCTCAGAATTGCCTTTACACAGACTTTGAGGTTAAATCTTCAAAGCAATAGTTTGACATTTTGGGAAATGTAATATATAGTTAGAGCCAGCAGACTCACAACAGGAGGAAACAGCTACCCTGGCTCCTGTAAAGCTCGCAGATTAACAGGATTTATTGCAAATCTATTTACTTGTTTAAAAGAAAACTACAACAATTTGCCTTTTTTTGGCCACTACTAGTACCTGTGGTTCGCCAAACAGCTGCTCAGAGCCGTATAGTCAGACACACAGCAAGTGTTCGTTTTCATTACGCCGCCCATTTTTGAGGTTTTAGTAAAGACTGAACAAACAAGAGGTGGATTTTCTTGTCTTAGAGTCTATGTTTCGCTAAGCTAAGATAATGAGCTGCGGGGTTGTAGCTTTATATTTACTGTACAGACATGAAAGTGGTAACAGTCCACTCCTGTGAGACCCACAGCACCTGATTCTGCACATGTAAAAGCACAGAAAATTGGCTGTGCGTAATAACTGACTCAAAGATGACTGATTTTTTGAGGCCTCACCTGTGTCTGCCGTGCTCGGGTGGAACAGTGTGTTCGTGTAGGTGACAAACTGAAGCTGTCGGTTCAAGTTTGGCAGGAGGCCGCTTGACAGAGTCATGTGCATCTCGCCGTCACCTTTGATTTTCACCCCGTCTACCTCAGCTGCCACATTCAGCGTTCCCAGGGTGGCAGTGATGTTTACCTGTAGCGAGAGGTTGGGAGAAAAGTCCGTTTAAGAAAAGGACGGCAGATTTCTTAACTGTGTCAAAGTGAAGACATGCTGAAATACTTACTAAGTAGTGTTCTCTGGGAATGTCGTGTAAGGCCAAGCCTGCACATGATAACAACTGAGTCAAACATAACATCCTGCACATACAACAGAGCAAAACCCTTTGGAGCCTGACCACACCTAAATTATTTCCCGTCTCTTTCCTGCTCTCCTCAGGGTTCTGGGGGTCCGTCATGCCTTGGTTCCCTACCGAAGCTTCCTCACACCAGACCGATGAAGTACACGAGATCACGCTTCACTCCCAATCCTTCATTTTGTCACTAAATCATTTAAACATATCTTGTCGATTGTGTGGTGCATGCTAGTGAATTAGCTTTACAAGATGGTTTATTAGGTGAAGTAGCGGCCAATGCTTTCATTGCCTTGTTTCAAGAGCGTCTCAGAATCAATTGCATTATTACTTGGTCTTGGAGACCAGCTAAGACCACAACAAGTCAACTGGGATATCACCACTGTTTACCATTGATAGATAGCTAGATACTTTATTGATCCCGAGGGAAACTCAAGAAAAGAAATTGAGCTCTCAGCCCGCTCTCTCTACTCTCTCTGCTATTTTTACACTTCAGACAGAAGTCAAACAAATGACGGTGGAGGCGACCGAGAGGCGGTTCAGAAAGTTGTTCTGCGTTCTGTAGTTATAGAGCAAACACCTGCATGGGACAGAAAACTAAAGAGAGTCCAGGCGAGTAAAATTTATGTGAACTATTTCAGTTTTGGAATAAATTCAAATTGCTCCCAATAGCCAGGTTTAGGCTTAGGTTATTGGTTTAAGTTGTGAGTTGCACATATTCTAAAACTAACTAACAACTAATTTCTACTACTGACTATTTCTATTTCGCTGCCCTTCACGCACACTCCGAGAAAGTGATTTTGTCTATCTGGGAAGAGATGTCAGCCAGACCTACTGTAATAAAAATTGCAGAGTCCATCTGCAAAACAGCATCCAAAAGACAAGTACATGACTATAGAGTATATAAATCCTGTAATACGCTTACATTATCATCATCACCTCATCCAAAGAGATTTGGCTAAGTAGGCTATATACTCTCTGGCCTTGGTCTGGTCTCAGTCTTGAAACATTCTGGTCTTTATCTTGTCTTGGTTTAGGTGGTCTTGACTACAAGACAATCTAATTGAACAAATAATTATAAATATAACAGCGGTGTAAACATGTATCTTACCTGGGATGATGATTGTTTTCAGGGGTCGTACCTCCGCCCCCTGTGTTGGATACTGTAAGGGATTGTTAGCCTCTGCGATGATGAGAACATCTGCAGGTGTCTGCGACCTGATGGGGAAAATTCACATCAGGAAGATACCGACTGTGGTCTGCACACAGATGACTTAAAATGACATGCAGGTAGTGCCTTTCCAGTCGTTTTGTTTGCAGAAATACAGCTCATGCTTCATTAATTACGCTGCCAATACATATCATTCACCTGCTCTTCTAGAAACAGTATTTGGAAGCATTTTTACAGAGCTGCCTACCTCTTCTGGAAACTCTTGTACTCTTTGGCCCGTCTCCTCTTCATTTCCTCCAGCTCAGAGGCCTCGAAGGCAGTGTGCAGCGGGTGAGCTGACACCCGTGGGAATAAGAGCTGAGCGAAGGGCAGGTTTACTCCTCCACTCTCGCCCTCACATACACATCCATTACGTGCCAACAAGCTGGGACGGATTACCAGAGACATATAAATGGGAGGTAATCAGGTGTTCAAGCAAATTAACTTGCCTTTTATTGTAACGCTTACCTTGCCACGCCTTCCCTCACGTGAAAGGGGATGTTGCTTAATCGGTGGTCCGGTTCTGGGAGTCTCGCCTCCAGATGCCTCTCCACTATTTGCCCTGGTCGCTGCCACACATCCACTGTGGTGTAAGCTCGAGTGGGCCACGAATGGAGGAGGGCTAATACCAGCACCACAGACACCAGGATGGCGAGCAACACCGTCTTTCTCAGGGAGCGCATCCTAAAACCTGACACAAACATGGTTGCCGTAACCTGAAGAAGGCACGCTTTTGTTATTGCCTGTAATTATTTGCTTTATAATCATTATTCTGCCAGTTTTTTCGCTGCAGTTTTGGTCTTAAATACACAAAAATGGTGGTTGTACGTTTGGCACTAACGGTTTTCGAGATCGTCGTCAAAAATGGCAGGAAAATTTAACATGGCCGCTTATGAACAGAATGAGTGGGTGACATCATCGCTAGAGTGGAGAGCCACTCTCCACTCTAGCCAATGTACAAAATACATTTGTAACCTGCTCTCCTGGGTACAAATTTCACTCTACGGAAATAATTTTAACATAGACTTGTAGGAAAAGTTATCATCTCGCTGACACACACCTGCTGAAACTGTCAGACTTGTAGTTTTCGCTCTACACGCACAAATGCGTCAGGATCACCCACTGACTGCCCAATCTACTCCCATGTAAATTGAGAGGAGAAATTTCTGGAGGACAGCAGATGCACCACTTCTTTACCACTCTCCTGAAGTCACATTTTTTAACGTTAGCCCCTGAAATTCGGTATGAACATAGTAAGCAAGATGGGGATGCCTACAGTCATTTTGGTTGTTTGACACGACCTACGGTTTGGAAACGGTGGCCACTAGTTTGAGGGTTAAACTTTCAATGCTTTAGCTCTCTCTCTCATCAGTGTCAACTGACACAGACACAGAGGTGTGGTTAATTGCTCTGCTCTGATTGGTGGACTGTGGAGCTGGCTGTTAACCTTGTTGCTGGGCAGAACACGGGGCTGGAACACTCGTGTTCGTTATTTTGAGAAAGGACATTAAAGCAAGACTTGTCCTCCACTTCTTTTATTTGAGAGAATAAGTAAAAAACACATCTGTGGGTCTGATCTGCTTCACTTGAAAGGTCTGCTGGATGAGGGCCCAGAGCTCAGTCTGCTTCCTCTTTTTTATATAAGTTTGTTATTCTGGGAGTCATCGTTTCTGATTAGTACATGAGTCACTACTCGCATTGTTTTGAGCAGAGGCCGTTTCTCTGTAAATAATTCCATACCAGACCATAGCCCATATTTTGCTGCACTGTGTATTATCACAGAGTAAACACAAGGCTTGAGGTACTACTCAGAGTTTGACTGAGCTCGCTGGGCAAAGGGTGCGCTTGGTTACAATGTGTGCACCATTAGTTATTGATTCTTTAATTTGATTGAGTGAGTGACTAAAGCTCAGTGTGTTGGCTATTGGTACACTATCTGAGAAATCTTTTGGGAAAAGCCAAAATGACCCAACAAACTCCAATTGGTATAGTAATCAATTTGGGAGGGGAGAACGTCCTCACTTGGTACAACCCATGCAGAGATCTCCCTATTCCCCAACACCTGGGAGAAAGCATCAGGCACACTCAAAATTTCTTGAGAAACCTTCTAGTTACTCCTCCTGTCTACAGTTAATATAAGTGATGGGGGTCAAAATCTCTGTTTTGTGTAAAAAAAAAAAAAAATCAGTTTTAAAGATCAGCTGAAGCTAATATGAGGCTTTAGAAATCAAGGGGATGTTTTCCAAATGACAGTCCTGTGAGGATAAAACATTCCTCTGATGCTCAGCACATGGACACGTTCCAGAGAAACAGGAAGACGGAATCTCTGGCCATAAAAAGAGAGAAAACTTGGAAGCTGTCGATTTGATTGGACTAATTTTAGACTGCTGAGATCTCATGTTGTCTTTGGCTGAACTTTAAAATAAATTTTTGGAAGTTATGTAAGACAGACTTCTTGTAAATCATTGTCATGGCTCGAGAGCTGTGATGAAGCCACTTAGCAGTGCAGTGAAAACTGATGAAACATCAGCTAGATAAAAAGCTGTAGTGTAGGTATGTCTATATCTTTAACTACAAAGCAATCAGCAACACATGCACAGAATAAAAAATGTTTACACGGTCAGGGACAAAAATAAAGAGGTCTGGCACTAGAACAGAGTCTCAGACTAGCTAGTGCCACGTGTGTAAACCTGATGAAACATCTGGAAGTTGTTTTCTCATATCTTTTTTTTTTTTTTTTTTTTTTTTTATCTCTGCTACACCAATCCAAGAAGTTTCGCTTTTTAGGAAAGTTCCAGTACACACGGAGCTCCAAAGAAATCTTTCAGAGAAGGGAACAATCAATCAATCACTATCTGTACACTGATCTAATGTGACAAAACACAAATGTCCTTCAATTGTTCTAACACTAGAAATCACTGATCGAATGTGACCTCTTACTTTGGGACTTCCTTTACAAACAATGGACTATTCAGTGAGTCAGTAGTTGGCCACCATATTGAGTTTCCTGCTTTTTCAGCTGCAAACAGATGTTAAAAGAATAAAGGAAAGCACAACCTATCAACACATATCTGCATTTATGTAGATACTCTCCCTCTGGAATACATCCCTGTACACCCAATTAACAGATTCCTTAACCTGTCTTAATTTGGAGCGCTGTGTGTATGTTTAAAAATGAACAAAATATACCCAACTGCCTCTATCCAGTCAGTGAAAGGGTATCCTCTGAAGGCACCTGCATCTCCAGAAACCATGTAGATAGTCACAGAAATGAGTGAACGCCTTCCCCATCTGTAAACACAACGTAAAAGACACAATTAATAATCAAATACAGACAAAGAAGTGTACGCTGTAAACATTATTAACGCATTAAAACATGGTGCGGTGTCCATATGGTGCTACGGCAGCTGCTTCATGTAGTCTTACAGTCCCCAGGGGGAATCCTGCAGGGATTGGGGGTTGACCAAATTAGCATTATTGTGGTGAGCTGAAATAAAATCAATCAGTGCCGAGCAGCCAGTCATCTGTGCACTTAAACATCTCTCAGAGGAAGTGGTTTCCTCAGAGTGCTCCATCTTCATGTTTAATTAATAATCTACACAGAGTTAGACATATTTCATATAGCATTAGATATATTACTTATATTTACCAAACACATTTGCAGCACATTACATTTACCTCTCATTTTAGCTGTATACATTCAACAGACATGTACACAGAGCATGACATGACAAAAACAGACAGGGATCCACTGTCAGGCACCAGAAAACACATTTAAACGCGCATTTAGATGTTAAAAACAATAACAGATTGTTGTTAAAATATAACATAAGCACATGATAATGATATGATCATGTCTCCAAGATACGAGATACGAGTTATTGCTCAGCTCAGGCTATCTAACACTACACAAAACAAAGCTGTAGAATATGAGGAACGGGACGATTATAAAGGATTCATAAAAATAGCATTACTATTTAAAATATAACAAGTCAAATTTAACATGAAATGTGTCCCGTTAAGCTGATTCAACGCTACAGTCCTTACAGTGGCATTAGCCGATCCTACAGCCCTGCTTATGGATTCAAATTGTGTATTTTTTAATGATAATTAGCTGCGATGGTGAAGCCATCCTTATAAATATAACCGGGCCGTTCGTGAGAGAAGAGATTTTTTTTGTTTGTTTTTTAAATGAACCTAAAAAAAAGAGCCAAAATGGGGAAAGGGGGAAAGCTGTGGACATGCTACAGACATGGACATGGCTCCTGGGGTCCCTCCCAAAGTGCGATGACAGATTCTGGATATTAAATCACTGCATTTTAATTCTTCTCAGCATAATCATCTATCCTGAAAAACCGGCGAGCATAAATGACTGGCTGCAGATATATCACGATCTTTCAGACAGGCCTATTAGCCTACCTTGTCGTGAATAAGACTGCGGGGGGGATCATGCTCACAGAGCTCTCGATTAAATTCCTAATTCTGAAACACGTCTAATCCAAATCAAATTTCGTTTTTCCAATTAGCCAACTTGGCTCCAAAATTGTTCACATTTTTCCTTTCTTCTCATGAACCCGTCATGTCCACCCAGAAATGGAGAAAAACGTCCAAAAAAACAGACAGGCCTATTGTTGTTAAAATCATATAAACAGGGAGCTCACCTCAGTTTTCAAAGACGCACAGTGTAAACTGGATTCACCTCCCCGCCTGCACGGAGGTCGTCCTTCTTAATGAATTTGTTCCTCCTCGGTGTTGCAAATTGGATTCGATGTGGAAAAACGGAGCAGCCAGGAGACAAATGAAGCGGCCGCGCATCGCAGCACTGCAGGCTGTGGACGGACGCTCCCCCTGCAGCAGCGGCAGCAGCAGCAGCGGCACATCGGAGAGCGGAGAGAGCGCACCGCACCTCCTCAACGCAACACCCAGCGGTCAATCAGCAGCATCGCGGAGCTCCGGCATGAGATCATGCAACATATATCACACTTCACGAACTACACATGGAAACCCATGCATTGTGTTTTACTCGTGTCCCAACAACCTCATCTGCTCCTATATCTCAACAATAGTGCGTGCATCTGTGTGTATAGATGGCTGGGTGTGGACGAGTGTGCGCATATGTGTTTGGTGCGTGTGTGTATATGTGTGTGTGTGGGAATGCATGTTTTAAAGGAGGATGCTGCACATTTGTTGTGGATATTGGGCTGAAGAAGTCTGTAGTTATATACTTGTAAAATGTGGGCGTTAGAAATACCAGAACACAGTAGTCTTATTAAATAGCAAAACAACTAGCTTCATCGTAATTGGGTGAAATTGACCCGTGACACGCCTTTTAAGAGGCGCCTCGCCCCTGCACTGATGTGCTAGTTTATTTTAAAGCTAAACAAACGTCCACCTGTGCGCTGTTTAATGATAATTTCAGCTAGAGCCCGCCCATTCACTCTGTGCCGGTGTCACAAACTAATACACCCCAGCGCAGAGAAAAACCAGCCAATCGGAGAGCGGCGCTTCTCGCCTCGACCAATCAGGTGCCACCATGTCAGACGTTGAGAGTGTGTGTTGTTGCTGTCAGACAAATGGGGCTATGAGGAGACAGTTAATCATGGCTGCTTCCTCGGTGCGGTGGCTAAAACGTTTGTACGTTTTCTTGTTGATATGTCCCCTCTGTGTCCCGGCCTTCTTGAATTTAGAGGAGCTGAATGAGATGAAATACGGGATTCAAATTCTCCCCGATCCCGTCATCCTGGGGCAGGTGAGTGAGGCTGTTTGGGAGGCCAACGGTTAGCTTGCTAAGTAGGCTACTGTTAGCTGTCTTTCTTTTTTTTAATGTCACCGGCGCTTTTAAGGAGTAAACTGTCTCTTAGCGAGGCGAGAAACTCTATTTTAAACGCACGGCTTGTTTATAAGTTACACCAAGAAGGCTTGAAGTTCTTTCCATGTGACCTACGCAGCGGCTATCTGTGACAGCTGGCACAACAACAACAACACAGCTTCCTCAGTCTGTCCTTGCTGGTTTGAACTACTTGAGATTGTAAATAACAAACCACGAGGGCAGTGACAAAACCTGCTTAGTAAGGCTTTAAACGCTCTTTAAACACGGTGCTGATGTACAGCATTGTTCAAGGTTCAAAGGTTCATCTTTATTACCCCCGAGGGGCAGTTTGTTGTGCAGCAGCACATGTGACATAAATAACACACACACACATATATATATATATATACAGTGCTGCTCAAAAGTTGGTGGCTAAATGGACCAATAACATCAGAGACGTTTAGGGACAAAATTGTGCATCAGTTCACTTTAGTCCTACACAGGTCAACTCATACAGGTCAGTCACATCAGGCGAGGGCTCAGAGAGGAGCGTAGTGACAGCACATTTGTCTGAAGTCATCTAAAAGCAATTTGAGCTTCATCGTTCCAACGTGAGGCTGATCATCTACAAATGGAGAGCACAAGTCCGCCTGGGTGTGGACGACCTTCTAAAATATCGGCAAGAGACACGAGAACATTGGAAATAGCAAATATCCTCCAAAGCAGATGTGAGAGACGAGATGAGTCACTACAAGAAACCGCTCGGTCGAGGTTAGGAGTTGCAATATCCTATGACCTGAAGGGGTTCACATACTTTTGCAAACTTTTTAAAAATAAAGAATGACGATATAACCATTTCTTTTCTTTGAGTCCATTATTTGGAACGTCAGGATTGTGAATAGGGGTTTAACTTCACATTAAATAAGGTTATTTTAGTATTTTTTACAAAAAAATCAAACAAGTTGCTGTAGCATTCACAAACTTTTGAGCAGCACTGTACAACAAAGGTAACCGTAAAGGACAAAATAAATACATGCCACATAAAGGTTCTACGTCTCACATTGTGTTGTTAAAAAAGCTTATAGCAACAGGAACAAAAAAGTATTTGAGTCTGCTTGTTCTGCATTTAGGCAGACAGAGTCTGCGGCCAGACGGCAACTACATGAAGCAGCCGTTCAGGGATTGACTCGATTGATGAATTATGTCGTCACACATGAAGATGCTGCAGTTTTCATTGACAGTGTTTCTCCTTTTAGACCAAGACAGAGGAGGTTATGATGGTGTCCAGCAAGTACAAGCAACTGTACGAGTGTCGACTTCCAGCCCAGGCTGTCCGGTTTCATCAGGATCCTGCCTCCGAGCCGGACTCACAAGGGTACACCGGGCCTGACATCCCAGACCTACTCAGTCCAATGCACGACGCCCAGTGTCTAGTGAAGGTTAGTTCACTGGATGATCCAATAGTCAAATACATATGCTGTTTAGAAAATAGTCAACCGTGTATCTATCCAAGGTAGAGCTGATTTTAATGCAGACTGTATCACACTGACTGCACCTTGCTTTGGATTCAAACAGCCAAATAGACGTGTGATTGCACTAAAAACACATTCATCTGATCACCCAAGCCACATTTGATGTGAATATTGTGTGAGGCTTAGTATGACTCATTATGGCAAAGTACAAGTTTCCACTAGGCCAGTGTCAGTTCTTTGTGTTTTTTGATCCAAGCACATCTCTTCCTCCTCTTCCTATTGCCATAATATAGATTATTGCATAGTTGTGTAGGGCTATAAGTGGCACGGTGGTGCAGTGATTATCACTGTCGCCTCACAGCAAGAAGGTTCCTGGTTCGAGCCTCAAATCTTCCTTCTACACTCCAAATACACTCACTAACTAAATTGACCGTGAAATGATTTGCATCAAGACCTCTGGGGGAAACCCTGTAGTCTGATTATAACTAATTAATATAATTATAACTAATTGCAGCCTGGATTTGTTCCTGCTATTACACTCAGTCATCATACTGGCGTTTAATAATTGGAAACAGGTTATGGTTAAAAAAATAATAGTTTAGTGTTTCCCAAGTGAAAGAAAAAACAAACAGGAGCTTGTTTTGATCGCAGGTGTGAGTCAACGGCTGCTTGCGATTTCATTTTTTGTTGTCTGGACTCTTAATATGTGCCTGCCACTTTTCAATCATCCCAATCATCGATCAACAACCAAACAAGTGGACAACACGTTGTTTTAAGGCTTCCTTCTGGGGCTTAACTTGTTCAAAAGCATATCAAATGTGTACAAGCTGTTTTGAGTGTGTGATTGTTGATGTCTCAGTCGTTGACTATACATTGCCAACATTTGCCGTCTCTGTTTCCTGCAGACAAAGGACTGGTGGACGTATGAGTTCTGTCATGGTCAGCATATCAGACAGTACCACCTTGAAGGTAAGAGCCCACCTCTGAGTTTTTCATCATTTTTTCATGGCAACCCCTTTGACACGAGTTGTTCCTCTCTCCCCAGACACAGAAATCAAAGGAGACATTCTCTTCCTCGGTCACTATGAATCTGAATTTGATTGGAGCAATGAAACGGCAAAGGTAAAGCTGCTGTTTATTTACTTGTTTCATCTGTTACGGCACAGAAAAAAACGTCTGTCAGTCTTTAAGCTGCAAAAAAAAAAAGAGAAAAACATCTTTTCTGTTTAATTCCCAGGCCTCCAAACAGCACAGACTGAAGCGCTACCACAGTCAGAGCTATGTGAATGGCTCCAAGTGTGACCTAAATGGAAATCCCAGAGAGACTGAAGTCCGGGTGAGATATTGGATGTATCTGTAATCCATGCTGCCTGAGTGGGCTTGTCTTGCTTTATCTAAGTTTGACATTTGAAACCAGTTCAAATCCTGCAGATCCTTTTTAAAACACACCAAGACAATTTTTACTTGTATTATTTCCAGTTTGTTTGTGAAGAAGGCTCGGGTGACTACATCGCCCGAGTGGATGAGCCTCAGTCGTGCCGCTATGTGCTGACAGTTCATACCAGTCGTACCTGCCAGCATCCATTCCTTCGGCCACCATCCACTGCCAAGCCCCAGGGCATCGTGTGCCAGCCGGCACTAAGTGCTCAACAGTATATGGATTACGTCAAGGCCCAAGTCTGTGAGTTAACGAAAAAAAAAGGAAGATCGCTGTGATACAGCATTTCCAGAGAATCATGCTTCATTACTTTGTCTAATTTTAACAGTAGGAAAATGCGTGACATGATCTTTCTTTTCTTCTCTCTCTCTGTTCTCAGCGGATACAAAGCGTAAAGTAGAGCAGATCTCAGAGGAGCTGAGGACTCTTGATGAGATGTTGGCTGGTAATGAAGGGGCAGATGGAGCAGTGGAAGTGACAGCAGACGCCACATCACCTGCACAAAGTGATGACCCGAATCAGGCGGACAGAAAAGGTGCAGTTTTTTTTTTTTCACACTTAAGACGCAAATGACCTTCAAAGCATTGTAGTAATTTGTCACGGCAATAAATAAAAATATCCACCGGACTCGTCTTCCCTCATGTGAGATGGACACGCGAGTGACACGGACGCCCGTCGCTTTTGTTTTGACACAGATACTGCTGTTTCTGGGGATGCCAGGTCAGAGGAGGCAGAAGATTCTGACTTCTGGGAGGGAGTGACAAAGCCGGGGAGTTCAAAAACAGCCTCCTCGGCTCAACAGGAGAATCAGGTATAAAAATATGTTTTGCATTTTAATAAGAGCGCTTCTCTGGACTATCGACTGACTGTTTGAGTTGTTTTAACCGGACAAGCTGGACAGGGTCATTGTTGTTTTTCTTCACAGTATATACAGTTGTATATATTTATCAGAAGTGTAATTTTACTAGCTTGTTATGTATACATATTATGCCAGATCCGTACGTCCAGTAAGTGTAGGTGTCACTTTCCCTCTAACCTTTTTTCCTCCCACGCACAGGCAGCAGATGAAGGCTATAATCCACTTACAGACAATGAAGTTATAGATGATGGTGATGAAGGTACTGCAATTTTCTGCTCTTGTCTTTCTTATCACAGACACACAAACACACACACACACACACACACGAGGCAGCTGATTTAGGAAACAGGGTTAGGTTAGTCATTATGGAGTACATCATGGTTTATTTCTTTTTTGTGTCATTGTTTTGTGTTTGACTTCTTTTAAATGAATGTGTTTCAGTTGAAAAATTCAACTTTAAAATCATCACCGACCCAGCGGACCTGAGGAAATTTGTCCAACATCTCAAAGAGAGCAACAGGAAGGTCGGCACTTGCCAAGATTATTGTGATACTTTGATTTTCCACCTTATGTATGGGTGTTCCAATTCAATGCAGCATTTCTTTTGTTTGTAGAAAGCACAAATCCAAGCCAAAAGTCGAGGAGAGAAACCACATAACGACAGAGTAACAGAGAAGCTTGTTGAGGAAGAGAACAACGAAGATGAGCGCCTGCTGCAGGAGTTTGAGGATGAGATCTCCGACCTCACAGTATCCTCAGACAAGATTGAAGAAATAAAGGATGAAATGCAGAAGGAGTTTGATAACATCATAAATGAGGTTTCAACACGAAGATGAATCTATAGCACTCCTATATATTCAAATGTTATTATGCAGATTTGACACAATGAACTAAATGAATGAACTGGTTTCTCTCTGTGTTCTAGGCCCAGCAGGAATTAGAGACAGAAGGTCTGAAAGGGGAGTTTGATCGCACTCAAGCAACACAGACACTGGAGACGACACTGGACAAGCTACTTGATCATTTCAAGGACAAAGATGCCCAGGACCCCGAGCAGGAAACGGCGGGAGTTCAAAGAGCCAGCGACCCGACCAGGGGCAGCCCCAGCCTGGCTCCAAAGCAGCCAGGTAACCAGGCAGTCCTTCCCCTCAGTTCATATCCATATGCTCTGTGTCCGCCTCCATCATCGTCATATCTCATCCATATGTGCAGTGGATGTTTGTTGTGACATCTTTCATCCCAGAATAGATCCACACATGGAGTTAGTTTGATGCAAATATCCAGAGAATTTCTGTTTTCAGATTGCAATTACATTTTTTTGGTTAGTTAGTAGCCTTTCCTCTGCTGCCATTGATGTAATTATGTCGAACTTCGCATAATTGAAGTCTATGACAATGCACAAATGTAATGCTTGTAAGACTCACACATTCTTGGCCTCCTCCATCCTGTGGCCCTGTTGATTGGTTTTTTGAGGTGAACTGTGTTGTTTGTCCCTCTTTTGTCTCGTCAACCCAGACCAAGCGGCTGACGACCATGTTAAGATCAAAATTACTAAGTATAAGACGGGCAGCAGCCCTGAGGGGGAGGTCAAAGTTCAGGAGATGGGCGAAGGAGACCCCGAGTGGCAGCACATAAAGGACGTGGTTAAAGAACAGCTAGAGAAAGCAGGACTGAAGGCAGAAGGTATGAGGGGGGAGTGCCCGAAACACTCACGGCCTTTTCTCTCTTCCATCTGTGTTCTTGAGCATATAGTGTGCTTCTCTTCTCATCTCTGTCAGAACACATACAGCTTTCAGATATTCAACTGTTTAGTTGTTTAACAGATGGCACAATAGTGCCAGTAGTATAAAGAGTTTCCTACAGTAAATATGCTTTGACCAAAATTAGCAGCTGAACTTTAGACCAGGGATCCATTTAGTCATTTTTATTTAACAGAATTGAACAATTAAAGATCATGGTAGAAAAAAAAAACAGCAGTTAGCTGAAGTTTATTTTAACAACAGGCAAACGGAAGGTGTGTCGTCCATGTCTTTCTTTTCCATCCCCTGTTGTCCTCTTACCATTCTTCATTCCAACTATTTATTGTCTTTAACGTGTTTAACAGGTTTTCTTACATGTGTTTAATCGGGCAAGCGTGCCTTTTCCCTCTTTGTTTGTTTGTTTGTTCTGTTCAGGTAAAATTGAGGTGAAGATCTTGACACGGAAAAATGCAGAGGAGGCAGGTGATCAGTGGCTGACTGAAGAAGATACAAAGTCCTTCAGGGAGCTCCTCATTAATCTCCTGGTAATTTAAGAAGTGAATCACTGTTACGCTTTGTTGCTGCTGTGTGCTGTAGACTTTTCTTCTCATGTGGTTTTATTGTATTGCCAAGACACATTCCTCTACCATCATAAAAAAAACAGTTTTTATAAGGTTAAACATCGACCTGCAAGGAAAAGAAGCAGATGTGCTATTCAACACTTTTCAATGAGTGTGATTCATCTACCAACTATATTGACTACAAGACAATGTCAGGATCTGGGTTGCTTTTCACTTTCCTATCTAGAAAACATGAATATCATGTATATTAAACGTGTGTCTGCATGTTTTGTTCTCGGCATTCAGCATGTTAAGTGTGTGGTCGTTTGTTAAATCCATCCCTTTTTGTTTCATCTTACAGACTGGAGGCACAGAAGAGGTTGACAAAGAACAAAAGAGGCAACAGGAGTTGGAGAACAACTATAGGTTTGTGTGGGGAGAGTCCCAGGAGGAATCCCAGTCGTCCAGCACTTCTGACTCGGACGACGTGGACATATGAGCTCAATCTGTGCACGCTTTCATGACAATGAACTCCTGTGGAGACCGGCGGGGTGAGGGACTCTGAAGTGCACCCCGCGAATTTGAATAAGAGCCCACATGATTAAATTACTGCTGTTAAGCCTGGCAGATAATACTGACTCACCTGTTTGCACATTCAGAAGACGTGTCCGTGTGTCTTGAATAGGCAATGTGTGTCTTTATTAGGCATCAGTCGTGTTGCGATGATGAAACAGCAACATCTCAGCTGTACATGAGCAGGTGAAGTTATGCATTTTCCCCTTTTTGATGGGATTCTGTTTTGATAGATGGCTAGGAGCAGCCGCGTGATGTACAATATGTACCTTTTTTTTTTTCATTAATATTTCAGTGAATTTTACTGAATGTTTGAATCTAGTTCTGAGGTTTGTCATCAGCACACTGTGTCCATAGTTAAATTATTACTTACTGGTGCATTTGTCTTATTCAAACAAGTCCTTACATTGAAGCGACACACTGAAGGGACTGTGCATGCCTCACCAGACTGGATAAGGATTTGTGCAGGTTGTTTAATTTACTGTTTACTCAAAAGTATGATTGTGTCTGCATATGGAATAACAAAGGGCAAATACCAGAGGGTTCACATTTCAGTCCCCGCTTATCTTTAAAATGTCTCACACACTGCGTTTGATGATAAGATTCGTCAGTAAACACAACTGTAGAGTACAGACGTGTTTGCACACATGCTGTGGCACTTTATATTTTTTAGAAAAGTTTGTGTAAACTCCTAATTTTAACACTGTTCTACAAATATTTTGTTTTCCCTTGGGTTGTCGTACTTTTTGAAGGGATTCAAAAGAATATAGGAAGATGGATCTATAAAGTGTGTACTTCTGTTCCTCACAAGAGCTTCCCCTATATTTAATGTACCTGAAGTTTGCAACAAAGGATGCTACAGTGTCAATCAGATTCAGTGTACCAAAACTTTTCTAAGGATCCTTCACAGGCAAAAGGGCTGACTTTGTACAGTTTGTGAATAATTGTGGCCACAGCTCAACATGTACATAATTATTGCATAAATATGTTTTTTGAATTGATTTGTTGTAAATTAGCACAAATTAAGAGGGACTTGAGTTACCTGAGTAAACATGTTAAAATTTGTGACTATTCAATCGTGTATATGAAACTTAATTTCATTGTGGGATATCTACAAACTCTCAGACACATGATTGAGGCATTGGTTTCTAAAGAAGACAGCGTCCAGAGCGGCAGGGGAAAAACAACAACTTGGTATTGTGGATGTATAATTACATAAAGCATATATTTAGCCAGTCAGCAATCTTTGGGCGTAACTGTATCACAAAGCCGACTAATCTTTTTCATGTTGAGCTGTTGTGAAGTGTGTGTTTTGGTGTGCCTGGACGCGTGTTTGTGGTTTAGTGTTTCAACAACAAAGCTTGCCTTGATTCACTAGTCTGTGTGGTACCTCAAGAGAGATGTTAGTGGATTTAAAACAGAGGCGACGCATCCACTGACACACGAGCAAACACTCACTAACTGACCCTGGACCTCTTAGAACCTGATTCTGGGATCCATTCATCCAGATTCACTCACACTGTCAGACGAGATGACCCCAACTGCTCGGCCATGTTCCTTCTGCCCATAAAATGTTCTTGTGGCCTTGTCCATAGTTTACTAGATCGTAAAGTGAAAACATTGACTTTAGACATAAACATGTTTTCACGCTTTACCAAGATACTGCCTGAAGAACAGTCGAGTATGAGTATATTTTGTTAAAAAGTGATATATATCTCACAAAATAATTTTTAGAGAATGAATTGAAGCGTTTACTTACTATACTACTTTTTATTGTCATTGTTTTAATGACAATATAACCAAATCTAAGCCAATCAGGCATGCACAAATCTAAAGACCAACTCTTCCTTTTTTTTTCCCCACATCTGGAGTCAGATAACAAAGAATAAACTGTATGGAAAACTTGCATGAAGTTGATACAAATCTTAACCTACACACCGGACCTTTATTTTCTGTTGGGCTGCAGCGTCTGGACGTTTGAGCTTTTATTTTGAAATACTTAACCGGATGTCGCCGTTTTTTCGGGAGGGAAGGCTGCAGTCACAAGTTTAGGTGTGTAGTAGTTCAAGCGGCGCTGTGGCTCAGTTTTATATCAGCTTTTTTTCTTTTTTTTTAGCCTGTTTCTTCATTTTAATTACGCTGTTTCGGGGTTTTTCTGCCCCGTCAGTTAGCTCCTCTGGTCGGTTTCCGTTAGCTATGACGACGCGACAGGAAGCGTCGCTAACTTAGCAGCACTGAAGTTAACGTTAGCGATCAAATAACGGGAGCAGCTACACAGTTAGCTGAACGCTGTTTGTCTGAACACGTAGGCCAGGAGACAGTTATTACGGAGCACTTTAATTATTTATTATTCCGGCTATTATTTAGTTCAAATCTGCTTTACACCCTCGATATATATGTATAAATTTTTTAAAACCGCGTTAACGGTTAGCGACGTCTTTTTAGTGCGGCTAGCCGAGCTAAGTTAGTGTCCGAGAGGAGCTCGTCGTGGTCAGCTCGGCTCTCGCTTCTCAAAGTACAAAAGTTTCAAAGATGTTCCCCGTTATGATGAAGTAGCTGCCGTGCAAACGAGCTGCTATGGTGTCTGCGAAACCGCTGGTGAGTAAACCACACCTTTAAACGGGGAGTGACACTTAGCACTTTGTCATGAGAGGGAGAGAGAGAGAGGGCTGCTTGAAGTTAACAGCTCGCCACTGTCGCGTCTTGAAAGTGAAACACACTCACTCTCTCTCTCTCTCCCTTTCTTTCCCCGTGTCTTAATTCAAGCACCTACCGAGTTGAACGACCCACGGTGAGACGCCCGGTTCAGCATGAAGGCCCTCGGATCCAGATTCTCCTTCTATGCGGGCTTCGTGGTGGGAACCTTCACACTGTACGTGTTTCTGCGGCAAGTGTGGTTTGAGAGGACTCTGCCAGCACAACAGCAGGCCACCAGCCCGGACAGACCGCACGAAGCGGAGGAAGACAAGGTCTGGAAGAAGGAGAGGTCTGCTCTCTTCAACCTGGACCACCCTCACCATACAGGTGCGTCCACACGCTGTCCAAGAAGATGTTCGTGTAAACTCATTGTTTTGAAAGTTGCATTTTGGCTTCTGACGCTCACACAGGAAGCTCAGACTCGTGAAACTTGAAAAGTGACAGTGTTAAGAGTGAAGCTCCCCCATGAACTGAAGTCCACAAGAGGAGGGTCACTTCAACTCTTGCTGTCTAACATATGGTCAGAGTCTCACATTTGCTTAAGAGACCTCTGTCGCGTCTAAATATGTACGAGCTTAAACCGGTTTGATTTTCTTCAAACGGCATTTTCCACAAGAAGCAGCTCGCAGCTCACATTTGGTGGCTACAACACACTCTGCACACTGTCTTCACACAGCTCACGTACGTTGCTGAAACGTTAGATAAACGTTGAACCACCCTTGTGTCCCCCGTCAGAAGGCTGCTGCACTAGGCTCGCATTCAAACAGTGCGGCGCCGGGTGAGTTGCTGAGGGTGTGTCTGTATGCGCCGAAACGTAACCACGGCGACATAGTCAGGGAATAACTTTTTATTTCACTCACTATAACCAACTTTACCGAGGCTGGTGCTCGCTCACTCTCGTTGTCCGTCTCCCACGCTGTCAGACAGAAATCGGACACTCCGGGCCGGACTGCCAAGATGGCAGCAGCATGACCCAAATCATAGATGCAAATCTGCTCTGTCCCTGGAAGTGAAGGCGTTATTCCTCCCTTTGCTCGTGTAGAACAAACATGAACGGGAACATGAACAGATAACGCAATCTGCCGGTGTTGATTTTGCATGTGTGTGACTGTATTCCTACACGTTCTTACACTGGATCAGATATACTCAGCTCCTTTTTTGAAGTTTGCCTTTTTATTTCCTCGGGATCATTTTTGTCTTCAGCTGTTGTTATTCAGCTGGACTTTGTGTTTTGGTCAGGTGTGGCCATTTTAACATCAAGTGCTATCAGTGCATTTGCATGCACTTGTCTAACCTCACTCTGCTTTCTCCAGTAACTTTGTTTGTTAAATGTCTCGTAAATGTGAAACCGGTTTTCTGTAGTTCAGGGAAAGACGGCAAATTGTGAAACTTCCTTGTGCAGTCAGTACACATACACACAGCCAAGAGGAAGTAAAGTCCCTGCTCCAAAGTAAAGTCAGCTCTACCTGTGTCTGCCTGTCCTCACTGCCTGCAGCAATAGCATGGTGTCCGCACGGTATTAAAAAGTATTAAAAGGTAGTAAATCAACTTCAAGTGAAAATGAAGGCCCCATTTATTAAATGTCTGATTAAGAATAGCATTTGATTTGTTGTAAGTTTGTTTGTTAAAGGTTCAGCATTTATTACATAGGCTGTCACAGCGATTTCACAGCGGCCATTTATGAGATCAGCGTGTATCCGAGGAGTGGGGTGATGTTTTCATTGGCAGATTGTCGCACAGCCGGTGGTATTGTTTATGACCCACACCAAGTTGGGATCTAAACATGGAGCGTCAGCTCTAAAGTTCAGCTGCTTAGCTCGGACTCGTCACAGAGATGTGACGTCATTTTGAGACTCGGTTTGTAAAGTTTAGTCGGCATGTGAGAACGAACATGTGACAGCAGACAACAGAGTCTACTGTTGTGTGCTACGTGTGTGAAACGACGACTCTTCTCTGGACTTTGTCCGGACATTATCGTGTAAAATCGGCATTTGTGTCGCTCCCTCTCCTCCAGCATCGTGAGTTGCCGTGGTTATGTTTAGTGTGACGGTACAACATCACGGAATACCGAAAAAGTTCTGTTCGGTTGACTGACAGCTTGATGGGAGAGCGGCCATTAATATTAAATTTCTGTGCTGCTGTCCAGTACACCGCTCCAACCACCAGTCAAACTTCCACTGCAGCCATCGCTTCGACTCTGAAGGTCGATTTGGATGACTTAATGTTAATTACTGAGGGATCGGCAGTAACAGCGCACGTGCCGTCCCATTTATCAATCCTGTTTTTGCTACAGGACTAGAGGCAAGTTAGGTTGAGGTTTTAAAAAATATTTAGAAGGTATTAAATGGTATTAAGTGGTTTTAGGTTTAACCTCAGGATTCCCGCATAGACACAGACACACACAGTACAAAAAGAAAGCAAACAACATATAAACACTACTACATTTAAAATAAAGCATGTTTTCGTGTGGAGAAATCTGATCCTTGAAGTGCTTTACAGTAAGAAGGTTACCGCAGCGCACATGAAATCGTTCTTCTGGTTTCTCTGAGTAATCTGTTTTAGTGTTTTATCGCTATAGCACAAATAAAATATACCACAAAGTGCTTCACAATAAATCACCATCAAAAACGTGTCTCATTAATATTTTATTCAGTCATCTTCTCTTAAAAACAACCAAATGTAACGAGAAACAAAGTGCCCTGGCTGTCATGTCAACCCTTTTTCTTGAACGGGATCAGTATTTTTTTTTTTTTAATTTACTTTTAAAACTTTTAAAATGGTCATGACATTGATTTATTTCATCAAAATGTACAATAGTCAGACTGTAACCAGTCTGTTAACATAAGTCTAAGCCATACATGGCTGTTACAGTAAACAGGAAATCCCCAGCAGTGCTGCACAAATTATTTTTACATTACACGTGGGTGATGAAGCAACATTTAATAAGTGACTCCTCCTAAGAGAAATGTATTCAGGGTGTTTATATATATCACGCTTTGCTTGGGACAAAAAGTAAACATGACACGACATGACAGAGCACTCTGCTGTCTTTGCTGTGATAAGCCATTTTCACTGTGCGGCGCTGACAGAGTCTCTGACCAAAATATTCTTTGGATCATCGCGGAGCGAGGTGTTTTTTAGCTGCACCACGTTCTCTGTGTGAATACCACAGATGTATTTACGAGGAAAAGAAAAGCGCGATTAGCGGCCAATTAGCAGTGACTTATTGCAGAACTCTCGCTTCCCAAGCGTTACATACCGCACTGCTATGCCATTGCTTAATCTGCTGCAGAGACCAAAATTGGGCGTGTAGCAAGTCGACATCCAGATGTTGAGATTCTTGCATGAAATGTTTTTATCCCCTCACATTCTGACGTCTCTCTGTCTTCTCTCAACTGACTGTTGTTCATTGCATAGAAAAGAATAAAACATTTGTACAACATTCCCACTACATATCCAATATTTACCTGAGCAAGTGAAGTGTGCTGCCTCCTGTTTTTATAATGTACCTGCCCGTGTTTATCTTAAATCCATCCACCTAAGTACCAGGGAACTGTTACTGTTGTATTCTTCCCTGTTGGAGTTATGTGTGCATATCTCCTTACCAGGTGAGGACAGCCGTATGGCCGATGAACTATACAAGAAGGTGCGTATTCTTTGCTGGGTGATGACCGGGCCCAACAACCTGGAGAAGAAGGCTCGGCATGTGAAGTCCACGTGGAGTCGCCACTGCAATATTGTGGTCTTCATGAGCTCCGTGAAGGACCCCGACTTCCCCACGGTGGGCTTGGGTACCAAGGAGGGTCGGGACCAGCTGTACTGGAAAACAATCCGGGCCTACCATTATGCCTATGAGCATCACGCCCACGAGGCCGACTGGTTCCTCAAGGCGGACGACGACACCTACGTGATCGTGGACAACCTGCGGTGGGTTCTTGCAAACCACACGCCGGACGAGCCGATTTACTTCGGGCGAAGATTCAAGCCCTACACGAAGCAAGGCTACATGAGCGGCGGTGCGGGATACGTGTTGAGCAGAGAGGCTCTGCGGCGGTTCGTAGAAGGATTTAAAACCAAACAGTGCACGCACACTACCTCTGTAGAGGACCTCGCGATGGGACAATGCATGGAGAAAGTCGGGGTGCTGGCAGGGGACTCCAGAGACACTACACACAGGGAGACATTTCACCCGTTTGTGCCGGAGCAGCACCTCACCTCCAAGTTCCCCAAGAGCTTCTGGTATTGGAGCTACTGCTACTACCCCATCTCAGAGGTAAGCGGAGCCAACAGTGTATGTCTGAAATGTCATTTGCATATTCACTGAGATTTCCCCCTTTTTTTTGTTGTCAAACTGGTAGAGCCAGAAGAGCTTTGCAAGCTAAAGAGCAGTGACAGGTGAATCAGATTCCCGAGAGAGAAATGCAAATGTTTTTACCGCCCACTCATAATGTTGTTTTCTGCGTAATGTAGCATAACGACATGCTGTTATTGTTTTTCTTCAGGGTCCAAACTGCTGCTCGGACGTGTCGGTGTCGTTCCACTACGTAGACGCTTTACATATGTATATATTGGAGTACTACACCTATCACCTGCGTGCCTTTGGCTACAGATACCGTTACCAGCCGCCCGCTCCACAAGGCTACATTATAGAGCAGTTCATTTCACGGGACGCCGCAGAAGGAAAAAAAGAGACGGCTTCTCAGGAGAAAAGACGAGGAGAGGGGGACGATCTGTCCAGGACTGGCAAAAAAAAGGATGCGGATCCTCCCCCTGCAGCTGGTGAAGACCTTCCTGCTGCTCCAGCTGGCAAATAACTGTAGGACTGTGAAGTTGCGTATGATGGGAACTAACCGATCATTAGGTAGGAGGGGGTGTGTGATTTGTTTGTTTATTCGTTCTGATAATCTTGACTATTTTTATTTCTACAAAAGTAGAAAAGCGGTCCACTTTAATTTGAAATGTACTCACGTGTGAGTGGGGATGTTTCAGATCACATTCATGACTTTTATTCTTGTTTTTCAGGTTTGTTCAGTGGCTTTTACAACCGCGTGTCTTCTTTTAAATGCATTTATTTGAAAACTAACTAAAGCACCTTTTTTAATCCATGTCGACCTTGTGTGGGAAGTATTTTCCAGAGGCAGGTAAATTTGATTTTCTTGATTATATAGGCCCAGTAAAACCACTCTGCAGCGAGGTAGTTATTATTCCTTTTTACGTGGCCTGTTCAAGGCAGGATTTCTTCCCCCTCACTGGCCTGTATGAAGACTGATTGTGGGTCATTGTTGTTCCACCTCTGAGCTGACAGCAGAGGTAGAAACAGAGGACATGCATGTGCGGTACAGAGAGAGAAGACATGCGTCAGAAAGTGACCAGAGGAAGGTGAAAAGTGAAGTTTTTAGTGTAAATCTAAAGTATAGGTCACCTCATTTTTCAGTGAAAAACGCTGCAGCTTCTCAAGACCAAAGTAAAGCTCCAGTATGTTGTTACCCGACACTGGAAAAGCGATCAGCTTGGCCTGCGTTGAGCCTCTTTTGCTTCCCACCAGCACGCTGGTCTTGTTTGACTTCATTTCACACATAGACAACTATGTGCCTTGGAGGCCAGAGAGACCCAATTTTAGTGTCTTGAACTGATTTTTTTTTTTTGTGCGTGAATGCGACCAAGATGTTACATGTTCTGCGTAAAGGATAAAACTCTTTTTTATTTAGTCGTATACTGCAGTAGCTCTTAGATCATTTTATTTAAATAAGCGCTGCAACTACTTATCTTCATTACTGATTAATCCACTGATTATTCCTCAGTTAATTGACCAGTCGTTTGCCCTTGAAAAGATTGTGTAAGGAGGTGAAGTCTTCAAATAGCTCAGCAAAGAGTCAAAACACAAGAATGAGACGCTGGACCTGGAAAGATAAACAACACACTGACTGGCCGCTTCATTAGGTGCGCTTGAACAAACCCAACACAGCAACTCTGCCATAAATTCAGCTTTTATGAAGCTTCTGTTTAACTATCGTGTTCACTATTGAGGTTGACGTATGCCGTACTGTTAAACTGGGCGGCATTGCATTGAGCGGTGTTTGAAATATTATGTCCACACTATTTACATAAACGAGGGCCAAAATACCAGAAACACCCTTTAATGTTGTGCTCTCCTGTTCAACAACAACCCCGCTAAGACCTCAACAATAAACATAATCCCTCCATTATTACCTCTCTGACAGTGACACGTTGTAAGAGTCGTGAAACGGTGGCAGACTTGTTGCGTTGGACTGTAAGTATACTTCATGAAGTGGTCGTTGTCATTGTGGCATCCGGTTGATTTCCTGACTTATGATTTCAGCTTTATAAATGACATCGTCGTCGGCCTTTGTTTAAGTACTGTGAAATATTTTTGCCCCAGAAATGATGCTGCATGTGATTACAGTCTCAGCAGCCTTAATAAAGTCGAAGTGGAATGGACAACGGTAGATATATCACACCTTTACCTTTCCAAAACTTTATGTCAACCAAAAATAATGTTTTTGGAGGTTGTAGCATCATCAGAGGAAGTACGGATTAGACTTAGCGGTGAATCAAGGGGCGGACGTATAAATTACTTTTCTCTTAATGTCTCAATAGATCAGTTGTGACACCAGTGTCTACGGCAAAATGACCGGCTTTCATTGCGACTCACCTGTCGTAACAAAAGTGAATGATCTGCCGTTACTAAACATACAACAGCCTTAAACTTTGCCACTGTACAAACAAGTGCTCATGGGTGTGGACTCCTTCTGTTCTATGGCACAGGTCTGTATACTTACCCAAAACAGGCACTGGATTCACACCGCTGCCCTTCATTGTTCCCCAGTGGACCCATTAGCTTTGTGCCTTTTGTAAGATGAGATTGTATGAGCTGTCAGCTGCACACATGACTTTGCACTGTGACATTACCACGATGAGAGCGATGCTTTCCGATGATGACGATTTTATTGAATCCCTAAGATGTAATGAGTTTGGCCTTTGGCTTGTTCAGGGCGGTGTTTGATTTCTTTTATATAGTTTTAGCTCCTATAATGTTTTAGGTTTATTTTTTTCCCCAATCCTTTGTGGGCCAGACTTTATCCTTTTTTAAAAAGTTAGTATATTGAATATATTTAAATGTATCCACCGCAGTTCTGTTATTACTTTGTAACCAAACAGAATAAATTTAATGGGAGAGAGTAATTACCAAATACAGAAAATGGCTTCAGGAATCGGGCAGGATTCAGTAATGGTTGAAACGACTGACCGCTGCATGCACCTCTGAGTGTTATGAGTGCTGTTTTTCTTTTCTCTTTCTACCACTTCAACGTGCTTCTCTCCTTCAATCCGTATGAGATAATAATGCTTGTCAAAACGCCTTTTCTAAGTGTTTACACTTCGTTTTTTCTCTTCTGTACACGAGCACAGAGAATCCTGTTTGATTTTTTGCTGTTTAAAAAATGGGAAAAGGTCAGTTCAAACCAAATCAGCAGGTTATTGATGAGCTTGGTTGATTTCCCAGTGAGCCGACAGTCTTCAGACATTTCAGTAGCGAAAGGACTGCCGTGTAGATTCATCCACTGTCCAGTGGATCACGAGGGTTTACACTTTGTGGATAACCACCCCGTCTGGTTTCTGACGCCAGTGATCGACAATCTTCTCCCAGTGTTCAGATTTTCTCAAAGGGAACGGTGTACAGTGCTGTATTTATATTTGAAATGTATTTATGTTGTTATCGACGTCGAAATTCAGTCGGTACACGTTAGTGTGTAAATGAGTGTGTGAGCACACGTGTGCGGGATCGTTTTCAGTAAATTGTACTTTAATCACTAAATAAATGCAGATTTTATTGTACATTTTGTTTTGTCATACATTTGTTTTTTTGCAATATCGCACGGATATATGTCAGAACGTTTTCCAGTGACGGCAGAAAAGCATTCATGCGTGGTTAATATAATGTTTTTCGTCCGTCTCGGGTGGATGGAGCAGCTGTGAGGGTTTACTTGTGGCTGCGAGGACAGTTTACAGCCTGTCTTGAGGTCGTGAAGTCGTGACATCTCCTCTACAGGAAGCGTTGTATCCTGAACGGAGAGAAAAAAGTTCAAATGAGATTAAGCACTAAAGATAATTTTATTTATTTAATTATGTGTGTAAGGGGCAAACATTTGTCACCTCTGCCTCCCGTGAGTGAGTCGCCTGCTCCTCGTTTGTAGATACGCCCCACCGCACGGACAAGCAGTGACTGTTACATACAGGAAAAAAACTTCACTACACTTCAGATTTTTAGCACTTGGACTACGATGAATGATGTCTAAAACTCGACTGATACGGGCCAGACAATTAACATTGTTTGGACGACCACAACAAGCATCACATCGATGTGACAGTTGTGACTTATTACAAATAAAAATCTAGATTTCTAGACGTTTCTCACTCCAGACGGAGCCGATGTTTCTTCAGTAGAGCCACTGAATCACAAACCTGCGGTCTGTCAGTGTTTTTCAAAATATGCAAACATCCCACAAATCTTCATTTAAATGCTACCAATATTCAAATCCAAACAATAGCTTGCTGTAATCACTGATGTCTGTGTGTGTTTGTTTTGTTTCTTTGTGGTTAGTCTTTAATCGACTAAAATAAACCGACTAAAATGTGCCACAGTCTGGCACACGCGAGGTCACTGCCTCAGGCGACACCTGTGAGAAGGTGTGTGAAAACTACGTCTCCGCAGCGGTGCAGTCTGGAAGTCACCTTCTCCGGGGACACCAAGGTCCAGGGTTCAAATCCCCAGGTGGGCAAACTCTGTCACTGTGAGCTTATTCTGCAACACTTCAGTCTCACAGTTTAAATGGGAATCTGTGAATCAGAGGAAGCTAGCTCGAGTCTGTTAATGGCAGCTTGTCTACAACCTGGAGTCTGCAGTTTTTTAACTTTAACTACTTATGTCTTAGTTATAATTGTGTAATAACTAAATTTGGGGATATTGATCCAAAAATCTTTCTATTTTTATAAAAACTCTTATTCGACACTCAAACATCATCTGTACCGTCCTCCAAAGGTCAAATAATGGTTATCAAGGTAAGCTTCAAGTGTAACATCTGTATATTTGTCCTCCAGAATACACAGTAAAACAGGGTCATCTATAGAATATTGTATGATTTGCTGAATTCAAGTTACTCACTTGTTCGCCGTCCCAACAGAGCAGCGAGGATGTGATCCATGTGCTCTGCAGAAGATGAACAGGAAGTGATTTTCAGTCCCATAGAGCGACCATGACAGAAAATACGAGACGCTTTCTCACCTTGTCTCGACAGCGGAGTGTTCCTGTGACCTGCGGAAACAGTTTGGGGTCAGATGAGTGCTGCAACGATAGGACGGGGAGTCTCCGGCACAAAAATAACTCACTGTCTGGTTGGGCAGCGCTTCTCCTTCCCATTAGACTCACAAAGCTGTCGTAGTCCATGTCATCAAACCTCTTCAGCTCATCTCCACTAACGCAGCACTCTGGCTTGTCCTGCAAGACAAATAAAAAAAAAAAAAGTTGCTTAGCTCGCTGCTCCGAAAATCAGGCCACAACTTTGTCACCTCATTACACGTAGCTACTCTGACCTCTGTTTGTGATTTGTAGACGTCTTCCTTACACCAAGACCTCACGGGAAATAAGACGAGGACGACTAAAGCGACCAGTGAAGCAAGAGTGCAGCAGGTTGAAGTTCTCTCCATCGCTCTGAAACATCGATCAGCGAATCAGAAATGAAGGCACACAATGGAGAGGCAGTTCCCCCTCAAACATTGTTGTCTTATTTGTTTTTGCCTCTGGTGTTTGAGGCGAGCGAGAGTTTTCCGTCCAAACACGTAGGCCTACGTGTCTCCGGGGGCAAAAGTGAACAAACATGTACAAACGTATTCTGAGACCAGTTGACACGGCAAAAGTTTTCGCCACAGTCACACGCTTTGTATTCATACGTTTTAGATTTAGCATTGCGTCGTAGGTGGTAGTCCCTTTTTCCCCCGAGCTCACGGATGTTTCCTCTGTCACACAGTGTGATTATGTAAGTGATTTGTGGTTTTTAGGGCATTTGAACTATGAACTTCAAAGCTGAAGGAGTGCCTCAACCCTTCATTAACTATGTTAGGTTAGGTAAGGCCTGTCATTTACAACAGAACACAGAGAAATCCTCATTTTTCTCACACACACATACATATATGTATATTACAAATGTTCAAGAATCTTCAGGAAAGTCCTTTTCTCTTCTCCTTTTAAAAAAATCTGTGCTCATTCATGCCGACCAACTCTGTGCTGAGAAAAGACGATGTTTACCTCAGCTGTGAGAACACAGTATGACTCTTTATTAAGCTCTGTGTAGAGTCTGTATAAGCAATAAAGAGACAGCGTGACCAGGACCTGTTAGTGCAGCACTAAGCAGTCCAGTTGTCGGCCGTGCTAGCAGAGGAGGTCCTCTCTGAAGAGCTGGAGGTCTTTAAAGGTAGAGAGGGACGCTCCTGAGCAATGGTGTTTATTCAATTAATGTGTAACTTCATTTAACATGGCCTGGAACATCCTCAGCCTACTTCAACAGCTGGTTCCCCTCGTAATGTTCTCCAATTAAAATCTTATTTTTTAAACTGTTCTTAGAAATATAAAAGAGCCTTTATTAATGAGGCCTTTGGTGACTTACAGCCCTTGACCTGCCTCTATATAGCCTTAAGTAAATGAATATGTAAACAGTATATATAGTTAATGTGACCACAGCACCTCTGACATGATGAGATAATGCTGACAAATTAAATCTAGTTTAATGACAACTGGTTTCCTCGTTTTCTGGACAAAATGATCCCGTAGGAAAAGATTGGATGTGAACCGATGCGTGGGCTCATTCAGTTATTATTGGTGTGTCCGATTTGGTGACTGCATTGAGAGTTTTGGGGGGCCACAAACAAAATCTTGTTTAATAACAAGACGAACATAAAAAGTATAAATTCAGTCACCTCCCAGTTAATAAATTCGTATTAAAGGACTAAACCTAGCCACTTAGGTTTGCCGAACAAGCAAAAATATGCATTTGTCTGCAGGAATACAGACAAGTTTGTAAAAACAGGTTAATAATTAATATGTTATTAGACTTAGAAGATACAGCTCTTTTAAGGAAATCCCCCTCAACAACTCCTCCACTAAAACTTGACTAAAGCATCTCCGGTTGTAAAGCCTGATTCTTTAGCCTACATCACTGGTTCTCAAACTGTGGTACGTTTAATACCATCAATACTACAATAAACTATGAGATCCTGTAATATTTTGTTTTAATATCATCCTGCTCCATAGTCACATCCTGTTCATGCAGGTAGCATGTCGCGTGCATTCATCCATCGTCACAAGTCACATCCAACCGACACAGAGAGTAAGTGGAGGTAAAATGAATGCTTCAAAAACTCTGCGATCATGACCCCGAATGGGAACTAAAAGGAAGAGAGGTGCGGATTAGGAGCACCGAAAAAAAAGATTAGTAGTAAACCTTCTTCTTCTGTCCATATCTGAACAGGGTCTATTATATCTTAATTTTAAGACAGATTAATATATTCTGAGGTGGAGCGCTTAAAAAGTTTGAGAAACATTCCAACAAATTATTAGAAAAGTGTGACTAGGAAACATAAAACAGCCATTAAACAATAAAACGGTATGAAAACCCTGACAATCATGTAAATGAACTAAAATAAGCATTACATGAGATTATATTGGAATAAACATCATAATGTCACCCCTATGAAAACAGCTTGAAAATCTTACCTGGTAACACTTGAATCTTGATCCAATGATGTCGTGGAGCTCTACCTCAACTCAAAATCTGCACTCAGCAGCTTCTCTCCCTCAATTATTATAGCCCTTCAGCTCATTTGTAATCCAATTAGAGCTCCACCCGCCACCAAAACCCCCAACCCACCCCTACACACACACACACACACACACACACACACACACACACACACACACACACACACACACACAGACCGAAGCATCATCTCAACAGTTTTTTTTTAATATTTGAAAGAGTCAGCATGAATTTTTTGGATGTAAATATAATAGGCTAACATCGGAAAATAAAACAAATCATGCAGTCTCCACTTGTTGTGCTATGTATTATGAAATAAAAGTGTTATTGTGTTATTATATTAGAACTGCAAACAAAATACTGAACTATAGGGTGTGTGTGTGTGTGTGTGTGTGTGTGTGTGTGTGTGTGTGTGTGTGTGTGTGTGTGTGTGTGTGTGTCCGTCCCGGGAGAAATTAACATATAATGTGCCTGTAAACTGGACTTGGAAACAGCGAACGCCCTGCGAGCGGATATTGCTGTGCTGTCTACACTGTCATTGACTGGTGTGTGAGAGCACAGAGCCAAATAACTCCCACACACTCTCAATCAATGACCAAGCGGAAGCCTTCTGGCTGACCCTTTCCTGCCACAGACACAAAGTCCAAAGTTTGATTACACCCACCTAATACTCATAAAGTCATATTCAAGCACAGACAAAACCCCACATACAGGACCAACCCAGACCAGACTGATCTGGCGAGCTGATGCCAGGATGCAGGTGGTGTGTGTCGTGTTTTTAACCAAACTAAACCAAACTTCTGCCGCACGTTACGTGAAACAGTTTTCTGTTGTTCGTAAAGATGTAATCCGTCAGTCTTTTCTTCCTCACTTATCAAATGAACCCTCTCTAATTGTCCTTTTCCACTCCATTTGAGCACACCCACACACACACTTACACACACTGCATTTTAAGTTTAATGGGACACTTCATTTCTATCTATCTATCTATCTATCTATCTATCTATCTATCTATCTATCTATCTATCTATCTATCTATCTATCTATCTATCTATCTATCTATCTATCTATCTATCTATCTATCTATCTATCTGTCTGTCTGTCTATCTATCTATCTATCTATCTATCTATCTATCTATCTATCTGTCTGTCTGTCTATCTATCTATCTGTCTATCTATCTATCTATCTAGGCTCTGATTAACCTGTTCAGTCTGTTTACCCAATCAGTTCGTTTGTTTGTTCATTTGGGCTGGTGTGAAAGCTGTCAGTCAGTCGGTCGGTGACACCATCTGATGATTTCAGGGAGAACTTCTTAATAAACATGGTTTAAAATGCAAATCATATTACTTTGCAATGGGCGTGACCGATAACGCAAAGACAGGACACAGAGGGAAACACGGCTCTGCGCACAGGTAACAAAACCCACCTAGCACCTCCAACGAACACTAATTAACACTGTATATGTTTATTGTTTAATGAAGTGTAAAAATAACCATCTGTTGTTTTACACATTTACGCACGCACAACAGCTTAACGGAGACTCCGGACGCCTGTCATTTGGTTTCAACCGAGAAAAACTAATACAACACATAATACACTGGCTTTATGATGTTTGTATATGGGTATCTTCATGTTTTAGAATGAATCCAAATGTTCTTTGCAGGGAAGTAGAGAAGTCCTTTTTGGGTAACTACTGCAAACAGAGGCACATGTTGTGACTGAAACGTGATTCATCCATTCACGCCTTGAGTTTATACTTGAAGAAAAAAACTTGACAACCTTTCGTTGCTATGCAGTTCCTCCTGTCAACACCACTGCTGGTCAAGGCGAGTCTTCAGTTGAGTCAAGATGAGTGGCATTACAATGGTAGATGTACAAACAATCAAGTTTTGAATACGGGCAAAGCGACCACAATGCTTGGAATCAAAGGGCCTCTTGCAAACTGTTTTCAGCATTGTTATGGAGCTTTTTATTATATTACATAATCTTCCTTAAGTGAAACTGGATGTTTTCAATCACTTTAGAAATCTCTGCTCGTCCATATGGGCTTACAAATGAAGCTCACTATATTGGTGTAAATCAAAGTTGACTTCCAGCTGATTAAAACCAATAACTGTGTCATGTTATGCATGTGTTTCATCGTATGAATAAATACTGAAGAGGACTGACTTAGCAGTATTATGTTTTGTGTGCAAGATCAGACACAAACAGCACAAATGCCTCCCGAAAACCGGACGTCGTATCAAGAAGAAAGAGAAAGCGACGTGCATGTTTGGATTTTACTCCCTCCCTCCTTGATTAATGCTGTTATGTATCTTTGTTTGAGAAGGAAAACCCATCTAACTTCATTTATTCCAGCTGTGACAGTCTCCAAAGTTTCTGTTTTATTTGGCTTCTCTACAAATGGAGGCTCAGCTGTGTCCAGAAACATGATAGTGAATATAGCGACAATTCATGACTGACTCAAACATGATAATTGCACTGGGATTATGACGACGACAAGGATGATGATGATGGTGATGATGATGGTGATGAAATGAGTCAGTATTCTCAAGACACACACCCTGATGCTTAATCAAACCGCAGCTGTGTGTCGAAAAGTCAGCTTGCGTCAGCACGATCTGGTGATTTTTGATTGGACTCTGGGGGTTCAATATTTCTGTCCTTCAGCTAGTGTCACTTCCACTCAGTTCCCCGCAGAAATGACGTGTATGTAAACACCCGCTCCAATTAACCGTCCATACTTTCACACCCCAGCCAATTGTCACATTTATCAAAATATTCACTTATTCAAACCCAGCAGGCTGCTTCCCGACGTCCACGCTGAGTGAAACAGGTGAGAGCACAGAGCACCTGGAGGGCTACATCACCCAATAATTCGAAACATTTAACTTGTAGTATGGTGCTGTTGCTTCAGCCTAATGATCTTAATGATTTTAACTTTGGTTCTCTGGTGTAGCATGGGGCCTCCTCACTCCTCACTCCCTCCATCTCCAGCAGGGGACAGTGAAGGAGCAGCGTCTCCCCCTTGTCAAAACCAATAGAGAAAGAGAGGAGCCCATGAAAACCACTAATTCCTCCTGTCCTCTCTTTCTTAGTTTGGAGAAAGGAGAGTGAATAAGAGATGGACACAGACGTGAACAGATCCTCAAGAATCAACAGCCAGCACAGACACAGGTGGTTGGTCTTAAAGAACACAATTAGCTATTTGTTACAGAAGCAATGATTAAAAATAGATCACAAAATAATGTTTAATTGATGAGAATAACAGTGCACATTGTGCATGTATGCAGGTGCGCCTGCATTTCTTTCATTCGCGTTAAAGTACGTAACAGACAGTTCATGCGATTTATAATTTCTCGTGCACATTTAGTGTACAACGGTTCAACATATTCATTTCTCTCTGGGGTTCTCCCAGAGATGCTCTATAACAAAGGAGAACCCATTACGATATGAAGTGTTGTACGCTTCCTGTCTCCTCGGTGGGCGTCTCAATCAGTCCCATCCCTCAGCAGGTCAGTCTCATTTTCACGTGCCCAGATTGGAAAAGCTCACAGATGTCGATAATGCGTCGCACCAGCCTGTCAGCGGCAGAAAAGTGATGACGGGTTTTTTTTATGGACAAGATTTTGACGTAGCATATGAGGAAACAGCTCAGGTCAGGTCTTCTGGGCATGGCACAGTTTTACCAAGGGTTTATCCCCCAGTTCTCTGCCTGTTTTGTCTATGTTGTCCTCCCCTGTGTTTGTTTACTGCCTCGTTCTACCGCTAAATACAGTATGTTGCCCCTCAGTTCTCATTATAGAGGAATGTTAACTTGTTTTGTTAGCCTTATTCTTCAGTAGAGTTGTTTTGCTGACATCTTTGAAGGTCCCTGAATTCATTTAGTTGCCTTCAGTTGCTTTTTTTTCGTCATGTGTCTCATATCTTGTGCCTTGACTGATTTTACTTATATAATAAAGACAGTTCCCCCTTTTTTTTTATTTGTCAGGATTATGGAACAGAAATAAGAATGGGCTGAAACTATTTAACTGATCATGTGGAGAAACACATCATTGATAAATACAAAACCGATAGGCAAACTTGTTAGTAAGTTGTACCTATTTACACGTCTCAGTTGAAGCTATGTGAGTACCACTTGATCAGTGTAAGCTTCTCTTCACTGAGTCCTGAGGGAAGCATCTTACAGGCTGTGAAACAAAACAAAGAGCTGAAAGACGCTAAAATTAGAGCTGAGGGGGAACTGCAGAGTCGAGTCATTCAAATGGACTGCACTGCACGTGGCACCTTTCTAGTCTTCTCACCACTCAAAGCCTTTTTATACTACATATCTCATTCACTCATTCTGCCACTGGCTGCCATGCATGGTGCCAACTTTCTCCGCTCATGTTTGTCCTGTAATAAACAGCTTCACTCGATGATTGCTTTACAGTTGAAATGTTCTCTGACTGTACGAGAAGCAGAAACCTTTTCCTTTTAGACGAGAGCTTCTATCCTCGCACAACCTTGCTTGTGTTGAAACAGGTGTGAACTTTTTTTTTTTATGTTTATGTTTGGCTACACCCAGTATTAAGATAAGGTAATGTACATACTGTGTAACTTCACCACATCCTCGTGTTAGATGGACTGCAGGACAGACTGGCGGTATACCGGCAGGGGATGTTACTGATGTCAGTGTCCTCTGTGTAAACACATCACCCCCTACTGCTGTGAAAGACAAAATACATCTGCTGCTACGTTACGGACTATCCAGATGTGTCAAATTGTCATGAGGTGATCTGCAACTGTGCGTGGACAAGCAGCATTTAGCATTTACGCAGCACATATCTGGACAGATCGGGACTTGAAATTTTTCCTGTTTTTAAATTTGGCTGATTTTATTCATATCGTGCTGCGTCCTTGGGGTTACAGGTCCAGCTTCTAGTCTGCTTCTGCTTACTTACTTACTCTTTCGTCTTTTTAAATTGCCTAATGGATCTTAGCAGTCTTATTGCCTTTTTATGCCTTATATATATATATATAGCGTTTGAATTGTTTTGTTCGGTAGGTATTCCCACCATCATGCTACATGTACACAAACCCTTCTGTTATTGCCATGAATCTCCTGGATTCATCAGTAAATCAGACTTTTGAGCAGCTTTCACAAGAATGAAGATTCACTTTACTCTGACTAATTTTAAATACTGTAGTATATATCCTATTTATATAATATTTTTATCTGTCTATCTACTTATACAGTGATACTTCTCGAATACTTGAATACAACTTACATATACAAGTTGACATGACCTTGTCACTCGTATAGTGTATTTATATCTTTAATATTGTATTTTAAGTATATTTTGTATTATTCTTTTATACCATGTGTATGGTATTTTACATCTTTATCTATTTTTATTCTTTATGTGTAATGTTACACAATTAGCGCTCTGAATGGTGAGCTGACCGGTTCCTCTCATCCGACACATTCAGTTGTATTGTTGACCCTGTGTTCACCTGACACTTGAGACTAGAGAATAAACTGAGCCCCACCTCCACAGCTGTATCCAGTTTCTTTATATACTGTGTCTGTGAATGGTCTGTGTGTGTTTATGGCTGCCATTCGTAGATGACACAGGTGTCCTGCGGAGGACTGAAAGCAGCACAGTGTCGTGTGAAGCAGCAAGAACGGACATGTTCCCTGAACGTGCATTGCACGTGCACGTCCTTGAGCAAAGAGGGAGGAAGGAGCGTGCTCACTCTTTGTGAAACACTACTCACCAATATTTTGTCTTCATATATCGGGTCACGTGTACATTACTTATGCTTATACATAGCAAGTAAATTAATTTAGAGTAAGTTAAATCCAACTGCTTGTTGCTTAGATGAGCTAAAAGTTTTCTGACGTTCAAAATCCCCATTCTTGAGTTATGGAAAGCATTAAAAACCTCAGTGGATGATCTGAAAAACACAAGATCACCTTAGCTTATGAAAAGTTGACTTTTTGGAGATACATGGCCCATACAGTGATGATACAACATGCTCAGGGGCAAAGTCGGGCTATTCTGGGTGCTGTGATTGCCAAAGAGATGACCTTTTACCAGCAGTTGCTATGGTGCGAGTGACTAAGACGTCAAAGGATAAAAACATCCTTTTCTGAATGAAGTTAGTACGAGAAAGTGATGTGTTAAGATACAAGCATACATGGACAGTGAACAGGTCAGCAGTAACAAACATATATTAACCCTCATGCGTCAGTCATTAAGGACAAAAATAACCAATAACCAAAGTTTGATTATTTATTTTATGAAAAACACACAAGCAATGAGTTATTTTCCCTTTTTTCATCATTTCAAGGGTTAAAATCCTCAAAATAATCGAATAGTTTTGAGCAGGGCTGAAGTTGTTCAAGAAATTTATGCAGAAAAAAAGCAGAAAAATATTCATTTAGTTTTTTTGGAACATTTTTGTCCTCAGTGACTTCAAACTGTAGTAACTGATATTGATATTAGAAAAAATAAAATTTGAAATCCAAAATCTGAGAGAGCACTAACACAGACACAATGATGGCCACATAAACAGGAAAAATATGCCCCAAAATGTCCATAGTGACGCATGAGCGTTAATTAGATGACAATATGTTTGTATATATTTCAGATCTTATTTTTGTGAGTTCAGTCTTTACCTCATATAGCCCTGTGTTTTCCTCACTTGGCTGTATAAGAGATACATTTGCTCACGGCATGAGGGAAGATTTCTTTCAAGTATCTGGGTCAAAAACAAAACCTACCGACTGAGAGAGAGGCAGCAGACGGACGGGGGGGATGAGAGGATAGCAGGGCAGACAAACAAAACCTGCTTTAGAACACATGGACTTTCCCCACGTGAATCAATATGCAAGCCCTGATCTCCCTGTTGAGCAATGAGGCCAAAGAGAAGCGAGAGCTGAAAGACAGATGGGACAGTGGGAGGGCTGTGGGACTGTCATGTGTAAAGAAGGAGATTCTCATTGGAGGCAAAGAGAAAGAAGATTGTTATGCATGTTTTGAGGAGGAAAAAAGGGGGGAAAGGAAAACAAAAAGCCATCCTACACACTGAAGCCATCTTGGTCGCTACACTCTGGACTCCAGATCTGATTATTACTAAGGTAGGTGCTGGACGCATGCAGCAGCTGCTGCGGGATTAAAAGATACAGTGAAATGAAATAGCTGTGGGTGGTTTCTATTTTTAATTGTAGTCGGTGCAGGAAAAAATAGGACATGCATGTCCAAATGTTTCAGCTCAGTGTGGAGGCTCCGTGTTGGGATGCAGTGCTCTGTCTAACATTGCAAAGAACATGTGAAAAACATTTTAAAATATAATTCATTTGACTGGGCCAATGTTTTCCCTCCACTTTCTATTCTATATCTTCTATTTTGAAATGTCTGCTCATGCAAAAAGCAAACTTTATTTTGCTGGCAGACTGCGTTAAAATTCTTAAATCATTAATTGCAACACTAGAAATATTACCAAATAAGATATAGGCGAAGATATATAATTTAATATGTTAGTAGTTTCTGCATGGATCTGCATCTGTCTGGATATTAGCGAATTAATCTGTGCATTAGAGAAAGCACAAAATTTACTTAATGTAAGTAAGTAATGTAGAGTAAAGGTTGGGTCATACTGAGGCCGATCTGATTGCAGCTTTGGCCAGGCTCTCCTGTAGAGTCCACAGCGTGAGCCACATTTAAGTTGGTATTTTATGTCCTGCGACTGAGACTCAACAACTATCTCTCTCCAGTATGCTTTCAAAGAAATTGTTAATATAACGAGATCTCATCTGTTGTGTTGTTGGCTTTTTTTCTTTGTACTTCTTTGTTTAATGTAGTGGCTTCGAGGAAAAAAAGGCGTGGAATAATGTCCATTAAATTGAAGTGGCTGATTGTGATCCAGCTCCTGCTGAATGAACAGGCTCTGTGCAGGGTGCCACCTCCTCTGGCGCTGAGAAACACTCTGCTTCCAGGAGCTGACTTCCATGGAGAGATAGAGGAGATAGCCAAACAGGATCATCAGCCTCTCCTGGGATCCCCAGCTCCAGCATGGACTCCCATCTGCAGGAAAACCTGGTCTCGTATCAGGCACAAAAAGATGAGAGTGTCCGATCGGCTAAACGTATAATATCAGACCTGAGGACGAAGCTTCAGGGGCAGATTCAAGATCATCTCCACATCCAAGGGAACGTCAGCTGTGAGGAGCTGCTGTCTGCTAGCACTGTGGATGACCCATCATCCTCCATGTTCCCCCAGGAGCTGCTGGGTCTCTCTTTGGTGCCCGTGTTGGTGGTGGCAGGCTGTGCGCCAGAGGCAGAGACCCTGGTGCTCAAGCTCTACGACCTGCTGGGAGTAGTAGACACGGAGGAGCTCCTGATGGAGGTGGAAGGTCTGATAGAAAGGAGGTTACGCAAGTCCACACCTGCACCTGCATCGGCAGCCTTGCCTTCAGAGAGAGATGAAGCTGGGCGCCACATAGAGGCTGTGATGTTTAACATCCAACAGTTGACCATGATAGGAGAAGGTCCTTCTAAGCAGGAAGGGCATTGCGAGGGCTGGACCAGGATGAATGGAACCACTCTGGTAGGAAGGGCCGTAGAAGGAGCGACAGGTGATCTCGAGGAAGCTGTGAGCACCTGTGAGAGACTGGGAGCCCTGTGTGCTGGTGTGACCAGCAGTGGACCGCTCAAACCTGGGAAGTACCAGGCAGTGTTCAAGAAAGGTAGTCGCATCCTGCCCTCTGAATCCACAGAGTATGAATGCTGGATCCGTCAGTGCAGTTCAGAGGAGGACCTCTCGATCCGGATCAAGGTCGACGGATGAAGCGAAGCCCCCAGAGGAGCTGCATCAACAAAAGCGAGGAGCGCGTGTACAACGTGGTGGAGTGGATCCCCGCGGTCAGCACCCTCTACAACCTCGGCACAGCTGTGTATTACGCCTCAGTCAACTGCTCTGAAACAGCCAAGGAGAGAGCCATCCTCAGTGCCGTTGACCTCGGCACGGATGCTCTCATGGTCGCCACGGGGGGGACTGCTGGGGTGGCAGGCTACGCGCTGGGTGCAGGGGTGAAGACCGGGGTGAAAGCTGGTGTCAGGTATCTGCTCAACTCCATGAAGCAGGAAGACGACGTGCTGGTGAACCAGTTCAGCTGGGAGGAGGGCGTCATCACCATCCAGTAGACTGAAGGAGCAATAAATCTGTGAAGCTCTGGGCAATAAATGTCCTTGTAATTAGATGACACATTTTTTTTAAACAATGACCAGGATCAGTGTTGGTTATAATCTAGATTAAGTGGAGAACAAGATTACTTGTATGTAATTGTATTAGTCATTTTCTGTTACTGCGTGTGTAAACTTCATTTGACACAATAATTATTCTTCATTAAGGATGATGCGAGTTAGACTCTAAATTTAGTAAATTATTTTATTTTCGAGAGACTCATTGTAGCCTGTAAGCCTTTGACCCTTTAAATATGTTTGCTTTCAGAGCAATAGCTCTTTTTGTGTGTAGTGGATGAAACGGTCAAACAGTTTATATCAAGCAGCAGCTTTTGAAGAACTGGTCTCAGGAAATAAAACCTTCAAGCCCTCAACACTTTGTTTTTGCTCTCCACCTGCTGTGTTTTCTTCTGCTCGCTGTCCATCGGGCAGTCGCGGCACATCCTCGCCGACGGAGAACTAAACATTGTTGTTTCATGTGCTTTGTTCTTTAAATGTCGATAAATTGTACGTTAAATCTGTGTGCATACAGTGACATGTCAGCGTGGTAGTTTAGCCTGCATTCATTTGGACTCCGCTGTAATAAATGAAACAGTGCGCGCCACAAGAAAGTTAGTTTTAAAAACTTTATTTAATGCTAAATAAAGTGTTCCTTTAACTAGCTGCAATATTCTGCCAGGATACTTTTTAAACTCTTTTTAACACGTGTTGTTCTCGTATTTGTGTCAGTAGTCTTTTTTTCTTTCTTTTAACTGGATGTTTAAATTTTATGTTAATCCCATTCATGTGCTTGAGAGTATAACAGTCTTTACTGCACTGAATAGGTTGAGGCTAATAGGTTATTGGTGTCATGGTAATGTAAATAGACCTTTAGAAGCATAATGAAGATCTCATTTATAAACGCTTATTTTAAAATACCCAATGTACTGTAAGAAGAAGGTAAGACAGCCTTCTGCAGATGTAGAAATGAAGGAGTGTAAATAAAAGAAAATCCCAGCTCCTCACTCCTGCTCCCGTCCTCCGCCTCCTTTCCAAACAGCATGAAGTCTTCTTTACCATGCAAACAGACACATAGGTCAGGAGCACGTATATGATGACAGCTGTGGAAGTTATCGTGATTATGTGTACCTACTGTACATCTATGCTACAAGAAAAAAATAAAAGTAAAGTTGGTACACACGTACAAGTACAATCAAGCAATTAAAATTAGGCTTGGCTGGGTGATCACAAACAATGTGACTTATGCCTAAGCATTTTTTAACCTGTGCAAAGTACAAGTGTCATGGGACACTTGATCTTTTCATGGCCTGTTTATTTATTATTATTAACATGTGAAAGTTTCTGTTTTAACAGCTATTTGTACCTGTCAAGTGAAGTCAGTGCATTTGTGTGTGTGCTTTTTTTTCGCATTCATCAAATCACTTTCAAGTACAGATCAGTTTATCTGTAAATTAATCAGACTGATGAATCCATGGTTAGCAGCTAATAGCTATCTTTAAAACGCATAAAAACATAGCACGTTAGCCGTCTAAACGCACTGGACAGACAGATCAGATAAACAGAACACACACCCTGCCTCCTGGTAATGGGAAAATAATTTGAATAAGAGCTCCACTTATATTAGATAACATCAGAAACTGGATGAAACAGGTGAGCTGAAAACTATAAAACTACAGAGAAAATTATTAATTACAAATAATCATGAGTAAAAATCTTCCATTGAGCTGTGCTGTGTAGGCCTATACGTTGTTCTAACTTAACTCAATTGAGAGTCAGGACAGTTTCCATAAACCTGGACCAATTGCATGTGCATTAATCATATCCATCTGTTTATTTATCTATTGTAAAGATACTATTAAATGTAGATATTTTAACAACCTGACAAGTTTACAGTCTACAATACACACAAATTATATATATATATATACACATATATATTATTGCATGATTTATGTAATGTGTGTCAAGTGTGACATCTACTGGTAAGAGTGGGAACTGAACGAATGATGAATCAACGATTTGATATTATTATTGTTATTTTTGTGATACACAAAAGGTCAATTGTAGCAGCTGTATTGAACAAAACAAAACCAAAGATCCAGTGTCATTATTTTAACGGATTTAATGATTTTAATGGAAATCCTTACTATCTCAGGAGCACACAAATGGAAGTATTTCTATTGTAAAGACATTTTAGTTGACACGTTTGCCAAAATAAAAATATAAACTTTTAAAGTAATATTTAGGTGCAAGCAGTGGTGGATAATAACTAAATATATTTACTTAAGTACTTACCATTATGCAATAACCTACTTTTTACTTCACGCTGTTTGGGGGAGTTTACATGCAAATATTAATTTAAAGGTCAAACGTAAAATATGCTGCATTGTTGGTAAATAAAGAAGTAGTTGTAGCGTTAATCACACCTGCGGTCTTGTTTGGAAATGTGTGCGTCACATGCTTTCACAGCGTCATTTCTCGCGAAACCCTCAGACCGGGCCATAAGTTTCTATTTTGCTGGCCGCGCCCCTCGGGACAGATTGACGTAGAAGTGTACCAACGAGCGCGTGCTGCTCCGTGTCCGCTCCACCAATGAGCAGTCAGCTCTGAGCTCGTGCGGGAAACTGCGGCCTCCCGCCGCGGACATTCTGGCTCTCGGCTTCGCTTCAACGGCCGTTGCGTCAGAGCCAAAATGGCGCCCGGGGGTTAGGTTGCGAAGAACGGTTGGGGCGGGATAAACGGACGTCCAATGAAACGGAGCGAGAAGTGAGCAAAATCCGAGGAAATAACATTCACACGCCTGCATTTTGTGCAAGTTGTTTTGTTTTACAACTCGTCTGACATCTAGCTAATAACGCGGAAACACAAGTGCCCGCTATGCAGCTGTTTTAAATCACCTGTAAGCGAAGGTACTGAATATATCTGACCGCATAAATTAAGGTGAGTGAAGCTGTTATTACTGATAAGTCGAGCCTGTGTGTGTGTGTGTGTACCCTGCTGCCTTGGCAGCCTTTCAAAGAGCTAACACACAAATGTAATGCAAACACAAGCTGTCTGTTGTTGGCACTTTGCTCCTCTCAGCTGTTATATTTGAATTTTACAATCTTTTAGTGGTAGTAGACATTAGACTGAGTGCATGATTCTGTGGTCATCCTTCAGGATGGCACAGTGGGAGAGACTGAGGCAGCTACCTGCTATCTATGGACAGCAGCTACACGAGCTCTACGACAGGGATGCTTTGCCTATGGATGTCCGGCACTACCTGTCAGCCTGGATAGAGAAGCAGGAGTGGTGAGACAGCGACACCACCACATCTCGGCACAGTGAACATGTGAAGACGTTATTGTTGTTGTTGAATGCTCGGCTTGTGTCTTGCTTTTTTTGTTCTCCAGGCAACGAGCAGCCCGGGACCACGATTTGGCTATGGTGCTGTTCCAGGTCCTGCTGGAGAATCTGGATATCCAGCACAGCCGTTTTGTGCAGGAGGAGTCGTTCTTGCTGCAGCACAACATCAGACGATATAAACAGAACTTTCAGGTTTGTGTGGATGAGATCAAGCCTACTTTAGACCAATTTTCATGGTGTGAATACTTCCTTAAAGTGTAGTTAGATCGTAGGACCTAAGGCCTAAACTTCAACCCTGACATCCATCTGACCTCTCTCCTGACAGAGGTACCTGGACGACCCGTGTGGCTTGGCAAGCACAATCCTGTGGTTTTTGGAAAAAGAGAAAGAAATCCTCCGGTGCGCTGAGCTGGCCGAGCAGGTTGGGTCAAGATTTCATGAACTTATGACTCGTGACGTATAATAGTACGTAGAAACATCCTGCTGCTCACACGACAACATTCTGATGAAAAAACATGCCAATAAAAACAATGATACCAATGTTGTTTTAGGTATAATGGCAGCTGACGTCTATTTTTACCAGCACAGAATACATTGTTGTGTTTAAGCTAACAGTATAACTCACTGTTTGCAAAGAATAAGCTGAGTCCTGTAGCTTGTTTTCAGCCACATGTGCCGGATGCAAACTACAGGACTCAGCGTGTGGGCTACACATTTTGAATATTTTCCACCAAACAGTGATGTTGTTTTAACTGCCGCTTTCAATCACCCAGCATCGCATCTGAAAAATGTTGTTTTATCTCTGTACCCGCTCCTCTGCTTTGTGGCAGGTCCAGTTTTTGCATGTTGAGCAGGAAGCCATGGAGATTAGCAGCCAGCAGGACCTTGAACGTAAAATGGCTGGCCTCAAGAATGAAGTGCAGGTCAGATAATGTTGCTTTATGCCATTATGTGCTTTGCGATATTACAGTTGATCCTTTCATTCGTGTTTTTCTCTGTACTTTGGGATACAGTGCATGGAGCATACAATGTTATGTCTGGAGGAGCAGCAAGATGAGTTTGATTTTAAATACCAAACTCACAAGATGGAAGGTAATGGGATTTATTGGGTTGTATCTGGTTATATTTGCATGCTCTGATAAAGTTCTCTGATGATTCATATGAGTCATAAAGCGGCATGAATCACAACTAGCTGTCTCTTTTGTTTTGGCCCGTCTTATTTGGAAACTGTGATCCCACCACGGAAATGGTGAAGCAGCTGTGGTTGACGAGGCAGAGAAGAACGAAAAAATAAAACTCTTCCAGTTACTTATCAACAGACTCAATGACTGTCGAAAGGTATGTTATTAATATCCCCTCCTTTAGTTTTCAATTTTCTCTCTTTGGTCGAATTCTTCACTAAGTTTTTTGTCTTGTTTGTCACCTTCTCAGAGCACGCTGTTAGACCTAAATAAGCTGCTGGACAAAATTGAGGAACTGAGCGACATGCTGGTGAAGAAGGAGCTGGTGGAGTGGCAGAGGAGGCAGCAGAAAGCTTGCATTGGTGCTCCAGACAATGTTTGCCTGGATCAGCTGGAGAACTGGTTTGTTCATTTTAACACAACAGTTTTAATCTTTGCTGTTTACTGTCATCATATTAATAATGCCTCTGCAAATTCCAATTGCAAGACGCACTTATTAGTCATTACCTCAGGTCGACAGGGACAGACTTGCCCTTCATCACCGATATTGTTACCTGTGTGCTTTCTATTGATCATCACTCCTGGACCGGTGTGAAGTTCATCACTTTGGCTCTTTTCTCCTTGTTTTGTAGGTTCACCTGCGTCGCAGTGTGTCTGTTCCAGGTGCGGGAGTTTCTTAGTAAGCTGGATGAGCTGGTTGGAAAATTGTCCTATGCCAATGACCCTGTGAAGGCCCAAAAACCGGCACTGCAGAGCAGAACAGATACTCTTTTAGAAGACTTACTCAAGAGGTCTTTCTTCTTGGAAACATTTTCTTACACTCTCTTTGCTCTCTCGTGACTTCATTGTGAAATTTCCTGACAATGTTTTACTGTCTCTCTCAGTTCCTTTGTGGTTGAGACTCAGCCCTCCATGCCTCAGGGGAAAGGACCCCTGGTACTCCGCACAAACGTCCAGTTCTCTGTCAAGACCAGGTACCCCTCCAGGCAAACGTGATAAGCAGATACACAGTATTGTAGTACACAACATTGCAACATTAAAAAGCCTTCTGTCCTTTTCCTAAATGTGACTTTGATCCATTAAACCTCGTTTGTTCTATAGTGTAATATCAAGAGTGAACTTCCAAAGGTCTGACTTCTGACTTCTTATTTTTAGACTTCTCATTAAAGTTCCCGAGATGAACCACTCCATGAAAGTGAACGTGTCCATGGACAGGTCAGATTCATGCTTTCAGTTTGAGATACTTTCACGACACACACAGCAAAACGTGCAGTTTTTAGTTCTTGACTTCAAACAATGGAGAATGATGTTTTGTTGCTTCTTTGTGGTGACTGCTCTGTTTCCTTTCCTCTTTGAAATCAGGGAGGCTCCCCAGATGAAAGGGTGAGCACTTCTGTTTTTCACACAACTTCAGCTGATATTTCTAGAGAAACGTTTCACATTTGGTGCATTCCTTTCTTTACTAAACTTGGTGATATGCTCTTAGATATCGACGCTTTAATGTTCTGGGCACCAAAACCAAAGCTTTGAACATGGCAGAGAGCCAGAGTGGAGGCATGGTGGCAGACTTCAGACATCTGGTGAGTGAGCAACAGAGGAAACTACAATTAGATATAAAGCAGTTTTCGAACAGCTGAACTGAAGTGATTAAAATATGACAGTTTAAATAAACAACCACTATTTAATCAGCACGACTGTTGTTTGACTAATTTTGTGTCCTGCTATTTGTCTGCAGACTCTGAAGGAGCAGAAGTCTGGAGGTGGCAAAGGAGTCAGTGATGTGAGTTGCCTTTGTCAACCCTGAGCAGTTTAACTCAGTAATTCATAATGTGAGCTGTGAACAGCCAAATAATGATCTGTGTGTGTGTGTGTGTGTGTGTGTGTGTGTGTGTGTGTGTGTGTGTGACAGATTTCTCTCAGTGTTACGGAGGAGCTGCATCTCATCTACTTTGACACTGTATTTGAGTTTAAAGGCTTGTCAGTTGAGCTGCAGGTGATTTTATCTTTTTTATTTATAATAACAGATCATTAACCTACATGTGTCCTATATGCAAATCATATCATTGTCCCTATTGTTCTGATTATGGAAGTATGACTTAGATAAAAGTTGTTTTTCCCTGCCTAGGCCTGCTCCCTCCCGGTGGTCATCATCTCCAACTCCAGCCAGCAGCAGAGTGCCTTCGCTTCTGTCCTTTGGTTCAACATGGTCAGTCAGGACACCAAGGTGAGAGATCCCCCGCCACACATGGCATACAGCATTTTGCAGTCGAGTTGGGCTCTCAGAAGCCAGTGCAAGGCAATATTGTAGACGTGTTAATGCGCATCTGTTTTTCCAGGATGTCATGTTCTTCGCCAACTGTCCTGCAGCCACTTGGCCGCAGTTTGGAGAGATGTTGAGCTGGCAGTTTCTCTCTGCCACTAAACGTGGCCTGAATGATGCTCAGTTGGAGATGATTGCACACAGACTCTTTGGTAAATCCTGCTTCAGTTGCTCGTCTCTGCTCATTTCTGTTAGTTGTTTTGTCCGTGAATTGGGCTGAATTCAATCATATGTGGTTAAAACATGACGTCAGAAAACACAGAGCTCAAATTTTTGTCAAAAATGCTAAAATGTATTTTGCATTTGAAGACTTTACAACGACTGATTAATTTATATCCATTACTCTTGCTTGTTGTGGTGTGTGAAGGAGACCCAAGATTGAGATTTGTGCACTATAATTCAGCATCCTTTATAGCTTTTATTATAAATCATGTCGGTGAATGAAGGTTGCATTATGCATCGTTTGTTTTCTGTCCCTGCAGGAAAGAAACAGGATTATGGCTCCTGTAAAGTAGCTTGGTCAAAATTCAGCAAGGTAAGAAGACTGAATCCTAGAAAATGTTTTTCAGCATGGCTCGATGGATTCACTTTAACCGCCGACAAGTCGACTGGAAATATCTCAGCTTTGTTAATCCCCCTGACTTCTTCTTCTAGCGTCACCATGAAGTCGACAGTTGTTTTTTTGGGTACAGACATTCCTGTCACCCCTCAAGATGAATCGTCGTTTCGTTAGTCATCCTCTGATTTCTTCTGTTGCACCACCCAACCATGTTTCATGTAATTTGTGTTCAGTGCTAATATGCATGTCAGATATCTGACATGGTAAACATTCCCTGCTAATGACTACATCAGCTGACAGCCACCTTCATATCAACCACAGCCATTTTTGCATTTAATTCACTTTGACGGATCAAAAAAAAAAAAAAACTTCACCCATCTTATCTCTAATCCACCTTACAGTTTGCTTTTGCTGGCACGGCTGTAGATTCTTCGTCTTGTTTATTGCTTCTGAAAATACTCTGTAGGTGTTTATTGACCCTTTGCACCCGTTCTGTTACAGGAAAACCCTCCTGACACGTTCTGGGTGTGGTTCGATGGCATTTTGGTGATGGTGAAAGCATACCTTGAAGACCTGTGGAGGGATGGGTGTGTTTTCACAACATAATCGTTTGCCTTTGATTCCTGTAAAACAGGAGATGATTCTTGTGTCATATAAGACTTTTTTTTCTCTTCTCTGTACCGCAGTCACATCATGGGTTTTGTGAACAAATCCAAAGAGAAGTCCCTCCTGAAGACAAAACAGAGAGGCACGTTCTTGTTGCGCTTCAGTGAAAGTGTCATCGGAGCAATCACCTTCTCTTGGGTGGACACCACCATAACTGGTGAGATATTTTTTTATTTCACCTTTCTAAATGATGCTATTTTGAAATTGTAGCATTAGTTGCACTCACTTTTGTTTTCTACGAATGATCATCCTCCTGTCTTGTTTCAGGTGAACCCGACATAAAGACAGTGCAGCCGTTCACCAAAGTCGACCTCTCCCAGATCCCCTTTCATGAAATCATCAGGAATTTTCAGATCTTAGAGGCTGAAAATATCCCAGAAAATCCTCTAGTTTACCTTTATCCCAACACCCCCAAAGATGAGGCTTTCGGGAAATACTACTCTGAGAAGACTGGAAGTAAGGGCAGGAAATCGTACTTGGTTTTTGTTTTTTTTTGCCCTGCTGACGTCATTTCTTGTTTTCATTAAATCATGTCTAAAACTCGTCTTTCAGGTGACAGTCCTTACATCAAGTACATCAAAACCAAGCTGATGTTTGTTTCGAAGGAGTAAGTCTACGCTTCATTCTCTATCTAGTATCTTGATGTCATTGGTTGTAAATGTGCTGTTAATCTAGAAACAACAAACTGTCAGACGCAGTGTACCCACGCCCTTTTCTTTTTAATGTCTTGAGCAACTGGTTGTAATGACTGTTTGTCATTGGTCATGTAGGAACACACTGGAGGCTAGGTCACCCATGCCCTCTGACATGGCACAGGGTGAGGCCCTGGAGCCAATCACTGGCCTGTGTGAGGAGGCAGCTGGTGAGTCATGGCTCTCCTTGCTGTCCCGTCCAGCCGAAGCCCTCATCAAACAAATCGCTCGCCCCCTTTTTTTTTTTTTTTGGCCGTCGTGGTGTTGGAAATCAGTGGGGAAGATGTTGTGTAGATTAGATGTCATGGGACAGCTATGAAATAGTTTAACTTCTTATATCCTGTGGGGCTGTTTGCTGCTTCTACTGAACATAAGGTCCGGTGTGCAGGTGAATGATTTGAGCTGTACTGTACTAACATAATTCATTTTATAGCTTTTTGATTCTCCCTTCTGATGCTTGAGCTCTTTAACACTCGGTGTATGTAGCCTGAAAGAACATGCATGAAAATGTTTTTTTACTTCCTGGAGTCTCTTCTGTCAGAGCCAGCTTTCGCGGCGCTGGCGGGTGTATTTTGTTACATTTTCCAGTCTTTGGGCAAGGCAAGTTTATTTGTATAGCGGCATTCTTACACAAGGCAATTCATAGTGCTTTACAGAGGCAAGCAGCATGAGCTAGGCTAAGCTACGTGGCTGCTTGCTGTAGCCTCGTATTTAATATTTAAATATAAATATATTTTAATTTAGAATTGAGGGGTTAAACAAACTCAGAAGCAAATACAAACTGACTGTTTCTGGTTAAATAGTGTTGAAAACTTGACTAATTCGATGAATACTTCCACTGCATGCATTTACAGCTGTCTTGCACGGAATCAAATCCTCCCGGTTTGTATGTTGCTACAACATCAGTCTGTCTTTGTTTTTGAATGCGCAGCGCATCACGCCGTCACTCTCATTTCCTCAGTGAAAGCAGCACTAGAAATAAACAACACAGCCACAGCACCAGTAACAATACTCTTTCCCTTGTCTCTTTCTGTGCTCTCAGAACAAAACGAGGATCCTCAACCTTTGACCTCGCCTCTGGAGATGTTTCACCCTGATCCCATGCTGTCCGGCTCTGTCGCCGGCCCAGACGAGGATTTACTGACGTATCTCAACAACCCCAACCTCTTTGCTGACATCATGCAAGAAGAGCCGACGCTGCCTGATTTCAGTCTTCCAGGATTTCACGGCCTGCCTTTACAGTCCTGTGGAAGCATTTTTCAATAAGCCTCATCTAACCGAACCACTCTATCACTCACTCGTCTTCAGCTTTCTCTTTTAGCAACACCCATCTCACAGAATGTTAGTGTATGTAGCAAATCCAGTGATAGCATAGTTTGCTTTGAATACCATTTTAACTTGAAATAGTTGACAGCTGCCTCTGCTAATCCTGACAGTGTTTAAGAACATATTCATGCTCGTGTGTATTTCAAATAATTGGATTCTGACTTTTTATAATATCCTTTATTATGTTGCACTATTGTCAGAAACGAATCAGACTATTTGAAGACACAAAAGTGAGATCATTGAATTGGCTGGACTCATATTTACTTCATTTGCGTGCCAGGTACATGTCATTGACCCCACAACTATCATAAACCCTCCTTGTTGATTTAAGATAATCATGTTGAACTGACAGTTTGTGACTGCACATACTTTATTGTTTTAATGTTTGTCGTCGTGATCTTTATGTTTCCACCAGCAGCTTTGTGGTTGACTACTGAAACATTGTGCTGCATTTCCTTCCTTTAAGTTATATGCTTTTATATTAACCCGCTCATTTAAACAAAAAAATGAAACGTTGTCGTCAATAAAAGGGAAATAAATGGTTGTGTGTTCGCTGTAGCTTTATTTATGATGGAGATTTACAGCCTGTTTCGGACTGCAGCCCCAAATGAATCAAACTTGTGTGAAAATACACACAAATACAATTTTAATAAAACCAAATCCTGCAGCTCTACAGGTATTCTACTTTCTTTATTCTTTATTCAGCAGCAGACAGCTGCTTTCAGCTAGCCAATGAGAGGCGGACTAACCCTTGAACAAATCTTTTATTTTTATGTTTAAATTTATACCAGAATACTTCTAAAAGCTTTGCTCTGTCCGTGCATGACAAGCTGAGCTGCAGCAACAAATGTCTCTGACCAGGCCGTTTACAGTAGTGCTTAGTTATGGCTGGACACAAACCAGGGAGGTCGTGGCTCGTGGTTAGCACCTTTAACCCCTCAGCCAACCTCACTTGGCACCCATGTTTGTCCTAAAACAGTCACGGTGTGAGGATAAAGTAATTGAGGTGACAACATGGCCTCTGTTCTGGTGCCTCTTACGCCCTCTGCTTGTGATACCTGCACTGTGCTCACAGCCTGGTGAGGAACAGAGAAAGCAGAGAGCTGTAATCTTGTCGGCAGCACGTAAAAAGGTCAAAGTTGACGCGGGATGAACTTTAGTCCTAATTTAAGTGCAGAGGGTTAGGCGTTAAGGTTTTTTAGTGCCACACACCACCCAAGATAGTGAGTGCTGCTGTGAGGGGTCAGCACCACGTGTCAGCCTAAGAAAAGAAGTGCGTTACTGTTTTCATCCAACACTTTTGAGTGTATAATAAGCTTGATACCTTCAAGGGTTTGTCTGCTTGTGATGTGATTATTCGCCCTCGTTTGTATGCTCAGTAAATGAATGGAGTGACACTCCAGCTCAAACATGCACACTCCACCCTCATGTAGTGTGTCACTTGCACCCTTTTGATCATGTGCAATCAGCATGTACTGTATGAGGCAATCCAGAGTTGGTACAAAGGTTGGTTGTAAGTTCCTGAATTGCTGAAATAAGGCACGTTTTTTTTGTAACACTGATTTAAACTCTATGAAGTAACAGCTTGAAGACGTATATGCAAATTATTGCTCGAAGTTGTGAACATAACAGTTGATTATTTATTTTAAAAATAGACTTTATTGCACACATAACACGAACACATAATTGAATCCTGTACATACATCAACAGCAAGGAAAGAAGGAAGGAAACGCAGCAGTCTGAAATGTTGGTGATGCAAAATAAACGCAGTTTGTCCATGTCAAAATAACATCATACTCAGTTATTTCCCAGCCTGGTCCAGAGGCTGGTGAATGGTGCAGCGGCCCTGGTGAGCAGCACATGGTAGGCCTGTCGAAACTGCCGGTTCATGACGGCGTAGAGGATGGGGTTAATGCAGCTGTTGAGCCAGGTGAGGTTTGCGCTGAACATGTGGAGCACCTGCGGGGCGCGGTTCTTCTTGTCGGCTATGTTTAGCAGCAGGAAGGGGACGAAACAGAACACAAAACACAGAAACACCGTGAAGCACATTCGTGTCACACGCTTAAATTCGCCATCATCTCCCGATGATGCTGCCGAGTGAGATGAGGGCCCCGCAGGCGTGGATGAAGGCGGTGTGGGGGCGACATCTGGAGTGGATTTAATTGAGACAGGGCCCTGGGTAGATTGGGAGGATCTTTCACTTGTGATCACCTCTGTATGTTGGGTAAGATCCGCCTGGCTGCTCATCTCACAGCTACACGTGTTCACCATCCCACTGTCCACGCCACTGTCGTCGGTGCCTTGCGCTGGAGAAGCTGGTTTCTTCCTGGAGGACCGGCGGCTGAGCCTGTAGCGCAGCAGAGCTTGTGAGGCGATCCGGACGCGTCTGTAAATGAGCAGGTAGAATACACCAACACATCCCAGCCCGATGAAAAAGTAGAAGAAGAGCAGGATGGTGGTGTAAGGGCGACCCCTGATGCGATCGAAGCTGCAGGTGCACACCTGTGGCACGAACACGTACACAGACCAGAGTGGGGCAAAGCTGCCCAGGCCCAGAGCCCACGCTGAGATCAGGAGCGAAATAAGACCGCGGTCAGAGAAAGACACGGTTCAAACACAGATCTCTTTGCAACCAGGAGATACCTGCCCACCGCCACCAGGCACAGGGTGATAATGGAGACGGAGTTGGAGAGGAAGAGGAGCAGGCCGAAGATGCTGCACCACAGCTGGCCGCTGCGCCATCGGAGGTGCAGATAGGAGTCGACTGAGATGGGCTGCAGGATGGTGCAGTACAGGAGATCAGCTGCAGCCAGGTTGACGATGAGCACATTGAAGCGAGTCCTCAGACGTGCGTCTAAGGCGAAGGCCAGGATGGTCATCAGGTTCCCCACCGTGCCGGTGATGGTCACAGCACATCCCCACACCACCGCGAAGTAACGGTAACCCACGACTGAGGGACTGTAGCAGGAGAAGACGTCGTCCTCTGTGTGGTTTGTGATGTTCATCAGCATTCTGTCGACTAACAGGAATCAGAATATAGGTTAACATGGTGTGCTTAGGTGAAAAGGGGAAGTTAACGGTGGTCTAGATAATCTACCACTTCCTTTTTAACACAGACCTCTCTGACAGAAACACTTCTTTCTATTGCTGGCCTCAGTTTGATGATTCACTTATTAGTTTGATTAAATATGTATGCGAGGACTGTTTAAATACATAAAATAACATTTTCAGCAGTTTCAGGATAGTCTAATCTTGTGTACAGGTGCAAATGAAATACATTGCCTGGCATGCAACTCTCAGTATTAGATATTGTCAATAAGTATAAATAGGGAAAGAAGAAAATTTTGTCTCAGTTGCTCAAGAAATTCAGAAATGATTTGATATTCATTTGAACTCTTTTTCATCTCTGGTGTCCATGAAGTTGGAATAAGTTTGTTTTCAGACACGTTCACTCTTTTTATTCCTGTTCATACACATCAGGTGAATTGTGGTTTAATTCTCACTGTGATGTGATCAATAAAGCTGTTTGTTCTCTGTCAAGAATAAATCACATTGTCACAGTTTCACTTCATGAGACGAGGTAAAAACATTTGATTCCAACTTTATGGGCTGTACGCACACCGAGGTGAATATGCCAGGACAGAGTATGAATCAATAAAGGAACAATAAAGGAATAATTTAACATGTGATGAATAAAACGTGACAGGGATTCAGAATATGTGTGTATGTGTGTAAAAAGTATTTAAAATCTCATCACCCTATTTAAAAACAAAGCATTTTCTTACCTCAAAGCTGCAGCTGGTCGATGTGTTGCTGTGTTAGTCTCTGCGGCGATGTGCTGTGGTTTGAATGTCTTGCTTTATTTGCCTCCCCTGTCTTGCTCAAATTGCCTCCACATGATGAAATGCTATTTCCCATTTCATGACGAAAACAAGGAAGAGAGGTCGTGCGCATTTCCGACTGTTTTTTTTTTGTTTACCTCAAATGAAAAACCCAAATGTGGAAATATGTCAGTCTGCATATGTAGATCTCTTATTACTGGCAACTGTATGCTCAAACAGGACCAGAGTAGATCAAATGTTTACTATATTTAGCTTGTGCTTAATATACTTTTAAAAATGATTTTAAATGTATTCGATCTTTTGCGTTATAATAGGGAAGCTTCATAATTAACCTCTGCACAGACGATGAGATGAATCAGCGTGTACTTGGTTAGTTCAGAGGATGAAGAATGTTTAATGTGATATCGTGTGAATGGTAATTTTCTATGTTAAATATGTTTTCACTCGAGCATACTCATCACACAGCTTTTTATTCATCCTACAGTAGCATCACTCTGATGTGTTTCCACACTCACACTATGGGATTTCCTGCAGGATGTGATGTGAAAGTAAAAATATGCACATGATGCTGTAGTCAAACATCATTTAAACTTATCTGTCATACAGGTAAGCTGTTGAAACTGTTCCATTAACACCCTGAAACCTGTTCAACTGTCCAGCGTGGAGGATTTAGTGGCATCGAGCAGTAAGCTTGCAAGTGACAACAAGCTGAATACCCCTCGCCTGAACAAACTCTCCCAGGAGGGAGGACGGACTACGGCGGGCTGCAAAACCCACCCAAAAAATGCAGAAGGTCGTCTGTTTGGTATACAAACACGGTGGAAGAGAAACTGTTCCTCTGTGTGGATAAAGGGCTGATTGTAAGGCAGTGAAAACACAACAATACTTACTTTAACACGATCATACACCGGTGTACTGGTACACTGGTGAATGTTTAATTTCTGACATATTCTGCCGCCTAAATCTCAATTTCAAGTTGTTTATGTATGGATAACTCTCTGCAGACGCACACACCGGTTTTACTGTTGCACTTGCTCAGAGTTACTCTTCATACACAATTGCACACGGCTGTTGCAAGTGATCACTTTGGAAATAATCAAGCCGTCAGAGAAACCTGTGGAGTGGCGGCCGACGGAGCTAAATGACATCGATTCTTTCTCTCAATACTCTTTTTAAATAAGAATCCCACACTTACTGTATTGTCCTCGGATGGTGCGGACAAACGTTAACAGCTGTGCAGTGATTCTCACCACACGTGCAATAATGAATCAGTGACGTGCACGCAAGGCTAAATGCTTTAAGACACTGCTCTGTGTTTGACCTTTTAGCTGTTTCGCATAGATTTCCTGTTTTTTTTCACACATGGGTAAATATAGACTACTGCGCTCACACCCGAGTGTTAAAATACAGACGAGTAAGCAAATGCAGAATAACCCGGTTAGACCACAGAGACAGACTTTAAGCGTCGCATATGAGTATGACCATTATCTTTATTATCATTAGTTATATAACACATTTAAGAGAGAGTGAATATCATTAATATGTAATAACCACAGAAGTATATTTAATGGTTTTTATAGTTTTAACTATCTTACTCACAACCACAAGACATTACGATGATGCACACGCAATAAGTTTTATATTTACATCTGTTGTGACGGTTTCACTTTTTTTTTATTCCTCTATTAAGCTTGATGCAATTATTTGGTCTAACTTAACAAACGTCGCAATAGTAAAAGCAGACACCGTCAAGTTCCTTCCCCCTTTTTTTCTCCTTCCTTCCCTCCACGCTTTGAATCACCCAGACTAAAGTTGCACTGCATTATTTCATCAGAATCAGACTTCTCAAAAGCTGTACATGATCTGAAGGTCAGGTGCCCGGAGTTGACCACCTGGTCCAGAGGCTGGTGAATGGTGCAGCGGCCCTGGTGAGCAGCACATGGTAGGCCTGTCGAAACTTTTTGCTCATGACGGCGTAGACCACGGGGTTGATGCAGCTGTTGAGCCAGGTGAGGTTTGCACAGATCATGTGCAGCACCGGTGGGACGTTTTTGTTGCTACTTACATGAAGCAACATGTATGGGATATAGCAGATCACGAAACACAGGAAAACAGTTAAACACATGCTTGTCACATGGTTCATTTCCTTCGTCGTCTCCTGAGGCTGCGGCCTGGGATGACGAATGGTTCACTTGTGGGAGCAGGTGTAGGGACCGTATCAGGTGTAGGGAGAGAATTGGCTGTTGTTAAATCTGAGCCCTGGGTAGATTGAGGGGATTTTTCACTGGAGATCTCATCTGTGTTTTGGGTTAGATCGGCCTCGCTGTTCATCTTACAGCTACACGTGTTGACACCACTGTCTTCGGTGCCTTGCGCTGAAGAAGCTGGTTTCTTCCTGGAGGACCGGCGGCTGAGCCTGTAGCGGAGCAGAGCTTGTGAGGCGATCCGGACATGTCTGTAAATGAGCAGGTAGAATGCACCAATGCAGCACAGGGAGAAGAAGAAGAAGAAAAAAATCAGGATGGGGGTGTAAGGGCGACCCTTGATTGGATGGAAGCTGCATGTGCACATCTGTGGCACGAACACGTAAACAGAATGGAGTGGGCCAAATGTGACCAGGCCCAGAGCCCACGCTGAGATCAGGAGCGAAATAAGACCGCGGTCAGAGAAGACACGGTCAAACACAGATCTCTTTGCAACCAGGAGATACCTGCCCACCGCTACCAGGCACAGGGTGACAATGGAGACAAAGTGGGAGAGGAAGACGAGCAGACAGAAGACAATGCTCCACAGATGGCCGCTGCACCATTGGAGGTGCAGATAGGAGTCAACCACAATGGGCTGCAGGATGGTGCAGTGCAGGAGATCAGCTGCAGCCAGGTTGACGATGAGCACATTGAAGCGAGTCCTCAGACGTGGGTCTAAGGCGAAGGCCAGGATGGTCATCAGGTTCCCCACCGTGCCGGTGATGGTCACAGCACATCCCCACACCACCGCGAAGTAACGGTAACCCACGACTGAGGGACTGTAGCAGGACAAGACGTCGTCCTCTGTGTGGTTTGTGTTGTTCATCAGCATTCTGTCGACTAACAGGAATCAGAATATAAGTCAACATATTTGTAAATGTGCTTTCAGACATCAGCCACCACCACCCTAGATATTTTTAAGCCTTAGTCATACCACAGAGTTCACCAGCAGTGCAGTAGAAAGGAAGCGGGTGGCCTACTTCTTTGTATACAAGCATGGCTGTTAACCAGAGACCATACCGAAGGAAACATACAGGAGATATTTTACTGCTGTGTGAGTACCCGAATGAAACACCAGCTTCATCATCTTCATAAACTGAAGATAAAATAATTAAACAACCGAGTGAAAGACAGCAGCCTGACCTGCTGTCTCTGTCTAAACTACTGCTTCTCACAGTTTAGATCCACAGTCCCAAAACTAGAGAAAGACTAGCATGCAGCTGCATTTTAAAGTAATAACTTTGACCAAAGTGTTCAGTATTTCTTACCTCTTGAAGTTGACGACTTCCACCAGTATGTTCGTTTGCATATGTTATCACCTACAGTGATCTTTTGCTTTCAATCATCAGGCTTCCGCTTAATAAGCAATATTATGTGCATCCTCCTTTTTTTTTTTTCAACTTGCATGTACAGACCAACCAACCAAGGGCATAAATACAGATATTTGAAGTAGCTGTTGTGTAAGTTAAAAACATTTCTCACATTGCGCGCACACTGAGCGGCCACATTACTAAACTACTCATACAACCAATTGCATTTGTGATTTATTGGTTCTCTTAAATCTCATTACATTTGAAAAAAATGAAAAAAAAAATCACAAATCAACATTGCTTACAACCATAAACTCAAACTTAATTTTTCTATATAATTTTGTTTTAATTTAACAATTAGGAAGCCCCGACATGTACCGTACCTACCTATTTTCTTTTTTCATTATTTTTTATTAATAATCTACACGTACAGTTTCAATACACTTCTCCTAAATAACAATTCATACATTTGTAGACATTTTCTTTTTATTGCAGTTAACAAGAAAAGTTAGCAGGAGTGCTTTAAGTATTGCTACAGTTTTCCGTTTCCTAAAGCTTCCCTCTAATGTTTCACAAGCCATCATGAACAGTTTTCACTGGGAGTTCATGTAGAGTCAGAGCACACGAGGCAGAGCAGACAAACTAAACATTTTTATCCCACTACGGGCCTATGATACTACCAAAATATGGTATGTCGCATCTTTTTATTTTATTTTATTTTTGCATACAGCTACTCGTCCGTGTGTGTGGTCCTTTTGTCTTTTTCTGTAACTTAATGCTGGTGTTTTTCCATCCCACGGTTTTCCACGCTCCTTGTACGGGATTGCGGTGAAAATGTGGTCTGTATAATTAAATGTGCACGTAATGCAAAATACCTGCTACCAAAGTAAATAAACCATTGTCATGCTGTGCTCACAGTGGTGAAACTATTCCATTAAGACACTGAAACATTTCTGCTTTGCACAGCGAGGTGCAGATGAAAAGGAAAAAGTAAAGATAGCTCGTCGTCATCATAAATGTGTTCAGGCCATTTACATGTAGGCTGTTCACCGCTTGTTTATGTGCTTTGTGGGGACTTGGTGCACACATGGTTGTTGTCAGTGGCCATTCAGGGAGAATCTGAGGAACCATTTACCGGGACATGGTTGCATCTTCATCTTCACTAACTTGGCATCGTTTTTTTTTCCTTTCCTTATTTACTCCAACTTGCTGCATTTTACACAGAGCGTTTGAATAAATACCGATAGCTGCATAGTGCACCGGTAGGAATCACTCCTTCCCAACAACCATAAATCTAGCAGATGTATGCATCAGTACAGTTTTAAGACATAATGTTATTTCTACTCTTTTGCTGTTCCTCTTTTGACTTCCTGTTTCCCACAGAGGTAAATATAGATTAGACAGACCAGTAGTGGAAACGCAGACATACGGTACAGAGAAATGTTTGCCGGTAACTGCAGAAACGGTACGTAAATGGTTGGTGCCATTTTCTCTTTATAGGCCACAAAAACAAAAACTTTACGGTGGTGCAATCCACTATACTGTGACAGCTACAACATGATGCCAGCTAACATTAGAGGCAACTACTATATCTAACCCAGCGGGCGTTTTCTGTTAACATTACTGCTTTGGATATGTAATGGATTCTTGCAGAGGTGAACGTTAAAACTTAAGAGAGGTAGGGTTTTGAGTCGGATACAGTGGATCATATGCTAGAGGAAGATAATTAGTCAGTTGCAGATTGGAGGATGGTCAAAGGAGTCCATACTTGATAAAAACTTGTTTATAAGTTCCTCTTCAGACTGTCTGCAGAGTCTATTATGATTGGCAGACGATGAAGAGCGATGAAGAGAAACTGGGGAGGATGGAAACATATGGTCTCTTTGAAATATCTGAGATTTGTCAGTTATCTCTGGTTCTTCCTGTCAACATAACAGCAGTGGTCTGCAACCACAGCACGCACCATGAGGAGTCATATTTAGTCAGGTTGTTTTTTTTCGTGATGAAACACCAGCTGGCTGGTGTTGGCTCTCGGCGGCACATGGTTGCAGGCCTCCACTTCACAGTGTGCTTCTTCCTGATTTGTCCTCTTTCTCGTGCCGTCAGTAAGGGGTGAAGAGTATTGGCCCATGCGTGGTGCGGATGGGACCGGGAGCGGGCCTCAGCAGGCTGAGGGGTGTTCCCTGTAGGAGGTGATGATGCGGATGGTGATGGGAAGTCGGGCAGGGAGGACGTAGCGCCAGTTGATTGGAGGAGGCTGCAGCTGCCATCGCTGCAGCAACAGCCAGCGGACTTGGTAAAAGTCCAGCCCCCAGAGTTTTTGGAAGTTCCTTTGAGGAAGTCAAGGAAAACTTGTAAGTAAATATAACTGTTTTAAATACTGATGAGGTATAATTGTTAAATATGGAATATAACAAACTGAGTCTCTACCATAAAGTCTGTGCGCTTCTTGTGCCGACTGAGAAGAGGATTAGGTTTCCCCGCAACTCCATCCCGATGTCTCCGGCTTGATATATGCTGCGACATCAAATGAGAAGGGACGGATGTTAGATATTGATATCGCTCCACTACTACAATTTACTCAGGTTGTTTGGATCGTTGTGTCTCACCTGTTTAAGCTGCAGCTCTGAGTTGACTCTGACGTTGCAGATCTCACAGTGGAAGGTGCGTTCCTGAGTGTTGGGGTCAGAGGACAGCTCCCCTCCTTGCTCTGGGCTGGGTTTAGGACCCAGTCGCGGGTATGCTTTGATGGGTCCCAGTCCACTCCGAGCCTCCAGAATGGTTTTGTGTTTGGTACCTAGACACAATAAAAAGACAATTTATAATCTACAGCACTAATCAAGTGGACTGAATATACTAAATAGACTTCGTGGTCAGATTATGTTCTCAAATACTGTTTCCAAGATCGGGAATTAACTTGAACCTCAGCTTTTAAACCAACACAGACAAGGAGTTCTTCAGTAAAATGGAAATCTGCAGGGCTGTGACATCTTGGTGAACTCCATGAGTATAATGTGATATGACAGAAATGAGTGTGACAGTATTTTGTGTAGGTGGTAGGAGGTGACGTTTGCATCAGCCATCTACACCCAGTGAAACTCGACATATTTTAACCTGCCACTCTTACCACTAAGTGGCACTAATGCACCTTTTTTCATACTTAAAAGTGCTGAATTGCTTCTGAGGAGCGGCAGAGTATGTGGACTTACTTGAGTGAATGTGGCATAATGCTGTTGTTTATAGACATTTCTCTATATTTCAAGAGATACAGTGTTAAGTAGTGTGTGTTGGCGTCACCTTTGTTATGTGCCTCCAGTTGTGAGAGGGAATTGACGGCTACTTTGCACAGGGAACAGTAGAGAAGCTTCTTGGCTTTCTCTTCCTCTGACTCTCCTGAAGAAGGGCTCGGTGCCGGGGACGGGGTGTCGGGAAGGCCGGCCGCCGTCGGATCTGCTGGGGGGCTGCCGAGGGCCGCGGTGGGAGAGGGTGGCAAAGGCGTGCTGACAGAAGACAGGAGGGGACACTCTGCGTCTGCTGAACTCAGGGTGAGCGTTGGAAGGTGGCTAGGGGTCAGAGGTGACTTGTTAAAGTTGGGACAGGATTGGGTGTCATCTGCAAAAAGTAAATAGGTTTCAGGTTAGTAAATGATCTGTGGAAAATATAGAAATGTTTGAATGAAATGTTGAAACTGGGTTGTTTTTCTATCATACACCATCATCTGAGATCTGGCTGTGTTTTGACACCTTTGCTATGTCAGGGTGAGTTCTTATTGTTGCAGTTCAACTCAACATTCAACTGTGTGATGAAATCTTAAATCTTTTGATGTGTAGATCAGAGGGGAATGAATGTTTAATCCTCTCCCGTCCTGCAAGAATCGTAGCAACACTACATTTCTTAGTAGACGGGCAAACTCTCCTCTGGTGAGCTTCCATCCCGTCACTTCACACAACAGCTGTGGCGTGCATCTGTGCCGTTCTGTGACAGATTTTTGTGCGCGTGTGTGTAACATCATATGTCACAGGTGATGCTCACCCTGCTTATTAGGATCAGGCTCAGGGCTGGATGGCGAGGGGCCTGGTGGGGTAGGCGAAGCAGTTGGGGGAGGGTGCTGCTTATCGCCATCCTGGAGACGAGCTGTCTTGGATGTCTCGATACCCTTCACCCGCCGAGCATGGCGGTTCCCCTTATAGTGGGCCTCTGCTTGGCTCTGGCAGAACAACAAGAGAAATCAAAGGGTTAGCCTAACTATATTCATCTTTTTTTCCTTGTTAATAATCACATAAAATTCAGACGAAGAGCCCGTAAGATCAGTGGATTTATCTGAGAATTTAAATCTTCTACCTTCGAAACATAAACATGGGTTTGCCTCTGATTTGCTGTTAAGAGTAGCACAGAGATGTGAGGAACGTGGTCGCGACCAGAAAGGTGCCTCAAATCCCTTGAAAATGAGGTAAAAACAGTGTTTTCTTTCCTTTCCCACAACAACGTGATGAGATATCTGCGACCAAAGCACCCGCAGTATCTTCAGTGAAGCTATCGAGAGACCATCAGTTGAGGATTGTGGTTTTGATTGCTGGCTTCGAGACGTGGATGTGTCTTAATGTAGCACGAACTCAACTACTGAGAGGCTGTTTCTCACCGAGGGCGCTCTGCGGACTCTCTCGTGTTAATAGACGTATGAAACTATATAAACCTCCATGTTTTTATCCTCGGGGATTATCCGGTATCTACTCACCAATCCTGAAATATATTCTGGCACCCTGAGTTTTCTGTACATTACAGTAAATGGTTGTTGAGCTGATGGTTTGTGGGCCTGATGTGCTGATTAGGCTGTCGGAGGAAGATTAGCCCCTAGTATATTCTCGTCTTCCTTCACAACCGGTGTAATCACCGAACTGGCCCGCTGAGCTGATGATGATTATTGAGTGGTGGGATTATCTGAAATGGGCTGTGGGCGACCAGTGACAGTTGACAGTCAGCTACTGAGAGAGAGAGAGAGAGAGAGAGAGACAAAAAAGTGTGTCCACGAGTGTGTGTTTTGCCTGCTTGTCCTTGTGTGATTACAGTTAAGAGGATCAGTTTAGACTCGGGAAATGGGAAATATGAAAAGGAGTGGACATTTCATTAGGTCCTGTAGAGTTTGGGTTTCAGTTCATCAGAGTTCAGGTTAAGGTAATGGGAGGCAAGCTACAGGGCTGACGTTATAATCCTTAAGATTTCCATGAAATAAAAGCCCGTTTTTCAGGAGCCTAGTGCTGACAGCGAATGTTAATGAAAAATGCTTCCAGAAAAATAGATGCTTTGTAGTTGCCCTCTGCACCTGGTGACTGCAAAATGGTTATGATCAGGGAGAGGTCTCGGTTATGGAAAATAAACTATGCGGCTGAGATTATGCAACTGAAGCACGGGGTTAAGTTTTTGAGAAACATGCCGGGGCGCCAGCTCCATTTTCCTGCGTCTGTCACTTTCTACGCCATACATCACTTTCTGCCATGCTGCACAAAGAGCTCACTACCTCCCGCACTGGCACTCAACGCTGGCACTGGATATGAATCTTGAGGTGCGGAAATGTCCAATGTGGAAATAAGTCCTTGAGATACTGGGCTGGGAAACCGGTGTCACCCTCCAAGTCGAGATATCCATGTTGCTGTCAGCTTCAGATGAAATCAAAGGAAAGAGTGAGGCGTTGGGGCACAAATATAGTTCCTGTAAGCTCCTCACTAATACAGTAACACAATCTGGTGTGTGTGACTCTATGTGCATGTGTATGCACAAGGTGAGACCTGCTGGGATTAGAGACATTGCATTATGTCAATAACAAGGCTGAGGGACCCGCATAAGGAGTGTGACAGGTACATGTCAGGGGCTCTGCAGGGTGGGATGCTTCACTGAGGCAAGTGGACCACAGGGACGTGTTCAGGATGCCATTGTAAGCCTGAGGTATTAACTGCCAATGATAGTTACCCATATAGCGCTCATCCTGATTGGTGATGACAGAAAGGCAGATATAGCTCTGCCTGTGTAACCCAACTCCTATGGCTGCTGCCACCCAAAGCCCCGCAATTAGACAAGGAGATGAAGCCCAACAACTCTGTGAACAAATGACAGCGGAGTGCTCGAAAGGCAGAAATACTCAAAGCTCCGTCTTGTCTTTTGCGGTTCACACTTCTGTCTTTACACTCCAGTTTCCTCTCCATTTCTGCAACTCCCAGTTGTTTTATTTCTGCTTTGATACTTCCAGTCTCCCGGTGACCTTCAGTGTCGCGTCTTAAGAAATCGATGAAAGCGTGCCGTCAATTCGAGCATGAAAAGCCTGACGGCCTCGGAGGTTGGGGGGCGGGATGCGGAGACAATGGGATGTAAAAGAGATGAGGGCATCCGATCTTTGGGGTTGAGAGGAAAAGTGAATAATGATAAAATATAAATGATGTTTGGCATACTAGGTGAAATGGACTGAGAGGAGCTAAGAAGGAGCCTATGGAAAGGGAGATTAAGATGAATGAAGAGGCAGAGACGGGATTTAAGAAAGAGAAAATGAGAGCAAGTGAATGTCCCTGAAATCCTTTTTTTTTTTCTTTCTCTAAGCAGGATGTGCTTTGATGTTTTATCTATCTACAGAAAGCAGAGAGAGCGCGTCTCACAGCCAAATCTACTGTACGAGCACTGGCAGCAGTGACAGGAAGAGGGGGGTGGGAAGAAGCTGGAGAGGTTGTGGTGGTGGTGGTGGTGGGGGGGGGGGGGACAGATGATACAGTATACCCCACAGAGGGAGAAGCAGAAACATGAAAACCGACGGTGAAAACGGAGAGCGAGCGAAGTCAGTGAACAGACAGGAGATATGAATGAAACAAGGCTCGTTGGTTGCAGGCCTGAGAAGAACAAGATGAGAGAGAAAGAGTGAGAGAGAGAAGCAAAGCAAAAAAAAAAAGAAAAGAGAGAGGTGTCCAGTGTGGTACTGCAGTGGTGACGATGGCTAATGCAGCATGGTGTGACGTCAGCCTTGCAGCAGAGCTGAGCTAAACACTGGCAGGCTAATCTGTCCTCTGTGGCCTTAAATGAATTGCAATGTTAAGAATTACAACACGTGCGACTACAGCGTAGTAGCAGCGAGATGCGCCGGCCTCTGAGTGGCCACCAATCAATCTAAACACGTCCACAAAGTACTCAAGAACTCCCACTTTACACCCCTGAGACACAAACATGATGTTGGCATTATTAATGCTCTTTGTTGGCGCGTGACCTGAGGGAAACTTAATGAAAAATAATGAGTGTTTGTCTGCCTCTGAACTGCGGCGCGACGCAGCCAGTGCGAGTAAGCCAAGTGCTGTACTGTAAGCAGAGTATTCCTTCATTATTAAAGAATGTCCACCGTGCTTTAAGCTCCCAGTCTCTCGGGTTACTGTGGAAAATGCTGTAGCGCTGCAGCAGAGCAGATGCACACGCCGTGGCGTACAAGTAAAACAGCATGCGGGACAAACAGGTGGCTCGGCGTTCAGGGTTCTCACCGCGAAAAAAACACACACGCGCGTGACACCGGTTCCCCACGTGCATTATCACACATGCAGTATGTAAACATTGAACATGCTGCAGTAAATAAAAGCCCCCCCACGTTCAAGTGAGAACATGCAGGTCCGAGCAGGGGAGATATAATTAAGCGGCCCCTCACGGAGAGAACAGGACAGTGTTACACAAGTTTCAGATGACTCCCTCCTGGACTGTGTCCTTTACACACCACTGCATTTAGAGTACAAGTATTTAACGCTTCATCACTGGAATGCATTTATATTTTTAGCTGGGCTTATATGTCTGCTGGCTTTTGTTTGATTTCTGCTCATGTTCAGGTTAAAGATCGTGAATCCCTGCGCTGCTAAAAGAAGTCTACAAATTATTGTCAGCTGCTTTCTTGCGGGATCGTTTGAGTCAGATGTACAAAGGTGCCATGATAAGAAATGTACAGAAATGTACACCCCATCAGGATGTACTGTACATTTCTTATTTCTCGAGCGTCGACACATTTCCGGTGCACACATGTCCTTTAAAACACACACACACTGTAAAAGGCTGAGTACCGCACTTGTAACACATAAATCATGTCACTCAGTGGCCGGTTTTGGATGTCCACGTTATGAGTTATTTGCTTTTCAACTTCGGTTAACATGACTGCCTCTTTAATGGGGACACTCAAACCATTCCTCTAGAGTTTCATCACTCCTTTTCTTTCAGCTGCTCGGCCTCATGCTGGCGTAGCAGCAGTCTCTGCGAGGAGTGAGATGCAGAAAATGTGCTCTATCAGCTTTAAGGTAGATTTGAGGACAAGCTCGTGAGAGCTGTCCTAAGTGTCACCCTCCTCCGTTAAAACCTCATCAGAGTGGACTCTGAAACCCGATCCAGCTGTACAGTCAATAACTGACTAGTTTTGGGTCAAGATTTAATGTGTCTGGAGTCCCGGCTCTCGGACTGTTTACTAAGCTCCATCGCCCCCCTGCTCAAACAAAAAGCGGGCTTCTAATTTCCAGCCTGCAGGTATTGATTTTGCCTGCTGAAGTAACAACTGCCTCCGGTCAAGCCCTGAAGAAAGGTGCTGGGCTGTGAAGGGATTTGTTTGAGTTGTATCCATTTGAAAAAGTCTAGCTGGTCCGGTCTTTAGCTGGCTCGGTGAGGAGAAGGACTCCTCAAAATGCAGCCAGTGAGGAGAAGTTAGATTACTGAATTGGCTGAAAATGCTGCTCTGGCTAACTTTTTAAACATTTCTCGCCAATTGGATTTAAAAACAGGATTTTAAATATGTGTTTGATGTCTACATGCATGCCGTAATGCTGAACCAGAGTCCCAGGCAAAACAATTAGCATTCCCCACAGTTGATGATCCACTCTGACCAGGACTGCAGCGCTGCAACTTCCCCAAATACAGTGAAGAGCAGGACAAAGTTGCTGATGTAGGCCTAAACCCAACAATATTTTCACACAGTGGGGAAATACTAACACTAACGAACCCACGAAGTTAGTGGCTGCTTGGACAGTCACTGTTTGGGGGAGAGGTTTAGTGAAGAATCGATTATTCGGATCGTGTCTATAAAACCAAGCCATTCATTAGAGCTATTCAAGATTTCTCACCTCTGAGTTGAAACGTATTTGACAGACGTTGCAGGAGATGATTGGCCGCTTTGTCTTCACCATAGGTGGCCCGAAGGTGTGCGTCATCACAGCCTTCTGGACGGGGTCCATCTGAGAAGAGACAACCCAGAGGTCACATCAAAGATTCAGCAACACAGGAGGCAGCTCGGTGTTTCTGTGTTTGGGCTCAAGCGCAGTCCAGTGGGCGCGGATGAGAGAAAGGTTTTAAAGGAAAAAGTGCAGGTGAATGACACGGGGAGCCGCTCGAGGGGGAGAAATGTGGGAGATAAAAAAGAGTGAATTGAAGAGAGAGCGGTGATTGATGTGGACAGGAGGGTGTGTGTTTCCTCAGCAGCAGCTGGTGCTGCTGTCTGTGCCTGAGTTCTTGGGTGACGTTCAAACGCTTTTAATTCATGCTGGTGTTAGAGGAGCCTAATTACAGACTCTCTAACTCCAAAGATTTGTACTCTGTTTGTGCGCTACAAAAACCTCTGCTTTTCTCTCACAACGAGAGCGTTACATAACGCATAACGACGCTTTACGTGAAGTACCTTGATGAGAGATCAAAATGTGTTTTAGAGAAAACTCTGCCTTATGGCTGCTGTGGGGACATTAGGTCCTTGTAGCGAAGAAAGAAATCTAATTCTGCTGCAGGGAAATTGAGTTTCGCAATTTAAATAATCAGTACAGAAATATACTGAAAGTGCAACACAGTGAAATCAACCAAATGGAATACAGACAAGTCTGGATTTACATAAAATATGCCGCCGGTACTCACAAAAAGCAACAACGGAGTGTTAGATTTATGGACGTCATTCGAAATGGGCAAGCAAATCACTTAGAAAAAATTAAGTATATATCAGAAATCAGACTGTGATTCGAATATTTCGAGAGATTAAAAAAGTAAGAGCACAGAGAAACAATGGAGCATCACGCTGTAATTATCTTAAATCAACGCTGGGCTAAAAATACCAAGCCTTGCATGCCACGTCATTCTCTTGAATGAAATGTTCACCACCTTCATTTCTATAGACTCGAATGGACTTGTGTGAGCTGTGTGACCCTCTGGCAGGGTTCATCAACCACAGCGCTGGGTGTTGCCCTCGTTAGGCAGCCAAAAGCACACTGCGGTTTTTTTTACGCCGCCTCTCATCTCTCCGCGCAGACTGTGAACGCATGCTGCCAAATGAGAGACTGTTTACACTCTGAAGCTCCGGGCACCAGGGGAAACGGTATAATTGGTCTGAAAACTTAAACCCCGTTTGATTGCGCTGCTGGAAGTATTTATAGATTTTAGCCCGCTTCGTTTTGCTCCTCTCCCCTCTTGCTTTGTGTGTTTTATGTGGAGACCTCCGAGTTTGTTTGTTTACATCTGTACATTTGCGTCCGTGCCGCGACATTGGGCGTGGGTAAGGGTACGACAGCTTGGGTGTTGCGAAAGTGTGTCATTGTCTGCGCGTCGATCTCTGTCTGTGTTTCCCATCACTGTGTGTCTGCTGCTGCCATTCTTTTACCACCTGTTCTCATCAGGACGTCTGTCTGTTATATCCTCATTAACCTATTAGTCCACTTTCTGTCTCCTCTTTCACTTTTGCCTCCTTCAAACAATCGAGCTTTTGTTGAACCGGAAATCTACACCGTGTGTCACATGTTTACCTCAGTATTTGCATCTCCGTTTTTAAATATCTAATCTGTTTTAGAGTGTAAGATATCTCTGGTGCTTAGATGATTTTGGCGTCTATTTCAGATTTCAGATGTTTTAATCCAGTCTTGGTTGACTTGGTGGTGACAGGACAGGTTGTTGACCAGCAAACACAACTCGAGAGAGATGAAATCACCGACAGTTTAAAGAATGGATGGCGTAGACGTGACATAACCGAAGCACCAAGCTCAAAATATGTGGCGGCTATCCTGCCTGTTGGGCACAGGTGAGTGTGGTTGTCATGAATGGGGAAATTAGCTATAGAGACTAAAACAGTTTCTTGTACCAGGCTGCAAACAGTTGGACATTTTAACATGGGGACTTATGGAGACTGACTCGTCCTGTATCCGGCCTCCAGCAGCCGCTCGAGGCTTTACAGGTTTTGGCTTCATTTCCCAGCCACGGAGGTTACGACTTGTAGGAAACAGGAAGAGCAGCTCCTTTATCTATTTACAGTGCACTTAAACTACGGGCTCGGATGATTCATCACTTTAGTTGTTTAATAAAGAAGACCCTGACAACGGTTCACCCAGTTGGAGAAACAGAGGCAATGAGTACGCAGCATAAAGGAACTTTTACAGACTAGCAATGTATTAAATGTGTAGTGCTGAAAGAAATGACTATAAAGAGCATCGAAATGGGCTTTGATATAATGACAAAGTAATATTTCTTTTCCGACCAGAGACTGATAACGTGCACGTTAGACTTTAGCCTTACGGAAAAATAATTTTCCCCTGGAGGGTTACAAATCAGCAGAGTGGCAGAGGCTCATTCTTTCCCTCCGCAGCACACCGAAGCCTCGCCGTGCAGCTTATGTCTCAGTACAGGAAGGTGAGATCCACAGTATACTCCTGAGAACCTCAAGTGTCTGGAAATTACCTGTAATCCTGGTGAGTCAGACCTGCACTGAGCTCTCCAGAGAAGCAAATATCTCTACCCGAAACTGGAACATAACTATGTTTGAAACAGTAAACACAGTAATCGAGTTTCTTTCCTTTTTTTTGTCGTTTTTTCACCTTTCCCTGCGTCCTTTCAGCATCCAAAGACGGGCAGACTTATCGGTCTTTGAGTGAGGACTCCAGACTTCTGTGTTGTAGACTTGTTTGAATTTTACAGTGCGGACGGGCGGAGGGTTATTTGGATTTAAGGTGCTCTGGCATTAGCGGCCGTACTCAATGTCCTCACTGAAGCAGGATGAATCATTAACCTGCGGAAGGGTCATTTTGCCTGAGCGCATGAAGATGAGCTGGATGGTAATGTGTGTGTGTGTGTGTGTACGTGTGTGTGTGTGTGGTGCACGTGCATCCGTGTTTGTCGCCACGCTGACCTTCACATGAAACCCAATCTGGAAATGAGAAGGAGCCACAGAAAATGCTGAGCGTAGAGAAAACAGCCTGTGCCTCTTATACAATTGATTAGCTGTAACTCATTTTATTGCAGTAAAACAGTCGCCCCGGGCGTTTTCTCAATTATGCTGAAACTCGCTCTGCTGAATAAAAGTAAACAGCTGTCACCTTATCATTTTGGATTATACAGTATAAATCCTCAGCACTTCATCACTTGTCTTCACCCGGGAGGAGGCAGCGCTCCAGAACCGCAGCTGAATACCAGCTCTGCCTTCTGTTAGGTAAAAAAAGACGGTAACAAATCCCAGACGCGACGTGAACACGCGTGTGCGCACGCACGCATGCGCCGGTGAGTACTCACCGTGTTGAAGTTGTGGAAGAGGCCGATGCTGGCCGGGTGAGGTGACTCCAGGGGGAACTGGAGGAAGGGCTTCATGTCCAGCGGGGCTGGGATGACAGGCGGGCTCCTGAGGAAGGCAGGGACCGGCCCCGGTCGGTTTACGCTTCCTGTGGTGGATGCAAAAACAGGGAAATTAGAGACCCCAAAAAAATGAAGGAAAGGTATCAGAGCCTATGAATAACACAGCTGATCAAGTGTTCCTCTCACAGAGGATATCGCTGCAGGTTTATTAGTGCACAAAGACAGGAAACAGGGTGTAACGGTAACAAAATCCACCGTTTAGCACCTCTAAAGATCACTGACATCTTGCTGCTATAAACTAAGCCAACCACCCGATTGCTTTATAATTACCGTACAGACCTGAGAGTGGTATTGATCTTCTTGTCTAACTCTTTGAGCATTTCTCAAAATGTCAACACCTCTCTGTCATCACATCAGAATAAGTAGCTGGCGTAAAAAAAAAAACGGCTCCTCTTTTTCTGGATCTAAACATTCATCTTCTGCGTCACATTCCCATATTGAGCCCCTCTACCCACCCACACCTCTCCCATCTCTGCTCCTCTCTCAGTAGTAGCTCATCAGCGGTGAATTCCTGCACTTGAGGAGTCTTCTGTGATGGGCAGGAGGGTAAGCTCCTTAAGCCTCACAGCTGGGGTGCTGCAGATATCCGCCTTTTCTCCATTTCTCCCCACTGTCTCGCTCTCACCGAGCACCGAGTTTTCTATCCCCATTTCATGGTCCCTTATTCTGTCTGCCTGCCTCTGTATCCCCACTCTGTACTTCTCCTCACTCCAGCTCTCGCTCCTTCTAGATGTTTTGTCCCTCCTCATCCTCTTTTTTCTGTTTTGCTCTCTCTTTTCCACTTCTGCTCCTCGTAGTTATTCTTCTCTTTAGCATAAAACCAGCTGAGTGCCTCAGCCTCAATCCGACTACGCAGACAGAATTTGTATAATCTTTTCTCCTGAGATTATGTGCAATCATCGTCCTTTATTGCCGCCGCTTTTGTGACGACTACTTAGCAATTTAGTTACATTTGAAAGGAAGAACTGGTCACTTGTCAGGACGAGGAAGAAGAAAAGGCTATTTTGGTAACAGCAGAGGAGGCTCCTTTCACTGACAGCAGGGGAGACGTAAAGAATGTGCTGTCAGGATCAGAAATAGATGGAGGGGAAAGTCTCTCCTTCTGGCATTCCTCTCCAGTCCTTGTGGCAGCTGAAGCTCAGCTGTAGCTATTGTCATTTGTGTCTGTCTGCTTTTGCATGCGCTGAACGAGAGGGAGAGGAGGAGGGCGGGAAATAAGATATAGAAGTGGAGGTCACGGTTTAAATGTCCTTCAGACATGCCATGAATCCCGAAGCTCACATGGCGTCCATTATCACCTCTCCAAAACCAACCACAGCAAGATCTGCGCTGAGTGAAAAACCAGCAGCCATAACACACCTTAGTTCACACCGACATACGAACATGTAGGAATGAGCTCAACGCCAGATGTCATGTCAGCAAATGATCATAAAAAATGTATTGTTTTATTCCTCTGTTAAAGGGTGCTGATATTCTGTATTTATGCTGACCCGAGCTGAGAACATGTTAGTCCATCTTTCAATATTTTTCGACCTTGCCAACCCGTCGTCCTACTGAGGATGCAAATTTTTTAAAAATGGGTCTCAAAATAGGCTTCATCATCTCCCAGAAACAGCTGGGACTATTTTCAGCCGTGGATTAATTCACATTTTGCAGGAATTTATAGCACAGTGAGTAAAACAAACCAGTGGGCATGGTAGTAAAGGGACATGTCGCCTTGTACAATGGTGTGGCCCATTGATGTGTCTTTTTTTTGTTGTAATTTTTGGCCTTTTGTTGCCTTTATTTTGGTAGGAATAGCCGACAATAGTCCGGAAACTGGGGGAGAGAAAGAGGGGAAAAGGCTAAGGACCCAGCCTTGGTACATGGGGTGCATAGTTCAACACACGAGCTACTGGGCGCCTGGCTTTGATGTGTTTTTAATAGTTTCTGGGCAACAATGGAGCTCTGTGGAGAGGAGTAAGCTATATCAGGCTTTAGCCACAAAGATACTTGTTATGAGGATGAGTCTGGTTAGCGGAGCGTATTCCTGACACACTTCTGGTAATAATCTGCAGCTCATTTTACGGCACATTACAATTTAAAGGTCAAAGCGCGTCTGCCGTCGTGTATCTGCATCTGCCGCGCAGACGCTCACAACAGAGCGGCGTGTTCAGCATTGGCACGCATTGTTTTCAGGGTCGTGTTCTGCACCATCCACCACGGCGGCTCGGTGTGGCGTGAGCATGGCAGCGGCAGTGTCCCCCTGACCTACCCTCCCCCTGAGTGATTTACAATGACATCAGATAAGCGAACGTCTCTTCAACAGCGACCACGCAGGGAGGGAGCCCATTGATTGGACACATTCTGAGGAGTGTTAAAGTGTTAAAGTGCTGCCAAACTCTATAAATCCAAGCCTCGGCATCTATTGCTCCTTCTCCTAGACTAAAAACGAACAGACAGCGCTGTCTCACCCGGCCCCTCATCTTACTGCCCTTTTTTTTTCTAATGCAAATGTTTGGCTGAGAAAAAGATCAATGACTGTGTAATAGGTTATTGAATTTTTTTTGTGTAGATTGTGAGAGAGAGGTAGTTGAACAGGAATGAAGAGACGCAGAGGTGGGAGAGGCGGGCAGGCGGGGAGTGTGGGGGGCGAAAGAAAAACAAGACAACCAGAGACAGAATCTCATCGTCACAGTAGATTTCACAAACCCTGTGAGCACACAGGCATGCACACACCAATATGCTGTGACTAAGGCCTCTCAAATTGGCAATTCATTTAGCCAATTTAGGTTTAATGATCACAGAGGTAATGTCAATGTCACTGACGTCGCTGGAGCCTCTCTGTATTCCCCGCCTGCCTCCATCTTTGTGCTCCACCGTGGGACCAGGAGGGAAGGGGACAGGAGACCGAGATGACATGCTGTCTAACAGAATGACTGTCTGATGAGAGGCTGGAGCACCGCAGGGTACCACCAGGAAAAAATAAATAAATAAATGGAAATAAAAGCCCAAAAAAAAAAAATGCAGCTACCTTTAGTTCCAGGGCCCTCTCCTCCACACTCAAGAGGACCGGCTTGACACATGACGCCAGCTGCCTCACATCTGCATCTAAATGGGCTGCTGTGCACAGAAGGCTCTGAAATGAGCTTCTGTGGCAGATTAGCCAGCCTTCCCCTGACAAAAACCCCCTCACTGTCACTGCAGCACACAGGGACAACTCTGTGGCGGTGGCAGCCGCTCTGTTAACCCGAAAACCACTGGATCCTCCGCCGCTCTCTGTGAGAGAGTTTGGTGGCAGATGACACCGTCGGTATATTGATGATCTGTTCTGTTCAAATGATTTATGACTGCTGTTTCTTGTTTTGTGGCAGGAATGCTGAGCTGCCACATTTCGGCATTAGGCGACATAATAACCAGTTCCCCGCTAAATAAATACCTGAAATGATTTGTTGGTGTCAGCTCTCTTCCATGTGGTGTAAAACGTAATGCAACTGTGTTCCAGGGTCTAACCTTTGAAGAAACAGAGTGCTAACTTTGTCGTGATTGCAGGAGGGGGATGTGTGTGTATGTGTGGGGGGGGGGGTGGATGGCTCTGTCTTAGTGTCGCATACTGCTACTGTGAAGGACTGAGCATGAAATCCAATTTACTGCAGCTCAGCTTACCCTCAAGTCAAAGGCGGCTATTCCAACCTAAGCAGACGACAATGCACACACACACACACACACACACACACACACTCACACACACTCACACAAACCTTTGTAGTCCCGAATGAACGATGCTCTGAAAGGAGTAACTTATTGGCTCGACGCTGATTAATGTTGTGTTTGTCTGCGTGCGATCTGGACAGTGAGGGAAGGAGGTGGCGAGAAGGAGCACTGAGTGCTGGTGAAGGAGAGCACAGTTGATTCCAGTCTGCACTTTGTTTTAATGATAGATGCTTTGCGCCCCAGTGGCCAGGCTTAAATGCCACCTCCGAGAGAACTCTCAGAAGTCCTCTTTCACTGGAAATGTGTGTGTGTGTGTGTGTGTCTGGTTTTTATGCAGTGCTCTTGAGATCAGTTAGTCCTTCTGCAGCCCCGCTCTCTGATTTCATGCAGTATTTGTAATTAAATAAGACTTTTATTTCTGCAGATTTTGCACTGCTCTCATTAAAATTAAAATCACCACGTGACGGTAGTCGTACATTGCTGTGATTGGACTTTTTTTTCCAATTTCTCATGAAAGATTCTGTCTTGTCTTCGCGTGGTGATTATGACACACCATGAGGAGGTTAAAAAAAACAAAAACAAACCCTGATTGGCAAGGAACTGGAGATGATGAGCAAAGAGGAGCTCGGTAGGAAATAATGGCAGCGGGGCGGAGTGGATGGAGTCGATTGAGCGAGGAAAAGAGGTCTGGACGAGGAGGGGAGATGATGTGGAAAGAGAAGGAAAGCATCTAGGAGGGGGAGGGAGCCGCATGTTTTGAGGTGAGTCCAAGGTGACCAGAGGAGGTAAAGAGGCATGTTAACCTGCAGGTTAATGTGCAGAAGACTGAAGAAAGCTGTGGAACTCCACACAGCCGAACCGCAGCATGTGACATACTGTACCGCACACGCGGTTCAAAAATCTCATGATGACGCTGTCAAAGCGATGAAAGCAGTGCGGGCAGCACGGCAGCTGCTTGTAAGGGTTAACCTTTGGCTGTCACATGCAAAATGTCATACGCGCATGAACAGTTTTGGGTTATTTTGTTGCCCTCCCCGCAGGTCGTCTGCATGCCGTGTCTCGTTTAAAGTGTACACACACAAATCCTGAGACGTGGAGTTGGAAATGTGGGTCGTGCGGTCCCTTTTGTTTGTGTGGCGCTGTCAGGTTTGTTTGGTTTTGCGTCAGGGTGTGGGATTTTTTTTTCCTGCGTGCACTAATCTGCGTTTTCATCATGCAAGACAAGCTGATTTTTATAGAGACATTTCCACGCGCTTTACGCGTAGATATTTTTGGATAAATTGGATTTCCAGCAGCTGAACTTGATGTGTGTTCATAGCAGAAGTTAAGATAGATGGGAAAGTGGGGAAAAATGGGCAATCGAGTGAATTCAAATCAGGATGCCAGGATGTGAATTCACACACGGTTTTGTCGAGGTGAGCTACCAGGGCATCCCAACTTAATAAAACTTTGCCTTGTGTTATTCATGTGATTTTGACTCTAGCTAGTAATGCACACACCGCAGTAATAATGAAGGGACCAATGGAAAAAGTCGAGGTAGATGGATGGTTGGATACATCTTGTCTAAACTCAGCCTTCCCTCTCAGTCTGTTTCTGGAGTTTCTCTTGGAAAGCTGCAGATGGCTAGCTCTTTTTGTCCCGCTCAACATTTCCCTTCGTAACACTCCTCCTAGGTACAGTAGACAAAAAATTAAAGCTTACTTATGCCGGCAAAAGATTTGATTTTAACAGTGCATTTATGAGATATAGTTATAATGTCACCGTCCATCTGTGTGTCCTGTGCGGTGAATGTTAACACGCCGGCTCCTGGAGAGCTTTGTATCCAAAAGAGACTCACGGACATCTGCCTATCTGCAGCTCCTCTCAGCTCTTTAGGGAGGTGTTGGAACATCCTGTAGCCGGCTGCCAACTTTCTCTTTCATTACTCCGCAGTCATGATGTAGCACAGTTTGAGGCGAACAGAGAGCACGGCCTCGCGAAACCACACCAGAGCAAAGTAACAGCCATTGAATTGATCATTGATCCGACCATGTCAAAATGACCGGCAGCCCTGCCCCGTATTATTATTCTGTTTGTCGAGCCATTTACACACCTGCCGGGAGATGGGAGAGCACGCCACTGCAGATACAGACCGACAGAAACCCGAGCATGTGAAGTACACAAGCACACAAAGGCTCATGTCACTGAGCACACGTATGCAACAATGGCATCAGACGTACAGAAGCCAGGTGCACGTCCGAGTGATTTTATACACTAAAGAAAAAACCCAAAGGCAGTGCGTGTTGGATCTGGACAGAAAAATCAAAATAGAATAAAAACAGGATCTATAAATTACATATAGCATGTTGGGTTTTTTTTTTACTGCAGGACAGGAAATTACAGGGTGTATTTTGGGAGCTGATTGGAGCCTGGTTTTATGCTATAGCTTGGTCTTGAAACAACATGCAAAGGGTTATGTAGGGTAAGAGTCAGGCTGGTGGCTCAGCTGTGGTCTGCATAACTTCAGGATGATAAACATGTAAACAACAAAGAGACCTTATGACCAGCCCGTGTGCCTTTCTGACATCCGATCCTTGAAACCAGTAAACGACACGGGCCGTCTATTTTTATAATTACCAACAAGCGCTCCAAATTAAATGACAAAACAAGATATATGAAGATTTTATGATCCGACACCGACCGGCAGGATGATATAGTTTGCCATACAAGATCATTACATAGATTCCTGTGGGTCTGCTTGCTGAACAACCATCGGATGGATTGTTCTGAGAAGAGCTGACATTTGCGGCGTCGGAGGAAAATGTCTGAATCGGGTGAATCATCGTAAGGTTTTAGTCAGACATTTATGTTCTCCGCTAAAGATGTCGTGACTTGGCCCGACAGTCAGAGTAGACCACACCTTGTAGGCTACGTGTACCGTGACCAAACGTAGCTTTCTATCTTTAACCACTGGCGTGACGTGCGCACTGTAGGTAACTGAAAAGGAGTGGCCGCGCACCGCGCAAAAGTTGGGGATGGCGGGGCGCTTTGTTCTTTCAGCACGCAGGGTTAGCTGAGAGAAAGCCACAATTTCTTGCTAGTGTTTTTTGCTGTGACACCCCCCTCCCAGGCTCCCCAGATGCTCAATTGGCTGTCTTCCACTAGGGTAAACTACACAGGATAAAGCAAGCAATTGTCTCTCTGTCTCTGTCTCAACACTCAGTCTGTTCCTGACACCGCGCCGTCTGTTGGGTTGAACCATTAGAGGACTGATATCATGAAGTCTGATGCCAGCGTCAAGTGGATGGAAAGGAGACGTTAAGGACAATTAAAAGAAGAAATACCTGGTTAAGATGAAGGAAGAAGTAAGTAGTAGATGGAAAAAGAGTCCAAGTCCACATGGTGTGTCCACCACGATCTCGTTTGCCAATAAAAGTCACAGAGAGACAGAGAGTCATAATTCACCAGGTCACCTGAGGTCTGTGCCACATAAACATTAAAGTCGTTTTAGGCATTTAAATAGGCAACGAATGTTTTTTTCTTGTGGGGTCAGACTGTATATATGCTGTAAGCCTTTGTTTAAACGTCTCCTCTTTGCTTACCAGTGCTGCTTTTGTTCAGTACGATTGTTTTCAGGCCTCACAGACGCACGAGGAACACGTCGGTTTGTCAAACACGCAGAGTGACAGGCACATTTCTCCGTATTAAATGTCAATACTTGTCGTCCCTCACCGCATCGCCCCGATTTAAAGGTCATGTTGTTGTTTATTGCGGACAGCATGCACCTGTGAATCTTTTGGAGGACATTGATGAGTGGTGAGTTGTGTGTGTGTGTGTGTGTGTGTGTGTGTGAGTTCTGGCTGTATGCACACAACACGCACACACACACTTATGGGTTATTTCATGCTGGTTGAGTGAACAGTGATGCAAGGCATTTCTGTTTTTTCATAGTGCTGAGTGAGGACTTTACATCAGACTAGAAGAAGCTTTGGCCCATTTTTTTTTTAAATAAATAAAGACCTCAAACGTCTGAGCCTGAAATATTCATCATTAAAATCACACAAGGCACTAAACTGCATCCTGCACTGCCCAGCACGGAGGCAAATGAGGCAGCTTTATCGCAGTGTGTTCATACTCCACTGCTGATTGTGTCAACACGTTTGAGTGTTGCTTTTCATTAAAATAAATGCAGTATTTAGGCGGCGGTGGCGTTGGATGGAGAGGCAGTGTGGTGATGGACAAACAGACAGGAGAGGAGTGCTTCCCACTGTTTGTCCATCAATCTTTTCTTGTCTTAACTGTCATCGCCTTTCACGGAAACTATTTTGGTCTCAGCACTTACATCTCTCTCTCAGTAAAAGGAAACTAATACAGTATATAAAACTCTCTATCCGCCCGGTGTTGTTGTGATCTTGTGTCAGTGTGTTTAGTGTCTTATGCACACAGTTTTAAAGCACAGAGTTAAAGCTTCGGCTCCGGGGAGGGATTACCACAGGCTCAAACTCACTCTCAGATCTCAGGGAGACTCGAGCGGGGGGTAAGAGCGAGCAAACAAAAATAAAGTAGTCAAATATTTAGTCAACACACATGTACATGGGACAAGGTCATTGCAGTTAATCAAATTCAAGCCTAAAAGCAAGCATCAATACTGGAGAAAAGACAAGATAAAATGTTGAAACAGAGCATATGAAAACAAAAGGCTGAAGTCTACTGCGTCACGTTGATGAGAAGAAACGCTGTTAGTCTTTAAAAAAGATCCAGCACGGGACGTGCGTCTTATATGACTAAATCTGCAACAATGTCTCCTTGTTTGTTTCATTCAATAAAACTGAACAACGACAGCTTCTTCTATAATATCCTGCAGTAATAAACACCAACATAATTAAGCCGGATACCATAAAAGCTGTTTACAAAACATAATAAGCATATAAATATATGTAAATCAGCGTGTCCAGTCCTTTATAATTTGTCTTATTTTAACAGGTTTGACGAGGAGCCTTTGAGCGTTTGAACGCCTAGGTTGACTGTCTGCAGATTTCTGTCCTCTTCTGTCTCATTCTGTGGACTGTAAATGTGCAAATAGGACACAAAATCTGACAGGCAGTCGTGTGCAGATGCGCGTGCGCATGTCTCCCTCGTCTGAGTAGATACAGCGCGTTGGAGCCGTGTATGAAAACTGAGTGAATGACAGACAAGAGCGGAGGAAGTGGACTGATTAGGAAACCGGTCGCCCGTTGTAGATCAAAATGAACAAACGAGCTGAGAGGTTTCTGATTTCCTGATTCTTCCTGATTCTGGTTCATAATGAAGCTTGTTGATGAGGCGCCCGATGGCACTGATGAACGACGTGGAGTCGTGCATCCTGTCAGTGGTGACTGCGCTCGTATTTTAGGCAGCGAAGAAACTGAGATGACTGATTGTGTAACGCACCAAAGTTACACTATAATCAAGAAGTGCCTTGGCCGGGGGTTAGGCTGGGGCACATAAAATGAAATATAACCTCTCCTGGCTGCATTTTTTATATAATGTTGCTGCCAATTTTCCTAAATTGTCGAAATAATTGAATCTGATGAGTTTTAGGGTGCAACGCTGATATTTATCTTTCTGTCCTCCTGTGTGAGAGTCTCAGACATTGCCAGAGGGACAATCTCTGTCTCCTCTTCTAAGAAAAGCAAAACATCAGAATCATAGTGATGACTGCACGATTCACGAGCACACAAATGTTTTAGCTCAAAGAGAGCGCCGGCCGCTTTTCTAATCATGACTACGCGAAAAAGTGAACAGATGATCTGAGAACCATCGAAGTCGCAGACAGTGGCACACACAGCCAAAACTTTGGGGAGCGATCACCTTGACACAGGAGGAATGTAACTGTAAGGAAACAGATCAATCGGATCAATAGAAGCAAGGAGAGAAAATCCTTCTCTTACTGTCTTACCCAAGATCATCCTGTATCCTTCCACTGTCAACTTCTCTTTCCCACGTTATCTTCCTGCTCGACACTTCTCCCCCTCGAACCAGCTACTGGCGTGACTCAAGCCTCAAGTGCCCAACTCTCTGGCTCTCAAAAGTCAATGTGGAAAAGACGTCCGGGCATCACAACCTTCACTTTGCATCTCCTCTGCTCGCCTTGTCCGCGTGAGATGTTTCTCCTTCAGGTCTCAGCACACGTCTCTTGTTCGGGCAGCTGTTGCCAGAGGAGGAGCACAACAGCAGCTCTGACTGCAACACAACATGCACTCAGTCTGCTGCAAAGGAAGCCTGTAATTTATTCACTGTTATATATTCACACCAGCAGGAGGAACACCAGAGAATACAGCTGAGATGGAGCCCTGCCTCACTGGAGGAACCTCTGCACCACAGCATGCCTCTCTCTCTCTCTCTCTCTCTCTCTCTCTCTCTCTCTCTCATATTTTGGGGTTGGGTATAACCTAAAGGCACCTTGCATTTCTGAGCTGCGATTGGCTGGATGCTCCGGCCAATGAGAGCAGCCGGTGCTGACTGTTTTCTCGGGGTGTTTGAATCAGGAGGCAGAGTGATAATGCTGCTGTCGGTTCTGCTCTGCCTTTCTCTCTGTCACCCTTTCCCCGCTGTTTACTATTGACGTTTTTTTTCTCCCTCCCTGTCTCACTCCATACTCCGCCTCGTGCTTCATACCGACCGCATCTGAAACATGTCTTCAGTGCGTTAATGTCTCACACAACATCCTCCCTGCGCATGAGGCAAGAGATCCGCTCTGGTCGCCCTCTCTGCCCGTTAACACAAAGAGCATTGGTACATTTTGAAAATGCTGACCGAGTTCACGCTGTATTTGCCTTCCCAGACACGTGTGTGAACAGAAAAAGCGTACACAGAGGTGAGACGGAGACTGACAGCTCAAGACTCTCCTTGAAGCGTTGGAGGGAGGGGAGGACAGATTGAGGTTAATGCAGACTTTCTGGGAATGAAAGTGTAATGTGCTGGAGAGCAGGATGAAGGAGGATGCTGACAGATGTTTGACATGCCGAGAGTGACGAACGAGCCGGAAAAACTAAGCTCACGTGGGCTAACATTTACCGGAACGACATATTCAAAGTGGAACCGTGCGCTTATGTGTAAGAAAGACTTCATCAAAGTCTTTCCCTGTCACATGACCTCCAGCTCTATGAATTATGAAGTGATCTTCATATTCTACATAATGTAAATGTTGTCATAACAACAAATACACACTGCAAATCAGCCTGTGTGTGTGTTCAAGCTTGTGTGTGAACCTAGGACAGTGTGTGTGTGTGTGTGTGTGTGAGATAGGGTTTCCTCATTAGTTGAGTCGGGCTGAATAATGCAGGCAGGTGTATTGTTGTGGCCAATGGGCCAGGTGCTAATGTGGCTGTCTGAGGGTGAAGGGGCAGACACAGCATGACTTTAATGGATGTCACCATGGGAAACTGAAACCAAACCACCGGGCTCGGGTGACACACCGTCCTGCATGTGTGTATGTGTGTCTCTTGGGGGGGGGTTGCATGATAAGACTTTAAGCTGCTCACTTGTCAAAACACTTTGCTGCTTCTCAGAGAGGAGAGAAGGTTGATACAGCACACGTAATTATGGCGTCGAAAGAATGAGCTTCACCAATCAAATATATGCAACAACATGCCTTCATACATGCAGGAGGAGAAGCACGGAGAATTACTGAGGAAGTTATTAGTATTGTTTTTATTGTTAAATGTTAGACTGCCACTTATTTGTGTAACAGTACATTCAAACCTGTAAGGTCAAATAGGCTGAAGTCGGAAAATGATTACTTTAATTATGAATGATTATAAATTATATATAATTATAATATATTCATTATAAATTATGATATTAAAACCTGCATATTAGTGTAAGATAATATTTATTTTTGTGAAGATTTAATTGTATAGATTACATTATTTTGCTCAGGTTTAGTGTGACAATAAGAATGTACATTATTATATATAATTATAAGTGACGTGATGTATCACATTGTTGCTCGGTGTTCAGTTGTCAGAAGCTGCCCCCTGTGCGTTTGCTTAAGCCCAAAACTCATTTAATTTAGGAAAAGTCAAGTTTATAATTAATACAAAGAGTAACTAGTGTTACATTATGTTTTTTTTCAAATGGTTTCTACCGCTTCGCTTTATTGGGTATATATCGTTGAAGCTGATTGGAATCTTTAGCTTTTAGTTAAGTTAAGTTGTTAAGTTTTGGACTAGGCTCTTACGGTTTAACGTAAAGTTAGTAAAGTAGTCTAGTTTAATAAATCAACAATCAACAATTGATTCATCATTTCAATTCACCTTTAAAAAATTCTTTAAATTTAAATATGTCTTCGGAATATAAAGCATAAAATTCAAATTCTCTTTATTGGAAAGCGTTTGAATGTTTGCTGAAGCTCTCTGGTGAGTCACGGTGAGTCACAGAGGATATGAGGCACGGTTGGCATCACATTCCTCTTGTTACACAGATGTACACCTTTCTCTTGCACAGAAGAGTATCCTCAAAATACACAGACATAATGGTTGAAGTTTGTATCAGCATTGTAAGTTGCGTGCGGTCAATAGTCGTGTGTGTGTGTGTGTGTGTGTGCGTGTGCATGTGTGTGTGAGTGTAACTTCAACCACCCTATCATTCTCTCATGTCCTCCCAGGAGGCCATAACTGTGTCGACAGGCTTGTTGAGCTCTAATTTTAGCCATGATCGTTAGTGAGTTCCTGCCAACGTTTAATTAAGTCTTCATTTGATGTGTAAGACTGATGAAACGGCCTCAAGCGCGTGTTAAACCAGCCACTTACAGGTTAAAGTGGTCAAACAGAAACACACGAAACACTCACCTTCAACTTTAACAATATTATGCTGCAGTTCCATTGGTTTTTACTACTGCTGTTGTGTTTTGTGGTCGGAGAGTCCATTTGCAGGCTGAAGTTAAGGTCCAAACACACTAACTAAAAAGCAGCCAGCTGTGTTTGGCTATAAATCTGTCTGACAGAGAGGTGGCAGTGCAGGCTCGGAGCAGAGCGGCTGTTTACTGAGCCTCAGAGGTTAAAATAGGTGAGTGGGAATGACGAGCTTGAACTTTACATAAATACACACGCGCGTAAATATACACACACTGTACTAAACACATGTCTCTGTGCAGCGAAGAGGTAAGAGTTCCACCGACACACAGCAGTGACCTTTTTTAGGACGGGACTGCTCATGATTCAACACAAACTCTTTTTTTAAAATGTTCCTGACTCTCTATGAATATCTGATTAACGAGACACTTTTCTTACTGATACGCACCCTGCTGTTACAAAGCTTATAGTTTTTGTTGACACTGTCGGAGAAGCTATAATTCTTCTTCGTGTTCATTATTGGGGTTACTTAATGGGTGCTGCTGTTGCTGTGCATCATATCGTAAGGTGTTTCCTCTCCTGTGTGTAAACGGGGTGGCTGAAATATTAGAAACGCTCTCTCAATATCAATATTTCATACTTAAATGAATACTTTTATGGCCGTGTCAACAAAAACTGAAAGCAGGTAATCATCAAAATTAAACTTGGTTTAAATGTGCCATGTAAGTGTGTTTATTCACACACATTTCAACATGTTGACGCTGCTAACACTCACATACTGCACTCACACTTTATATATTATAACCAACCTGTCAGCTAACTTCTTCAGCGTCTTCCTCAGATAACATTTCTTTCTTGTTATTGATTTTTTCATTTCCAGCATCCGTCCTGAGGTTTTGCGGACGCGCACGCAGCTACTCTAACGATCAGAAGACGTCCCTGCACTTTATCACGCGCTGCTCATCATTTCTCCAAACTCCTCTCTGTTATTTTGATGCTGATGACGGAACAATGCGGTCAAAAATCTTTCATGGTGTCCACACGCTGCCCTCTTTATTTAAGCATGAACTTTCTGACCGATTTACGTGAAAGGTTTGGAGTCAGACCAGGTCATATCTGAGTCTTATCTGACACTGAGTGTTGATGTTTGTTAGAGACTGCCCTAACTTCCATCAAACCTTCAAAGACTCGTGTTACTCGCCCTTGATTTCTGCTCACATTATTGCAATAATGAGCGGATTCTGGCTTATCTGCCCCTCTGCTCATTTAAGCTGATCAAAGGAGGAATGCTCAAAGTTGTGTAGGGGGGGGGGGGATCTTACCTGAGCACCACATTGGTCTCCTCTGTTCTGCACCAGGCTCGAAGTGATCCAGATCCTTCGACCAGTAGACAATCCGAATGTCAGCCTGTCAGCCAGCATAAAGTAATACGGACAGAGGTCCCCTTTTGAGCGGAATAAATAAAAGCACGCTCACGTTACTGCGAAGAGATAAATAAAGTAGCACGGAGTGCAGACATGAGCGCAGACCTCACGCCAGTCAGCTGTGGAGAGTGGAGAGGGAAATGCTCGGCACAGGCAGCCACATGCCCACACTGTAGCTGCATCAAACAGCAGGCGGCTTGATGTTCAGCGTCTTCATCTTCCTCAGAGGCTCCCTCTTTATCATACACTTTTTCAGATTCCTCTTAATCCCTCTCTGTGTTTCTTTGCATTTCCTCCTCTGTGCTGTCCCCTCATGCCGCCAGCTCTTTCCTGGGAGCGTAGGAAACAAGTGCATGAGATTCCAGTGGCTAATTCTGCTTCTTAGGACGGGGGAACCTAATATGTGAGGACAACTGTGGAAGGAGGGATATACAGGCAGGGAGAGTGTGTGTGAGGAGGAAAAGGAGGGGCAGGGCAGAGAGGAGGGGGATTCAGCAACGGATGGCAGATCAGAGGAAACAATGATCGGAGTGTGTGCGTTGTTGAGGAGGAGGGTGGCAAGTCATGGAAACTTGAGAGACATGAAGGAGAAGAAGAAAATGCTGACATGGTGAAGAAAAGGGAAGAATTGTCGGCAGGATGAAACAAATAGCTTCCAGGCAGATATGGTCTGTCTTTTTTTGGTTTGATTTGCAGAAATTACTACTCACATATCTCAGATATACATGAAACATTTCCTGTGGTCACACCGTGTGAATGTGACCTCGCTGGTGGGGAAGGAACCAGGGCCGGTATATCTATACATACCAACTGTATAATTAGATATACTTGGGCTCGCTTCTACACATAACGATGGTTCAGGCTTGATTGACTCGGGGGACACCGGAGTCAGCAGACAGGTGCCAGGAGGTTAGAAATGCTGCAGCTTTGGTAGTCGGGTGTTGGAGGAGTTTGGGGAAGCCATGGACAAGGACTTTCTGTTGGCCTCAAGGAAATTCTGGCAAATCATCCTGATGACTCAGGAAGGGAAAGCTGGGCTCTGCTCTGTGTTCAACTGCAGTGAAGAACTGCTGACCCAGACTGAGGATGTTGTCGAGCTGTGGAAAGAGCACTTTGAGGATATCCTATGGACGAGGAGACAGAGTCTGAAAGCTCGTGGGAAGCCTTGCCCATATTTCTCGCTGATTTCTGAGTTCTGAGGTACTGAAGAAGCTCTTTGGCGGCAGGTGAGGATGAGATTCATCTGAGAAGGCCTTGGACCTTGGACATGCATGAAAGGAATAGTACCTGCGGAGTGGCAAACTGGTATGGTGGTTCCCATTTTTAAAAACGTGGCCCAGGAAGACGCTCAGTTTGTTCAAGGATGCTGGAAAAGAGGCTCCGACCGATTGTCGAGCTCAAATTCAGGAGGAATGGAGGAATAGTGGACGAGTGACCTTCAGCACGCAGTGGGGCAGTTTGCAGCTGAGTGTGAAGCGGATCAGAGTCAGCACCTCTGAGGTCTGAGGCCATGTTTCTCTGCTGAGAAACGGTGGGATGCTCCCTGCAGGTTGGGAATGAGTTGCTGCCCCAAGCAAAGGAGTTCAAGTATCTCAGGGTCTGAATCACAGGATATGTTTCTCCTCATTTCAGGCCTGTGGCAATTATTTTTTTATACTTAGTCCTTTAAACTCAACCATATAACTTCGATATAATAGTACAAGTTTGAATTAAGAAACTGAAAATCTGTCTTTCCTGGAGAGGTGCGCCCAATTCCAATCTGTCTAATTATGGCGTTGGCAGCGTGATGACATTGCAGACAGGAATCCTCCCACAAAGCGAGGCGGCTCCGCCGGTGCCCACAATATTCATCTGGTCGGCGTCCAAAAAAGGCAACACGGTCACCCTCCTGGCTGAAACAGTGCTGTCCTTGTCCTGGGTGGAGACGATCACTCGCTGCATGCTGATACTGTAGGCTAATAAAGAAAGGAGTACATTCCTTAGATATACCGATTTAGTGTTCTAAGCAGGCGGGAGGGAGGACGTGCAGCAAATGACAACTGATGTGACTTCTCAAAACCGTGCTGCACAGAGGTGAGAGGAGCTGCAGCATTAGGTGATAATTATCCGTTCATTCGTCCCTCCAAGTGACCCCTTTCACATTACACAAATATATATTCGAGTCCATTTAACGCGGCTTTAAATGACATATACCATGATCCAGGATTTTATATTGCCAGCTGCTTGTGTTGCCAACTCTTAATAGACACCCATGAAGTCCTTTCATTTTATATTTTTTTATTGCTTCTAATAGGACGCTTCCCTCCAGACATTAATCAGGTGGTTAAACAGATTTTTACACTTGTGTTAATTAGGAAAACTCTTTAATCAAGTGCTTTAATCAGGTTACAGTAATTGGAGTGCGGTGCGAATAGAAACACGCTGATTGTCTCATATATTCCCAACTCTTTTTATCCACTTTAGCAGCTGTGTGTGAGGACAGCGGCTTCCTGCTGCAGTTGCTTTCCCCCTTCCTCGTCATATCCCACAGTACAAAACAACAAACATCGGGAGGTAACTTTTACAGTAGGTGGCATTTAAAATGCTGATCTACTGCAAGCCCAAAACACCCTCAGGCTCACCCATTACGCAGTTCAATTTGTCATCTGATAAAAACGCCCAAAGTGAAGTGGTGGAATAGCTTGGACGGCTGGGAGGTTGATGCAGCCACACACACACACACACACACGCACGACATTTACCAAACATGATACAGTTTTGGAGTCCTGTGTGCAAAGCATGACGATCCCACGCTGCTGCCAGTCGACGTTTAAATTCAGATCGGGTATCACAAATGTGCTTGCAAGTGTCGTTTCAGAGTATTAGGTGGGGGAGCAGGAGGCGCAGCCTGAGGTGAGATTGACGCATGGCGCAATGTCGAGTAAATGTCAGCCTAATTCTGATATGCTAAAAGGCCTGTAGAGGAGGAGCCGGCTTTTTCCTCTGCCGCCGACAGTATGGTGGATAAATGTGGGGTTAAGTACAGGCTATCAAAGCTATATGAACAGTTTAATGACGTTCGGCGTGTGAAGTGCTCTTGTGTAAATGAGGTGAGGCTGTTTAGGAAAAACCAAGTGGTTAATGCGGGCAGTAAAAGCTGTAATGGCTTCATCTTGTCGGGCTTGGCAGGGCCCCTTAGTGACACTTCTGAGGAAGAGAGGCCCGTGTAAACTCATATCCTAGTTAAATTTAAGGCAGACACCTTGACTTTTATTCCACGGGCATGCGGTGGACATACACACACATGCACGCATGCATCAACACCCCCTGGCAGCATGCCATGTAGGGGTTAGGTTAAGGGACAGTGGGGAAGGACAGCAAACTGGAGCAGTAAGCACATTTCACCGGGGGAATACAGTTACGCACACACACACACACTGATTCCTCCCCCTGCGCTCCCCCTCAGGGTCGCTCATCTCTCTTTGCTCTTCTCTTTCTCTGCAATAACATTTTCACAAGAACATTCATCATTACATCCGGCAGAGTGGTACAGTACATTGCATTCCTCTCTTTCTCTGATCTATATGTGGCTCATCAGCATTCATCAGTCTTTCATTCCCCTCCACATGTTTTGGACTGGCGTAACCAGCAAATGAACTGACGGTTTGCCACAGTAAAGCAGTTATATATTCTTTTTACAGCCACCTGACCACACAATCTTTGCCTAGGTTGGCTTTTGTCTCGGACAATTAATAGCTCATGAGTAATACAACACCTTATACATTGAGGCAGGGAATTTCTGCCCACAGCGGAAGGTCAAACAAGGCCACCTGCTCAAGATTTGCTTCAGAAGATTCATTAACGGACACTCAAAATGACACTTATTAAGGATATGAGACAGGATTTACTTATAAGTATATACAAAAGATATTATTGGATCATTATTACTGATGAAAGCAGCATCTTTATGTTGCAGCTACCGAAGCCGGCTCTGATTTTAACTACTTCATATACTGCTGAGTGAGTGAGTTCGGCCTGAACAGTCGTTATAGTTCATAAAACGTTCACTGGTCTTGTGTGTAAAATCTTAACTATAAAAATAAAATCTTAAACTGTAGCTGGAAGACAAATAGTGGAATTATAAAGTACAAGTAGAAGTTTAAAGTAGATAAATACTAGAAAAATGACCCATTGCCATACTGTATATATCATGTGTATGTATAGTGTGTCCTATGCCACCATTCATACTGTACGTTCATGCCTATATTTACTTCAGCTCTGTTTATTTTTGTATAATGCTGACCAGTTCAATAAGTCTTTCAGGCACTTTATAATAACAACTGTTCATACTGCACATAATACACATAATTACTGTATATATATGTCTCATAGCATATTCATATTTCCCTGCAATATATATTGTGTTCATCTGTACATACTCTGCACTTCTGGTTAGATTCTCACTGCATTTTGTTACCCTGTGTAATGACAAGTAAAGTTGAATCTAACCTAATTTGAAAGGTGATATTAAGATATCTTTTATTATAATCATGTTAATTCTCCTTTAAAGGTCCAGCGTGTCGCAACTAAGCGTCTACCCGCCCGCCTCACTCTGCTTCCAAACCTGTAGAAAGGCCTTTGAACGTGATGGACGGAGGCTCGTTCTGAGGTAAGAAAAATGTAACATTTCTTATTCTCGGGTGATGATAGATCAATGAAAACATATTATGAATGTTATATTCCATTTGTCCTGTATTCTGCCAACAGATCTTACACACTGGACCTTTAATGTCTTAGGTGATCAAAGTGAAATTTACCCAGCGATAATGTTTAACCCAAATAAGAGTTTTACATCAGACGGTGCCAGTTATAGTGTTTGCCCGCACTGATCTGGCTCCTTTCCGCTCAGCGTGCCAGCATTCCTTGAGAGCTCTGTCCATTTTTGTTCATCTTTTTTTTTTTTTTTTCCACCTCAAGGATAAAAGCACTGGCCACATCCCTCTCCCTACTTTGTCCTTGCTCTTTAAAGATTAAATCAGTTTAATTGTTTTTCATGTCCTTTCACTGTAAATAATTGTGGAGTTTGATACGATTGAGAGCCGGATAGAGAGGACGGCGTGCGGATTTCTGATGGAGCAGACTCCCCAGGTACATTCATTAGCCTGATTATTCCGATCCAAACACACCCCACCAACCAGCTTCCATGTAAATAGGTTAATTCGATTCCCATTCCACTCTCACCTCGTGCTTAACAGATGAGATCCCGGCAAATGTTTTATTCAGCCTCCGCCTCGTGAAGTCTGACTATCAAATATATAACGTGCAGACTACAAAGGCCGTGAGGTTTCAGGAGAAGAATTTCAATCACTCAACGGCAAAGAAGCCAAGCAGTGAAGCATCTCCATCTTTCCATAAGTGTCTCCAGAAGGCCTCAGTCAGACTTCACAGGCACAGCAGGTTGTCTGATAGTGACACCTAGTGGCCAAATACTCACATCTCATCCAACTAATGATTTAATCTCAGCAAGAAAAAAAAAATACCTTCACCACATGGTGGCAGTGCAACTCTACTCTCCTCGTGTGTAGATTAATTCCTGTCAAATGCATCTCATGGTGGTCGTTAAAGACACACAGTGCAGGATGCTACTTTTCTCCTGCACTTCATTTGAATTAAAAATGTTCTTTTTCACTGGTGTCTGAGTGAGTTTCTTCCTCTGAGTCTCATTGTTGAGTGCACAATTGTTACCAGGCTCTTGCATAGCACAGGAGATGAGTAGCTGCTGCCCTGGCTGGGCCTTCTCCCCCTCAGGATTAGTGAGTTAATGCAACCATTCAGACACTGAGCTCTGATCAGCTGCTTAATGCTGTTTTATCCCAAATAACACAAGCATGCATGCGCTTCCACAAACACAGACCGCACATGCATGAGCATACATACACCAACGCAGACACTTCATATAATATAGAGCTGACTCAAGCTGCTTTCACACGAAATTTAATACAGAAAAAAAAAAAAATCACAGCCACACTTTATTTTACAGATTAGTATTTTTCCTAGAAAAACTTAAACAAAGCAAAACACAACAAAACAAAGCATTTAGAAATGCTTCATTTAATATCAATTATATATCCATTCATCCATTTTTAACTGGAAATTACATCTAAATGAAGGATCAAGTGCACGACTGTGGATAAATTTCACATTTTTATATGCTGACCTGATCTGTACACGAACTAAAAAATGAATTATATGACACAATCTTTAATTTTTTTTTAGTAAGTAGTACATTTTCACCAGGAAACTTCAGATATTACAGATATCAAGTAAAGCATTACCAAAATGTTCCTATAGCACAAAAGGTGCCTGTCTAAAATAAAAATAACAGATCTCTTTTACTGAAGTGTCCTGGCTGAGAAAGCGCTAGCACATGAGATATATAGCACCTCTGCTGCCCTCCGGGCTCATGTAGATCAGAGTCACAGTCAAGGAGGTCAAGAGGGTAAGAGCGAACGCAGCCTTTTGTTTGTCTTGGGTGCAAAAGTGCCCTTTTCAAATGGAAAATCTTTTGTCTCCTAAGACACTGGTCTATCAACTGTCTATCATCTATCATGTTGATTAATAAGGAATATCCCACATATCCAGTGTCACGTGTTCAGCCTGAGAATAGTCTGCTGTGTCGTGAAAGAGCAAATCTCTGTTTTTGTTATTCATTTGTTATGCCCCCTCAAAGTTAGCCCCTGGTTCCCCTGGTTAGTAGTGCAAATGAACCACACACACACACACACACACACACACACACACCACACACACACACACACAGAGGCTTATACTAATCCTTGCGAAAACAAAGTGATATATTTCTCTCAGCGCAGGTCAAGCATGGGATGTTCATCAGCGTGTTTATCGGGATTATGAGCATTTCATCCGTAATATAACGTCTAACGTCATACTCACCAAACACACTCCGCTGAACGCTAAATGTGTGTGTGTCTCTGCACCTTCTTCTGTTTGGGCAGAAACGCACAGGGAGAGAAGTCGACCAGCAAAAAAAAAAAAAAATGATACAATCTGACTCTTTCAGAGCATTCCCACCAGCGAGCCCTGACCCACTGTGACCTTTTGACCCCCTCTAACTGACCTCTCGGTGGGTGGCCCTCACACTGACCAGCCTGGACCATGAATCAACAGAAGTGGCTGCTTTTAGATCAGATCTTTGGTATTTTTTTGTCATTGTCTGCTCCACTTTGACAGTACATTTGCAGGCTGATGTTTTCCTACTCTGTCAGTTTCTCTTTTTATTATCATTTTCTCTTTTCCTCCTTTTTAATCATCGGATTCACTCCATGCAACAAAAAGGGGGCATGCGGGTTAAAACGCTTGTGTGTCTTTAATAAAAGTCAGGTATTACAATAAACAGACGTGTTTATTACATATGTGAATGTTAAATTGTGGTCTGAGTGAATATCAGGACAGAATAATGCCGTGAAAGTGAAGTGAAGAAGGACGTCTGTGTGGCCGGGCGGCCATGTTAAGAATAAATCTTTTTCTTACAATCCTGCAGCACACATCCAGCCCTTTTATTAAATGACGGCCGAAGGATTAGTGCAGCTAAACCACTAAGATCTGGGGACACAAATGAGAAACAAAGTAGCAAGTAAACAGGATCCCTATCTATCTATCTATCTATCTATCTATCTATCTATCTATCTATCTATCTATCTATCTATCTATCTATCTATCTATCTATCTATCTATCTATCTATCTATCTATCTATCTATCTCTGAGTAAACACTGATCTCATGATTGATTTTTTAAAATATTTTATTGGTGCAGAGATGCAAAAATCCCAAAAGAAAAACAAAGAATTAGGAAAAGTACATGGTATCCAATGCAAAATGCGTGATGAAGATAAAAGATATTCTTTTTCACAATTTTACCTGAGAATGACATTTTTGCTTTTGTATTTTCTTCCAGTTTTTTTGTTTAAATCCAAACATCTTCCTTCCCTAGACAACATCTCTTAATGACCTGTTTAACTGTGCTAGGAAATCTACCCCCTGTTTTGAGTGCAAAACATGAAATGCAATAAACAACAAAGAAAACCGGACACAGAAGAAATATAAGACAGATAAACTATGAGTCTAAGTAGCAAACAAAGAGAGGCGTTGATCACACAGAAGGAAAACCAGACACATACTTGCACATCAGAACAAAGTCCATATACACTGTATTAAATTAGAGAATAAATAGAAATACTTTTAATTTATGTAGAATATCTGATGTCACCAAAGCTAAATTAGAAGTGCTTATATCACAGTAACAGGACATCTGGTCAAAATGGCAAAAGCAACAGTTTCTGTCGCGAAATCATTTGGTAAGCAGTGTTTTGTATCAGCCTAAGTCAAGTCTTTTCTACTTTTAACAACGTTCAGCGGTGCTAGTCTAAGTGCACCACACGTGTAAACAAACCATGTTATTCTACAGTTCTTCTACGAGCAGACAGTCTACTGAGAAAGATTCATCCTTCATCTTAAAGTCCAAGTGACATCGAGCGAAGCTGATCAGTCAGGTTGTATTGACGGCTGAAGCAGGGTCGACCTTCCTGATTGGTATTAGTCTCTGTAGACTGAGGTTATCTGTCGGGGGGCCATGTGCGGTGGATGGTAGGAGTCATATGACCCCTCTAAATGTACGTCATAGCTGGTCTGAGTCTGATACAGGCCCTGGTCCACAGGGGAAGGGGAGTAGTGGTGTTGGGGCGGGTAGTGGGGTGAAGGCTCCTGTTTGGGCACCAGGTTGCTGCTGATGCTCAGAGGTGGTGTCGGAGGGCCGTCGTATGGAGGCGTTCCCACGCCTCCAGCATTATACTCATTGGGCGAGTGATTCTCATAGACGCCCCCTTTCATCGCCCTCAGGTGAAGCAGGTGAGCAGAGTCAAAAGTGCCATATGGCGGACTTGGCAGGCCTGGAGAGGAGTAGCTCACCATGCCACTGAGAGGAGTAGGTGCTGCCCGAATCCGGTGTCTGTCCTCAGGCCTCATCCCGCCGCCAGAAGCCGGTCCCAGCTGCAAGCAGCCGGCCACCAGGTTGGTGGTGGGCTGTGAGAGGCCCTTACACAGTGTCTCCATGAAAGCCCTGCTCTCCTGTAGAAACGCCCCCCTCCAGGGCCTCGGACAGAGCGCAGATGTAGTTGCGGGCCAGCCGCAACGTCTCGATCTTGGACAGTTTCTGTGTTTTGGAGTGACAGGGCATGATGCTGCGCAGGTTCTCCAGTGCATCGTTCAGACCGTGCATACGTGAGCGCTCTCTGGCGTTGGCCTTCACACGCCTCGCACGGAACCGCTCCTGCCGGGCCTTGGTCATCCTCTTTTTCTTGGGCCCTCGTCGTTTCGACTCGTTTTCGTTCTCCTGTCCCTCCTCATCCTCCTCGTCCTCCTCTGCGTCCTCACTCCCCATCTCACTGGCCTGTTGGTTGACTCCACCTGCCTCTGTAGTGGTGTGACGAGGCCAACCCATCCCCATCGGGTGAGCTCACGTCTCCATCCATCCACTGCAGAGGGCTGACGACCTCCTCTCCCTCGCCTTGTCTCACATACGGCTTAATCATCATAGTACTCTAGAAACAAGAAAACAGCTTTGTTAGATGTAGCGCAGACAGGTTTACAATCTTTTAAGATTTAACAGTCTAACATAACCCCATCTAGTTGTTCGAGTTGAGGTTGGCAACTTTTATAAATTCATTATTTTGCTACAACCGAATGATGATGCATAATGCATCCATGTCAAGGCATTGGTAATAATAACCCAATTTAATAATTTGACACTTGCTTTTCCTAAAAAATCACCTGACAGCCTTCGATTAGGCTCAAAAACATACAAACTCTTGGCTCACCACAACTTACAGTATGCAAATATGATAAGGTTAACTGTCACAATGTCAGGTTGGTGGTTTCTGTTCCTTGGTTTGATGTGATGAGTTGGCAAGTATCTGGACTGGATTAAATCATTATTATTATATTATATTATATAATTAAAGTGGGTATTTTAGGTAAGACTAAATATATTTCAGTTTGATCATTTTTACACACGAAGAAGAAAGCACCTACACTTTCATGTGAGCAAATATAATTTAACAGTTAGTAGAATAAAAATGAAAACTCCCTGATTTGGTGTCTGATCAGTTTTTGGGGGGTGCACGGTGCATTGTGGCCATGACGCTGTAAAGGATGTAACCTGGAGCCAGTGTGAGTATAAGTTTCCATTCACCGATAATAACTCAGTAATGACGTTTTGTGACCGTCGCCAGTCCTCAAACTGGTTTCAGCACCGGACAGTTCCTCCGTGTCCAGCCGCAGGTGTAGCTGTCTGACGGACTCAAACCTCCACAATAACTTTGCTGTGAGTCTTTGAATCTCCATACATCCATTATCTACATTTATATCCCCTCTCTCCGCCTCTCTCTGCGGGGTAATCCCGGTCAATTTGTGAACTGGTAATGCCCCGGCGAGATAAAGTCACCGGCAGGACTTCAATCTGGGCCATCGCAGGATTTAGCTTGGATGAAGCTACGACCATGGGATTAAAGGAAAGATCGACATCCCCAGATCAGTGACAGACGACTCAGATTGAATTGAAAGCTGACATTTCCAAAGGCAGACATATTAACGTCCGACCACAGATTGCGTGCTTGAGCAGCTATTTCCTAAATTACTTTTAAATTAGTAATAAGTCTTTGTACACACGTTTCATTAGATATATTGCCTGTTGACTTTACGCGTCTTGGTTGTGGACCAAAGGGTGGTACCAAAATGCTAAGAAATAATAAAAATAATGATTCATCTTGGTCTAAAATTTAAATAGAAAGAAATCTGTTTACATGATTAACCCTTAAGTCAGTCCTACAAACTCCACCAGGCTTCATAAATTACTTTTGGAAACATACCGTGCTGATGTGTCCCGGGACCTGCTCGGGAAGTTTGGCGGATGATGTGCTTCTTTTCTCCGTGGATGTCAGATCTGGTCTCTCTCTGGTCCGCTGTCACACAGTAGTGATGCTGCGTGTCCGTGCGCAAAGCTGCCCAGCAGAGCCTCAGCGTGGTCACTCTGCGGGGGCTCGGGGTTTTAACCTCCGCGTTAAAGCTCCTCCTCCTCCCTCCTCCTCCTCCCTCCTTCTCCACCTCCTCCTCCCATCTGATTTCTGTTGACGCGCTCCAGCTTGCGCGTGGCCGGCCCGTGGCTCGATCCCCCTGGAGCGCACACACTCGTCGTTTGTGTGCGTGTGTGTGTGCGCTCCAGACACACAGGAGAGGCCCACTGGCCTTTGTTGCTTTGCGAGGGCGGCCGCCAAATCTGCAGCGCGTTTTGCATTGAACGGAGGAGAGACGCGCTCAGTCGGCTGAGCCTAACTGTATGTGACAGCTTGAAGTTGCATGCGAGCAGGTGTTTGCTCCATGAGCCTCCATCCGGCTCTTCCAGTCATCCATCCCTCCGCACTGCGCAGGCAGGCTGTTGAACAAGTTCATTTCACCCAAGAGGCAGCTCTGACCAGACGGGCTAAGTTTGGTCACATGAGGCGTGCAGTCACAGCATCAGTAGGATCTTTGGGACTCAGTTAATGGCCTCCTCTCTCTGCAGTATCTAGGTCCAGGCCTTCTGGATTTAGCAGCTTAATTCACCATAACCCATATTGAATGTAGCAGTATTTGTCACTGGCTAAAGAAATACATTATTTTTTCATTTTTCATTCAGTAAAAGTAAGTAAAGAAAGTAAAAGCAGCATCAGCAAAATGCCCCAAAATGATTAAAAGTACCCATTATGATAATTCCCATCTTCACAGTGATATATTATTAGGGATTATCATTATCCGTTACTGATGTTGATGCACCTGGATGTAGGCAGCGTTTAAAGTTGCAGCTGGTTGAGGCGGAGCTAGTTTTTATATGTGTAGCTTTAAAAACAGTTTTGTCATATTTTATATACTCAATTTAAAATTGAAAATGTTTATACTACATATTGTGACCTAACTGACCCACAATGCACCTTCAGCTGCCGGCATTTAAAGCCTGACATGTGGGTGTTGATGTTCGTAGAAGCCTCAAGAGTCCACAGGTATTTTTAACAAGGCCAATAAAAGTTTCTTTTACTGAATTTAATTCCTCTTTGGTGTCCTTTAAATTTGATTTGAATAAGTTTAAAAAAGCATCAAAGCAGACAAAACTAGACTTTTGTCTAGTCAAAGGCTTTAAAGGCTTCTCAGATAACAACAATCATCCAATCCTGCATCACATCCGAACAAACCTGGGGTGCCTTAACACTTTTCAAATGTGAAAAAGATTCTCATGTATTAGAGCTGTTTAACAAAGATTACACTGTGTGGATGGATAAATGAAAATGTATATGTTAGATATCTAAACACAATTTCTAACAGTTCATCTGTTAAATTACACCCAAAAAACCCAACACAGTGGAAGTCGTAGATTGGGCGCTATACATTTATCAGGGTGAATTAAATGGCACATTATGAAAAATTATATTGCCTCATTATTTAAAGTCATTAATTTGTTAAAGTTAATGAAACCATCTTGTTTCCAGGTAACCACAAATAAATTGTCATAATCTGACCCTGAACCTACAAAGATGTCCTGTGACGGAGAGGTGAACAATTACTGGATATCTTGTTGGCTCTCATCATCACGGACGGTGAACAGAGAGAGGCAGGGAATATGCGTGATGTAGAAGAAACAGAGCGGTAACAGAGAGGTCGCAATGTAATCTGCACACCCAAACTATGTGCTTCCACGTTCATTCCCAGGCCCCTGGGTCTCTGCCTCTCCTATTCCACACCTGCAGCCTGAAATGGGAATAGCAGAGCTTGGCCATCCCCAGAGTGAAACCAGCAAGGGAATATGATAGCCGAGGTCCTGTGTCCTCATTGCATGCCGTGGTAGCACAGGTTCATGATGCTAAAACAAATTAGTATTTATCTTTTAATTGCGTGAGGCGTCTTAACTTCCTAAATCCAAACGTCTGTCACGACTGAACTGTATTTGTTTTCTTTGTTTTCGGTTTGACCCACTTACTGTACACCATCCAGTCTTCATGCTCCACAAGTGGTGCTCAAGTGTAATGCTGTATGTATGCCATAATGTCCCCAGGTCCCTCAGTGCTGACCGCACACGATGAAGTCCCACTGCAGATGGCCTTCCCTTAAACACACCTCTTGTTTTAACAGTCCGTGGCTCAGATGCTCATCTATCCTCCACCGGCTGCTCGGCTCTAGGTGTGTTTGTGAGACAGGACTTTGGTTCGTTCTCATAAAAAAAAATATGAAGGACAGATAAAACTTCACTCCACTACACACACAAACATGACCTTGCTCTGAATCCCCCGAGTTTCTGTGTGTGACAGTGGGGGAAAGTGGGTTTTGTCCATCTGTCATACAGGAAGTCCTCAGAGAGATGCCAACGCCACAGTATGACACGGTGTGCGCGTGTTAGTGTGTTTGTCTGTGTGTGTGTGTGTGTTCATGTTTAGAGAAGTAGGTAGATCACACGTGCAGCGATCAACAATCTCCTATAATTTCCAGCAGCCTTGGATATACTTATACTGCAGCAATATAATAAGAAGGTCACTTCAGCGGACCGAGGCTGTCTCTCTCACTCTGCACATCTGTGTCCACTTCAAAATTTATACCATTGGTAACAGCATTGACAATACGACCATCAAATTGTTCAGAATTTGTACAAAACACTCCAGAGAATGAATGTTCTTCTGTATTTCATGGTCCCCCATCAACTTTAGAAATGGCCGGCATCTAAGCCAAACTTGAACCTCCCTCCAGCCCAGCACCAACCCGGGGGAGACAGGGGTGATGTTGACCATGTGTCCTTCTACTAACCATCTCATTGATGGACCCCACTACCGGCTAAAATAGACACCCCCCTCCTCTGCCTGAACCCCTAAACCCCCTTAACCCTTCCCTAAACCCTCGGCTGGCCCCCTGTTGTGCGTGCTCATTGGCTGACCGCCTTCAGGCGTCCCTTTTCCACGGGTCCATTGTCTGGCTCCATAAGCAGCTTTGTTTCTGCATGTGCAGCTGGGCTAGCCCGCGCAGCCATTAGCCACAACACGCTAAAGGGAGAGCGGGATAATATAATTACAAAACAAAAGTCAGGTGGCTCACGAGATCTGCCAGGAGGAGCCCATTCGGGGGAGATGCGAGGACACGCTGGCGGGTGGCCAGCTATAATTCGATTATGAAGTTGTGTGAGTGACAAAAGAAACAATTGAATCTTTTTTTTTCTTTTATTTGCCCCACTGTGATTTAATTTGATTCCACTGGGGCTTTAAAAAGAGGGCAGTGTGAAAAGAGAGAAGATTTACTCTTCTAATTTCTAGAGTCACCGGCTCAGAAAATGTAATATGGTCTGACAAAATAGCAAATTCTTGCCGGGGTCGACTTTATTGTCATGTTGCTGCAACACTTTGACTGGGAGGCCCAAATCAAATGAATCGCTGAAGGGCGCAGTTCTCCTGCGAACTGACTGGTCTTGTGCTCTTGTTTTGCATGAATGCACAAAAACCGGTGGACAATGGGATCAGTGGCAGATCCATCTCCTGTAATACTTTCTTCAAACAGGGCTGCAAGTGTGTGTGTCCCTGTTCTCTCGGCAGACCAGAATTTATCCTGTTAGTCACCCTAGATGAGTGAAAGAGTAAATCAACCCCCATCCCAGCTGGACACACACACACACACACTGGGGAGTTACACACACAGCTTTATGGACAGCTGATAAGAACAGGTTAAGCTGGTGGCTACTGTCTGAAGCAGGTCAAGCAGAACAGGATCTGTTAATGTCTTTTTGTTTCTATAGTTCATACTGCAAAAGACTGCATTTTGTTTTTGTTTTTTTTTCCCCCTGCGTGTTTTATGAGACAATAAGCAATTGTGTCACATGCACAAACGCTCTTACTACTGAAGGGTTGGTGTCATTATTGTGCCCGCTCAGGGTGTGTAAACGCCCATTTTTTGCCCCATTAGGCACAGTTTGATCGTGCCCCTGGGAGCGCGCCACATTCTCTTGCTCTCTAAGACTGTTCGGAAAGCTTACACTGCAGATTAATCCACTGTCTGGTTTGCTGTTTTACTTAAACAAGTGACTATGCATGAATCAGAGTGGGCCACTTCTGAAAAGAAGCAATATATTTAAAAATTACATTTTAAATTCTGCTTTATTGAAACATTTTGGGAGCTCTTGTGATACGTTTATATCACCTGACGTCTTTTAACTTTTAGAACAAATAGGGAATAAGACTTTTCATTTATATTATGCGTCAAATTAAACACAAGCAGTCTCTTCCATGAGATGCTTTTTGTTCAACCGTCGCCGGCTTCAGTTTCTGGGGGTTGCAGGAAACGCAGAGCCGATGAACTTCTTCCCATCACCGTAGAAAGTTTTATCCCAGGTGTAAGTTTGGATGATGAGCTCCTTCCCTCCCAGGCTTAGACGACACCTACGAATGAGGGACAATAAAAAAAAAAATCCAGATCAGAAAAGATTCACATGCAAGAAAAACGCCACAGGACTTGTAGATATACTCACTGCTTTTCCAGGACGAGTGATGTAGCAGAGACTGTACAAGGCAAAGTCAAACTCAGGGCTGCAGCCAATGACTGCAGAACCGACCTGCTTGAAGTATCCGTCCCACATGAACTGCATCCCCATGACATCAGGGTAAGTAGTCCACTGCGAGCAGGGGAAAGAAAGAAACAACATTACATAACACAGTATAAATCAACAGACGGTACTGAGGCCTGTATTGTGGATGCACACCGGCCCATTGAAGCTGTGGCTGTAGTAGTTCAGCTGTCCTCTTTTCTCGAGAAGATAAAACTGGATCCAGTTGTGGAAACCGGACACCTTTCCTCCCTTGATCTCTCCTATTATTACAGAACGTGTTAATCTTAACATCCACAAAGAAAAGCTAAATATCTGCAAAACATCTGTGGTGATGTTGTGGAGAAATCTTCTCTGTCCGAACCTGCAAAGATGTGCTCAAAGCCGCTGGAGTCCATCTTATTGTTGTAGCGGGAGTACAGACCAAACCACATCATCTTCAGGTCATAGAGGAAGTCTTCCTCTGTTCCATAGACACCTTAAAATAAGAAGAATAACATAGGCTTGAAACACTTCATTACGGGAACTGTTCCAAAACTAAGAGCATGAAGTAAAGTAAGTGAGAAGCAGTGACAAAATCCCTTAATGATGTACTGTAAGTAGTTACCCTTTGTGTAGAGGAAAGCAAACAGCTCTCTCCCCAGCTCCGTGTTGGACATGGCCTCCTTGACAAAGGTCTCCTGCTCTGCCAGCTGCTGAGGGCTGAAGTCCTCTGTCTGTCCAGTCATCCTTTGGTAGTTGTCCAGCACAGCCAGGAAAGCAGCGTAGGTGGGTCTGGAGAACAGAGCCCCTTCATCCACGTATCGGAACAAGCTGGAAGCACAAGAAGAAAAAAAACACACCACAGACACCAAATGACACAGGAAAAAAGGGGGAAATGTCAAGAGAGAGGTGTGGTAATAAAAAAAATGATCTGCTCACGGCCTAGAGGAGAGATCTGACTGGGAGCTGGTCTGAGAGTTGTCCACCAGAGCCTGAGCGTCAATGATCAACTCCGAGGCCGAAGCCTTGTTTGAGTCCAGAACATAGAGCGCCTCGGAGATAGCCTTGATCTCAGCATCAGTGATCACACCACCTCCACCTCCATCACCTGTAGATCATCACAAACACACAGAGACGTCTCTAACATGTTGATTACTTCCATTGTTTTGCCTCTTTGTACTTCTACCCCACAACACCTCAGCACACAGTTATTTTTACTCCTACATGTGTTTGATTCCGATTAAGAAGAAGATACGGCAAATACATGAAGTAATATCAGAAGATAGAATATTATTCGTGCAGTATTAGACACCGACCTGCATGGTACATGTTTGCTTCTCATACTTTAAGTACATTTTGTTGATAATAATTTCATAGTTTTACTACAAGACTTCTACTTTTACTGAAATATAGAATATACCTGTCTATCACTGGGTAATACTACAGAAGGAGGTAGCTGATTAAACTGAGGGATGAACTAGGATACTATGAGATACTTTGTGGTGTGTAGCACAACAGTGACACCCACTGGTCGAATACTAAGAGAAGATTTCACCAAGCGAGGCTGACCACACAAGAGTGGAAGAGTGCTGAGATGTCACTATGTACAAATACTCAGTCACAAGTAAAACTCTCATACTGAGGCCTCATTGTGCAACTCACAACTTATTCTAACTACTCAAATAGACTTCCGTAGTTTTGTAGCTGATAACTATGTGTCTTTTCTCTAATCTCTCTAATTTGACCTCTCGAACAGTTAAATGAGGCCCAGTCATGGGGCTCAATGTTTGGCTGCTTTGACATCATCCACCATGTGAAAGTGACCAGATGTCCTAAGGAGAGTAGCCGTCCGGGAAGGAGCAACACAAACAGAGAGCTGACTAACAGTGGTGATATAATGCGTGGCACGTGAGACACTGTGTCAGCTATAGGTGACGTGCTTGGTCTTACCGCCACAGAGGTCTGCATAGTCACTGCAGCAGTTGCTGTACTGGGAGCACTTGGAGTTGCAGTGGCACTCGTTCTGAGAGTTGTATTTCTCACCGCATCTGCCTTTACAAGATGTGGCTGAGGCTGGAAGAGAAGAGAAACGCACACTTGTGATAAAAGGCACGGTACACATTGGTAAATTCATGATTTCCTTGCATGTTTTTGTCACTCACTTTTACATATCTCAGCGTAGTCGGAGCAGCAGTCATTGTAGCGCTCACAGGATGGGTTACACTGACAGGAGAAACTACTGTCTGTTCCATACCCACACCGACCCTGACATGAGTCCAGAGAGTCTGAGAATCAACATGACAGACTGGTTTAATGACTATTACTACTAACACAGTATATATACCAGCAATAAAAAATATTGTGATAATAGAGCAAAAAATCTCTTACTGCTGTATCCCTGGTAGAACAGGGTCACAGAGAGGACAAGCACGGCAATGACCTTCATCTTGGCTCAGGTGCACCCTTAAAACAAGGTGAACTGACTGTTATCATGGGCTCCCTTTTATAGCAAGTTTCACCTGACCAATCCAAACTCACTCATTAACCCAGCCCATAAGCGAGGATGTCATTTACTTCACCGTGATCACGTCTGTCGGATAAAATGTGCTGTCCTATGTGACAATTCGCCATCCTAATGCTTGATAATGGTGAAGAACATTTGTGGTGTCGTAGAACAGGACTTCTTAAAGTCGGTAGTTAAATAATAATAATAATAAAAAAAGCTTAAATAAACTTTCCATCTTTTCTCTGTGAAACTACACACCTGCTCAGTACACAGGCGGTGCTTTAATGTATCAGAATAAGTCCATATCAAGGTGTGAGCTGTCAAAATGACCATGTTATATTTTGCTTTTGGCAATTAATGTAATCTCTATTAAATTAGAAATAAGAAGCTAAATGTCTATTTGAACCTGATACATTTTAAGACTACACTGTCCAAGAAAACTAAAGTTTTAAAAATACATTAACCGTTCTTATTCCTCCTGTCAGAGGGACCAGATGCTGTATTTCACAGGCTTTATCTAAGATATAGCTCAGAATACTCAGAATAGTTTACCTGCCCCAGTGTCCCTGATCATGTTCAGGTCACATGCTCCCACTGCAAATACCACACCGCAAAGATGCACGTAGATCCTGCAGGGAACACAATATACAATTAAATGTATGTTTGATATCTATATATATCTATATATCCTGAGGACTGCAACCCTGGTGAGGGATAATGAAGGATAAAGGATACGTGGATGGATGGATACATTCAGATGTTTTCAAACAGACAATAGTAAAACACTGACAACATTAGTAGCATTCCAGTTTCTCTTTTTTTCTCTGCCTTCCTGTCAGTGCAGTTTAAAACACTATTTGTCCTCCATGATCATGAATTTTATTGCAGCATTTTCGTGCACTTTAGAAAAGATGGGAAAGAAGCATATTATTATTACATATGATATCATTAGACCAGTTTTATTCACCTAATATTAACATTTTAAAATGAAAAAAAGATTAAGAATAAAAGCTACAAACAAATACACTATTCTCTAACAAGTTATCATTTCTTTTTTTTAATGACAATGTAAAAATCTAAAAACCAGTTCTTCCTTTTTTCCACATCTGGAGTCAGATAACAAAGAATAAACACGTTAAACTTGCATGAGGTTGATACAAATCTGAATCCTCATGTTCATATTAAACATGACTTATTATGAGTAATGCAAAGTCTGTTAACATTTATGTTTAAAATGTAATGTAATATTTTGTGCCACTTCTACAGATGTATAACACCAGCAGTGACGTCCTTATGTCAACCGAAAAAAAGCCAAATCTTCCAGCCACACAGTATGTGACAATCTTAGCAGGCCATAAACAATATATTATAAAATTGAAGCTGGACCGCGGGCCGTGCTTTGGACATCCCTGCAGCTGAAACTGCAGCTGTCCTCCCGTCCTGCGGGGGGCGCTGAGCGGCGATAAGTACCTTTGCGTCGCGGACTCGCTTGCCCCTGCGCGGCTTCCGTATCCAGCGTGCGGGTTCAATGACATTCTGAGTTTTCATAAGTCACAGTTCATCTGTACCGGCTGCGAAGATGTCTTTAACGTTTCTGTTCAGAACAATTACGAGAGACGCCGTCAAGGTGAGCACGTTAAGAGTCACGCGTGTCGTCGTGTTGTGAAGATTTGAGCTGAAGCTTCAGCTGCCATGAGCTGGTCTGTCAGTGAGCTTCCTCACTGTCTGCTGCCAGTTTCTATGAGCTACTTTGCTAATTCATTCATGTTGATGTCAGAGCTTTACTTAAATATGGCTTGTTTCATTGTGACACTGTGTAAAAGACAGGTTTGAAGTCACACTGTGCATTGTATGTTACACCCCCCCCTCCTCCTCTGTCATCCACAGGTCAGTGTCTTCCAGCATGTCCAGTCGTTACACACAGGCTGTCAGCTTCTGGCTGCCGACAAAGCCCTCCTGATGAAACTGCGGAAAAACACCGGCTACACTTTCATCAACTGCAAGAAAGCACTGGAGAAGTTTGACAATGACATAACGCAGGTGAGCCACCCTCTGCATCACCTGCGCTCGGCAGCTTTGGTGACAGCCGGCTGCGTCATTCATGTGCTCTGTTAAACTTCCAGGCGGAGAGCTGGCTGCACGAGCAGGCCCAGAAGGAGGGCTGGAGCAAAGCGAACAAGCTGGAGGGTCGCAAAGCCAAAGAGGGTCTGATAGGTCTGTTTATACGGGATAAAGCAGCAGTTATGGTGGAGGTAAGACCGGCGGTGCATGGGTTTATTCGGTTAGTTTGTAGGGCAAGATGGCATTCATCAGTATCTGTTGTCTTTTGTTCTCGTCTTGTTCGATGCAGGTTAACTGTGAGACAGATTTTGTTGCCCGCAATGAGAAGTTTCAGCAGCTGGTCAAGGATGTGGCGTTTGCTACCTTGGCTCACCACCAGAATAAAAACCAGAGCAAGGCAGGATACGTGAAGGTAACGCTTCTTTGAGAAGAACGCTTCTCAAAGAATATAATATGTGAATATATCAGCCTGCTTTTATCACGAGGTGTGCACAAACTCAAATTCATTCTGGCTTTTATTTGTCCTCTGTGAAATGTCCGCCAGGTTGGGTGGGAATAATTTATGCTATATAACTTTTTTCTGTCGTGTACTCCATCAGGAGATGAAAAATATTAATCTTAATCACCCGTGTGTGAAAATTACAAAAGGTATCCCTCTATCTGCATAATATAGCCAATAGGTTCTATGTGTGATTCTGTGAAAGAGCTGCACATTGTTTACTTTGTAACCATGATGATATGTCGTTGAATAACAGCATGATGTATGTTTTTATTGTACAAAACCTTTGAGGCTTCATACCACTGTTAACTCCGGATGTGAGAAAGCACTGTCTCCGTCTTCTTTGCTCTACTGTTCTAATAACACACTCCGTCTGTTTTCAGAGTGTCCTGGTAGGTGATGAGTTAAACAAACTGAGTGTGGCTGAAGGAGCTTCACTTGCTGACCGGGTGGCTCTCACAATAGGTCAGTAAAAAAAATGTTCATCTTTTTTCTTGAAGTGTTTATGTACAAACTGTTGTCACTTGACAGCAGAAAAAAAAGAACGAACAAACAAAAATCATCTTTTGGTCCTTGAAAGAACTGCGAGTAGGTGACTTAAACTTAAACTTCAGTTTAAAATCAGTAATAATAATTACTATGAAGTGAAACACATCGGTTTGTTGCACCGTTCATTGAAAAACGTGTTTCTTTCTTTTCAGGTCGCCTTGGTGAGAACATGTCAGTGAAGCGGGCAGTGACAGTGGGCATCCCTGCTGAGTGGAACATCGGCTCATACGTACACGGAGGTGTGAGTGGCCAGACTGAGGTGACCATGGGTCGGTACGGTGCCCTGGTCGTATTTCAGGGTGGAAAGGAGGAAGAACAGGGAGTTCTAGGACGTAAGCTGGGACAGCATGTAGTGGGAGAGGCCCCTGTGTCCCTGGGCAACATGGATGATCTGCCCTGTGGTGAAAGTGAGACACGCCTGCTGCCTCAGACCTTCCTGGGAGACCCCAGCAGGACTGTGGCACAGTTCCTCAGGGGTCAACAGGCTCGAGTGCTGGACTTTGTCCGATTTCAGTGTGGCGAGACAGTCAGTGAAGAAGCAAAATGATTTATTTGTTAAATGTCTTATGAAGATGAAATGCAACTACCCATTTATTCTTTAACATTCAGACGATCACACAGTGTCAATGCATAATATGTCGGCCTACAACTGTTGGTGCCTGATGAAGTTACCAATCCAACAATAAAATGTTTTTTGTTTTTTCGTGAAAGGTCTATATTCATTTGTATACACTATTCAACAAGTCACATTATTATTTGGACAGATGTATTTCATCTTTTTAAAGTGAAAGGATGTCAAAGCTCCGAGTTCTGCAGATGTACATGTAATCGCTGCTGTTGCTACTTAATTTGAAAGTCCTGGCGTGTCAGATTTAGGGAGCTTATTTACAGAATATGGCAGAAATTAAATACAGTATCCATAACTATGTTTCCATTTGTGTATAAGTCACCTGAAAATAACAACCATTACATCTTTATTACCTTTAAAATCAGCCTTTTATATCTACAGATGCCACGGGTCCTCTTCCATGGAGTCCACAGTCTTCCTACAGTAGCCCAGAACAGACAAAGTAAACACTGGTTTAACACAGGCCTTCAACTACTCTAATGTAACCTACCAGAACTGTGGTTGTATTATCATGGAAATACCCAATCAGCATCAGATATAAGATAAGATAGACTTTAATGATCCCACTTTGGGGGAAATTCAATTCTCACGGCAGCTTGTATACAATTGATAAGAAATGGCATATATATGAAATATACAGACAGAAGTCATGAAGTCATGCTGGTGTTGAAGAGTCTGACAGCTCTTTAAATGAAGGACCTGTGGTGGAGCTCCTTCTTACATGGTGGGAGTAGCAGTCTGTTGCTGAAGGAGCTGTTTAAGGCCCCCACAGTCTCATGCAGGAGGTGAGAGGAGTTGCTCATGATGGATGTCAGCTTTGCTAAAAATCCTCCTCTCCCTCACTTCCTCTATGGAGCCTAAGGGGCAGTCCAGGACAGAGCTGTGCTTCTCTGTCCCCAGCGGATGACTGCATAAAATATAGCAGATGCTACCACAGTGTCAGGGAAAGTTTCTAAACAGAGTCCTGCACACTCCAAAGGACCTCAGTCTCCTCAGCAAGTGGAGACAACTTTGTCCCTTTTTGTACAGGACGTCTGTGTCGTCTGACCGGTCAAATTTATTGTTAAGGTGAACACAGGTATTTGTATTGCTTTTTTTTATTCAACAGAGCTTTATTCTGAATCAATCAAAATCAAAAAATTATCTATCTATCTATCTATCTATCTATCTATCTATCTATCTATCTATCTATCTATCTATCTATCTATCTATCTATCTATCTATCTATCTATCTATCTGTCTGTCTGTCTGTGATTATTGTTATTGTTAGTTATATCATCTGCCCACAGATATAAACAGTCCAGACAAAGTCCAGTTCATATGAACAGTAAATATGAAGTGTCTATAGTTGTGTATTATTTAACAGAAAGTGGAGGAGGTGTGTTGCTTGTCTTTTAAAGGTGCCCTCAGGCTGCTGCTGCTGCTGCTGCAGAAGCGGAGCCCTGTGATTGGCTGTTGCTACACAAGCCGCGGTGACATCATCAGTGATGCACCGCAGCCGGAGCTAGCCGGTGAGTCCTCACAGCTTATAAAGACAGGAGGAGGAGACCCCCTGCCCGTCTGTCTGCCTGCCTGCCTGCCTGTCTCTCTGTCTGTCATCTCACATCCGAACACCGACATGGTGAGTAAAAACACACACTTTAATCCAATTAAATGTCTACTTCTGACGGCCTGGTTATGAATAACACCGCCTTGTTCTCCGCTTAACGGTTAACGGTTCGGCTAACGTTAGCTGCGTATCTCTGCGCTGGCCTCGCCGCTTTAGCCGCCATCCTCTCTTCACCTAACTGTTGGCGTGCATTTATAATTAACCACACCTTTATTACACGAATACTAGTTTCTAATCCTTCTACCTCACCTCTGCCTTTTCTTTGTTCTCTTTTTTTGAACCCTGCCGCATCCAGTCTGACTTCACAGAGGACCAGATCATGGGTGAGTTAACCCGAACACCTGATTTTGAATGGCTCAGGTTAATGTCATCATGGTGGTCTGCGTGTTTGCCCTGCAGCTCTGGGTCTGTTGTCTCGGGGGCAGACTGAGAGACTAAGCTGATGTCTGTCTACCTGTGTGTGAGGTGTTAAAGCCTGTCACGACTTACCCTGCACAAATCCCACACCACAGTGTGTGTGTGTGTGTAAAAACTCCACGCATGTTTTGCTTGTGCTGCAATATTATACACCTGAAATGTCTGAGAGTGTCATCGGCATCATAATAAAGACAGGCCGTGTGTGGATTTAAAGGTCTACACGTTGCTGTAGGACAGCAGCTTCTTCGTGGCGTGGTTTGACATAAGTAATGAGCTGGAGCTGGTAGTGGTTTGAGGTGTTTTTTTTTTTTTAAGGATAATATTTGCTCCAACAGTCACCACCCACACACACACACACACACTCTGAGGCTGACAAAGAAATAGCTGTAGGCGTCGGATGTATTTTGTGTGTTTAAAGGTGTGTTTTTGCAAAGCAACTACAAGCTCAGGTAGAGAGGAGCCATTGTGTGTCGTTATACATGAGATGAATGCATCATCAGTGCTTTAAATAGGTACTGTGTTTATGCTTAATCACATCTATCAGCGCTGTAAACGAGACCATTGATCCGCTCACCTGTACTTCCTGGGCAGAGTATTCCCCTCTGGAGGTCGTCACATGACCTGATCTTGTTTGGGCATTCTCCCGAGCGCACCAAAAAAAAACAACACACCATTCAGGAAGACGAGAAATTAGAAACGAACTCTTAATTTCTGGTCTGTGTCTGTATGTTTTCATGCAGGCACGGTTGGTTGTTTTAGTGAACAGCCCTGCGGTGGTGTTTTTAACAAAGCTAGTGTTGTTGTTGGTTCTGTGTGTCCTATCAGCTGATAGGATATCTGCCTACACTGCAGTGTCAGGCTTTCCTCCTGGCATGCATCTTATGCAATAGTATCAGCTGTTAAACATCCTTGTTCAATAAAATCGCGCACACACACAGTATCTGTAGGATTTAAAGCCCTCTGGTGTTTTCTTCTGTGACATGTTATCAAGCTGCTGACCAGCTGAATCCGAGCTCTGCCTCTCTGTCCCCATTTCAGAGTTCAAGGAGGCCTTCCTTTTGTTTGACCGGACGGGTGAGGGGAAGATCACCTACAGTCAGTGCGGGGACGTCATGCGGGCCCTTGGACAGAACCCTGTCAACGCTGAGGTGCTCAAGGTCCTGGGAAACCCCAAGTTAGAAGGCGAGCCTCTGATTTTACTAACTAGAATAGACTAAACTAACCTACCACATTATCGTTACGTTGGTTTAAACGTTACACCATTCGCCCGCAGAGATGAACCACAAGATGCTGGATTTTGAACAGTTCCTGCCCATGCTTCAGGCCATTGCTAAGAATAAAGACCAGGGCTCCTTTGAGGATATCGTAGAGGGCCTCCGTGTCTTCGACAAGGAGGGAAACGGCACAGTGATGGGAGCAGAGCTACGCCATGTTCTCACTACACTAGGTAAGCCCATCAAAGGCTGCAAAAGACACCGGTGATTACTCCTCGTCTAGTAATCACAGCTGACCTGTCTGTCTGTCTGTCTGTATTCTCGCCCTGCATATCTTAAGTAAAATCAGGTGTCAGCTGCTATCCGTACCAAACGTGCTCTGTACTCTGTCAGCCTTCCTCACATCACTTCTTCTTTGTGTTCCAGGTGAAAAAATGACAGAGGAGGAGGTGGAGACTCTTTTAGCGGGACACGAAGACGCCAACGGCTGCATTAACTATGAAGGTAATGCACGCGCTGTATGTGCAGAGATGTTCTCACAAGCTAAGCGACGAAGCCAGACGGAATCAAGCACCGTGTCACGTGAAAATATGCGACGCTGCGATGTTGAACAACAAGAGTCATTGTGTCTTTGTGTCACATGCTCACCGACTCGCCGTCGCTGTCTCCCAACCTTTGTCCAGCACATCCTGAGTCAACGCTTGAAGACTTTCTTTCTAGCTCTTCTCTTGAGCTCAGAAACTCACCACTGCGCATCACGTTAAGCTAGAAGGGAGATAGTTTGCACGTCCTGACACGCTGTGGCAGTGGAGTGTGGCAGTTAATGCGACTTTCTTAATGCCCAAAGAATGTTTTGATGGTTTACAACAAAAGCTGAGTTACTTGTTAAACGTGACAGAACAATGAAGAGGAGATTCATTCAGAAGTAGCACCAGCAGATAGAAAGTTTAAAAGTTTATTCTGTGGCCTCTGAGGGATGGCGGTGATCTCTTTAATGATCTGACTGTCTGTTGACCTTTAACCTGTCTGTCTGTCTTCAGATTAAATGCTGACGTCTCGTGTTTCTCTCTCATGACAGAACTCGTCCGGATGGTGATGAGCGGTTGAGGATTCCAGAAACACACTTCCAGCTTTAACTTTATTCCTAAATGTTTTTGTATTGTTTGTCTCATCTTGCCGTTCCATCCGCGTCGTCGTCGTTCCTACCTCCATCAAGTCTGTGTTTTCTTTTTTCCTTTGACACCTTTTTTATTTAATTTCAAAAGTGCCTTTTCTGTCTAATGTGAAGAAACCCGTTCGTCTCATCTTCCTACAGCATTATTCAGCCTCACAGGTACAACTGGCAGCGACATTCCCTCGATGGTTTCACCTTCTCCATCTTTGTCAATCACCTCGTCAGACTTTGGATGGATATGATAATGTGACATGTTACATCTAACAGTATTAAATAAAAATCATGGTTTCCAAAGTATCTTTCAGGCTGCGAGTCCTAAGTCAAATGTTCAAAAACATTACACAACATCAGTAAAGTATTGTTATCCGTCCAATAACCTGGAAGTATTGGACAAATATTGCATCTGTATACTGGAGAAGAACTACTGGAAGCATTTTAGTAGCCTGTTGGAGTATTATCAGTCAACCTATAGAAAAATGCATATGTTGGAAATATTTGTCAAATATCAAAATGTAAATATACGTAGATCATATTTAAACTGTAATAATCATGAACTCTGTGAACATCATGTGTGTATATAACATGCATATAACTAATAAAACTGGTTAAAGTAACGTCTTCATCCATCAAATGAAATGTTGACTCTTACTCGAGAGCAGATCCAGAATAATTAGCAAATGAACAGCGACAAAGATCATGATGGGGACAGTTTAAACAGACTGACGATCTTATCGGTCTCTTCTCTGCGTGTCCTGGAGCTTTTTAACCGCTTCACATGTTTCATATCAGCAGCTGGAAACTGAACAGCTGCCATGAAGTTGTAGATGTTCAAACTACGGGAGCTTGATTCAGTCAAAAGCTCAAAAATAAGAGAGTGGACATGAGTTCTGATCGATCGAAGAAGATTTCAGAATTTTACTGAAAAAAATATGTTTTCTAATATTATGATAAAAGGATGTTAGTACGGTTGATTTCACGTTTCACATTGGCATTTTATTCCATATTCTGCCATATAATTGACATGAAAACACCATGTATAAAATAGAGGTTTGATGATATATCTCCTCTCATTCATTTTTGTGAAGTTGACACAAACCAAACCACTCTACACAACGACTCTTCTTCACATCTTTATTTTTTCCCAACATTTTGTAATTAAAACCTGAACCTCTTTTGTTTTGCCTTTTTTTTCCTTTGTTTTTTTTAATACAAACTGCCAGAGTAACTGCCAGCACTAATGTGATGATTTACTGAGGAAAAATTGATATCTACTGTATAATAATAATCAATGCAACTGCTGCTACCTTCAGCATAGTGAAAAACATACAGAAACTGAACAGACACTTATTTCATATCACAAAATCCACACAATGTAGTAATAACACAGATAAAAGAAGTCCATTTATGCTCACAACTGTGGTGAGGTCTGCAATACTGGCTTAACGGACATTAACTCTAAAGTTTCACCATCTGACTGGGTTATATTTCATGACACTGATGTTGACGTGCCGTCGTGTGCAGAATGAAGCATGTTTTTTTTTTCTTTTTTCTTTTTGAATTTCTTCAAACGTTGTGACGCGCACAGCAAATGGCACTGGAAATAAAACTTAACGGTAATGTGGTTTTACAGATTTTTTTTTTTTCATGGCATGCGTTCACATACACACATGCTCACAGTCACATCTCACGCGGGTCCCCGACAGACCCCGCCTGAATCATACACAACAGTGGAGAGGGTAAATATAGGCTACAAAGGTAATAATATACAGTTACAATGTCGACATATCAAAGAAAGAAGATGGAAAAACGGACAGTAAAAAATATAAAAATCGATAGGATAAAAAGTGAGGATATTGTTGCAGATATTAAGGACACAATTCTTCATTGTCAGCTGTTTAAGGTGCGAGCTCCCTTGTCTTTGACAGCTTTAACATTTCTTCTTCATGTGTAACTTTGAAATGCACCAGCGAAAAAACAAGCTGCTAAAAAATCCTCATAATTTCACGAGCAACTGCAATAAAACTCACCGAATAAACGTGAGATAAACATGATTATAAAAAACATTTTGGTTTAGCAAGTAACACAAACGATGGATAAAACACGTATGCGGTCGCTGGTGGAATTATTATTCCCGGACTGTCTTTTTCAGTCACACAAAACTACATTCCTCATAAAACTACAACCTGGATGAGTTCATCTAGATTTGCACAACATGACGCTCCTCACTGACAGGTTTGTTTTTCTTTTCTCTAAGTGCTGTTGAAAGGAGGGACATTATTATGTAATATTTAAAGAGAAGTCTCTTCATGATCTCGTGCTGTCAGTACTTTCAAATATTACCATTACAGGGCAACAAAAGGTGTGTTTGTAACAGGAAATCCAGTTTACAGTACATTTTCTCGAACTGCATCCAAACCAACTTATCGTAATTTCCACCTGGCTTCTGATTTGAACCTTTTCATTCATTACAGACATTTCTCTAGAGAGAGATGTTGATTTTAGGCATGTGACCTTTAGGCCAGAGCCTGCGGTGTGACCGTTTGTCCATGTAATGGGATAAAATCAAGTTTCCCAAGCCTTCTGTATGAAGAAGTATTTAAGACAACAAAAGGACGATATAAGTGCTAAAGTTCAATTTCGTGGATGCTTCAAGTCTTTCAGTGAGACCTAGGGTAACGTGTTAAAAGTGCATTTTTTGTCTTACATATATTTCAATTAGTACCTACAGTACAGGGGAGGAGGAGGAGGAGGAGGAGGAGGAGGAGGAGGGAGAGATTATGAAACACGAGGCTGTGATAAAACCATTGCAGAAAATAAATGCAACAATTTCCAAAACACTGAAAACACAAGATGAGTCTTTTCTCTTCTTCTCCTTGAGTGCCAGCATGTTGGTTAAAGACCCTCCTAGTTCACCAGACCTCTGGTGTCAAGCTTAAAAATATGAAGTGAGATGTTGCTGTCCAGTCGACCACACAGCACAAACAGCTTCTGTTCGGAAAGTACGTTTTCTTCAATTGGACAGGGGGGGCTTGGTTTTTAGTCTTGAGTAGAGGCGGTTCTGATTTGGACGTTATAATTTTTTTTTTCTTCCTCACATCAGTTGTCCTGTTGGAAAAGAAAAAAAAAAAACAAATACACAAAAAAGTGTAGCTGAACATGTAAAATGTGTTCTCTTCCTTCGGTTTATGACTTTCTTCTTCATTTTCAGATGATACAGGCAGGATTCAAAGTGGTCAGAGTCAATCAGATTCTCTGGCAATTTATTTTTCTCTCACTGTGGAGGTGGGACTGGAGCCGAGGGGTGGAGTGTTTCCCCGGGAAGAGGGGCGGTGGGCTCTGTGTGAGGGGGGACACAAGGGAAGGCGAGAAACATGTCAAGAATTTAAACAAATCTGGAAGCTGTCAGGTTTTAGTATATAAGAAGTTGTCCAGTTCAGAGGGTTCGAATAAAGCTCACAGGATGTTACTATACACGTAACTCATTAATCAAAGGTTCTGCTGTAATGCAGAGTGTGTGTGTGCAGAGCAGAAACCCTCTTTCAAGTCTGTCCACTCGCCAAATTATTGTCAGTTAACTTCAAACTCACCATGGAGTACAGGAGTAGTGCTGGAGCTGGAGTGAGCAGCTGGGGTCTGGCCTGGAGGGCAGGGGGGCGAGGTGTGAGCCTGACCCTGAGGTGGTTGGGACTCAGGAGCCGAGGCAGAGGCGGCCGGAGGTGCGGGGCTGGGGGCCGGCTGCGGCGCTGGTGTGCTGGGAGCTGGCTGAGTCGCGGTCGGGCCCTGCGGTGGTGGGCCGGACACGGCCTGATTGGAATGAGGACCCCCCGCCTGGCTGTGCTGCTGGTGCTGGATCTGCTGGAAGTGCTGCTGGCGGGCCCTCATCTCAGCGTATTTCAACTGCTCCATGTGGAAGGACTGACGGTCGGCCAGCAGCTGCTGACGCTGATACTCCAACTACATGCAAAGACACAAAAAATGTTAAAAGTTTCATGCTGGAAGTTGACTACTCGCTCGCTTACTCTGATACTACACATCCCAGAATCCCTCACTCACAGCCTCCCTCTCTCTGTCCATGATAGTTTCCAGTTCTTCAAAGTGTCGCAGTTTGATCTCCAGCTTCTTCATCTGGGTCTCCACCAGCAGAGCCACGAGAGATTTGATCTTCCTCTCTTCCACCGCGGCCAGGTGCTACGGAAAAAGTGAAGGAGAAGCTTTAGACGAGAGTGAATGCGAAAAGAAAAATGGCGACAAAGGATCCAGCAAGTTGATCAACTTTACCTTGGCTTTGACAGCAGCGGCAGCGAGTGCGGATGCAGCAGCAGTGGCCAGGTTCCCCTCACCCACGTCACGCTCCACCTTAGCTTTCCTTTCTCCTTCACTCTCTGCTTCTCTTTGTCCCTCCTCCGTGCCCTCTTTTCCATCCTTCTCCTTCTCCCCGTCGCCTACGAGAGAAAACAAGTTTCAGTTTCATCCACGTTTGACAAGAACGCTGCGTTTCCTGTACCTGAGACAAGTTTTCGTACCCATCTCGGACTCTGTTTTGTCCGCCTCCCTCTCCCCTTCTTGTTCTCTTCCCCTCTCTTCCTCCTTCTTGCCGTTCTCCGCCTGCTTCTCCTCTTCCTCGATCGCTCCGTCTTTGTTCTCCTGTGTGGGAAAGTAAACATGTCAGCAGAACACAGCTCACAAATCAAACAACGTGACGGTACCATGAAGACGCATCGTACCTTTGCCTCTCTCTTTTCTTCATTCGACTGGGCGTCACTTTTGCTTTCATCGCTGTTTTCATCTACAAAAAGAGAGACGGAGACTTTGATTTGCTTTTTCTCTCTATCGTCGCATGCTCTATGTTGTACTGTGTGTGTCCATCCTACCAGGTCTGTCTCCTTCCTCCAGGCCGGTGCCTGCGATGCCACTTCCCTCCAGACCATACAGCGGATCCTGTCGGCCACTGACCCTCGCTGCCTCCTCCACCCGCCGCACGTGGGCCTCAACAAGCGCTGCAGGGACCTCCTCCTTCATACGAGAAAACTCCTCTGAGGTGGGAGAGAGACAAATCAAGGTTATTATTGCAAAGCAGTGTAGATCTGGGGATGACAAATGAGTGAGTGAGCTATTCAGATGGCTGATTTTGGTGTCTGTGCAGCGGATTCACCCAGGGCAGATTTGGCCGCAGCCGAAGCCACGCGCGGGTCGACGACAGAGGCGAGGAAGGCCACCGTGCTCATGACTGGGTTTCCTGCTTGGCTGAAAGGTATCGGCTGGTAGGCCAGCGGTCCCAGGGATGAGGAGTTGTCCTCTAAGTAAGGGTCTTCGATGGGCAGCCGCAGGAAGTGCAGGATGCACTCGTCTTGCGTACGGCTGCCCACGTGTTCTGAAACCTTGTTCCAGTCGTCCTTGTACATCTCCAAACCCTGAGGAAAGAGATTTTTTTTAATTTTCGCGTCTATAAAAGGAATAATCATCACACAATTGATTTTACGGATCATTTTTTTTACCTCGAGTAGTAGTAGTGTTTCTTGCTCTGTCCAGTCCCTCATGGAGCTCGCTGTACTCTTGCTCTGCACACACAAATATCACCGCTGCTTCGTTAGCATGGTGGCCCGTTTTAAATCACAGCAAGAGGATCATTCTGTCGTTTACCTTTATGGAGCTGGTCTTCTTGCTGTACATGTCAGTCCGCAGGCCAAAGTTTTGCAGATCTGCTGGTTTATCCTTCACTTTATCTGGGAAGGACATCATCTGCTGGGTAGCCGGGGTCTGTGGGCACACAGTGACAGAGAAATGTAAAACAACCCAGAATCTTTGTGCATGTGTCTATTTTTCTGTGTGTGTGTGTGTGTGTGTGGACCTGGGATGTCTTGGGCTGGAGGGGCACCAGGCTGGATGGAGTGTCTGCCAACACATGGAAGTGGGAGGTGGGTGGGGGACCCATGGGTGTGGGCCGGCTCTCGGAGTCCACCTGGTAGTTGATCAGACCCCACTGCTCCAGGAAGGCGTGGACTCTGCAGCGGGGGAAACGCAGAGTACAACTCCGTGATACAGTTCGACAGTTAAAACTCCGGACTGACTGGAGACATCCGGCCTCCGCATACCTCATGATTGCACACACGTCTCCTGCCAGGTTCCTGCGGCAGGCGGTGGAGGTCAGGTACTCTTGAGGGTTCAGCCGGTAGGTGTCAATCATGAAGTTCCTGTAAGCCAGGTAACTGAAAGAAGGAGGAACTTTTTAAAAAAAATAGCTGTAATAAAAACATTAATATTGTGTTGCTGTGCTGGTCAAACACTCACATCTCAGGAGTTTTGGATTTATTCTTTCCATTGAAGAACTCTGGCAGGGCTCTGCGCTCAATGGCATGAACACTGGAGGAAAACGATCATGTTATGAGGACACATCTTCACTTTTCATCTCCCGGCTTTCATTTTTTTAATCACTGTTCGCGTCTGACATTCGCATGCTGCCGGAGAAAGCGCACTTTCTCACCTGTTGTAGTCGAACCAGGCAGCGTAGCTCGGTATGATAATGTGATGAGTTTGCTCGGTCACGTTGTCCTCGTGAAGGTCCGACCCTTTCACCGGTTCACCCTTCACACTCGGAGAGCCTTCCTCCTCCTCCTGTTTCGACACAAACAGCCGTTCGGGATGATTTACGGGTCTAGTCTCCTCGCTGTAATGTTTCTCACACTTTCACGAACTACCTTACCTTGCCCGTCGTTTCCATGGACTCGTCCTCTTGCTCGTCTGTACAAGCGACAGTGAAATATGGTGGTTTAGAAATGTTTTACATGCGGCAGGATTGCACAGAAAGGACAGAATAACTCCCTGCTCACCCATATCTGTTCCTCCCTTGACTGGAGTTGAATCAGAGTCTTTCTTGGTGTTATCTGCGAAAAGAAAGTGTAACGTCAACAACTATTTTAAAGCCATAAAAGATTCATTTTAAATGGTAATCTTGCGGTGATGTGCGTACTTGTCTTTGCAGGGTTTCCCTCTTCAGATGCTGGAACGGGCGACGCTTCATCCATGTCCTTACTGAGATCCTCCTGTTCCTCCTCCCTCTGGCCCCGTTTAGACTTGGTGTACGGAGTTGTTGGCCTGTCCGCACACACACACACACACACACACACAGGACAATATTTCACTATCTTGCACAGTGTCTCTGATACAGCTTCACGTCTAGCAACACATGATTCCCGAGTTGCATCAAGACATGCCACAGACCCTTTTTTGGTGTTCTTCTTCTTGCTCTCCTGAGGCGGAGGGGTGGGAGAAGGTGACGGCGAGCGCTTCCTCTTCTTCGCGCTGCCGGGCTTCTTGTCTCTCCGCTCGTCAGGCGTGGTCACCTCGTCTGTCAGGGTCTTGGCTGAGATCCTCTTCCTCTTAGGACAGCCCTCGCCCACTTCGTAGTCCTCCTCGTTCATCCACTCGTTATACTGATCCAGGTCTAAAATCCACTTGGCATGGACCTGTGAACAAAGACCATACGATGTATAATATATACTATAATATTTTCAGGAAGCAACTTAATCCACAGGTTAACGGTGCTGTGCAGTCTGCATCTTTTCTCTGAGAAAAAAACGGAGGAACATTTTCTGGAAATCACCAAAATGTCATTTTAAATTGGCACATAGAAATTCAAATGAAAGCACCATTTCTGTCCCACAGCAGAAATATTGTTGCTAAGAACATGAGTGGGGGTGTTTATGGCTGAAATGGCTTGTATTTAGGCATTAATGGCTGGATTAAAGAGAAATTTTGATTTAATTAAGCTTATTTAAAAGAAGGGACAGTGCAAATGAATAAAAACATGTGATTAGAAAATGCCAAAAAGTCTATTTTTCATCTATAGTAAACAGTACAATCTGCAGAGAACTATTAGCAGCAGCAAAAAGAGAGTTTAGTGCAGACTGATGTTCATTGTAAGATTTTAATGACTGATGTTTATTCGACACAGACTTAAAGACAGCATGTGATCACTGTGTGAACGCAGCTCTGCAGTAAATGTTTGAATGCTTAACCGCTCTTACTATCACGTCCCGGTGAGTGACGCTCTGAATACGCAACAACAAGAGCTTCTGAGTCCGCTTGGAAATTTACGGCTCAGCCAAGTGCCAGAATGAGCTCTGTTGCTCCGAGCGCCACAACACTTCATTCTTCTCACAGAGAGAAAAATATGGGAATAGCAAAGCTGCCAAACTTTTATTTTTAATTTTAGCCGAGGTAAAGAGACGAGAAACAACAAGCCACAACAGAACGTGACAAGAAATGAAATACCTTCCTGGGCTTTTCTGGGCTGGGAGGATCCTCCACAGCAGCTTCGACCTCGCTGGCTGGAATCCAGGTATCATAACTGAAAGGTGAGAGGAGCGAGGTCAAAGGTCAAGGCAGGGGGAAGATTACAAGTTCAGGGCTTGTAAAAACACCTCAGGTGGACCGATGTGTAACTTCAGCTTGTAGGAAAACAAGAATCCAGCGGCTCCTCTGCACACTGCGTTATACTTCCACAGTAAGACGAGGCAGTTTTCAGTTAAGTGTAAAATGTTGAATGCTGTTCGTATCTCTATAAACTCGGCACCGACCTGTCAGGAAAATATCCCCAGTGGAGCAGCACTTGCTTGTCTCTCTTCATCACGGGACGCACCCACTCCTCTGGACCAAACGGAGGAGAACAAATCAGCACAAAGCGGATCAGTGCGGCAGAACTCACAATAAAGAAAGCAAAGTGCGCTTAGACACAACATCCGAAGCCTCACCCTCCTCCAGGCTCGTGGGAATGGGGACGACAACATGGGAGCTGGAGGCCTTGTCTTCAGTTACTGAGCCCTGCAGCAGATAGATTAACACCAATTAGCGTATGAAGTTCACATCTCCTGCTGGGACCAAACAATGAATGAGGGCCAAACTCACTGACATACAAATAGTTTTTAAAATCTTGCTTCACGTGCAAGTTTTCTGTCTGAAGAACAAACAAACCTGGTGTCTTTTGATGATGTCTTTCAGTTTCCCGAGCAGCTTTGGCTCGATGTCAGAGCTCAGGTAGATGACGGGTCTTGTCAGGCAGTTGTTCTGCAATGAAGAAATGGGACAATTGAGACATTCACAAGACATAAACTCGAACTCTGTCAACAGCTGTCAAGCTCTACAGCTTAGGAGAGCGATGTGACCTTGAAGCGTGACTGCACATGACTGGGCTTTATCATTTTATCCATAAATCTCAGACATCCTGATTCTCAGACACTCTGCAAGCACGTAACAGCATTTCTCTCCAACACTGCACTTTGGCCGTCCAGGTAAGCTCACCTGCACTAAGGACTTCTCGATCGTCATGAACATCTCCACATTTCGGTCCATCCTCGACGGATTCTGGAAGTCAAACCTGCGCCTACCAGGAAATTAGACTGGAGTTACACATGAAACGGCAACATAGCCAAACTCCAACTGGGCGCCGTAAAATAGTAGATATACTATATTTACACATGTAAGCAATTAAACCAGCTAGAAAGAAAGTCTTACCATCCTTGGTCACTCTTGAACTTGTAGGCAGCAGCCAGGATGTGGCAGAGAGCCCCTCCTGACTTGAAGTCCAGAAAACACTTCATCTGCAGACACACACACACAAAAATAACACACGCAACAGCAGCGTCAGAACTCGCCTCGGTGGTATAAAATCATGTGTATATGTGGACTGACAGAGATATATAAAGGAGACTTACTGGCAGCTTGGTGAGTGGTGGGTTGCTGACATGTCGACCGAACACCTCCTCCTGGAACTGGAGCAGCTGGACCACCAGGCTGGACAGAGACTTGTTGGTGGGGGGCTCGGCCTGGATGTACTGAGAAGAGGACAACACAGAGAGAGAGAGTCAGTCGTGGCTGAGACACATGGAGGACGCACGAGTGTGTGGACAGATGTTTTGGGTGATCGCAAAAACTGGAGGAGGCCACTGCTGTCTGCTTTAGTTAGCTGTTATGCTTCGTTATATGTGTTGCTCTTTTATTGACATCTCTGGAGTGTTTTTAGACTTTCAGCTGTACATTCACAATGTACATGAGAGAAATGTCTCAGAATAAAAACAGAAGACGAGGTAACAACAGTAAAAAGTATATATACTTTTTATATAAACATATATGCTAGTATATTCATCTCAACTTGTCCACACTGCTAACATTTGTATACTGTATATATATCATAGCATATTCATATTTATACCTGCACTACACTATTTGTACATACTCTGCACTTCGGTTAGATGTGTTGTCTAAGTATTTGTTGCTTTGTGCAATGACAATAAAGTTGAATCTAATCTAATATAACATAAAATATAAACAAAAACAGAAAAAGAATAAAAACTGTGACTTTTCTCGCAGAAATGTAGCAGCAGGATGCTCTGTGCAGTGAAATAAGACAGCATGAACAGTGCAAATAGAGTTTCCAGTATCTAGTATATTAAACTGAATAGATGGATTTGTGGCGTTGTTGCCATTTCTCTTTTATTTTTCTACTTTAATTTCTGTAGTGTGTACTACAACCTGACAAGTAAACAGATAGATAGATAGATAGATAGATAGATAGATGGATAGATGGATAGATAGATAGATGGATAGATGGATAGATAGATAGATAGATAAACTAATGGAGATAGAACATGTGGTTCTACCTTTTAAAAATATAAATAAGGACTCTTGTGCAAAAACAAATGTGCATTGTGAAAAACTTAAATGGGGGAGAGTGCAAAGTATGCATCCATTATTGTGTCCATCAGATCAGACCTCTCTCTGCACAGAGGGGAGTCATTATACAGAGAAATAATGTAGTCATTCGGTTGAATCGGTGTGTGTCTGTGTCTGTGTGTGTTTGTGTGTGTGTGTAAAAAACGCCAGCTTGCACGCCGCTCAGAGTGTTTCCAGACGGGGGCCACGGCTCCAGTGAGCGCGGCGCGCCAACAGAGCCAACATCTGGATCTGAGCTGCATTAGCACGCCGAGCTAACTAGCCTAGCAGGCTGGCTGGCCGGCTAAAGTCACCCCCTCGCTGCAAATTTCCCCCCTCGCAGATGTGACCGCGGGCTGGCTTTGGATCGGATTAGCTACGGCAAGGCGCGGGGGTGTCGCCTCCCGCGTCCGCATCTCGATGCAGCGGCCAGCTCAGCATCCTTTTGTATCCCGGCTCGAGTGAATCAAACAGCTGGACGTTGAGCAGCAGCACCCTCCCTCCTCTCCTCTCCTCTCCTCTCCTCTCCTCTCTCTCTTTGTCACTGCCTCTGCCCAATAGGTAAGTGGCCACATTTCAGCGCGAAGGCTGCAAGCTTACTGGATACGGTTACAAAACATGCGGTCGGTACCTTTTTGTAATTCTTCCCCAGCCAGACGCGGACATTATCAAACTGAGAAACGGTGTCAGACGCTTCGAAATATTTTACATTCGGGCCGCCGTCTTTCTTCCGTACCGCCATCTTTGCCTGCAGACTACTAGTCGTCGACGTCGGCTGCCGCCCAGCGGCCATGCTCCGGTACTGCACCCCGCCACACACGGGCTGCAATGACGAGCGGCCTGACAGCAGGGGGCGCAGCCGTGCCGCACGTCTGTTTATGATGATAGGCGAGAGTACTCGGATTATTTATTTGAAAGCAAAACCGACAATATCTTAACCCTTTGATGCACCTGCGCACATTTGTAGCATTTTTTTTCATGCATGTTGTTGATATTGTCCTTGTTTTAAGGAGTAAAGTAACTGTGCATCACGGGGTTAGTGTAGAAATGCCTAATTGCAAGTAAAAGTTCTGCATTCAAAAGTTTAAACTAACATAATAGATAGATTTATTGATTGATCCCTCAAAGGGAATTACCAAAAACTAAATATTAAATAAAATGTAATTAAATAAGATTAAACCACTGCAAAGAAATTAAACGTGCTAAGATCTTTACAAATAGAAAACTATATAAAAAGTAAGAAAGTAGAAGAATAAATAAATAGAGATAAATTAAACAAAGTGGCTACAGTATAAATATAATTAAAAGAGAAGTAACTGGTCACTCCATTTACAGACATAATATTACAAACAGATTTCAATATAATGCAGTCTACTGTAACTATCTGACAAAAATAGAAGAACAGTAAACATAATAGTTAAATGAATACCTTTCTGACAGTGTCAACAAAAACTGAATTTAAAAAGGAGAATTTATGGCAGAGTTGTTGTGTTGACTCACGTTAGATTGTACAAAATATACAAATATACTTATAACTGTGCAGTGTGACTTGTCATTCAAAGAAAGAGTCAGTGCAAGTCGTGTATTATATGCCCTTTATGCACATATCTACCATCAGAAACCTGTCACAGGATGAGTGTCTCTCTGCACAGAGGGGAGTCATCATAGATTATAATGGCAGTGAGCAGGAATGACGTCCTGTAGTGGCACAGTGGACTTACAGGAACAAAAGTGTTAGCAACTAAATGCACTTTAAGTATAAAGAGTAAACATGCTCATCGTGCAGAAAGGCTCCCGTCAGTGTCATATTATTATATTATTGGATAAACATAAAGTATTAACATGTAAGCAGTACATGGATGTTGTGATCGGTCGACTTCAGCTAGGGTTAGGTTTTTGATAGCAATGCATCCTGTTTGATAAAGATTTAACACGTGTCAGATAAATGTAGTGAAGTGCCACACAGTGTCAAAAGTAGCCTAAAATGTAAATATTCAAGTGCAAATGTTCCCGCGTCCTACTTCCTCTCTCATTATAAGTGAAATAACATGAAGGTGCAGAGAGTGCGCACGGTGGTAGAAAAGGGCACAAACTAGATTTAATTCGTCTCTTGGTTGTGATCATTAACCTTTTTTTTCTCACCTTGGTAACCAGTTGTTGACTCCCATCCACCGGAGGCTGAAAACCAAATAATGATTAACCTTCCTGCATGTGAAGAACACATTTTCAACCTTTATTGGGAGTGATGAGTTGAGTGAGGGCTGTTTTGTCCGCAGTCTTTATCACGGCCTCACACGCAGAGAACAACACATAATGTCTTTGCTTCCAACGCGCCCGCTTCAGTGTTCCCATGCAGGCCTTGTTATGTATGACTCAAATTCACTCCTGCAAGACAGATGGCTTACTCGTTGCCACACAACAGTATATGTTCTGAAAACACAGTGCAGCTTACGGTGACTCAGACAAACACTATATCGGATCACATTAGTGGGAAAGTCATCAAAATACAAAGGTATGTACAGCAGCATATAGTTCCTGTGGTCTGTATTGTGGCTTAACAGCTGTCTCTTCTCAGTCCTAACCACCAGGAAGGTGTAGTCTGACGTTGTACAATGTGCATAATGTACTACATTAAAAAAAATGAGTGCGTCTATTCAAGTATGACGCAGCCGTCTTTGTGCATTTCTGTCACTTCCTGCTTCCTCTCTCCGAGTTATATAAATATTGATTAATTGCCACTGCCTTAAATAGACACCATTTAAATAATCCAAATAATAATAATAAAAAAACAAAGCACTTGCTTGTAAATCTTTAAAAGGAAATAAGTGACACTTAATTATGGCCTTAGATGTGAACTGACCTCCCGCAGCCCAACCTGAGTAATGTACCGTGAGACACAGGCACAAAAATAATACAGTCGACTCCACCTGTTATCAATGAGTTATCCAGATTCTGATTGTATCCACTGTGTCCGGCTTATTATTTAATCATCTCTGATTCATTCAGCAGAGTCATGGCGTGACAGCAGATTTACTAATCCTCTGGTTTTAAACGAAACAACACTTCCTGGTGATAAATACAGCCAATGCACGAGAAGAAACAACAACTATGGTTGTTTTTTTAGAGTGGGGATCATCATCACACGTACACTGTGTCACTGTTTATGGTGGTTCATAACCATGAGAATCGAGGCCCCACTCCACAGAGCCACAAGTTAAGTCGCAGGAAAGAAAATAAAATAAATCTGTCTTCTACCAAGAATATGTAATATCACAGCCACCCTCTAATATATGCATGCATAATTGTATAGAAGCAAAAAAAAACTACACAGTTCCCAGCCTGTATGAATTATATTCCATAAATTATATCCAATATAATATCAGAGGACCGGCACAGAGAAAGGACTTTAAATAAACACACAGGCTTCAGTACAAAAGCCAGACGACATGTTAGAACAGAAATAACTGAAATATATAGAAACCGCCAGACTGTTTTCACGTCTCATGACCTTTTTACTGGTTCAGTCAGAGACTCAAATTAACCTTCATTAACAGAGAACGGAGGATGCGTCGGTGTGTGTGTGTGTGTCTATGTGTGTGTGAGTCTTACATGACACAGGCTAATTTGCGAAAGCCCAGAGACAACATTGAAGAGAGTAGCGCTCCTTGAACTAGTATTCCTCAGACTGTCTGTGTGTTTGTGTTTGCTCGTGTGCGTGTGTGTGCATATATGTGTAACGGCGTGTGTGTGTGCGCGCGAGCGGTGCACCCGTCTGTGCTGAAGGAGAGAGAGTGAAGCCTATTGATTATTTTAATCCTCCTATTTGTGAGTCTGTGATCCTCTCGGCTCAGCCTTTCAACAGGGGGATTGCTAATGGGGCTGAACGCTTCCCTCCTCAGCCGCTCTCTCCCTGTCCAATTAACTTAACACTGGAATATGCGAGGAGGGAGCTGTGAGACTCAGAAGAGGCGGGAGACACTGCTGAGATTACAACCCTCCACAAGTCCAACATCTCCCAAACCTCCCGTATGCACCACATTCAGCAAGAACCTCCTCATCCAGAATAGTATTACCTCTCACCTCTAATTAAAAATCCATCTCCTTGTTTCATTCCTGTGAGGTGAGAACTCCCTTCAACCCGTGTTTCATTTTCACAGAGTGGCTCTGCACGGGGTGGAAGCAGCAACGCTACCTTCAAACAGGTTGCTGTACCTGTAATTCTGTCTCGTCGCAGACATTTCAATTAGTGCTTACGTTCTACCCAGTCCTGAAGCTCCAGTTTGGGGTGCCAAATGTTTAATTATGGAACTGTTAATAAGGTACATGCTTTATTTCATAAAAGTGACAATTAACCTGAGACAGAGAGACGCCTGTCAGCGTTAGAGGATCTTCTATCCAACATACCCGAAGCCACCACGTCCCATATCTATACTGCGTGCTGTGAGTGCTGAGCTCTTAGTATGAGACATTTAATTTAATGTGTCACTCACCATACTGTCAACAATTATTTGTACAGTATCCGAGGAACTGCAGACTCTCTCAGCCTCGCCAGATGTTTGTTAATTATTGTCTTATTGCCGCGAGAAATGTCCGTTAACAATGTGACAAAATAAAGAAGCACCAAGAGTGCAAGACAGAGCTGCTGTCTTCACAAAGGTCTCTGTGTTTCTACGTGTCATGTCTAGATTTTCTGTTTGCTTTCTATTATTTATACTCCACATACAAAATATAGAAACTATTATTAATGTTTTATATAAACATCTAAATGTGTTTATAACGTGACGTTTTAAGCATGTTTTCACCTAATTATTCAATTAATAAAGAATAATTTGAACCCCACCTTCAAAAACAAACACCTAAATCATCATGGTCTGAGTGGAAATGAATAAAGGATGTTTGATGACGTTTTTTTTGTGTAGTTGGCTTTGAAAAATAAATAAATAAATAAATAGATAGATAAATAAATAAAAAAAATGGATAACTAACTGTTCAGAGCCCATTACCTACTATCCAAATAATACTGTACTCATTCAATCACATCCCTCTGATGCACCGTCTATACCTCAGTGGCTGAAAAGAGAGAGCAGCGTGTCAAATATGAATCCATTTGGCAGGTTTCCATACAAAATGCTTACAAAAGATAAACCATCACAGATGGAAGCTTCATAATGTGTAATGTGTATCTTGTTAAAATAAGAACAAATAATCGTTTTGGGCTTATCATTTATAATCCCTGTTTACTTTAATGTATTAGACTGAGATTGTGGATTAAATGTTCAATCTGCCTCGACCACATTTGAAAGAAATGGCTATTTGTCAAACTAATATGTCGACATGTTGTGTATATTACATACATTTACAGGGACGGGAATTAATTTTTTTTTACTTCTCTGCTTTTTTACCTGTAGTTTTATTGAGTTCATTAAGAGTTGCGGATTTGAGCACGTCAAGACAAAATAAAAATAAAAAATAATGTCCACAAAGTCAGATAATTTACAGCATTATTCTTTATCAATGGAGGAAACAAAGATATGGCAGGTAGGTTACTGTTGTCTCTTGTATGAAGTACTGGAAGATATTTGTGATTTCTTTTTTTTCTGGAATAATAAATATCTGAATCACTCTTTCAAGTTTGACAAATGCTGCTAAAATCTTGAGATCTATGTGATTAAAAAAAACACCCTGAGCAGTAAACAAAGAAATGTCACAACAGACGTCAACACCTGCTGTGTGCTTCCTGCAAGAAGAGAGAGAACAAGAAGAAAAGAGTAAAAAATAAAGAGAACATTGTTTTTTTTGTTCTGACTCAGTGACAGCAAAATAATCCTGAATTTTCTTTTTTTTGTTTATTGTTTCCTGGTCTTCAAGGGCAGAGAAAAATCTAGTCTGATTTCATACATAACAAATACACACAACTCAGCTTGCAAGGTACAGCGACGACATAGACTCCACACTGCTCGCGAACAAAGGTAACAGAGCCAGAAAACACACACAAGCGTGGCGAGGAAGGTTAAGTAAAGCCACTCTCGGGAGGAAGGTCCGTCTACGATACACAACGTCGGGATGGGTTTTTTTTGTTTTTTTTTGCAATCACAGCACAAGAATGTTCGTCAGGAAAGTTCACATCCAAATCTCAACAGGGCACAGTCATGCTATCAGGCCTCGAAGCTGGATCTGCGTCGCTCGCTGGGACAATGAAGCTCTCTTCTTCGCTCGGCGCTAAAACTACAATAGATGTGCGCGAAGGAGTATTATGTTACTAAGCATTATATCATCAAAAAAAATAGAATTGTTCAATATAATAATTTGATTACATCAACATATTTATAACTTTTCTGGATGCAAATTTTGAATCACACACGTGTCATGCTTCTGTTGTTCGTTCCACACGGGATACAGAATGAACCTCAGTCTCCATTTTAGGGGCTCTTTTATTATTTACAGCAGTGAGTTACATCCAGTCACACACAAAGATTTCCTGCATCTGCATTTCATAATGTGAGTAACAACGTTTGCGTGGGCTGTCCGCGGTCGGAGAGGTCTTCGTTGGAAAACCTTGCCGGATGGCAGTTTGTATCGCGTGTATCCGTTTGCTCATGTAGCCTGGACTCACAAGGGAGACTGACTCATGCATAACAAATAAAAATGAAAAAAAAAAAAGATAATGTAAGGCACAGAAAACCTATAGGTATGGCATATGGCAGTAAAACATCAACAACAGTCATCTGCGTTTCCAAAACATCTTTACATTCACAGTTAAATGAAAGGATTAGTTTGACACTTTGTGAAATATTCGCTTTCTTGCAGAGAGTTAGACGCCACTGTGCAGCATGTGTGGATGAAATAGATGATATATCATTACTTAGTGAGCTTTAAAGGTTTTAGCAGCGAAATGAAGCCAAAAAACTGCAGTTCCTCGAACGGCCTGAGGCTGGCTGCAGAATGTTGCTGCAGCCTGCTAGAAAAAACAGTTTTGGTCTCTATAGCTAATTTCCCCGTTCGTGACAACTGTACCGAGTCTGAATTTTCTTAAACTCGCCTGTTCACATTATATTAAGGCCTAAAGTTATGCATAATCAACAGCATGGTTTGACTGCATCCAGACAGTTTTTGCTGATTTTTACATTAGCCGGGAGGTGGAAGAGACACGACCACCAACATGGTGCCGCACATTTTGAGCTTCAAAAACGGCAGAAACCTGTAGGGTGACATCACGGTTACGCCGCCTGATGCGCTAAGTTACCAGCTGCTAGCCGCACTGTCATAATGAACAGATAGACGGGGTGGTGCCGGTATTTTCATTTTCCTGTTGACAAGAAAGCAAATATTTCTCAAAGTATCAAACTAAAGTCATACAGCAAACTATAGATGCCAGGAGTGAGTGTGACTGAACGGACGAGGCTGTAGAGGAAACCTCATTAGCGGGACATGATGAGGCTCTGTCATAAGCTCTTGGCTCAAGGAAAATCTCAAAGCTCAACCTCGGTATCGATGTACTGTGTGTGTTATGGGACTGTTACCAACGACTTGACAGCCCGGCTCCCTTAACAGGAATCGGAGACTGTGCGCGTCAAACTAACAGCAACGCGATGCTTTGACCCCCTCAACGCAAACACACACATGTGCTCGGACACAGACGTGCAACACACTGGATTACGGTCATGTTGTTGGCTGTATTATCGGCTGCGATCAATATATTCATGACATTTGGAAATCCATCTCACAGGCGAGGGGCTGCAGCCAGGCACACACACACTTCGATTTACGCTCGGAGATCATTTCTGTCGATTTCAGACCAGTGGCTGGAATGGTTATCTCGTGGCTGCGTTAAAAACTGATCGGAGGAGCTCAATTCATGTGTGTGCACACCCGTGTGTGTGTGTGTGTGTGTGTGTGTGTGTGTGTACCAGCAAATGTGTGTATGTGAAACAGATGTGAATCGTGTGTTTTTAGCCATGCTTACATACTGTACATGGCACAGAATAATGATTACACAAGTGTGTGCATCAGAAGTAAATGTTAACTGGTAATATATACAATACTATATTCATTTTTACACATTCTCGGTTAACTGTGATCATGGTATTACATGTTTCGTGTACTGAGCAGCGTTGAAATGACAAATTACATCATGGCAGCGTGGTGAGTTAGATGCAGAAAGGAGAGGAAACTTTTTTTTTTTTTGCTTGATTACAGAAAGAGAGAGAGAGAGTATATAAATGTGAGTATATACTGTCAGTCAGGGTAGATGAGGAAGCCAGAGAAGGTGCTGTATTTGTTGGTGTTCCCGCCGTGAACTTTCCCCCCGTCCAGCTGTACGCACACTTCGTCCCCCACGTCCAGGTGGAGGATGACGCTGTTGGAGGCGTAGTCGTAGTTCTGGTCTGCGTCTTGAGCGATTGCGCTGGCCCTCACCTGACAGAGAGAGAAAGAGAGACAGAGAGAGAGATGAAAAAAAAAGGAAAAAAACATTGAGAAAGTAGAAAATTGATATCATGGATAGGTTTCATGTTCTGTGTTGAAGCTGCCCCTGGGCAAACATGAACCAGGGGCGCTGCAGCTCACAGTCGGCTTCTTAGCCAGCCTAAGCCAGTGACAGCCCCATTTCAGGCGGTGACATGTTTTTATTAAACAGTGTCAGTGTTTCTCAAACAATTACACCGTCTACAACCTCACAAAATATTAGGCCCTCCACGTACCTCTACTGTATTATGACTGACAGTATCATAGGCCGTGTCTGAGGGGCTGAAATATTACAAATGGTTGGGTGGAGGCAGTTTCCGTTGTACTTAGCGAAGAAATGGCGTACCACAAAAGAAACAGAACAGAAGAAGATACTTTGAGTTAGCGTGTGTGTATATGTGCACGTAGGAGACAGTGAAGGCAACAGAGACGGACAGCAGACTGATGAAATGCAAGTTTGTGGTGCACCAACGCACAAGAAATGTTATTCAAACAAAATATTGGCAGCATGTGTTCATTTCATTCATTGCCCAGGACAGGAACAAACATTTTCAGGTGATAACACAGGAAAAATCTGTTACGCCAACAATTAAAAGTGATATCTAACAAAGTCAGACAGAAAGTAATTTCCAAATATGAACAGTAAGGCTCAATGCTCAAAATAAGTTGCTTGGATTGCCTTGGTTGAAGTGTCTGTAAATTATTCTGAGAGTGTGCCGCACATGCAAAGCATATCAATATATGTATTGATCCTTATTGTTACATTATTTAAACGCAGGAGGACTTTTCATCAAGATCCTGCAGAACTTTTTAAAGTCAGTGATCAGACTGGTGAGTGGTTGGACTATTTATTTATTTTGATATGATACTTTGAAGATGACCTGCTCCAGCAGACGGTGCTGCAAGAAATAACACAGACAAATACAAGAACGTAGACTGATAGGAGCCAATTCAGGCCTCCCTGATGTTTTTCATGCAAGTTCTACTTTGGTACTTCTACGCCAATGGAAAAACTGCATGAATACAAGAAAACTACGTTTTGATCACAGGTTCTTCAGATCGTACGTATGTCCATGATCACAGATACATGTTCATATTGAAAATTAATGATTTTCTCTGGCTAGTTTGGAGTATTTTACCAGGGGAAACTCCCATAATCCCGGTCCTCTTTCTAATTGCTGGTCCTCTCTGGAAGCTCCCAGAACTAATCACCACATGCAATAGAGGTGCGCTCACCACAGATATCTAGAGGTTGATTTCAGAGATGAGGAAACGTGGCAGAAATGTGTTCAACATGAGCAAAGCAAGCATATGCAACCCAGTGAGCTACTGCAAACAAAAAAATGATGAAAACTTCAAACATTAGCGGACCGATTAATGAGAATATTCTTAATTAAAACTAGCAATTTCTTTCCAGTATAGTGTTTTATGCTATGGGCTGATGGTTTTAATAGGTTTATCTCTATCATATCAGAGTATCCCGCAAGGAATCAGTCTGTTCACTTAAGCTTGATGTAACTGGTGCCATTTTATTTCCAGTTTCATTCTGTGATCTCAGTGTAATGTCATCAGTACAGATGCTTTCCTGTCCACTGGGTAGATAGATGAGATGTGCAGTGATCTTTGGCCTCAAACCTCCATGTGAGAGCACAACCCTCCTTAGCTGCCATCAATTTTTGTAGAGGATTGTCACGCTCACACCTGATCCACCTGTTGCCCGATAGGGATTGCAAGGATGGCATCAGGGAGAATATCAATTCATTTGTCAAGCGTTCACAGCGAACACGATAAATCTGCAGACACACACACACACACAGTGACTGCTTGTTTACGGGCATTTGTTTGTTGCAGCTGAATTAAAATAGTTTCTGCTGTACAGCTGCATAAGCCACCCATGTTACACGTGCATGCATAAAAGACTGTGTAGATGACTTGTTGTGTACACAATGCTTGCATATTTTTTAGCAAACGAAGCAACAACTGGCTATTTAGACATTTAACATTAGCATTCATTCATGTTTGTGAATGTGTGTGGGATTGAGAGGAAAGTCCAATATTAACTTTTAGCTCTGTTTTGGTCTCCACCAACCCCTGAGAAAAATATCCAATTCTTTAGCAGCTACGGTAAATGCTGCACTATGTTTGCCAGCTACCTGCTAACTACCAGCTCGCTTTTTTTCCAGTAGAGTGGGAAGAGGAAAAAAAAGTTGTTGGTCATGTACTAAAAACAAAACAATGAGCTCAAAGACACTAGAATTCGTCACAGTGATGAAGAGAACTGCACACTGATGATCATTCTCTGTGGGTTCATCACAACAAGCGCCCCCGTTCACCAGGGAAAGGTTATTTATGCAGAGCATGAACACTGACTTGCAGCCAAAAGCACAAAAAACTACATTCACCTGCACATCTACAGGATTTATAGTACAGGAACACTTAAAGCCGATAGCACAATAAATTCAGTAAACGACGCAGGATTTACAGTGCAGGCGCACTCAATTAAAGCCAACAGCACATTAACAAAGGACACTGCGCTCAACCACAAATAAGAGATTTAAGCCACGTCTAGTATTAGAAAAACAGAACGTGAAAAAAAAAGATTGACTTGAAGGAGTGCAGTTGTCCTGCACCTGCCTTATTATAGTGAAGGCCTACAGTATATGTCCTACTGATAATTTAGATGAGCTGTTTCAGCATCAAGAGGTCCGTGGTAGAGGTGCACATGGTGTGACGGAAATGTCTTTCACATAGCACGAAGTAATTACCAGTTGTGGCAGCAACAGCTGGTATTGTTTTCACATTGTGAATCAGTGCGCGTGTTATTGCAACATGCTGGAGACTCCAGCCTAAAGTGGGATATACCTCCGAGGCTATTTTCATCACTTTGGCAGGTGTTAATACGTTTTTCTAATTCTGGAAGTATTTTGTTACATATTAACGCAACTGTGCACCGAATGGGCGTGGTCTGACCTGTGAGCGCTCAGTACTCATGTCGTGATAACATGACGTGCAATAACTGCTGGGTAACCTTCTCAAAGACGGTCTCAGCTGTCCAGTGCATTTAGGAGAGGTCTATTTACAGAATATGGGAGAAATTGGAAACAATATTCATAAGTATGTTTTCATTCAGAGTATAATCACCTGAAAATAAGACTGATTATGTTTTGGTTACCTTAAAATGAGCCGTTTATACCTACAGACACCACGGGTCCTCCTCAGCAGAGTTTCTACAGTAGCCCAGAATGGACAAACTAACCGTAGTGGTGTGGTTGCTCGTCTAAGGTTAGGCAAGCAACTACAGCGCTGTATGCCACTGAATCACACACACTGGTCCTTTAAAGAAACTAAAACACGCTGACAGTGTGATTTGAGTGAGACGGATGATTTCTGATTAGAGCGTTAATAAAAGGTTTGATAAACATTATGAGCTTCGTAAAACTGACATTAAAATACACCACATTTATAAGCAACACAATAAAGGTGTGTTGTTGTTGGTGTGAGGACCACATGACCTGGAGCCCGACACCATTTTTAAAAAGAAATACACTCTAATGAGTCATTCGTCACTCTTTAATCTACGTCTGGAGAGATTTATGTGAGGAGAACACCCGAGGATGACGCCCCCTCTCTGATTACACATGATGCCGGGTATGTAATGGTATGACCGGCCTGACGATTACTGTACATGTCGACATGACAGTTAACACAAATACGCCCGCATATTCGAGGAGCATGTGCCCATAAATGTTTCTATCGAGGAGAGGTTTCATTATGATCTGCGCCCCCACATAGTTCATATAACGCCACACGCTTTCCTCAAAGACTTTTCTTCCAGAGAGGCCAACAGCATGAAGCTAAAGACGTAGATAAAGTCTTGCACCCAGTAAGCAAATCTGCTCGTAATAAATTGCACTATCATTGGGTAAGTAACCAACTATTCAAGCAGACAATCCATTTAATAGTGGAAAATAAAGTACACAAGCGCATACATATTAATGAATGCAAATATGATACTCTCACTCCATCCTTGTCTCTGGCTCTCAGTCTGGGTCTGACTAAGAATGTGGTCCGTCATTTCCACCGCCGGTCTTCAGGCTTCAAATCAAATCAGACTAAACTACCCATTCCTCCTCATCCTCCGTTCAATAATGAGCCCCCCCCACACACCCACCACCACCACCACCACCACCACCCATTTCATCAATTCAACTCCATACAAGCATTTCATCCATGTAGAAAAGGTGCACATTTTTATTCCCCTGCTTTCAGACAGAAATGAATCGATACATTTCCTTTGTTTTAATTCAACTCACATCACTCCATTAATTGTTGTCTCTCCTCTCCACACCTCACGCCCCTTCCATCATCCCTCGCTCTCTCTCTCTCTCTCTCTCTCATTCGCTACCCCATCGCTATCTCTTCATTCTGGACCCATCTATCCATCTTTTTGTGTCCTCACACTCCAATGAGATGCAGGTCACGCACGCCTTTTCTTTCCCTCCGCCGTGGCAGTGTTGGCGGGAGCAGCGACTAAGTGTGTCCCTGTCCGGTCTAAATCGGATTGATTAACGGCGTGCTGCTGTGGCAGGTCTCCTGAGGACCCTCGCTCCTTCTTTACACGACCCCCTCTGCCTCCTTCTCTCCCCCCTTTGCAGCATCCCTACCTCCAGATGCGTCAGGCCAGGCTATACGCGGCTGCAGGCTACGGTAATTGGTAGTTGGACAGCCATGGCAGCTCCCCCGCCTAATAGGTCCAACTCCTCAATAACTCCTTACAATCACAATAAATGGGGGCACAGGATAGGCTACAGTGGTCAATGGGCCCGTGAAATACTAGCAGGAGGTCAGGACAAGATCCCATCACACACACACACACATACTCACACACTCCATCCTGGTAAGAGCAGCTCTCTTTCTTTTTTTTTTTTGAACACCTGAGAAAACTCACATGGCATATGAGACATTTTGTTATTTTATACTGTTAGACTGCTTTGCTCTGAAGGGACTGAACAGCTCCCCCGGGGAGACGTAATAGGTTTTTGGAAAAATATAACAGTAAAGAGAATCTGACATCTTGTACATCCAACATCTGTCTATATGCTTCAATGGCAGGATTCCCCTGACAGTTTCTCCAGCTCGGTTTAGAGGCTGACAGGCTTCTTTAACTCGCTGCGAAAGCAGTCAAAAATCACAATTAAAACTTGTGTACCTCTCCACATGCGCATGGACTACATTGTTACTATCACTCCTATTGAAATATTTAATTTTACCTGCATCACCAACGTTTAAGGATCATAGCAAAAGCTGCAGCAGTGATATTCACACAATGAAATGGCCTTTTAAACATGAACGTCAGCTAATTATATTTGCCAGCCAAAAGGACACAATGTTATTTATGGCTTTTTATGGTCGACTTCCTTATGAGATGCGTAGGTTTACTTAGCCCCGACTCAGACGGTGGAGATGCTGACATTTAATGTGCTATGTTTATGATTAATTCAAGGTCACGTTCTCCTCCTGTACATACAGTAACTCAGAGGAGAGGTTGGCTTATTTTATACATTTTATGCACATATTTTTAAGAGCGTGACATTTAAAATGTTATCGCAGACATCATCGCTGTTATTGCCACAGCGGATTACGAGGTAATCAGGAATTAATAGTCGTACTCTGCGAAGTAAAAAATTAAGAGGGAAAGATCTCAAATTATTTGTCTACATTAAATATGTCTCAACATCGAGTGAGAAGTTACACATTGAGTACTAAGATTTGAAATATTATGTTAAGTATTGCAAAATGGCTCATCAGTTGTGTAAAGTAACTAAGTATGCGTACTCAAGTACAGTAGTAATTTTGAGGTACTGTACATACTATATGTAGATATATTTGATTTATTAGCCCACCTACAGATTAAAAAATTATTATCAACACACAAGGACAAAAATTATATTTTATAACACATCTGTTTTTGATTGAAGGATTTGGTATGTTTCACTTCCTCCACCACTGTGGAATATTCCTTTATAACCGAGCCAGAGGCGCCGACATTACAGACGTTTGTGACACTAAAAAACAGCACAGATGAATCTGCAGGTTTGGCTGTCAGCAACAATCACAGTGAAACTTCAAACTTAATGTGGGCAGGAGGCGCTGGGGCTCTGGGAGTGAAAACAAGAGGGGAAGGCAGATCAGGATTATTGTCAACAGCGCGCGGAGATTGATAGCGACAAGGGAGTGAATTTCTGTCTGTTAGCCCAACGCTTTTCTGACTTGATCTGCTACTGTTGGGAAGAAGGGAGACCCCGCGGGACAATAGAGAAGATTACGCTGCCTCCACTTTTCATTAGGGGGGAACATTAAATGGGGAGAGCGAGACACGGAGAGGGGAGAGAGAGAGAGGAAATTTACAGCAAAATAACTCACCGACAGTGCTAAATGCTCAATAAAACCTACATTTTCAGCTGTGTGCCACTGATTTGTGTGACATATTTAAGAGCTGACATACTGTATTTCAAATATATTTCCACCAAAGATCTCCCTCTTTTTCTTTCTTTCTTTTTTTTTTGTATATCGACCCATTTATGTCTGAGCTGAGAGAAAAATGATGGAAAGAGGGCATGGGGTAAGGGGAAAAGAAGGGTATGAAGTTAAAAAGGACACACAGACGGGTGAGCAGCTGCATGCACTTTTAACAGTCTAAGCACAGGATTCGGGGTAAAGGAAGCCAAAGTTGAGAGAGGGGCTTTGAGTGATGGGGAGGGAGCCCTGTTGGATAACAAACTGATCAAGCATGCCCGCTTCAGAGGAGGCGGTTGGGGGGTTGGAGGGGGGGCGCTGGGGATATAAATGAGGTTGGGGGAGGTGGGCTGTCCATGTAGTGTGTTATTTTTTCAGTTTTGTTTTGTTTCGCAGTGGTGCCTTGATCCTCTGGTAATAAAACTGACAGGATTCATTCACTGTGATGTACAGACCTCTCAGAGCAGAGCGAGCCGATTGAGATGGGGTCTCTTAAACTTACCTGAGGGACCTCTAAGGGTAAACTGAGAGAGAGAGGGAGGGAGGGCAATTGAAATGGCCCTTTTTTTTTTTGGTAAAAGCTGCTCCTGTTCTCACTGCCTCTCACTGTGTACCAGCCCGAGGTATCCTGTTTCTATTATACAGGTCGACATGTAACTATTCTCCTGCACTGCGGATTTGCACACTAATTGGCATGCGAGATGTTAATATTTTTCCATGACACTCAAGACCCAAGGTGTCAAGATGTTGATTAGAAAGTCGCTAATTGGCTCTAGACTGAACCTTTGAGGGTAGAGGGGATGCTCTAATTGGATATAAATGGGTTCTGCGGACAGTCTACCTGCCGCCGCCACCCTAAAGTTAAATTGTACTATTCCTGCATGACATATTGTTTACTGTCTTGTATTGATTTTGTGTGTGTTTTACGCACCGAGAGGGAAGACACACACAAACAGCGCTCATCATATGAAACCTGTTCACAGAAGTCGATATTCCTCGAATTCTCATGCTAACACAATGTGCGTTTTATCATAGTTCCTACTGTCAAACGCCGCGGAGACACTGCTGTTTATAAAACAGACAAAACCCCGTCACCTTCTCGATGAAGAGAAATAATGACACAACGCCGAGGCACAAGGAAAGCACAACAAAGGGCCCGACGAAACACAGTATAACGACTAGCGGGTCGTTTTAGTTGACAGGATATAATGGCCTCGGCCATTATAACAGACACATATAGTCAAATAATGGCTGTGTGTATGAACGGGCGCATAACAAGAGCAAGCTGCAGGGTGTATGAGAAGATTCCTTCTGTTTGCTCCACATGAAATGCGGCCTGAAAGGCTGGACTTTCATCCTTTATCACGACATGTCCCCCATTATACCGTTATGTCATTGTGCCTGACACTAAACCAATTCGCCACACAGAAATTACACTTGACTGGGAATTAATCACACACACACACACACACAACTGTTTGTGGAGGAGCTCCCGGAGCGCCAAAATAGAATACATTTGAAACTGTCTAATAAAACGCCGCGCGAGGCTCCATATTGACACCTTGTCATGCTGTAATTAGCAACGTCCACCTCTCACAGCAGCCACGTCACACCCACCTACCGCGAGGCGAGTCATTTCCTTCCTCTAATTGAGTCCAAGCTTGTCATCACCTCAACTTTTAAGTGGTATATTTAATAATCTAATTAGCTCATAGATCTCATTAGTTCTTTTTCTTTAGGTTTCAGTTAGAGGTACATAAAAAACTGTGAGATCTGTAGTACTTCACATCACTGTACGACTGCTTGAGCCAGCCTAGAAGACGCCTGTCGTCTGCCTGATCCAAACTCTTATCCATAACCTCGCAGGAATTAAAACACGTTTAATAAGTTATTAATAAATACCAACATGCGCGCCTTTATCAGCACCTCCGCAGCTATTATTCCAGCCTAGACACCTTTAATGAACCTTTAATCCGGAGCTTACAGCTCTGCTCTTAATTCAGCTTCCTTTCCGTCCAACCTTAACACTACACCTTACATTGTTAAGGCTGAGCCACATGTCAGAGCACATGTTGGGGTTTAATAAGGCACAGTTTCGTCCATCCATCCAACCTGATGCCACCGCCAAATAATGAGGTTAGCATGTGTCAATGGCAGATGAGATTTCACACTGATGTCATCAAAACTATAGTGTCTTTGTGTGTGTGTGTGTGTGTGTGTGGCCGACCAACTGACCAACCCAGTTGCTCCCATTTCGGACCAACTATAAATATTCATACTCCCACTCCATGCTCATCACTGTAAAGGGCAAAGTACATATTGGTGGTGAATTATACATCCATTGAAAAGGTCATCTACCTCAACACCAATCTTTTGATGAGTTATGGGACACGAGGAGTGACGAGGATTCGTGGCGTCGAGGGTTTCAGCTCTGCAAACTTGGCGTAAACTTGCACGGCAGCCACGCGTTTCAGTAACCAAACATGTCGGCGACACGAGTCTGATTTGCTTCGTATATGTCGGTCATATATTAGCTTCATCCCTCCTCCTCAACTCTCCGCTCAAAGAGAGTACAGAGGATGCTTTCATGTTGCCTTTTTCCTCTTATCCTCCTCTGTCCATTCTCCTGTGAATATCCATCCATCTCTCTCTCTCTCACTCTCGCTCTCTCTCTCCTCTCTCTGTCAGCCCACTTGTCTGTGTCCTGTCTGTCTCTGCAGTGATCCCTCCTCAGGATGTGTCTTATTCTCAGCTCTCTTTGACAAGACATTGATCAACAACATGCATATCGGTCTGACAAACACACACACTCCTACACACAAACACACACACACGCACATCCATCCATTCCCTCCTCGAAAAACAAACTGGCTGCTAGCAGAATATCTCATTTTCTGTTTATAGATCTCACTCTGTGTTAAATGTATATAGAAGATGTCAGTGACGTTGTTTAACTGCCTCTTTTGAGGATGTGAGGACGCTACACGAGTAAAAACAACCGAATGAGTAATGCAGCCTAAATAATTACTTCTTTTTTTTTTAAAGACTAGTTTCAGGAGCAGGACCACACCTCAACCGTGCCACTTCCAACATTCCTATAAATACCCTCCTAACCCTCTCGTCCTCTTTCGTTCTCGTATTCTGCACCCCTTCCTCCCGTCCAGTTTCTTTCTTCTCTTTCTCCTCTGCATGGCGTTCTGATCGGGTCCGGGTGCTACATCAGCATGAAGCAGAAGCTTCCCCACACTGCAGCCTGAAGAAGTACAGGAGTTCACCTTAATGCGTCTTGTTGATGATGTGGTCTTTGGGCAGCAGGTTCATTGGTAGAAGAGCCAGGCTTTGCTGTTTCCCCCAATTTCCAGTCTTAAGTATGGAAAGGCCTAAAAAAACGCATCTTAAAACCCATTTTTATTCTTTGGCTTTTAACCCAGTATGAGACCCTGTTTCTGTTTTATCATTATTTTTAATACTGTTTGTTTTTTATTATTGTTTTTATATTGTCTTTTATGTTCTATGTCTTTTATTCCATGTTTTATTTCATGTATAGCACTTTGTGTCAGCTGTGGCTGTCTTTAAAGGGCTTTATAAATAAAGTTGAGTTGAGTTGAGTTGAGTTGAGTAAGTTAAGCTAAGCTAATCGACTGCTGAGTCCTGCTCTGCGTTGTACCATACATGGGTGGTATCAGTCTTCTCTAACGTATTCCCATTGGAGTTCATCTCTTACACTGTAATGAACAAACTCTACATGAACAAGGTACCCGCTCAGTGAGGTTCATACAGCAGCAGCGCATAATAATGTGCCGTTAAATGTCTTCACTAGTCTTTCAATGGACAAACTTTTTCAGTGTTATGCACAAGGTTTTTGTCATTGACCCGGCTTGTTCACTCGGCTACGAGCACACTTGCCTATTAACAGAGAAAAACACAGAGGGTGCAGTGAAACTGTGAAGGCAAGATCAGCACTGAATTGGGATAAATAATTTAGTTGATGGAAAAGATAATTAATGGGGAAGGAGTCAATAGCCATTGTGGGCGTGTGTGTGTGTGTGTGGGTGTGTGTGTGTGTGTGTGTAAAGGAGGCGCGCAGGTGGATGGGAGTAGATCTCATCTAAAGGCTATGAAAGATTTAACAGCAGGAGAAGACGGGAATGACAATGTCCGTGAAGGCATGCAACAAACCAAGTCCCCCAATTATATCTGGCATTTACCAGTCTGTCCTCTTTACTCTGTACTTTATGCAAATCGAATCAATGGAATAACTGTTTTTATAGACTTGATCAGTCACACAAAGAAAGATTTACAGTATAATGATGTGTGTATCTGGGAAGTCTATAAAACCAAAGCTGATATAAAAAAGCTTCTTTTGTGCTGGATCTGATACTATATCGCTTGACCGTAACCGTTAGCATGTTAGCTATCTTGTTGTAAGATCTCGTTGTAAAATATTCCGGTTAAATTTGCGGCTATAAGTCAAGAAACAAGGGACTGATTTCAGGCACGACACATAATTTAGATGATGAAGATGAATTAATTAAGCCGCCAACATTTTCTTGCCTACTTACTTTGGTATGCTTTAATTTTTCAGGCCAACATATCAAACATTCACTCTTCCCGGCTTGTCAAATGGTCGACTGTTTTTTCTTCACTCTATTGTATCATTATGAATTTAATCTTTGGGTTTCAGGTTGTTTGTTGGTCAGGCCCAACGAGCCTAGAGAAAAAGCCATGGAGACCCTGGTGCATTTTCTCCAGATTCTTTATATTTCATATTTCAGTAAAGGATTAATCTATCTATCTATCTATCTATCTATCTATCTATCTATCTATCTATCTATCTATCTATCTATCTATGTCTTCATCACACTGGATTAGTAACAAAGTGTTAAGCTGTCCTTGCTGGATGCTTATTGGCCCACTTGCCGTCTTTCAAGATGTAGATTCAGTAAAGCATATCAGAGAACAGCAGCCCAGCAGGGTGTTGGTCCGCTCAGCAGCATATTGCTGTCAGTTCATGTACCGTGTAAATTATGTACAGAGAAACCACTGTTGTACCATCAAACACTCTTGGCTTGCAACAATGGAAACCATGTTTTTTCTTCTTCTTCTTCTTCTTCTTCTTCTTCTTCTTCTTCTTCTCTGGTAATCCCCAGGACGTCACTCTTCTGTTCTGCGGCACACATGTCAGAATCGGGGCTCATCACCAGAGTGAGAGCTTAGTACTTCAAGTTTTTCACAGATCTCCAGATGGAGGCATTGAAGGCTTTTCCAGACATTCGTACTTGTTTATTTATTAGAGTTAAAGTCAGAGTTCCTCAGAGGACAGTAGCCAGCTGTTGCATTTTGCCTTTGTTCCACTGAGACGTGGAGGATTGTTATCCTGTTGATCGCTTGGCTGTCACTCTCACTCTCTCTCTCACTCTCTCTCTCCCCCTGCCTTTGTTTGCAAATTGTACAATTAATTACAGTTTTCCATGTAAATCCCACCTCTGTTTCTATTTTCATCCTGCCTGTTTCTTCTGCTTCGTCCTCCAAAGTAAATCACGTTTTGCACGTTTTTTCTGATTAAACTCGATTATGAAATCGAGTTTTGGCTCCAAACAGATGTTGAGAAATGATGTAAACAGCATTTTAATTATTGTTTGTGGAACCTTTGCTTCGTCTAAAACTTTATAAATTAAATGCTACTCTCAGGATCCTTCCTCGACCTTAACGAAGTTGTTTTTGACTCTAAACCTTAAAGCAAACTTTAATAATAGTGCTGTGAGATTAATTTGTCTTGTTAATGTTCCTATTATTGTGACACTTGATCAAACTCTGCACGCGACTGTACAAACTTGACTTTTTAGCCCTTGGTCAGAGTTTTTTTTCAAAAGGCAGAACTTTCAGATCACAATATCTGAGCGACGCTTCGTACACTTCAAACACACTCACCTGTCCGTTCTTCTTCAGGTCGGCCCACATGCTCGTACCATCACCTCCTCTCATCAGGACATGGTACGTGAAGTAGTAGATGCCTGGCAGGGGGCAGGTGAACTTGCCGGTACTCGGCTCGTAGTAGTTCCCTACGTTGGTCACCACGTCATCAAACTTCAGTATATCACTCCCTTCGTGTTGTTTCCGGAGGCCTGCGTAGAAGGCAATTTTGGGACTGTAGATGGACTGGCCGTAGCCACCTGGGCCAGGCCCTGCTGGACCAGGTGGGCCGGGCTTTCCAGGCTCTCCGGGGGGCCCTTTAGGACCTGGAGGACCAGGAAGTCCAGGGTTTCCTCTGAACCCCTGTTTGCCTCTGCGGTTTGGGAAGTCCGGGGGTTGAGGGGAGACGGCTGTCAACTCTCCCTGAGGGGGGGTGAAAGTGTCACAGACCATCTTGCAGCTCCCAAGCATCCCGTAATGCGTGCCCCCACCTCCGGACCCTCCCCCCTTGGTGGTGTGGACCAATAGGGGAATGGCCACCAGCAGGACCAGAACCATGGCCACGCCGACTCCAGCCCCGATGACACGTTTCTTGCGACTGAGCCGGGAGGCAGCCAGCGTGAGGAAGTCCTCCTCCCCCTTAGCTGGAATGGTTGTGCCGGCCAGGCTGAACTCTGGGTAGAAAGTAACTACTGGATCAAGGAGGTGAAGGAGGAAAATAAGTGATTGTGCAGGGCAGAGAAAAGAAATAGGGGGCTATTCTGGGAGCGGGACTGGCAAGTCTCAGACAGGAAAAAATCAGAAGTCGGGGGGAGAATGACAAATAGGTTTTTCCATTTCTTGTTGTTCAGTACATTAGCTTTGTATCCTTTTATTTTTCAGCTTCCTCTGATTCAAACATCTGAGGGCTTTCAGCCTGTCTAAAGATAATACATCATTTTTCAAAAAAAGAGAAGAAGAAAAACATAAATATTTTAAATGTCTTTGTCAAAAATCACCGTCGAGGTGCTGGATTTTAGGCAATTTTATGATTTTCTTTTTTATCCAGCTCTGTGGTTTTGGAGGCTCCAGTGAAAAGCTTTCAGTTGCTCAGGCAGAGAGCTGTCAGGTGGGGTCTACAGTATTCCCATTGGAGTTCATCTCACCCACCACATATGGGGAAGGGCGCTTTACTTATCTGTCCAGGAATCAGAAGAGAAGAATGAGGAAACTGTTAAATCTCTCTTTCCCTCCCCTGCTTGTGTTTCCTCTCTCTATATATACATACACATACAGTTATATATGTTGTTTTAGGAGCCTGGATTAATTCTATCTCGACACTCTTTCAAGTCAAAAAGAGAAAAATCTGAGTAAAGGTCAGGCCACATTGCATTGAAAGTCTTGTTTTAAAGGCAGCTTGGATGAAGCATTGCAGTAAATCACTGAATCTCTCACAATCTAGAAGGAAGACACACACATATAGAATTAAATGAGCCGTCATGGATATGCTGTAACACATATTAACCTTTAATTTAAAAGACGGAGGTACATTTAACAAATAAATCACTTTATTTTGTGATGAATAAATGATTACATTTGCATACAGAAATTCAAAATAACGAGAAAATGATAGAGGCTACACTGAATGCCTTACTGTGAGTCTATTTAAACATCTTTGTCATTATCTATGAATGTAAATACATTGAAAAATCTCAGTAATATAATAATCAGGGTTCACAGCTACATGTTGATATTATTACAGGCCTGCATTCATTGCTACAAACTAGGCAATTTCGCAGCAGAAACCAAAGCCAAACCTAAATCTGATATTAATTCTGATTTTAATTAAACAGTGTCTTAGATTTTTAAACTCTGGTCCAGATTCAGTCCTGACAAAAGGAGATGATGATCAAACTTTTTTTTGTCAGACTCTGTAAAAAAAAAAAAAAAAACAGATCGGCTTACCTGATTTTGTCTCTTCTCCTCGCCTCTGGTCCTCTAGTGGTTTTTCATGCTGCGGGCTCAGATGGAAACGCCGCAGGAGAACCGGTCCAGGACCGGAATGAAATCCTCCAAACACTGACTGAGCTCTTTCACCGTCGCTGTCGGGGGGGGGGGTGGTGAAGTTGCGTCGCGGTGCACAAACTCACAAGTCGCACTAATATTTCAACTTGCAAGCATTCTCCATGCAGGACTCCTCCAACGGTGCACGGTGACCGGAGAGCACCGTGCAACAATGCTCACAGACAGCCCGAGCGGACACGGACAGGAAAGGAAAGAGTAAAAAAATAAATTAAATAAAAACAGCTTTTAAACAAAGGTGAGGATGCAAAGTCGCGTCGCGCTTTTTTCTCATAAAATTACATATTCTGACGAGTTACTTTGACAGACTTCCGCCGCGCAGTAATCCCGCTGCAGAGAGACTTTATTAGCAGAGCAACAGTTCACTCACTTGTTGTATTTTCCGTCCTGCTTCTCTCCTCAGCATCTGCCTACTACTGCTCCCCCCGCCCTCCCTCCGTAACACACACACACACACACACACACACACACTGATTCACCGTCCCATCCTGCGTGTGACCTTTTCACAAATCAAATCACTACACGTGCTTAATGGTTTAATCAAAGCTCGTCGTCTCCCTTTTCAAATATTGAACATTTATTTGCACCGTAATTAGACATTACAACCAATTAAATCACGCGCCATTACGGCTCTGATCTGTGATGCATCCACAGCATCCTCACCTGACATTACACGTGTTACCACTTACTGTAACACAGATTTCAAAAGTTTTCTTGTAACAGTGTGTGCTGGGATAGCCTCGTCGATGAGGGGCCGTGCTCCACACAGCAGATCATGCAGTGTGTACAAGTGTACTATTTTCTTCTTTTTTCTTTACCTTGCTAAAATAAAGGTTTTATAAGATGTACCTGCGTGTGAGAGCCGTGTTTGCGAGAACAGGCAGGTGTGAAGAGATTGACGTGTGAGTACAAAGCGTGGTTGGTTTATACAGATGTGAGAGTGACACACATCACACAGGATGGTGGAGTGGAAAAGGAGAAGGTGAAAGGAGGAGAGTGGTGTTCTTAAGGTTGTTGTCAATGTCTGTGTTTTCTGTAGCTTTCAGACCTCGTTAGAGATGAAAGATGTATCGCTGCTGACAACCCCCCCTCCTCCTCCTCCTTCATCTCCTCCTGGTCTCTCTCTTTTCTCTCTCTCTCTCTCTCCCTGACTTTACATTTACAGCATCCATAAATTAATTAATTCTCAAATTGGAAATTGTTTATATTACAATATTTTCGGGAGGTGCTGATGCCAGCTTCAGAGCAGGGGTTCCTCTGAAATATTAGATTTATTTCAGGTGTTTCTGTCACGAAACACTCCTGACATTAGAGACACGCGTGTCCTGAAATTCATTTTTATCAGGAAACGTTGATCTGGGTGCATTTACACAAGAAACAAGGCAAGAAAAAAGCATTTAGGCAGCCCCCAGTCCTCTAAGGCACAAGTGTACTTGTATGTACTGTCAGTTCTGCTTCTTATTTATTCATCTCCCAACTTTACTGAGCAGGAGTGTAGCAGATATTGAATATGGATCAATAGATCACTCCCCAGAATGCATACTGTCAGCCGACTGAGCCCTCAGGCAGATGCCAAGCCTCTAGTCACATTTGCATTTGGAGATAGAAAATAACTACTGCTTGTCAGAAAGTGGGGAAACTGTGTGGTCTCTACATTTTACAAAATTGGCAAATCTAAAGCATGGAGGCGAGAAAAAAAATTGCATTTGTAAATGCATCTTTACACTATTGGCTTATATCCCCTTCTATGCGTGCATGCCTGGCTGGCCGTGCTTCTTTATGTGACTTTATGGCATGTGTGAGTGCCTACATGCATACATATGTGCACACATACACATATAATTTACATGTGGGCTCACTGGTGACACACTCGGAGGCTCCCTGCATTTAAATTATTATTGCCAAGAAGGGAGGACAATTTAGAGAGAATGAGGTTTTTAGAGCCTTATGAAATATTAACTAAGCCGATGAATATATAAGCTGCGAAGCGATAATATCTGTCTCCGACTCTGTTTCCTCATGATATATGATATCTGTGTGTTCCTGTCTGTACTATATCATCCACTGTGTTTAATTAAAGCTCAGATTTACAGGAAGAAACAGTTATTTTATTTTGGTTTACTTACAAAATATTAATCGGTAATTGTTTTTTTTTAACTCACCTATATATGAGATCTCTTGTTCTTGACTCTGACACCTTATTTCTGACCTCAAGGTGTGGAAATATGATTGATATAAAGACTTTACAGCCACAACAGACTGGAAGATCTGAAGATCTGTTGGCGACTGGGTCACATGTAAGGTGGCTCTTGACAGAGCGATAAGCTTGCAATAAAGGATGCTGCTTTCAAATGAGTAAAAAATGTTGAACTGTAATTTCTGATTAAAATCACAGGAATCAGTTCTATTTATAGAGCCCAAAAATCTCAAGTTTTAAAAGTAAAAAAATTATGTACAAATGGAAAAACTCTGACAGAGGAGAGATCATTTTTCTGAGGAGAGATAATATGCAACAGACATGCTGTAAATGCTGTATCTATGCCAAAATAACAGCAACAATAATGGGTAAATAAAATGTAAACACATAGCTAGCTCTGAGCATAGATCAGACATGGGCAATGTAACCACGAGAAAACACGAGGATAGCATTCACAGAAGATATTTAAAGGTTGCAGAAAAAGGCAGACATGAAATATTATATTCATAATTATGTTTTCACGTGTGAATAATCACCTGAAAAAAAAGAATCTTTTTGTTTTTGTCACTTAAAAATCATCCATCAGTGGGAGCGGGTCCTCTTCCATGGAGGACGCCATGTTGAAACACCGTGTTTCTACAGTAGCCCAGAACATACAAACTAAACACTAACTCTAACTCAAAGTGTGGGCGTGGACGACTGGATGCAACTAAATCCTACACACTATAAATAAAGAAAAGCTGCATGTGAAGATGTCTGATCAAGTAATGGACAGACAGAGCAATTTAACATGACTGAAAGGGGCATATCTGACAGACATCAGTGGAGAAAAGGTCATTTTAAATGGTGTCTATATATACAGAATATGCTTCTATATATATTTGGAACAGGGATCTGTCGTATGTACTTGTATCTATTAAGGAACAACTGATATTAACAAGAATACAAACACAATTTAAGCAATTGGAGAATAGTTTCTTGCTCATATGAAGCTGTTTTCTGTTACATAATTGTTTTGGCAAGGTCCACTTATGGAGTTTTTCCCAAAGCTTTCAAATCATCACAACCCATGCATGTTCATCTTAACTCAACTTAATTTTAATCCTAACAAGCATCATGTGTCATACACTTAACGTCCTTTTAGGTGAACTTACGTGTCCCAACAGGCTCAGGTCACGTCAGGCCAAACGGCGGCTGGATATATGGTCATTAAAAACAGGTTCAACGTGTTAGAATGAGTCATTACAGATGATACGCTCCGGTTTTCTAGACAGCAGCACGACGAAATAGATAAGGCAGGACAGAGGTGATTCACCGGCAGGACAGTCACTGTGATTAGAACAATCAGTAAAACCAATCAGGGCATGAGCGGGGAGTCGGCATGTGATCAGAGAGGTTACCATGGTATTAACCAGCTCCATTCAAGGCGGAGGTGCTATCAACACAGTAAGTCACATATACAAGCCAAGTAAGTGGCTGCGGAAAGGGCTTAACCTGACCTGCAATCTCACAGGTCAGAGAGTGAGCACGAAGGAAGAGAGTGAGAGCCTGAGAGGGACGGGGAGCGGAGAGGAAGCGAGGGTAATGAAAATGTAGGGGTCATAGCATCACATTAGCGGTATATACAGTAACATATGATTGTCTAGTGTGTGTGTGTGTGTGTGTGTGTATCTACCCTGTGGAAAGTGTAATTCAAATTTTTCATTGTGGGCTGGCGAGACTGAGTTTTGTTTTTCGTCAAACCCGATTTTTGTGTTTACCTGACAGGGACCTCTTGTGGCTACACAAATTATAAATCCTGTGTGCCAGGAAAGTGGTGGCAGTAAAATGACGTTGTTAACGCTGCAAAACTTCTTATAGTGAACACACACTGCAGCTTGTTAACCAGCAAACAGCTTAAATAAGGGACCTCTGACCAGGGGTAGAAGTAACGAATTACACCTACTCATGTTGCCGTCATTTTTTGGGGTACTTACTTAAGCATGCATTTCATGATATAATCCTATATAATACTGATAGGGCCTACAATTAGAATTATATCCAAACCTATCTGCAGTTTTGCAGCGAGTCGCCACATAGGAGGTAGAACTGCCACAAAGTGCCACAAGCACTGCCTGTGTTAACCAATTGGGCTCATTAGACAGACAGCTACAGAGCTCTGTATCTGCAGCAACAGTTTCACAGTGTTCTATTTTCTCACCAAAAAAACTCACAAGCAAATCTTCCAAAACAGTGTGGTCCAATGAAAAGCATGCAGCAGGCACAGGTGTGGAAAGGTAATCACCCTGACCAGTACAGGAGCTGGAAGCAATTTAGGGACTGGAGATTTGGAGAAACAGAAACCAAATGAAAACAGATTAGGTTGTTGTTGTTGTTCATGGTAGTTTGTCTGCAGTGCATTGGGAGACATTTATAGAAAATCTACACAGGTTCAGCAAATGTTAGTTTGCTTTTATTAGACAAAGTGCCTGCTTCATGCGTATATTTGTTTAGAAAACAAACCTGTGGGGAAATTACTGATGTAAAAACTGGAAGATCTGAAGGCGACAGGGTCATATCTGAGGTGGCACGGCAGTTCACGTCTGTTCACGTGTCCCGACCTCGAATCCCACATACGTTATGAATTAATTTGCTTGTGTCTCATATAAAATGAATATTCAGTGGAACTGTTAGGGAGGAGGTCAGAGAGGAGGAGGTGGTTAAGTACGTAACTTTGAGACTTTGCATCCGATTCCTCCTGGTAAGTGTTTTAAATGACATTCGACTCATTGCTGCTTCAGGTAAAATGTTGCTTAATCTGTGATACTGTGGATTATAAAATGCTTTCTGACACACTAGGAAAGTGGGTGGGATTATCTTGTACAGTCTTTGGTTCAGATTATATTTCAAAGGCATAAGTGATCATCTAAATGGATTACCTTGACATGTGGAGTCCCCCAGGGTTCGATTCTCGGGCCACTGCTATTTAACGTGCACGTGTGCCTTCTACTTTAAATCATCCATGACAAGATATGCAGATGACACCTGTCGACTTTTAATGGACATATTTTGATGATGGTTTACATTTATCCCCACAAATTGTTACCGAAATAGTTCAGGTTGTCAGAGACGGAGTATTCAGGACAACCTTTTTTTGTCATTTATTTTAGATAACTTTCTTGAAAAGCTTCACATATTCATCTGCTTAAAGTGCCAGGTGGGTGTTGTGACTTCAGTTTAAGGTTAAGAGCAGAATTATGATTGGGTTCTGGTCAGGGTTAAGTGTTCAGGATAGTTTAAACCCAGTGATTGAATGTTCCTGCGGACATTCCTTGTAAGTGTAGGGGAAACAACCGTGTGTGTGTGCATGAGTCCCCCTCCTCTCGTACATCTACCTCTGTCTGTGTGCAGATCTGATTATGGTCCTTGATTGCGAGTGACAGTGTGCAGATTGAGTTGCACAGCCTCTCTAATTCTCTCTATTAATGAGTTGCGCTCCACACTGCTGCCCCGGACCCCATCTATTAATCACAATTTGTCATCTGTCTTGTGCCCTCCCCTCTCGTCTCCCCTCCCGCCTCCTTCCCTCCAAACCTCTACCTGCCCCTTACCTCCCAGCTGCTGATTCCATCTCATCCCTTTATCTCCCCCTGACTTACTTCTCAAAAGATTGTCCGCACAACACTCGTCTCTCAATTTGCTGTCTTTCTGTGTGTTGTTCTGTGCTCTGCACCTGTTCCCTTTTCCTGACGTTTTTACTTGCATCTCCATCTTCAGCCCTTGCTCTCTTTTCCCACCCCCCCACCCCTCTTGCGCTCGTGTCTTTCCCTCCTTCCACGGCATGGTCAGCATACTGAGTGGGTTTTCCCCCTGAAATCCACATTTTAATTCTGCCAGCACTCCAAGGTTAAGTAAGCCCTCTCACATCGGTAAATAATGATTTATCACTCCAATTCATATCCGTATTGGTACTTTGTAATTAGATATTTTGCCGTAGACACATGGCTGTTTGACAAAATTAAAAAATACTTAAAAACAGCTTATTTAAAAGTCACCTCTTCACTTCAGTTATGTTTGTGACTGTACGCTGTCAAAAGTTTGTAGTTTTAATGGCGCTAGATTTGAGAGCATGACTAACGCGGCGTGTGAAAACAAGCAGTTGCAGTACAGTTGCAGTGACATGTTTGGGCAGTTGAATAAAATTCGGTGTGGACAGAAAGACAGGCAGGATAAGAGTACCGTGTATACAGTTCATTACTTGTGGATCAAAAGTAGCTACTGAATCCCTGCTGAGCAATTGTGTCAGAAATCTTCCACCCCACACTGAACATTAATTAAAGCTCTTGTCTGTCCCAACAACCTGCTGCTCACGCCAGGAACTCTGTGTTCTGAATCTCTGCAACATGGGAAGCACAGAGCGAGACTGCACAGGGTGAACGAACACGCACACACACACACACACACACACACCAGTCTGAATCAGATGAGAAGCCACATTGTAAATGTCATGTAAGAGTAATACTGTGACATTTTTTAGAGTTCTGCTGGCAACTTAAATAAACTAGTTATTTTCATGTTTGGCAACTAAAAGTTTAAATCTTCTGGTGAGGACTTCAGCTGCTGAAGAGCATTTCATTCACAGACAACAGCATGTTAGGAGTTAAAGCCACTTCAAGGGCGTGAAATCTTAATTTTCTATGTTTGCAAAAAAAATGTAACACTATCTGTTATTATAAAGTAATGCAAAACAACTAAACACCTGTGAGAGTGGAGTAGTACTCTGAAGTCACAAGTTTTAAATACATACAAACAACTCATTACACTCACATTTTTCACTGCGGCGAGTACACATTCACACACCTGCCCGGTCAACAAGCGTCGAGTCAAATTTGCACAAATCAGCATTAATGAGTGTCACACCTGGAGAATATTTTTCACAAATATTTTTTTGTTTTTGCTTGAATTTGCAATTTGATTACTGCATTTAATTAGAAACAGAGCGATACTAGAGATGTGCTATTGTGTTGCGACGTGTGTGCAATGTATGTGCCTGCAGGTTTGACACATTAACTGTTTAGAGACTTATAGAGAGAGATTGCAGAGCAAATTTAGTGCAAGGGTGCAAATATGTGAAAACATGCCGGCACGTCGGTGCGACAGCAACACACAAAATGTACAACACAAGCGCGTTATGTGCTCATATTCATATTTATGTTTGAGTGAGTTGATTGATACCTTTCTGTATACTGCTAAAAAGTATTATGGGTGCTAAAATAAGCCTGTGAGCATACATGCTGAACATTCGCTCGTGTTTCTAACATCGGTGTGTGTGAGTACAGCCTGACAGAGCCGCTCTTAGTCTTGCTTATTGACAAAAATCCACAGGGTCACATTCGTGTGCAGAACACTGACTTCCCACATCATTTCAGATAACCCAGCCTTGCACTGTAGTACACCCCGTCACAGTGCATAGATGTAGATATTTGTAATAAGATGCCCAGAGGTGATACAGTGGAATTTAATCTGATATTCATTTGCAAGAGCCCGACAGGTGATGCAGCCTTCTGTCACCACAGATAGTGGCTGCAGTTCAACAGTTTATTTAAAGCCAACAATTTGCCCAGACACAGACTCACACCTTCTTATTCCCGTAAAAAAAAAACTGCATAATTTAGCAGCAGTGATCCTCTCATTGCTCAGAGGTCATGGCCTATAAATGATGACAGGCGATGGGTCTGGCAACTCTGTCTGGTGGCTCCCAGCATGTCCTATTGCTCGGGACTGAGTGACAAACCTGAGCTGGTCTGGGACCCGTCTCTTTGTCTGCATTGGTAGATATCTCACATTTCTTACTTTCACAGTTTACAAATAATTCTTCCCATGGACTGCGAATCTAGCACAAATAAAAATCAGCCGAGAGAAGTGGAGTTCAACACGGAGCAGGATGCAAGGGAGGGGGAGAAAAAAAATAAAAAGAATTGGAACACAGCAACCCGTGACGAAGGACAGAAAGACAGCCGGGGTGGAAGAGAGAGCGAGGGATCATCCAGTAGGGATGACAGGGGCAACAGAGAGAGGAGAGAAAAGGAGGGAGAGATAGTGAAGCGAGACATCGATGACCTTCTTTTAGCTCTTAAACCATGCTGTTCATGCCATCGCATCACTCAGAGACAAGAACACCTCCTATACCCTGCTGCTGCGACATGAACATGACAGGCGCTGTCTAATATACTGGACAATGCTCTCTAATACGCACACGCAATTTTTCTTCGGAGGCTTTGTGTGATTACATCTACGGTAAAACATCAGATTTTCATGTATTCCTAATATGACCTCCCTCATTAGAACAGGTTCATGGTTACAGAAACATATAGTGCACACGCTTCCTAAAGCATGCTGCACACTTTGGATTATTTCGCTTTAACTGGCCTCTGCATTTACAACACAAAAATTACAGGCATGCTGCTGGAGGTTTAATAATATCAGACACATGAATTCAACTTTTCAGGCACACAAACACAATCTGGATCAGCTGATGACTTTCATATCTCACTCTGGTCGTCTGACACACTTCTTGTGTCACAGATTCCTCCCCTTTATTTAAATGTGCTGTTTTTCTTAGACAGAGAGCTTGATATTCCTTTTAAGCGCTCTCTGAGGGTTGACCTTTGTAGGTTTTCCAAAAGCACAAGCAACAGAAAGCCAAAGTCATGACATCATGTCTGGGCTGGCCTCAATGCAATCTCTCATTCAGCATTTCTTTCATCAGTTTTTCAGCAGTTGCTACAAGAAACTGAAAGTTAAATAACTAGTACTTTGTGAGCGCAGACAGAAACTACAGGTCCCGTAACAAAAAACTACGAGCAGTGCGGGTACTTGCGTCATGATTGTAACTTGTTTTTGTCGATAAAACTCTAAACTAACTATACATTGTTTTAGCAGCATTATCCAAAAGCGTCTACGGGGTTCTCTCCTCTCTATAACAACCATGACATTTAGCCCATAAACATCTAGAGCTTATTGAAAACGGTGTTCTTTAAAGGTCACTCCAAAACATAAATGAATAAACAATAGTATCGTTTCCATAAATGTATTTTGATGCACGTTAGAAAATAAAAAAATTCCCCAAAAAATGTCTCACTTGTTCACTTGAGGTGTTTAACTTATTTGACAAAGAGTTAAAGCACTTTGTGGGTAATGGAAACTGTTCTTTAACATAGTGAACTCATCGTGAATTCGACTCACACGACTGGTCGGTTGTTTCCACTCTGACAGTCTCCTCGTTACTCTAAAATACATCCATCTTACCTACCTCACGTTAATACATAAAACTGACAGAAATGTCTTATTTACTTTGATTTTCATTGAGTCCAATGACAGTTTAACAGTTTATCTGAAAGCAGAGGTGGATTATGCGAGGGCGGGTGGAGGTCCAGGTGAGAACAGAAACAAAGATAAGATGGAAGACAGCACGAGGAGAGCGACAGATTAGCAACAAACAGACAAAAACAAAATTCACAAAAATCTCTGCGACTGGCGCGAGCGTGTGTTACGATGGTTACCGAGCAGTCTGGCAGAGTCTGCGGTCTTTTGTACTGCAGAGGTTGATTAGATGATGAGGAACAGGTGGTGAGGTGACAAGGCAGGTGAGTAGGAGACCGGAGGCAGCACGCCCAGCGACACACACACACACAACGCTGAGAGACAAAGAAGCAAAGAAACACTGATAACAGCCAGGTCAGGTGACGCTTTGGCGTGCAGACCGATATTAAAGGTTTGTCGGGGGGCGTCCCTGTTTCTAGCATGACCAGAAGTACGGTCATGCTACATTGTCATGGGGAAATCCCTGTTGAGGACTAGAACATCCACTGTATGGGAGCCGTGATGCTGATATTAGAGTTTAGAGAAACAACAGTGGCTCTGTCGAGCTCCTCACTTGGTTTGGGGGAAGTTTACACTCCAGCAGCTCTAACCAAACTCGTTATTTAAGACAGTCTCGTTGCTTAGACCTCATTGCTGAGGCCTTTTCTCTTGCATGAAGTGAAAAGACAAACAATAAATCTAAGCTCTGTGCTCTGGGTCTCTCTCTCATCAAAGCAATCCACAAAAGACATTAATGACATTGTCACTGTCTTCATTATTAAACCACCTCCACACATGACATGAGAAATCATGTTCACAGATGAGGGTAACGTATCAAAGTCTTGTTACATTCAGTCGTGTTGCTGACTTCCCTCCTCACTCTCTGACGTGCTGTGTGTTCAGTGGAATTTATAGCTACAAAAGGAGGTGAGGGTGCAAATGAAAAGCACAATTACTGTGAATTAAACTGCATTTTTCTCTGGGTTTTAACCAGCTGAGCAACCTCCGTGGCTGTGAAGTGAAGCCAACGCTGACGTGCAGTTCCTCAAACGTCCACTTGAGGCTGGCTACAGAACATGTCAGGTCTCCGTAAGGCCCCCCATGTTAAAAATGTCCAACTTCACAGCAGAAATAAACATCCTGGTATGAAAAGACAACTGTAGTGAGGCTGAACTTCCATGAAAACTCACCTTTAATTGACAGGCGGATGCTGTTACAGGTGATTTGCTTGAGCATGCAGGCTTCATTCAGCCTGCCGCGTCCATTTGTGGCGGGACTGGGCAGAAAATTCACAGATACTATACAAGTTTTAGACTGTCTATGGTTTGAACATTTGAGATAAAGCCTAGACATTTTTAGTATTAGATATTAGACCTTTAAGTGCATCTTTAGGAACCCTTGAGAAGGTCTTAATTTCAGAGTTTTCACAGAGTTAGTATAAACATGCAACGCGTGTGTTTTATCCTAAGATAGGAATCTGAGGCGGAGCAGCCATCCAGCTTCCTGCATTTGGCTTAAACGTGCGATCTAACTGTGAAAAGCTATCCATCTCATAATCTGTCTCTCTCACACTGATCTATCCATCTGTGTCCTTAACCTGAAACCTCAACCTGCCTCAGCCTGCTGAGTAAACAAGCGCTCCAGACACAATTACAGTAACAAACCCCCCCCCTGCACCATCTCTGTTTTCTTCCCACACAGTCTCACCAGTCCTCAGTCTTTTCAAGCTTTTCACTCTTTGCTCTCTCCACAAACCACAAGTGCCCTCATTTGTTTTTATCTCGTGGTTAACAGCGTTTCATCCGGCCCGTGCTTGGGTGGGTTGGTAAACCGAAGCTTGTGCAAGAAAATAATTTAACCGGAGCTTTGGTTATTCAGATTTTTCTTGTTTTCAGCACTCTCAGTTTAATTGGCTTCCCTCGTGTGGGAACTTTAGGGATGAATGATTCCTGTGAGTTTGTGACTGGTTATTGATCTTGAATGATGAGTGGATTGCGCTACCCGTTCATAAGACATTATTATCAGCTGTCTAATGGTGCAATTTACTGTAGATAATGTTTAGCTGATGCTTGTTTAATGGACTGATTGATACCCTTATTGGAAAAGCTGGACAAACAGATGTCAATTCTTCATCTTTGAACGCCGACTGGGCTTAGAGGAAAGGGAAGCCACTTGAAGAAATCAGGATGTGGGGACGAGACTAAGTGAATTTATTTGCAGAAATAAGAAGCGAAAAAAGGACAAACAAGTCTATTTGTGTCACCGTTATTGTGTCATGTCTAGACACTGCAAACCAGCCACTCTTCTAGTTTAACTTAACTCTAAATGTGTAAAAAAAAAGGAGTCATGGCTCCTGTATCCTCGCTGTCTTCCCTCCTGAGCATCAGACTCCGTCTGTTTTCCCAGATTCGGCGTGAGCCGCAGAATTTCCCAGACTCTGTCATCCCTCATTTCTCCTCTAATCACTTTCCTTGAGTTTTCTGCCCCTGCCCATCACCTAATTAGTAACCGACTTGTGCTTCTGCCCTTCGTCATTAGCCCGAGCATATATACATGAAGTGCAGAGGCAGGATTAGCTTTCCTCTCGTTTATCCGTGTTGCTATTTTGCCTCAGCTTTCTGGACAACTCTTGTCCGTTTTCCTCTCACCTGAGATCTCTCTGAGCAAAGATTTTCTGACACAGATCTGTCAGAAATTGTTTAATTGAGAAGTAGGAGGGAGAATTAGAAAACTGGTAGTATGAGGACAGGACTGTGTGCCTTTGGATCTGCTTATGAAGCAGTTTGTGAAGATTTTATTTTGGAGGATTTTATTCACCTGTGGCCACTTGGGGTTGCTTAAAGAAGCCGTAAACACAACATGTCTTTAAGATGATACGGTGAACATTTTAGCTGCTTATGGAGCAACTGTGAATTTAAGTCTTCCATTTTTTTCACCTTGTTGTTGATATTGTTCGTATCCACAGTTTGTTCTCGTTGTGTTAGTACACACTGATTTCTGGGACTCACTGGTGTTCTCTCCTCTTAAGTGAGGTAAAATTTTAGACTCTTACAAGGATAAGAAAAAGACATCCACAAATTGTTTTAAATATGAGGAGCACAGAAAAAAATTCTGTTTTAGATTATCATAGAGTAATTTGTAACACGGCTGATTATTACATGTGTGGCATGAATTAAAGACGATAAAAACTCTTGGATGGAACATGTGCATGTGTGATGGTTTACATATTGCTCTTAGATGCTTTGGCCGAGCAGACATTTTCACAGATCTATTTAATTAGACAGAAGTCGTCTTTCAAACTCTGTTAGCCGTTCCACAACCCGGCCTGGAGACCAAGGGTGAGTGGGCTTTTTCTGTCAGGGCCCTCACTCTGTGGAACAGCCTCCTGGGGGGAGATCAGACCGGCGAGCTTCTTATCCTCTTTTAAATCCCTCTTGGAAACGTATTTTTATGAGTGCGCATTCACAGGGTTTATGGTCCAAATTCTGCTTTATCTGTGGAGTCGCCTCTTAAAATCCACAAAGACATTCTCTTAACTGATTATTGATTATTTTCATTAGTTTATATAGTTTTACTTATTTAAAAAAATGTTTTATCATTGTTTGTCTACCATTTTATCGTGTCTTGTAAAGACACTATATTAAGTTTTATTTTATTATAAGTTTATTATGATTTTAACAGATTTTTTTGGTGCCATCTCTCTGATTCTTGGGCATGTACAGAAATGTGCACATGGCGCAGCAGTAATTATTAGCTATCTATGCTAATCCCAAACAATTGGCCATTCACCTCCAATTTATGATCCAGTGGGATTCATCATTAAGCACACCTGGGTGAGAGCTGATTTGGATGGTTAAGAACGTTTGTTACATCTGGAGTCGACTTCAGGTTTTTTGCTGCATGAGGCCTGTTTGTAAATAAAACGTGTGTTGGTTTTAACAGAGTAAAATGGTTCACATTAAAGGTGTCCTATTCTCAGAGATATAGGACTTTTTTAATTGTGAGGTCTAAAACAGTCAAAGTCTGCCATGATTAACAGGGATGACCTGTTGTGAGGCAGCCTGAAAGGACGACCTTGCAACCGCACCCTGACGTCTGGTCCTGAGATACAGATGATAGACAGCAAATGCAGTCAGGGGCTGAGCATACAGGGCGGAGATGGGCCCACAGGAGATGCCGGTCACTCCAGGGAGTGCCTCTGATGGTGCTGATCATTCTGGGCAACACGGAAAGGTTCAACATTGCCCCTAGAAACAGTGAATCATTGAAAAAAAAAAACATCCCAGAGGATAGAAGACAGTTGCACAGCTCACTCTCTCCACTGTTCTTATACAGACACCTGTCCTATACGTATGGACATTGTTATTGCCAATTTAATGTGGGCCAAGTAACACAACTGAGGCTGCAGCATCTTTTTTTATGTGCTGTTAAAGGCTGTTTGTTAGCTCTGTGCTATCATCTGAATGAACTGATTCTTTATTCTGCGTCATTACCTCCCAAGTCTGTCTGGCAGCAGGATTTTAAAAACAAAAGACTAAAAACTGTTGGCCATCTTTTCGTGAAACTTGGCGGCAGAGTGTAGCACGAGCCAGGGAGGATTCAACGTTTGAGCAGATCCGAATCAGAGGCGATTGTCAACAGACTGCGAGACAGGTCAGTAGTAATACAGTCATGTTGGGGTTGTAGATTTGCATATCTGGACCGGACTAGGCTGTTGGTCTCACCCAATGCCCTTCTAGTGGTATCATGTTTTTGGCGGGATCCAAGCAAAGCGGGGCCAGCCTGTGGTGGTAAATGCAAACAGACTAAAGGGAGGCGTCTGTCTCTCGCTCTCCGCCGTCTTTTTTCTGTACTGCCGCACTCGTCTCATGTACAGAGCAACATGTTGGATAGCTGCTCGTACCGGGCAGCTGAGCGCCAAAGTAACAACATAAACCCAGAGACTGGATAAATCCGGTGTTGCTCCATTGTTTGTTCTTGTTGCCGGTTGAAGGGCCACGTTCTCAAAGATAGTCCTGAAGTTTAATTCCCCACCTCCTCCTGACTTCTTGGTCACTGTTGTAATTCACCACGTCTTTGAATAAAGCCTACGTTTTCGCTGAAGACCTATATCTTTCTGTGGGCTGAGGCGCAGTTTATCTAAGGAGCGAACGGGGCGGCTGAATGATGTGTTGAACAAGCAGAGACAAGACAAGCCATGGATTTTAAGAATATATCGACGCTGCTTAGCCGGTGACTTATTGTTTGCTGCATTCACAGCTAAGACAGTAAATCTCACCAGACCAAACTTACTCCCTCCGTCTTCTTGTGTTCATCTATCTTTTCCACAGGCGTTCTTCCAACATTTCTCTTTGCCTCTCGTGTGTCGCTTTGTCTTCCTCTCTCTTTTTTGCAGAATAATGACTGCGCATCACAATGGCTTCATTTCAGGAAATTGCCACAGTCATTATGTCTTTAACCCCTCTCTCCGCGTTTGCCAGATTCTGATATGTATTGCAGCATCGCAAAGCATTCATTGTTTGCTCTTTATCAACAGGCTAGCTCAGATGCTCACAGGCTGAAATTCTCCTCTGTCTTTGCTCAGTGTGAGTGAAACGCGGTGACTGAGGATCTGAATAATTCATGCCGGCTCTGGCTCCGTCCATGTGTTTTAAATACTGACTATAGACCAGGAAGCTATGAATCATTCATCAGAGGCGATTAACGTCTGCTGTTAATTAACCCTTATCCTTTGACAGTAGTATGGAGAGGGTCAGTGACTGGTCCCTGCCTTGACCTCTCAGACCACCTGCTCAGTCTCTTACTCATGAATTCAACTGTTTGTCTCGTTGGAGGGTGAGGCAGTGTGTGCTTGTCTTTCCTTGGATAGGAAAGGTTGATCCAACTGAGATACGAGGAGTTTTCCCACCGAACCGGGCCATTTTTGTGAAAGTGATCCTCTGTTGTTCAGTATAAAAGACAGTTTGGAGCGCGTTTTAAGTGTTAAATGTTAAATGTTTATGTGTGTGTGTGCCTGTGTGTGTGTGCGTGCGTGTGTGTGTGTGTAATTGCCGTGACGAGACAAGATGTTGAGAACTCAGCGGTGCATGTCGTCAGAGTGCTTGAACGCTCCACGGATGGCCCACAGAGAGGAGGAATGAAGGAGAGACAGAAGGGGGGAGAGGGATGAGAAGAAAAAGGAGAAGGGGAGACAGATAAATGAATAAACAATGTTTACTGTTTAAACAGCGGAGAACTTCGCAGAGATATCAGGGGGAGGAGCGGCGACACTGTGTGTGTGATTTGGGTTTTTGGTTTTTTTTAAAACACCCAGCTCAAAATTACAAAACCAAATATGTTTCATTATACACAGGATATCAATAAACGGCGTGTGTGGGTGAGTGTATTTGTGTAATATGTGCTGCGCTCAGTTTCCAATCTATTTTTTCTGAATGTTGAAATGAGGCAGTGAACGCAACATTTTGCCTAGCTGAACTGAGACAACGAGTAGGAAGTTTCTAAACGATAGCAAAGCTCGTCGTCTTCTTTTATCGGTTATTATTAAGCATTTTACAGAAGGCTGGTGCGGTTATCATGACGCCGGTCAGAAATAAACTTTAGGGGACGTTAAGACAGAAGATAAGAGGAGAAAGACGTGCCGTGCTAGCTGCTCTATAGTTCGGCATGGTCACAATGACAACACCGACATGCTGACGTGAAGCAGGTGTAATGTCGACCTAACCCGACAGAAGTGAACTGTTTGAAATCAGATCAACATCAAGAAACACCTGAAGTGTTGTCCTACTCATTATAATATTATTTAACAGGCAGAAACCTCGAGTAGAACCAAGCTGCGACCGGATATGAAGGCAAGCGATGACCTACCAACATCACTTCCTCGAATGGCCACATGAGGCCGTCTACAAAGCTGAGTCAACGTCCAACAACGTCTGTCTGGAACATCTGTCACACCCAACAACACTGCCGTTTTGGCTAGAGGGTGAAGCGTTGCCCTCAAACTTCGTTATGAATAGTCGCCATACATGCATCCATAAGCTTTGTTGGTTTGTGTGATCTCATCTCACACTTAATACGCTACATAGTTCAACCCTTCTGTCACCGCAATCCCGTGGCGGCCTGATTCAAGGGATCCAGCGGGGCTGTAATGGCGTCACAGCACTGTATGTCTTGTTTTGTAGTATGTAACTTTGAATCGCAGATAATTTTATTACATCTGACTCTGCCCCTCCTCCTGTCATACCCCTTGTTCCTCGGCAGACACTCCCCGCTGTTCATTTCGCAGAAGATTCGTCTTTGAGAAAGAAAGGAGGGAGTAATGTCGGGAGAAGGAGGCGATGTGGCCTCTGTGGACGCCGCTGATTTCTGCCAAGTGAGCAGCATTTTAATTCCAAGGCCAGCAGACCGTAGAGGGAACACGCACGCTATTTTTATATGCATATACCTTATGTCTCTCTGTACATTTATATTATACTAGAGAGACAGCAAGAGGTCTCTGTCTTACACTCCTAATACACTAACATCCTCCACCTCCTCTATCACCTGTTAACCTGTCCAGACTCTCTAACTCTATACACAGCAACGTCCTCTTTGCAAAGGCAAACGGTGGGTAAGCTCTGTGATTCTATGGACTGTGTATCATTGACAGAGACTGGAGCATGTGTGTGTGTGTGTGTGTGTGTGTGTGTGTGTGTGTGTGTGTGTGTGGTGTGGGAGTGACAGGCAGTGACGGTGGGTACACAGCGTAACCTTTCGAGTGGAGCCACAGGAGCATGACGGCCAGACTCCAAGGTAACAGAGAGAGAGACAGCAAGAGGTGTGCGGGGTTGTTAGGAGGAGAAGGAGAAAGTCGACAGGTAGGGGAGATAGAAACTTCAATGTATTTGTGTCATCTGCTCTTCTGTTCTGTTTGCTTCGCCGTGTCCCGCTGCAAAACTGCTGTCACCCAAGAGGTTATATTAAAAAAAAAGAAAAGAAAAAAAGTTCAACAATTTATAGAAAACACACATCTCATGTCTCTGCATTAAAGAAAGATTTGGATTTAAGTCGACGAGAAGCGAGTTACAGGACACTGCAATCAGTTCTCTTCAGACTGAGCATGAAGTCATCCCTGATTGACTACGCTGTAAATGAGAGGCAACAAAAGGCTTAATCAGTCGGAGTTAGACAAATCAGGTGGGTCAGTCTTTTTAGACTTTAGGCTACGTCAAGTTTTCTGCCGGGACATGACATTGCCAACAAAGCTGCATGTGACCACCAGGATGAAGATGCCCTCTTTATTTGAACCCAGGAGTAGCAGTTCGTTAATTGCGGCGTCTCCTGTTGTAGCACAGGTCGAATTGTGGGAGGGATATTTTTGATCAACTACACTGAGCGAGTACTCAGACCTCTCTAGCGACTTTTCCTGGTGTTGTTAGAGACTTTTGGAGACTCTGACGTGAAAGCGCTTCTTCCTTACATCAGTCTTACTCTTCTCAGTGAGCAGCGGGTGCTGCCACGGGCCTCTCCTCCGTCCCCAAAGCACTAGCAGTCCCTCCCAGCTGCAGTCAGAGCGTCCACACTGCAAATGAGGACAGCCAATAGCTTCTTTCCTTACCGAGGAGCAGGCAACATTGTATTTGACAAACACAGTTCTCTGTACAGGCACACCACGCATTTAAAGCAGCAGCAGCATTCAACTGGTTAATCACAGAGCTTTAGCGTTGCTGGAAGATATATTTATTTAACTTTGGAGAGAATCACATGCCAGCCGTTTCCCCCCTGCTTCCAGTCCGGCTTCATGTTTGCGAGGCTAACCACGTTTGTCCTGACTTCAGCTTCACACTTAGCGCACACTCATGACATTAGAATCAATCTTCTCACGTCATTCGTGGAAACTAAGTATTGGCATGAAATCAGTAGTCAACATTTGCATACATATCAAGAGCAAAAGAAACAGAGAGCGTTGCCTGCTTCTCACATCAGCTAAAGTGTTAAAAGATCTGAGTGAATTTCTCCTATTCCACCATGACTTTATTACACAGAGAGACTAATCATTCCTCTTGTCCAGCGGCACTGATGCTAATTAGTTTCTCTGTACACACCCCCGCACACACGGAGGCTTACATTCGAGCGCACACACTCTACATATGTAATGACATGGCGCCTATTTACACTTTACACATCCTCGTGTGCACGCGCTGACACGGCCGTCTCCGAGCGTCTCCCTGCGACATTTTTCTCATTAGGATCTCTGTCCCGTCGGTCGAGGCTTGGTGAATAATTTATAGATATTGGAGGGAAGATAGTTGGCAGAGGGTGTGTGTGCGTCCAGCCGGTGTTAGTTTTTAAGCTTCCCTCAAGTCGCAGGGGTCTTTCTGCCGATACTGCCCTCCAGCTAAGATCTCCTGTTCGTTCTCACTGACAGGCCACACACACACACACGGCTACACACACACTCTTTTTCTGATAGAAATTTCATTTATATACTACTAATTTGTTTTTGTTTTTCAAACATCTTTGGAGAACGACAGAGCTGCTGCCCGGATTATGTTATTTCATTGTAGTGTTGGTGCTGTTACAGGCAGCTTGTTCGAGCGTCCAGGCTTCATTCAGCTGACCTCAGCTCCACCCACGATCCACGTCGCTGACCAAGCGGCAACCTCCGGTGCTGGGAAATGAAGCCAGTGCAGAAGTGCTAACAACTGTAATTCCTCGAGCGGCCGCTTGAGGCAGGCTGCAGAAGTAAATCAGCCTCCATCGGCGGGCGTATTAAAATGTCTAACTTCACAGCAGAAATGTTTACAGCCTGGTACAAAAACATGATATTAAGGCTTAAAGTTAGGCATAATTAACAGTGTGACTGCCTGATTGACAGGTAAGCACCGCTACAGATGGCTTATTAGAGCACCCAGGCGTCATTCGGCCGGGCTCAGGTCCGCCGATGATCCACGTCTTTGCCGATATTTAGATCAACTGGGTGGCAGAAGAAGAAGAAGGTGGAGGCGCTGTTGCCGCTCACATTGCTCTGTCCATTCTTTTTCCATACGCATTTTTATGTTACCTGCGAGGCAGCAGAATAATGAAAACGCGCTTGAACATGTTACGTTGCATTTCTGTCATATTCTTTAAATAGAGCTCTCTAAATGTTACGCGCTGGACCTTTAACATGTCCTTCTCGTGGCTGATGATCGTGGCCAGATAGGTTGAATAAAAACGTTTCTATGTATGTTCATAACAGCATCGTGTCTGTCTCTAAAAGCATTTGACGTAGAAAATGATAAAACTTCTAATTTCTAGGAGACTGGGTTGTTCAATACACATTTATTAGTCACACAGAAATCTCAAACAGCAGCAAGTAAACGTGCAGATGACTGTACGCCGTATGTGTGTGGCAGTATTTGATTATGTACGAATTAAGTATGACTTGTTTTGTGTTTGGTGAATATGATAAGGACTGGTCTAGAATACCTGCACGCTCTGTCTTTATGAGACAGGCATGCGTAGGTGAATCAGCACAATACACACGCTCATACAAGTGCAAATGTTTAAACACATTCATATACAGTGCAGATTCATATGCACGCTCACACACGTACAAACACACACACACACTGCCTGGACCTAGGCCTGTGACTATGACAAGCCCTGCTGTCTGCCTCAGTCCTCTCCCAGGCTTTGCAAGAGGATGGGGAGGAATGCTAAAGAAACCAGGAGAAGCCAAGCATACAGTTCCACTGTGGGGATGGAGGGAGGTGGAGGATTGAAGTGAGGGAGGAGGAGGGGGGGGTTGGATACTGCTCGCCACACCACACAGCACTCTTTCTCCGTCTCTCTCTCTCTCTCTCCCTTCCTCTCGTAGCATCCTCTCAGTCTGCAGAGACCCCATGTGTGTCAGCCAAGCAGTGGAGCATCCCTTCTGTCTATTTTACCTATTTTTGTTGTTCCTCCTGCTGTCTCTCTCTCTCATCCTTATTTTACTGGGTTTTTTTTGTTAACTTTGTGTTTGATTTGATCTCTTTTAAGCATGTTTTTGTGTGCAAAGGAAGACCTGCGGCGCAGAGGAAAGTCCGCAGCCTGCAGGGTGAAGTAAAGGCAGAAATGGAGACATGCAAACAAGCACAAGTGTCGTAAAAACAAGTGGTGCCCGATGGAGAGAGACTGAGCATGCGTCTATCATCTCCTGTCCTCCTAAATATACACCCTTATCGATTTGGTTGTTATTGTTCTAACTTGAGAAAGAAAGAATAACATTGAAAACAAAGAAAGAAAGAAAGAGTGATCCTAGAGAGGCATTTCTAGTCAGTGTGTGTGTCCATTTGTTTCCTGTTAAACTTCTCCACAGCAGGTGTCAGCTGAAGAAGGAGGCTTGGAGGCGGAGACATGGAGGAAGAAGGCAATTACTGTTGTGAAGCGTTTTGTTATGTTTGTGGAAGCAGCATTGTGTGGCCTCCTGCTAATGAGGCCCGGCGAGCTTGTTAATAATGAATTGGGGGAAGAGGTGACGGCAGGGACTCTGGGAGCGTGCGTGTGTGTGTGCGTGTGTGTGTGTGTGTGTGTTTGGTGGTGATGGTTGGTGGGGTCATCTCACCAGAGAGTGTTGACATTCTCTCTGATAGGCCTCCAGGCTGAATGTGGTATCACAGCACTGTTTGATATTGATCCGGACACACACACACACTTCTCAGTATCTCCCCCCCCCCCCCCCCGATTCAACCTTGTAGCTTTTTATGTGTCCGTGTCAGCTGTGCTTGGATTTAACTTTTGTTTTTATTGACTTTTCAAAAATGTCCTTTGTAAAGAACGATATGTTACAAATATCCTTGAACTTTTGCCCATTTTAGCGGAAGTCCTGGCTGCTAACTCCTGTAACTCATCAGACACAGACCAGTAGTAGCTGTATCATTATTTGGAGGAAATGGAAAATAGCTAAAGCTCCAGATTTGGAAGTGAAAGCTGGGGTAAATGCTGCTGTCAAGAAGACGTCGGATGAATCTATGCTCAGTTGGTTAAAAAGATCTTCACCTGCACAAAAATGTAGATTTGAATCATAGTTAGGAAGCTCGTTAGGCGATATGTGACATATCCTTTTATTTCATTGACCGTTAACTGGGTCTGCATCCCCTTTAATCCAACATGACTCTGCGAACGACAGTCGATCCACAACTTTAGTCAACACTGAGATATTTTAACAATAGCATGGAGTTTTGTACGGCCGTTCATGCTCCCCTCAGGATGAGACACCGTGAGAGAGTAGAACTAAAGACATTCCCATCAGGTACAACTCTACTTTCTTACGGACGACTCGGTAATTTAACTTATCTTTAACCACGAGGAGAATACAGGACGGTCTGTGAAAAACGTGAACATTCAGCAGGACAGCCAAAAAAGGAGGGAGAGGTGTGAGGCAAAGACACAGCGTGAGGTGAATTTCAGCCACAAATCATACTTCAGAAACATGAAACAGAATGATATCAGCGAGTGTACACTTTCAGAGGATATCACCACATCGTATCTAATATCCACCGCAAATGAATAAGTTCAGTTAGAGGTTCCTAAATAGGCCGATATGTTGATATCAGCATGTTCAGACGTTGATTTTAAAAAGAAAGTTGGGGAAACATACAAGGACACCCAGAAAAAAATGTAAATTACATGAGTTTGTTGAAAAACAGCAGGCTGCAGATAAAATCATTGGCGAGCCGGGTGAAAAATGACCAACACGTGTACTCGGCAGGATAAAAATCACTAACCAGAGCAGGCAATGTTAACATCATCCTGCTCTCCTTGGCTTATACTCTGGTGTCCTTGTAGACTGCTTTAAAAACCAAACTAGCTGAGTGTATGTGAAACAACTTTTACCTCTTAAGATGGTCGCTGCGGTTAGTCTTACATCCTGTTCCTGCCTCTAGCATTACAGTACACGGTCTGTGAGTCTCGTTATTTTCTACTCACCGTCGTGTAAATGCAACGTTACATTTTTAAATCGATGCTTAAATAAATCTTGTTTTGAAGTGACCTCTAATTGTGTCCTCTTTCAGCAGCTTGGCAGTGTTGTTTGTCAGCTCTGGCTTACCGAGAAGAGCAGAGGGATTTGGGCCGGATCTGACCACCGTGATGACAACACACACACGTTGCTACACACTCACCTGTGCTGCATTGAATGTAACAGTCTACTCTGCCTGTGCGTGTGCATGTGTGTGTGTGTGTGTGTGTATTTTGGTTGGATGGGTGTATCTCTGTGTTGACTGCTAAGGGGAAGAGAGAGAGAATTATTACTCCCCTCACTTTGGTGTCCAAACGAAGCCCCTTGGATTCCTCCAGACTAACACCTCCCTGAGGAGAGAGGATCAGACAGTCTGCAAGAGCAATGAATCTGTGTGTGTGTGTGTGTGTGTGTGTGTGTGTCTTTGAGCGTGTGACCAGCAGCCATGTTGAAGGGTTTGGTTTGCATGGACCAAAGGACCAAAGACAGCCTGGCTACCTCCCCTCCATTACATTTCCTCGCCTCTCTTCGCACTCCAGCTCCTCTTTGTTGCTCTCCATCTTCATTATGAATACAGCCCGCTCCTTCTATTCCTCCTTTTAGTCTTCCAGTGTACTGTCCGTCTGTTAATAGCCTCTGTCAACACCAGCGCTCTTTTCTCTGACTGTCTGTCCGCTTTTTTCCCCCCCTCCTTTACCTTTAAAAGGTGAATACTTTCAGCATCCTGCTTTTGTCTTTGTAGCTGTCTGTTTTTGACACTTTCTCCCGCTGCTTCATAAACCCTTTCTCCTCTCTTGTCTTTCTTCCACTCACCTCCACAGAGACTGTGACCAAAATATACAGTCTTATTTTAAAAAGCACACTTGTATGCCTCCCTCCAGCCATTTAGCTCGTCTCTCGTCTCATGTCTCCTTTCATTTCCCTCCCTTTTCTTTTACTCGTTTGTATCCAGCTGGCAAGAGCGCGGACGTGAGGCGCATTCTCATCCTAACTTATTACTTAATGTATTTGTCTCTTCCTATCATCCTTCCTCCTCTGCCTCAATCTTCTGTCCGTCCGGCTAATAGACAGGCAGATATTTTAGCGACATTTACGTCTGACTCTTCGTATGCCGTGCTCTACATTCATGCATCACCGTGGCTGTGACTGTCTGCTGTCAAACGAGGTCCTCTCTTGTCAAACATCGTGCATGTAGTAAGCCAGGAGGCATCTTATCCCTCCTCTCTCCCCCCCCCCCCTCTCTCTCCTTTCTTTGTCTCTCTGTGTGTTTCCCTATCACTCTCACCCTCTGACTATAGCCTGTCCCTCCAGGGTGGGGCAGAGGAGAACCCAGTGGACCACAGCAGACCTTGTCTATTTCCATCCCTCTCTAGCCCTGTCCCTGTCTGACGACGCAGGCGGCCCCCTGGTACCACGACTGACCCCCTCAGTCAGCTCTCATCCGCCGCATCGACAGCTGTCAATCAAGTGTCTGGGCCGCGTCGTAACACGGGGGAGCATTGATAGACAGCCGCCGCGTTTGTGCGTTGACGTGCATCAGTATGCTTAGCGTTCTTAAATATCAGAGCTCTTCAAACTCTATTTGTCGTTGATATAAAGAATAATAACCAGGGCTCGTTACTGAGGCTTGTGCGGATTCGGCCTCTTTAAAAATTCTGTCAGAATCTAAATATTCATCGTTTGACATTACATTTTCACCTACACACGCAGGGCACCATTCCAACAATCTCATGTAAAAAGATCTACTTAGTCGAGTTCGATTTTTATGATTCGTCAGGTGAAAATCAGCTCATTAGCTCGGCTCATTTAAAACCTGCGTCCCGGGTTGTTTTATCGAGTAAGACAAACATTTCCAGACATTTGAATGTTTTGTAGCCGGTGGCAAAAGAGCAAAGCAGCAAGGATTTCTCAGATCGTCTCCCTTTGTTGTGTGGGAGCAGACGCATCCATTGTTTATCTGCATTATTATTCTCCATCGCCACCAGACCACTAATGACATAGCATTCAGATCAAACCTCTCTTTTTATAGCAGCCAGGTTGAAACTCAAACCGCACTGTGCAGCTGTGTGGACGGAGTAATGGCTGGAAAACAATAACCTTGTTACAGTACGTCTCTACTGGAACGCAGCTTAGTTTGGATTTAAAGTCAGCATTAAAGCTATGACCAGTATGTCTCTCTGCACATGTCACCAGTTTAAAAAATGAAAATTCTGATTCGAGTAAAAGTATCATCAGCAATGTGTCGAATTTAGTGGTGTTTAGTGGCGTTACTGCAACCCCCACGCCTCACCCTCTGCTTCCTAATGTGAAGGAGAAACTCACAAAAACATATACAGCCCGTATTTTAGTAGTTTGTCCATGGCAGATTTCATGTGTGTCGATATTAAAGGTAATAAAAACAATGTTAATGTCCAAAAAACATACTTATGCCTATTATATTTAATCATTTCTGCCATATTCTATAAATAAATCTTTAAATCTTACATACTGGACCTCGTTAGTATATAATCACCATCCGTTTTTATCTACAGGGGGGAGCAGGTTCTCTTCTACGTTGACTCGCTGTATTTAATATAATATAATATATAATCAATCGCCGTTCTCCTTATATTTATTGCCTGTAGGATGAATTATAAACAGATGCAATGTTGTTTATCATGTATTTGCGGATAATATCCAGTTCAAACCTTTTAAGTTATCTCGGCTTCTGGACTGTTTAAATGCTAACAGAGACGCCAGAAAACGTTTACAGCCCAAACCTGAAATATTTAGGAGCATACTTAGGAGAATATTTGATAAAAGACAAGAACTTGTTTTTTTTTCTACTTAGGCAATATTAATAAACTGAGATCTGTAGTTTCAGCTGCTGAACTTGCATTGGCCGTATTGTAACACACTCCTCGCATCACTCAATATGTCTGCTCTTGATCGTCCGCAGACAGTCCACAATGCTGCTGGACGACTCCTCACCGGGTCTCACGTAACCTTCTGTACTTACATCTCTTGGCTGGCTCCCTGTTGTATTTAAGATCCAGTTTAAAATTCTCACACTCACGCACAGAGCACCGCACAGCAGAATTACTTCACCCATACTCATCAGCTTCGCCCTCTCAGGTCAAATTAAAATTTCAAATTCAGAGATCCGTGATCGAGCTTTTGAGACCGTAGCACCGAAACTTTGTAACGCCCAGCTAAAGACGGTTTCTAATAATGCAGCCTCTTTGTTATATATTGTAAATTGACTGATCTTGTAAAGAACTTTGTGACTTTGTCTGTGAAAGAGCCTATAAAAATAACATTTTTCTTACTTACTTAACCAAACGCTGGCTACTAAATAAGGCTTTGCAATGAGCTTCACAGCCGCCATAGTTTCAGCTACACTTGGAAAGTAAAGGTAAGGTGAGTGACATTCATGTACTACTACTTCTACTTCACCACTAGATGGCATGAAGTCAAACGCACTCAACCTTAAGGTACAGTATTTGAGTAAATGTAATGTAATCTAAATCTCCTTTTAATGATGTTAGCCTAAATTTGTTGCGATCTAAATGCTTCACTTAGCTCTAAACAGTAGCCACTTATCTAACAAATTAAATTCAATCTAATAGTTGTGTTATAGTGATGCTCGAGGTTTCGAGGTCGAGGTTTACGAAGCAAACATGTTACGGGACAGTTCTGAGTTTGAATCCCTAGAAAGAAAAACCAAAACCCAACGTCAGAATCGTACGGCTCATATTAGGAACCAGCCAGCTGTGAATAAATCCAAAGGAAATTGAATATGTGTGCTTAATTTTCACTTTAGTTTAGAAATCTTGCCAAAAAAAAGGGGAAGAGATGATGATTAAGCATTGTAAACGTGTCTCGTCACGTAGCAGCGTCGCCGTTTCCTCAAAACTAAACGGCGCTTCTTAGTTCAGTTCAGCCGGCTAAACAATTCATCATTGTATGTAATGAAAATCTTATTATCCGAAGGCAATACAATTAAGAGCGTGATTTATATGACTACAAATTAACATATCAATAAGCCTTAAAGGAAATGTCTCATTAATTAGTCATCCCTTAATTGGCCCTGAATGCCATTAGCACATTGTGCATGTTTGTGTTAACCGCGCGTTCATTAATAACATTACTGTGCGACCTGGATCTGCATGGCTAAGCCAAGATTAGTTTAACTGTGGATGCCACTTCAGCTGTTGCAGAGCGCTGTGTGTGTGTGTGTGTGTGTGTGGGTTGGGTGTGCGAGTGATATGACACCCATGCCCATGCTGATGCACAGGCTGGTTCTGCTTTTGATCAATGGTGCCTGGCATTGGGGAGGGGGTGCTCGAGGTGAGCTGGGGGGGGGGGGGGGCGGGTCTGAACCTCCCACTGGTGCTGATGAAGACGAATGAGCTAACAAGACATGACGGAATTGCTTTTGCAAAGAGAGAGGCTGAACGCTGTATCGTGATATTGTGTCGAGGGCGGCTAAAGGAGCAGGTTGATTTATTGTTCCTGCAGCAGATCGCCACTGTTTTACCTCCCCTCCCTCCCTACTTATTCACAGAGACCCTTCGGTCTTTAATTACAGCCCCCAGCCTCCTCCATTCTCTCATCCATGTCCTTATTAGAAGAGTCATGCCGCACATCATACATCCGTGCTGGCAGAGGACAACAATGTATGTGAAGCAGAGCCCGAGGTGAGGAGGACTGGTGCCCGAAATGTCACGGCCATGTTGGTTTTGCATTCCATTACCGCCGTATGGTCATGAAAACAGGGAAGAAATACATAAATTGGGGAGAGTAATGAAGCCAGTGAACTGAAGGTCAAAGGAAGAACTGGAAAAGAACAAAAAAACAAGGAATGGATGAAATCGCGGAGAGGAGGAAAATGGGCCGATTAAGATATGTACATAATGGGCAAAGAGGTATAGGGGATGACAAATGGAGAAATAGAGCAATCCTTAGAGAGAGGAGGAGGGGTAAAGACATGTTAAATGGTGTGGGAGGCCTGAAAGTAAGGTGGAGCTCGGTGGTCCAACCTGATGAATTCATAAAAGGCCTACGGAAGAAAGAGGAAGAAAGGGAAACTACGAGAGTGGAAAAGTGCCTAAGCGATACAGGTGAGAAAAAGCCGGACCAGCAGCACTTATTGCCTTGTGGGCCAATTACATTGTTTGTTCTACAATGAATATGGATAATCTAAGTACGTAACACAAGACTCCCCTGCACCAATAAGTGGACAAATAGCTGTGCAGGTCTACATCGGTGATTCTCTGCAGTGAAAAAGGCGAGAGAGGTGAGGCAGGGAGGGGGCCGGCCGGACCCCACGCAATTTATCACCGCATTGCCATTCTCTCTCTGAAATATCAGCCTATTAAAACATTCATTGAGATGACTAAACTGCGATAAAAATCTAACAAAATTTGCACTGACACTTTCAGTGCTTGATTTATTAGGCCTAAGCTTTGCATGTGCTTCTCCAACCCTTCCCGACAAACACAGGGACGCAGAAAGATCAGATGCTGCTGCCATCTGTTGGCTGACTGAGCTCAGTCAGAAGCACAAAGTTTTTTATTACTGGTTACCTTTTAACACGTTACTTTTAATCACATGCAACCATATTAGTAGTATTAGTTAGATGCTTATATAGTTCACAATGGGTCAGTCGTTTGGTCTTTAAAGCCCAAACTGACATATTCGATCTTACTGCTTGTTGAAGATTCTCAGTCACGACCATTTGTTGCGACTGCAACTTGTGACTCTCTCGACTGACTCGACTACAAAGTTGCATTATTTGAAATGAAACATAAACACAATGATAGGAAAATGAAAGGACGCAGGTACAGCAGGTATACAGCGTTTAATGGCAGGCAGAGGTTCGATACACGAAAGTCCAAATCAGGCAGACGATCCAAAAGGGTCAAAAACCTGCAACCATCAATGCACTAGGAGGAAACGCTGGACAGTAGGACACAACACATGCTAACAACCTGGCACAGGGGGAACAGAATACAGGAGATTGGGTGGACAGGGGACTGATAGATAACAACTGAACTGAAGGTTACAAAAGGATAAAAGAAGACATTAGAGAAAGGTTTTGATGTTAAATACGCAGCTTCATATCTCTAAATGTCCGTTTCTTTGTTGCAAATATTAATTACAAGTGTGTAATCATTGAGAGCTGCAGTTACCAACCAAACGACATGTCAGTATCTAACAATCCCTTTTTATTTCACACAGCATTATCAAATTACCGCAGCATATTTAACACGATGAAACGACGAGACGGTGAAGGTTAAGATGGTAACGATATATCCAGTCCACCTTTCACTTTATTAGCTGAAGCGTTTGGTGTTGAACTGGTGTTGTATTGATCCGTATGGTTTATTACAGGCTGTGTGAGTGTTGATACTGTCCAGGAAGACAGGAAGGGGGGGATTACCTGGAAATAGTGTTATCGATCGGGGGTCTGCCTCAGGAGAGGGCCGCACGTCGCTCAACCCACCGGGGGCCACACAGCGCTGGAAAGATGTTCCACAAAGATCCGGCAAACTAGCACCTCCTGGGACGTGTTTTTATGACAAGCTGCCTTTTGTCCACAGTGATGTGTCCGCTTCAGAGGTCATTGTGTTCGGTGGGGAGAAAGTGTGGCGTTAAATGAGAAGCTGTGGAGTCATAACCTTCACAGACGGCACGAGCTGATGAATCACACCCATAGCAAATCATTTCATGTAAAACCCTTTTAACTATCGTGATGTATGTGCGTGTTAGACCTCTTTTCTAACAGTAACAGTACACAACCACTGGCACAACTGCACAATTAACCCGAATAGCGATCATATTGACTGCAGGAAGTGTGCATACTCTTCTAATGCAGGAGTGAGAGCTCTGTGTTCAGGTCTTCACTATGCCCTTGTCCTGTAAGATTTTGTTTTATAATAGTCGATATCTATTTTCATCCATCTTCCATACAGGCTTATCCTGCTATCAGGGCTGGAGCTGATCCCAGTTGACACTGGGCAAGAGGTGGAGTACACCCTGGACAAGTCGGCAGTTCATCACCGGGCCGACACAGAGACAGACAACCATTAACGCTCACATTCACGGACTTAAACTGCATTTCTTTGAACTGCTGGAAGTAAAAACTTCGCACGCAGAAAGACTGGCTGTGAGAGCTTGTGTGTGTGTAGGTGTGGTATGTGTATGTATGTTTCACTATCCTAATGGCTGCTCTGGCATGAAAGTCACTCGAGTGTCACGGTCACATTGCTGCATAGCTCTCTGTCTGCTGAGCGGCTGTAACGTCTGACCTAACATTACCTCCCACCACAGTCATATTGTCATGTACAGTTGGATGTGTCCAGTGAGACATACCTGTAATAAAGGGCAACTAACAGTAACTATTAATATGACAGTGGTCTCCATGAAAACAATACCTCGACATACTCACTGTATATTTAGCCTGCAATCTATCTATATTTCTATATTCGCACACGGTCATAAACACTATTATGGAGCTAATAACGGTAGTTTTCAAGGACAGAGAGGTGTAACTGGGATTTTTAGAGTTGGTAGTTTATGCGGTTGCATTATATTTAAGATCATTCAATACTTTATTGATCCCAGGGGTCAAATTCACTTGTTACAGCAGCACAGAGGCGGAGTGTGAAGTTAGAAAGCAGGTAAAGATAATGAAATAAATAAAAAATAAGAGATTACATTACAATATCTCAGGGTTCACCCAGTACTGCCCTCGTGATGTGTTGAACCATGATGTATTTATAGTGAACATGGGGAAGAATACTATAATAATGTAAACTAATGATAAAGATATATAATAAATAATATGTCAAAACTTCCTGCCATGCCAAAATCTTCTGAAGATATATTGTTGTCGGCACGCACCTCATTATACTGAGATTATTACAGACTCTGGTGGGTTGTATCTGATTACGCGCCATGCTTTAGCGCTGAAGGTCATTACTCTACAATGAAGTAGTGATATCAAAGCTATTAATACAGATGAAGAATGGTTTCCCAGGAAGACCGGTACTGTGAGGATGTGGTACCCGGCCGTCCTCTCAGTCCTGTGGCTACTCTCCGTCACACTGCTGGCCTGTCTGCTGTTGTGGCTCAGAAAGAACGGTCAAGGTATGCACGAGGTGTGAATATTTGTGTCTTTGTGCACTTATTTTGGTGCTATACATATACGCGGCCTGTAGTCCACAAGCTGCCTTTGCATGAGCGCTGCATGTAAAAAGGTTTTGACTTTTCTTCTGGTAAACTGCGCTATATATATTTTACCTGCTGATAAAAACACAAGCAGGCCATGTGTTCACACGTTCAGCTGTTAGGCATGACTGTGCACTTTAACAGTAATGGCGGAAAAAAAAGGGGCCGGGGTCCCTGTGTGTTTTATAGATAGCAGCACTATGTCTGCATTCAGACGTCTTGTAACTATTTAAAGACAGCTCCGGTGAGCTGCCTGCAGCAGACAAGCCTACAGGCTCACTGTTGTTTTTCATTAATCAGGCATTATCAACAGCTGACATCCGCTCGTGTGCTTTTATTTCAATTTTATTTGGTTATATTGAGCTTAGGATTGTTATTATTATGATTCACGGGGGTTTTGTTGTATTTCTCACAGAATATATACATTGAAAGTAATTATTTTAACATCGTTGGTACTTCAGAATTACAACATCTCGGTGTTGTGTAACATCTAATTAGTCATCTGAATCAGACATGATGTGTCTGCTTGTGGAAGAGCAGTCAATTAAAAAGGGAAACTGACTGACTGTGTCATGAGCGTGCTGAGGGTTGACTGCTTACAAACTACTTACAATCTGGATTAAATGAAGAAACCTGTGTAAAATATAACGTGTATATATAACGTATGCATCAAATGTTTTTTGTTTTTTTTCCCCCGGTACGCATTCATCCGTAAGCGGCCTATCTGCTGCAGCTGCACAAAAAAACATGATAAGACCAGTGGGAGTAAACTGTGCATGTGCAGATAGACGATGTTACACGACAATAACAAATGCTTTTAAATAACAACATACAGAGGACAGAAAATGCAGAGGAATGCTTGAGCGTGTTGCCTTTTGTAGAAAAGGTCTATCATGTGAGTGAGTACTCTGCTTTCTGGAGTTATGGAGAGTTTTTGAATAACATACAATACATAGTAAAGTTGAGGATGGATCATATTTTAGGTAATACATCATGATTCTCCCTCCCTAGGTGGTGATGACCTCTCAGCCTCCGAATGTGACAGCGAGACTTCCTCAAGGGATGCTGGTAAGCTAGACGGCAATGATATCACTTTTCAGTGTTTGAATGTGTAGTGACCGCAGCAGGACAGTGATTGATGAAAGACCTCAAACTCTGTTTCAGAGATCATCTCACTATAACATCACAGATTACAGACAAAGTCACCAAATTTAAAGCTTATCGGCTAAACTGGGATGAATTAGGAACAGCAGCACTGATGCCCTGCAGTGGTCCACTCAGTCTTCGTGCACCTTTTCCAGATGTGCAAGTTAATATGAGCTTATAGTCTTCACTTTACATTTGAGTTTAATTTCCTCATACTTGCATTTAAGAGATTTTACTTTGATATCAAAGAAGTGTGACAAAAGCTTAATTATATCCAGGTAAAACAATAAAATGTGATGTGAAATTTACTAAGGGGGTGGGAGATAAGGGGGTGTGTAATACTTTTAATAGGCACAGTGAATGTGTCTGAGTGTGTGCGTGCATCTAAATGCGTGCCTCAGTGTCTGCCAAGAGGATAGTTAAGCTGTGCACATTTGCCAGTGCTATTAGTTTCCATAACAGGCAGGCTGAGTTAGAGGTGAGAGGCTCCTTGTACTCCACGCAGTGCAGCAGAGGCAGTGGCAGGGATTTTTACACTCGAGGCCTCTTTCCCTCAGCCAGCTCCAGCTCCAGGACCATGGCACAACAGGCTCTGGTCGATCCCACCAAGATGGGAGAGGGTCGGGCCATTGCCGTGCTGACCTCGGGAGGCGATGCCCAGGGTAAGTAAGACGGTTTTCGAGGGTGATATGTGAGTATGAAGTGCCAATGCAGGGCATGAGTGCTGCTTGTTTGCCTCAGCAGGTGGTTGAGAGACACTGTTTAGTAACTCCACAGCAGGGTTTAATAACAAATAAAGGCATGTTTGAGACACAACGTGAAACCTTCTAGTAAATTATGATTTCCTCTTGAAGAGTTGGTTATCTAGGACAAGTACTGTAAGTACAGTAGCTCTATAGATCTCCATAGAGTAGGTATATCATTTACTTTTGGACAAAGTTTAGTCCCTTTTTATTCTTTTATCTCAGCTCCCTTTTGTATCAAATTTGACAACTCGTGTATGTTTTTTATCACTAAATCTTATCTTTCGAGCTAACCTAGGAAAAGGGCAGCATGAATTTCTTCATCTAAATCCACTAGGACCACAGAGTGAGACAGACTCTCCCTTGACCTTTAACTTGATGAGGAATATCTGCACTGTGACCTTTGGGAAGTGTGTCAGTGACCCCATGCAACCCTGCAGCAGTGTGGGACAGTGAGCAATCCATCTATCTGCTTTTATGCCCAACTGAACTTAGAGGCAAAGCGCATGAAGACAAAACTCCGCAGCTTGCTAACCTTCACCCTTCTTCTTTTTCACTCTCCAAGATACATTACAACTTCACCTTTTCGGATCCTTTAGTCCAAGTTTCATCTGTCTGCTCTCTCTCCCTAACACTGTATATGTTATGTGGGCTAATTTTAGGGGTATGACCTTTCTGTCATGTGTTTGTAAAGTGGTGAGGTGGAGTGAGAGAGCAACGCTACTCTTCCTTTCTCTGCTCTTCCCCTGTGCACTGTAAGTGGAGATGCTCTTGGCATATTTAAAGCTAATCTATCCACAACTTGTCCTTTAAGTTGAGTTGACTTGTTGAGTGTTGAGCGTGCAGGCAGGTTGCCTTTTCTGCAGTAACACTACTGACAGTTTAACTGCTACCTCCACTGAAATTACAGTCAAACAGTCAAATAGTATTATTTAAACTTATTGCACCCATCTGGTCCTTAGCTGCAGCAGCATGTTAATGTAAAGGACTTGCATATAGTTGTGTACTATCCATGCACCATATCATCAAGAAAAATATCCCTCTCAAGTCTTAATACATACTGTAGATATAAAACTACTTTATTATAAACTACAATAATACCTGAGATAATGTAAGACCCTGAATCCACCGAAGGTAAAGTTGCTCATTCAAAACATTTTATATATGAAATACATCTTTAAAATGTGACGAGTGACAAGAACAAAAGACTACATGTTCAGACTTTTTGCAGCAATATGAACACAAACTACAAAAAAATATGGTAACCATAGTAACAGCATATTTTCCACCACCATTTCCATTCACAAACACACACATACTGTGTCTACAGGTATGAACGCGGCTGTGAGGGCCACAGTTCGAGTGGGAATTTACACTGGAGCCAAGGTGTTCTTTGTCCACGAGGTAAATACTGCTTTTGAATTCTGTGTTTTGATTATTTGATTAATCATTTAATCTGCATGTCAGAATCAAATAAACAAACCTTTTAGGAAAATTGCTGTACCATAAGCCTCCAGATGCTATCTTCAATTTACATTACATTAGTAGTCATTCAGCTTTATCCAAAGCGACTTACAAAACGGGGGAACAATGTACGGTGTGACAAGGACATGTCGTGCTTTTCTTCATTCATTGACAGACTACATTTTTCAGCGCACACAAAACCAACCATACCTATGAACAATCAGTAAATGCTAACACAGAATATGCCTGTATGATTAAGCCTGAAGCTTCTTCTCGGCAATGACCTCTTTTCAAGGAGGTGACATTGTGTTGTGTTTATTTGTTGACAGGGTTACCAGGGCCTGGTGGATGGAGGAGACCATATCCGTCCTGCTACTTGGGAGAGTGTGTCGATGATGCTGCAGCTGGTGAGAATGAGCACGAGGATGTAAAAGCACGTTTATCTGCATGTTTATTATCTCCGCTCTGTTTTTAACTTATGATCTGCTGGTCACGGTAAGCGGGACGGATGATCTTTGTAACTCTGGCAACTCTAGCCTCTACAGTGCAGTTCTGTAGGTCAAATGGTCATTTAAATGCCAAGGTTCATTAAATAGCAAGACTAAATAGACGAGTGCTTAGGTTTCAGATATTCCTATCCCTTCTCCTCATCTGTCTGGTTGCGGTTCTTGTTTGGTACTGAAACTCTTCCTCCCTTGTCTGGCATCAGGGTGGGACTGTGATCGGTAGTGCCCGCTGTCAGGATTTCCGCACCAAGGAGGGACGCACCAAGGCTGCTTTCAACTTAGTCAAGCTTGGCATCACCAACCTGTGTGTGATTGGAGGTGATGGCAGTCTGACGGGTGCCAACCAGTTCAGGACAGAGTGGAGCGAGCTGCTGGCAGACTTGGTCAAAGCTGGTGAGAGGCATAACCCCAAAACAACAGCCCCACGTGAAATGTCTCTTTCACATATCTGCTCTTTTATACTGATCTTGTTGTGCGAGTCAATTGATATAGAAATAGAGTCTCAAATAATAGCCCACACAAACAAAGGAATAACCTACTACAGCAGCTCACATGGTAAATTTAGTATTTCCGCAACCCTAATTCATGTTCCAAGTTTCTCTTGCTGCACTGATTTAATTAGTGCTGTAGCGCTGAGGAAGTTTTGAGCTTGCATTGACTTGGGAACAGGAGAAATTAGAAATAAAACCATTTTTTACCTGTGCTCAGGTAAGATCACAGCAAACGAGGCCAAGGGTTCCTCCCATCTCAACATCGTTGGCATGGTGGGCTCTATTGACAATGACTTCTGTGGCACCGACATGACCATCGGGACAGACTCTGCTCTGCATCGCATCATAGAGATTGTGGACGCCATCACTACCACAGCTCAGAGGTATGCATGTGACCGTTCAGACATTTATCTGATGGACAGATCTGCTATATAAGACTCTTGATGTTAATGTGTCATCATTGCAGTCACCAGAGGACCTTCATCTTGGAGGTAATGGGCAGGCATTGTGGGTAAGTACATCATGAGTTTGTGTTTTATGAGCAGGAGACATGACATTTGCCTTTTGAACCAACACTTGACTCTTTACCGACAGTTACCTGGCTCTGGTGACGGCTCTGGCCTGTGGCGCTGACTGGGTGTTCATCCCAGAGATGCCCCCAGAAGATGGATGGGAGGAACATCTGTGCCGAAGACTGACAGATGTAAATATCTCGTCCTGCTTTGTCTTTGGTTTGTTTGGTCTGTTTGTTGATCTCTTCTCTGTCCCTCTCAGCAAAGAGGCCGTGGCTCCCGTTTGAATATTCTCATTGTTGCAGAGGGAGCGATTAACCGCGAGGGTAAACCTATCACATGTGACCACATCAAAGAGGTCAGTAATATATTAGCACATATGCTGGCTCTCCGTGTGAGGCAGACTGCTCATGAAATCATAATATTTGTGTCCAGCTGGTAACAAAGAAGCTAGGCTTTGACACCCGCACCACCATCTTGGGCCACGTCCAGAGAGGAGGAACTCCTTCTGCCTTTGACAGAATCCTGGTAAAACAGCAACTTCACCCACTATAATCTTATTTCTTGTTAACAATGTGGATAAACGCAAGTGTGCTTTTTGACTGTCGTGTTTCAGGCCAGCAGGATGGGTGTGGAAGCAGTGATGGCTCTACTGGAAGCCACACCAGACACTCCTGCGTGTGTCGTCAGCTTGTCTGGAAACATGGCTGTTAGGCTGCCTCTCATGGAGTGTGTGCAAGTGGTGAGTCAGTTCTCTTCCATGTGTGAAACAAGTCATCCTTCTTCTCTGGACAAAACGAATGTAGTGCTTACTCTTGTGCATAATATTCTGAATCAACTCGCAGTTTCCTTCTTGTCTCTTTACGTCAGACTAAAGATGTCACCACAGCCATGGGTGAAGGGAGGTTTGAAGATGCGGTGAAACTCAGGGGAAAGTGAGGCATGAACTTTTGCGTCATCCATTTAAAGGTGTTGTGTGGAGTTTCAAATGTCTGTACATCTGTGCTCATTTTTTGCCAACAGGAGCTTTGAGAACAACTGGAACACTTACAAAATGCTGGCTCACGTGCACCCCCCAGACACAAAGGTCGGGAACTGCAGTTGTCGCTATCTTTTGCATGAACTGTCTTTCAAGACTCAGTGGAAAACACATTTAATCTGACGAATGTCCCTGTGAATGTGTCCATGCCAGAGTAACATCAACATTGCTGTATTGAATGTGGGAGCGCCGTGTGCTGGAATGAATGCTGCAGTTCGTTCGGCTGTCAGGATCGGGCTCCTCCAGGGCCACCAGATGCTGGCAGTGCACGACGGCTTTGACGGTTTGGCTCATGGAATGGTAAATTCTAGCTACACACGTAACGAGAAGATGTTTAGTTTCAAGACGCTTAATCACTCAAGTATGGTCTACACTCTGCACAGATTGAGCCTATTGGTTGGTCTGGTGTGGCAGGATGGACTGGAAAGGGGGGCTCCATGCTGGGCACAAAGAGGTGAGCACATTTCAACAAACCGCACTGCTGGTGTGGTTGAACATTGGTTTATTCTTCTGTTATTCTGTTTCTCCCTTTTATAAAGATCTCTGCCACAGGAGTTCATGGAGGAGATCAGTCTGAGCATCACTAAGTTCAACATTCACGCTGTAATCATCATTGGAGGCTTTGAGGTGAAGAGCTGAGCACAGATTAAACCCAGCATGTTAATAACAGTGAAAGTCACTTGTTGATATTTGACTTATTTCATCATCCCTTTTATCTTCACAGGCATTTACAGGGAGGTCTGCAGATGGTGCAGGCTAGAGAGAAATATGAGGAACTTTGTATTCCCCTTGTTGTTATTCCTGCTACCGTCTCCAACAATATTCCTGGATCTGACTTCAGCATTGGCGCAGATACTGCGCTCAACACTATAACCATGGTAAACTTCTTATGAATCCCAAAACAAACACCAGCTAATGCAAAAACGTAAATCTTACTCACATGTCACTGTATTCTTCTTCGCCTCTCCTTTTTTCTCCCCCTTGTCCTTTTCAGACATGCGACCGGATTAAACAATCTGCTGCTGGCACCAAAAGAAGAGTGTTCCTTGTTGAGACTATGGGAGGATACTGCGGCTACCTGGCAACCATGGCTGGCCTGGCATCTGGAGCTGATGCTGCTTACATTTACGAGGAGCCCTTCAACATTCATGACCTAGAGGTGGATGGATGGATGGATGGATGGATGGATGGATGGATGGATGGATGGATGGATGGATGGATGGATGGACGGACTCAGTGGTCTGATGGTTGATTTGTTTGCAGGTGAATGTGGAACATCTGGTGGAGAAGATGAAGACCACAGTGAAGAGAGGACTGATTCTGAGGTTCGCGTGGAGCTCCATTTATATCTCTGGAATCAACTTTCGGCACTCTGCAGCTCACTGTAGCTTCATAACTCACCCAATATTCTACATTTGTTTCAGAAATGAGAAATGCAACACCAACTACACCACAGACTTTATCTTCAACCTTTACACAGAGGAGGGCAAGGGTGTGTTTGACTGCAGGAAGAATGTACTTGGACATATGCAGCAGGTGGGGCATTAGACAAGTCTGTTTGTTTGTTGCTCATTATATTTGCCACCCGATTCAATTTCATGAAAATAACAAAACATATCCCTTGTTATTAGGGTGGAACACCAAGTCCCTTTGACAGGAATTTTGGCACCAAGATGGGTATCAAGTCTGTGTTATGGTTGACTGACAAGCTGAAGGAATGCTACAGACATGGTGAGGACATGACCTCATTAAAAACACAAAATGTTGTATACAACTGTGTGATGACCTCCAGGGCTCCCTGTGCTAATGCATTCTACATTTTTAACCTCAAACCTCCAGGTCGTATCTTTGCCAACTCTCCAGACTCTGCCTGTGTGCTTGGTATGAGGAAGAGGTCTTTGGTCTTCCAACCTCTGGCAGAACTTAAAGAAGACACTGACTTTGAGTAAGTCTTGATTTCTCTCCTGTTAGTTAGTTTCTTGCCACTTATTCTCTTCTGCATTGTTAGAGTTAGTGGGCCAAACCACAGTTAGAATATAAGTAAGTGTGTGTGTTTAGGCAGTTGTTTGCTGTTCCTCCCTTGTTAAGAGCATCTTTCTGCCCCCTAGGGGTAAAAATTACTTAATCCAACTTTAATTGGAATATCTTACATAAATCATGTAGCTATCTAGGCTTTGTGAATTTTGTTCTTCTTGTTTTCACTTTCCGCTTTGTCCTGACAAATGTTGTCTTCCACAGACACCGTATTCCAAAGACACAGTGGTGGCTAAAGCTGAGGCCCATCCTGAAAATCCTCGCCAAATACAAGATCAATCTGGACACCACAGAAAAGGCTAAGCTAGAACATGTCATCAAGAAGAAAGGCTTAGTTCAGCAATAGCCACTTCACTGTACTGTATCAGGGCCTGAAATGACCTGAATGAGTTCTGTTCAAAGCACTTTATAAACTTTGTCTCCGGAAAGTGCAATATAAATAAAGATGATATTTATGCCACTGAAGTATACCCAGAAAGTCACACATTGAACACCCAAGATTAATAAACTCAGTGTTTACATTGCTGTGAGGTAAACCTGAATTGTCTATTTTAGAGCTGTCTCCATTCGCTACATTCATTTTCCTATTGCAGCTATTGCACACCACTTTAAAATGTTTTTTTGGTCTGTCTTGTTTACTCAACCTCCTTTCAATGGTACACACTTCTAAAGAGAAATCAGGGTTATCATCATGCAGGGTGTCCCACAATGCCCATATGAATGATTGTACTTACTGTAACACAGGAACATGCCTTTATGATCAGCTGATTCATTTAACTGGATTATGATATAAGACTTTTTCTAGATGTGTTGGCCTGATGCCTGCCTCTGGTTTGGATAGGTGAGGCTCATGCATGCAGTCTATCGGTGGGTGACAGAAACAATGAGCTAAAAGCAGCTACAATTAAGTCCATTAAATACTGTTTGTTTGTCCCCCACTTTGTACAGTTCTGTTCACCAGCTCGTAAAAGATCAGCTCTTGAGATCAGGAAGAGCTTCTTATGTGGCTGTTGGAAACACTAGTATTCCTTGAGCATTAAGCCCCTTCAATATGAGGAGAAGTGTCAGACACACACAGGTTATCTGGAGTGGGCCAAGAGGTGAAGAGTGGACTTGTGCCCTCTAGTGGATATGATCCAACCAACTCATGCTGATTTTAAAGTGGTTTGAGGTGCCACTGTGTAAGTGAAAACGGTGCATTTTCATTATAATTGATAATTATAATGATTACGTACGACACAGAGAGTAAACAAGAAGTTTTCAAAGCTGTTACAAATCTGAATCCTTTACTTACTGCCTTAATGCCATACCACCTGGATGGACAGACTCTTTATGTAAATGGGTTTATTTCATGTGGTACGCAAAGTAGTGCCACTTGTTTCAGGGAGATATTTTGTGTAACCATGACTACAAATTCTCATTAATTATTATTATTATTATTATTATTATTATATATTATTATTATTATTATTATTATTATTATTAGTGGTGGTGGTGTTCTTATTATTATCATTATTATTATTATAATTATTATTATTATGCACCGAATATGAATACTTTTGTAGATCAGATGAACCATGTGTACATAAATGTGTGTGTATACTTCAGGTTAAAATGCATGTAAAAAATAATTTTCCCTTGGAGGATTAATAAAAGTATCTCAAAAAGTATCTCTAATACTACATAATACTACTACTACTTTTCTTTTTTTCGTTTTGTCTGTCTGTTTTTTAGGTATGACAATAGAACTACAACAACCACAAGTCACTGTATTTCCGGGTAAAACCGGAAGTGCCGTCGGATTGGTTAGCAAACACCTTTCAAAACCAGTGCGCGGCGGTGAAGTTTCCATGATTGTTGTTGAGGGTTTGAATCTTTTTTTAAACTCACTCATCCGCCGCGTTATTCTGTTATTATGAAGCGCGGGACTGTTTCTGTCTGCTGTGAATGAAAAGCTCTCCCGTCCTGTGTGAAGTAAGTCACGGCTCGGGCCTCTCGGTGAAGTTAGCGGACGTTAACGTTGAACGTCGCTAACGTTCAGCCGAGCTCGTCGCTTTTAACGTCGCAGTTTAACGTGAACGCGAGTTAACCGACGTGTTTTGTTTCTCCGCAGCTGGCGACATGAAGTGTTTGAAGGTGGACGAATACATCAAGAGGACTGCTTCTGTGAAGGAGACGGAGCTTCTGCTCCAAGAGCTGAAGGTTAGCCGGAGTTAGATGACATTAGAGGGTCACCTGCCTCCGCGTGAGCCATGAGATGATTTGTTTTTGTCTCTGTCATATTTTCCAGAGTTACGTAAAAAGTCCACCGGGCCTCCAGGGTCGCACGCTGTGTGACAGGGTCATCCGAGCCTGTAACCATCACCTCGGAGCTGGATCTCCAGACTTTGACCATGTCGGTCTCTTGGTGCAGCTGGTGGAGGTTTCCCTACACGGCTATGACGTCTCTGCGGCAGTTGTTGCTCAGAGCACACCTCTCTACATGGAAAAGATCATTTTCCATATTGTGAAGAAGCTAAGCTCCCTAGAAGCTCAAAGTCTGTGCAGCCATGTAGCTGGGCTGCTTTACAGCAGGCTTACCCCACCCCAACAGGTATGCATCACATTTTTTTACAGAGCTGTGTTTGATATATATCTCTACCTCACCGCTGTTGTGTGGTCCACAGGCTGAGGACTACTGCGTCCTGGTGCGGAGCTGCTTCTCGGTGCTTTGGAACGGACTATCTGCCACCAAAGACCGGAAGATTGTAAATCCCCGCGACAAACTCCGCTGCCAGATGCAAGCTCTGAGCTTCCTCCTGTTGTTAGACGCAGAAAGTGCATCGACCCCGATCTCCAAAGCTCCCATATACGCAGAAGACGCCGTCACTGAATTTGAGAGTAGCTGTGGAGCGATGACCAAGGACGACGCTGATTTTCTTCTTCAGGAAATGCGCGCCCTCTTCAAGAGATGCTGGACTGCTAGCGAAGGATGTAAGGGGGACAGATCCGAGCAATCTGCTGAGACTTCAGGTTTATATGTGCTTTCTGAAATGGTGCTGATTGTACTGAAGGTGCTTTGTAAGGCTGGCCACTATGGTCCAGCCTCCACCCTCGTGCATGAAATTGAGAGTAGGATCAGAGACCGCGCTGACGGTCAGTGCACGGTTGCAGCGCTCGGCAAATGGGCGGTAAAAATCCATTCTGCGATGAAGGCTGGTGGGGAGAGTGGCCAGGCTTTGACAGAGTGTGCCAGGGCCTTGAGGTCTCTTCCAGCAGTCCTGGGGGACCAGGAAGCTCATGCAGTTTTGGAAGGTTGCGGGCTGGTCGTGTGGGCTGTCGAAAGTGGCCACAGCAAAGGATTGAGCGGATCTGTGCTCCTGGCTTGGTTTTCTTTTCTTGAGGAGCACCAAGAACGACTATTAAAGATGTTAAAGAAGGTGAGTGTAAATTAGCAGTGAGGAGTTATTAGACGTTAGAGGTTTCATTTGCAGATTACAGATTACTAGCCTGTGGCTTTGCTTTCTTCACAGGATTTGACAGGCCAGGCTGAAGGCAGCAGACTGCAACAGGCTCTCTGCTTCAGTATTTACCAAGGCTTCGTATTTGCTTACGAGAGCATGCTCGCATCGCAGGTCAGCTGCTTCTGTTACAAGCTACAACTTGTTGGTGTTGTGAACTCGTGTAGGCCTGTTCACCGATTTGTGATTTGTTGTCGTCAGCTGGAGGACAGTGACACGCTGGACAGGGTGCTGCTGTACTGCCAGGCCACAGCTGGACAGATGATGACTGAGCTGCGTAAACTGCAGAGTGAAAACTTTCTCATCAAAGCAGGTGATAAATGATTAATGTTGCCACTTGAGGGGTTCTCAAATGCTAACTTAAATTCCTATATACAGTTTATAGACATTGTTCTGACAGTTTTCTTCTCTTTTTTTGCAGTGATTGCTGTCAGTAACTTAGCTTGTGGGTTGTACAACCGCCGTCTCTACGACCAGGCCTTCACACTAGTTGAGATCCTCTGCAGGGATCTATGCAAGAGTTGCCCTGCCTCGCTCTCCGTCGATAGGGTAAGCTCTTTTGTTTGACCATGCGTCACATCTTAAGTGCACACTACAGTATGTTGCCGTACATAAGGTTGCCTCTTGATTTTGTGTATGTTTTTACAGTCGTGTGTGTTTTTGTTTTCCTGTCTTTTGACTATGCAGTTGAGCCGGCCCTTCATGCTGGCTGTGCAGACGTCCCGGCGGGCCGGACAACTGGAACGAGCGTTAGATTGGGTGATCCTGTGGCTGAAGGCTTTGGGGGACAAAATCACTACTCACATGGCCGAACCGGTCTCTCTCTGGGTGAAAACGAAGACCGACGCAGCCCGTAACTCTGAGGAGGACGTCCGTCTCAGGTACAGATAAATCTCAATAAACTGACTCTAATTTTGTTATCAAGAAAGTTAAGAACCTTACAACTGTTGGCTTGTCCCGTCCCATCCTGTCTTGGAACAGGACATTACAGGATGGTTTTGCTCCGGACGTCCCTGATGAGAGAGTAATGCTTTGCCTTTTGGAGGAAGAGCTGCGTGCCTATAAGGAGGTGGCAGGAGACACAGCCCAGGAGCGTTACAACACACTCTGTGATCTGTTGGACATCTGTCATGAGGAGAGCTCCCACACCCATTTACGTGCTGTGTACCTCTGTGAAATGGCCCAAGTTGTGTGTTATCAGGATTTCAGTGAACAAACTGACTGGTACGTCATCATCATTCCCAATAAGCAGTGTTCTTTAATAGATAGATGGATAAACTGTTTTGCTGCATCTTAATGTTCATTATGCTGATTTGCACCACACAGCACGGCAGTGGATTTTGTTCATGAAGCTTTGCGGCTACTCGAAGAAGAGCCAGAGACTCCAGAGAATGCTGACAGACTGAAGGATGACAAGGCCCATGCTTTGCTTTGGCTCTATGTCTGCACTCTTGAGAAGAATCTTCAGGAGGTGAGCTCAGTTGGGTCTGTCCTGTAATTAAAGTGGCAGGATGATGAATTAATGATGTTGTTGTTGTGTGTGTTTTTTGGCCAGGCCATCGAAAGAGACAAAAAGCAGCGAGAGCTGCGCGAGCAGACGCGTTGTGTGGCCAATCCCATAGGAACCAATGATTTTGATTATGAAGACAAGCAGAAGACACAAGACAGCATACAGGTGTACGAAGGCCTGCATTTCAACCTGGGTGCAGAGAACAGTAAGAACGCCTTTTGTTCATATCATCGGCCACCTACTGTAGACACCTAGGATAGTTAGATATTACACATATATAGTACCATCTGTTGCTCTGCTTCATTCCACAACTATATCCACATCATTTGCCGTCTCTGTGAGAGATTAATAGACAATATTTTTTCATTTTCAGAGCTGTGCAAGCCTTTGGAAAGAGCACTGGACGAGTGGTCCGCTCTTCTGCAGAGCGGAGCGCTGCCTTCGGTCAGAAACCCCAAACAGACCTGTAGCTCCATTGCCGTGACGGCAGCTCTCTTCAAACTTATGGGAAAGGTGATGACACAGAATGTGTTGAAGGAAGGCTTGCGTGTATTTGATGGAGTACAGATTGTTCATTACAATATCTGTATATTTATCTAATCTCCTCGTCCTCTTATGTAGCCTCTGAAGGCTTTGGAAGCTTACCAACTTGCGATTGGACTTTCGCGTCACCTTGCTGATGCCCACGGAAGTGCCAGCTCCCTCTGTCAATCAGCCAGCATTCTTCTGGATATGGGCACGCCTGAGCTGGCTTTGGTAATGCAGTTTTATAATAATTATTTATATAAAGCATACGATGCCTAACTGCATGTGCTCTGTCTCACTTTGTTTATTTTATTGTTTATTATGTGATTTCTTCAGGCCCAGCTAGAGCAAGCAGAAAAGTTTCTCACCTCAGACTGCACTGCTGACGGACCTTCTTCTCTCTCTATGATGGCCATTCTGTTGAAAGCTCAGTACTGCTACAGCACAGGACAGGTAGGACACATACCTGCAGCCAGTATGTGTAGAGCTTTTTTTTGTTGTTGTTGTTCGTTGTGATGGGTGATCCAATCAAATTTCCCCTTTCCTGTTCGACCACATGTCAGGTGGATCTCGGGGTGCCTTATCTGTGCGACGTGCTCAAAGAAGTGAATGAGCAGAGGCAGTCAAAGAGCTGGTACCTGCTGCGTGCTCGGACCCTCCACATCTGCAGCTCTTATCTGAGTTTGGACACGGCTGCGCTGCCACAAGTCCAGCGTGCCAGTATCACACAGCACGGTTAGTTAAAGTGTTTGCTACAGTTTGAAATGAACAGGTTCTTTAATTTTGCATTGTGAGGATAGGTAAGCTCAGGATTGTTTGTGTGTTTCAGGTATAAAAAGTCCAGACACTGCCCTGTATGAAAGTCTGAAGCTTCTCTGCAGCCTGCTGGTCACTTTAGTGGGGAAGGGCCTATACGGATCGAACGGCGGCAGCTCAGATGTGCGCTTCATCGACCAGGGTACCTTTTTAATGCACACAAAGCCTGATGATACATGAAAAAGCTGCTAATGCCTTATTGACGGTTTGTTCTATTGTTGTCTACCATGCTGATCTCTCTACTCTGCCTCTATGTCTCGGTCTTTGAGCAGGAGACAACCTGGTGCTGAAGTGGCAGCTACTCTCAGAGCTGTTAAACTGCTCGGTGAAGATGGTAGCTGTGAGGACTAACTGTGGGGCCATCAATGATGCCAGGCTGCAATGCCTAGAAGCACTTAAACTAGCCATCAAGCTGCAAGCACTCAGCCAGTATGTACATAGTCGTGGGTTAAAATGGAATGTAGACTAGTGGACCGATCTCATCACATTGTAAAACTTGGCTGCAGTTCACCCTTTTTTCTTTTTTCTTATTTTTTTAAAGATGCGCTGAGCTGCTGGTGATCAAAGCTGAGTTGGAGCTGATGCAGGGGGAGAGAGAGGAAAGCAGAATCGATTTAGACAAAGTCAGAAACCTTCTGGAGCTTTGCACAGGTCTGTTAAATACACACAGCTCAAGTAGAGCTGGATATCGAGTCAATAATATTTAACTGCAAGTAAAATTGTGTCAGTTTGATGTTGTCCAGGTGAATAATTCTACATAAAATGTTATTTCTTCATCATTTTCCTCAGATTTCTCTGATCAGGTGCAGAAGACGGAGGTGAAAATCAAACCTCGGAAGGGTCGCCCAGTGCAGAAATCTCAGTCTCCCCTTCCGACCATAGAGGATGATTTTAAGGGCATCCTGAGCACCAGGTGGATTGCCAAAGAACCTGTAGTGAGGGATCTTGCCAGTTCCCCGCCTCTCAAAGCTCAGCCTCGCCGCTGGTTGTCCTCTCTGGCCCATGACGCTGACTGCCAGTGCCCCTGCTGCTCTGAGCCCTGCCTGGGCCGTGCCACTGCTCGCTGGGCAACTACGCAGGCTGATCTGGTTCTCCAGCTGGATCCCAATGAAGCCAGAGTCAGTTTTAAACTTCAATGGGCAACATTAGCGCGCTGTAAGAGTGTTTCTGCCAAACTTGGGGCAAAATTGGCTAAACTCTTCCCTCCCTGTGGCCCCGCGAAAGGCTTCACTAAACCCAACCTGATGCAGGACTTGGTGGGCCGCGTGTACCTTCGCATGGCCCTGTTTGGTCTAGAACCAAGACATGAAAAGGTCTGTGGTATATGGAAAGTACTGGAGGCTGGCTTGGCATTTGTTGACTCCACACCTTCTCCCGTGCTAAGACCTATGAAAGCAGGCCTACTCGTGACCAAAGCCATAGTGTCATTGGTTACCTTGGCTGCCAAAAAGGGATGCACCCCGCAGGAGCTCTTCTCACATGTTTGGACTTGGAATGCACGAAAAGTGGACGAAGAGCTGAAATCAGAACAGAAAGTAGCGCTTCCCTCATCTTTGCTCAAGAAACCTAAAAACGCAGACGTGTCTGACAACACAAAAGAGGCGAAGAAGGTCAAGGTTGTCAAGCCCAAGATTCAAGTGACGAGCTCCGCAACCAAAGCAAAGGGGTTGGTTCCTATGACACCAGTGACGGTTAAGTCAAAGACCTCTATCAGGGAGCTTGGCTCTTTTGACTTTAACACAGTGGTACCTACTTTGGCCTGTACTCCTGTTCACAAAGTAAAAGCCCCCGCCTCAGTGCAGAAAGCACCGAGGACTGCTTCTAAGCTGCAGTTTCATGTGTATGAAGAGGTGTCGCCGACCCAAGCCAAAGCCCGACCTGTGCCTGCTGCCCCCAGACGCACCAAGAAATCGCGTTTCAAAGTAAGCATCTAATCAGAGCAGAGGTTTTTGTTTCTTATTGTCTTTTTTATGAATCATCTTCCTTTTTTAACGTCTACGCAGGTGGAGTTTAGCGACGAGAGCGACACGGAAGCCAGTACCCAGACGGAGCCCAAAGAAAGCACAGATGTCCCCAAAAAGCGAACCACCACAAGAAGAGCCGCCCAAAATAGTAAAACAGCCCCAGATCCACCTGCAGAGAAGATCCCACCGAAGAGGCAGACCAGGGCTAAGAAGAGCACTGCAGTGGCTCGCGTAACCTCCTCTGACGATGACGAGACTCTGGTGGTTAAAGCTGCCTCGACGAGAAGAGGAAGAAGCAGACGGGAGCTGTCCAATGCGGAGGCAGATTCAGTTGAGGAGCCGGACAAGATGAGGACCATTGAGGAGGAGACCACAGAAGTCCTGGACATAAGCATTGAGCAGCTTAGGACGTCGGACACTGAGATTGAAGACAATTCTGCTTCAAGCAAAGATATTGGTGCGTACACACGACACCACATTACATACCGAAGCATTTAATTTAGATATGATGCCTCGGAACTCCTCAGCTTCTTCTTGTTTTAGTTTTAGCAAGACAAATAAAGCTGTCACATTATCTAAGCTCTAATCTCTTCTTTGACTTTTTCCAGACGTAGATTTTGAAGTGTTGCGGAGGGATATGTGCTGTGATCTGGAGAGAGACGACTTGTTCGAACTGAGGAGCAGAGGTCATCTGAGAGAAGGTCCACAAACCCACCTGTCTCATCCAGACACCAGGCCAGGTGAGCATTTACACTGGTGCACTCACGTCTTTATGATGTAACGCGGCCCTTCCTGCGATGACAGTGTTCTTACATCTCTGAGATGCTCTGCAGTGTAATCTCTCTGTTTTTCACCCCTCAGACAATCTTTCTCTGGAGGATGTTCAGTCATTGCTCCGCTCAGCCTGGCTGACCCTTCAGCACTTCCCGTCTCCGACCATCTACACGACCCTCTGTGGTCTTCTGGCTTTGACTACAGGACAGCAGGACCCAATAACCACAGCGATGCTGCATGCCCAGTCCTTGGGCATTACAAGTCGGCATCGCACAAGCAGACATTTAGCCAGTTGTCTCAAGTAAGCATACGTGTTGGTGTGTGTGTGTGGCGTTGCCATGCTTCTACATCTGCTAGCTCAGGGCTAAACTTTCTTTTTTTTTATGTTGAGGTACAAGTTGTGTTCAAACATCGTTGCTTTGATGTGTCATCATAACAGGAAGCTCAAAAAGGCATCCAATGAGCTAGCAGACAAGATGGACGCTCTGAGTCTAGATGAGCTCAGTCCAAGCGAGCCCAAGACCTGTACCGAGCAGATGTTGTCTCAGCTGGAGAACATCTTCGCCTTTCCTGACAGCTGACTCCTCCACCTTCCCCGAGCGCCACTGTCAAGAGTTTATCCAGCACATTCAACACCTTCACGAAGGTAAATAATCGATACGTTCTCGTTCCGACAAAATGTAGCTTGCACATTTCATGAGAAGTCATGGCAAAGTGATGCTCATGTGACCCTACAGGGGTGACGGTGTGCGTCATGTCTGTGCTTGGACTAAAACCTGGTGAGATGGGTGACAGCATCGTACTGTCCCGTCTGGAGAAGGGATCTGCCCCGGTAACTGTTCACATCCCAACCTCTAAGCAGCAGGTGAGGATGGTAAACTTTAGCCACAATCTGAATCCAGACCGCTGAGAAGTGTACGTGCTTGTAGTTTTATAATATGGACACACAAGTCACCTGAATCTTGTCATGCTCACATTCCTATCCTTTGTCTCTATGTGTTGTAGCACCCAATTAGTTGGCTGGTGCAGGAGATAGATAGCATTCAGGTGGAACAGAAGGCTGTGAGCTGTGTGTCTGAGAAAGCCAAGTGGTGGGAGGGCCGCAGGGCGCTCGACTCTCGAGTTGAGGTAAGTGGTGAAGGATGAGCGTACCGCTGGGGAGTCAAAATTACTGCTGGTTTCACTAAATGTTTTATACTTACACCCGGACACGCAGACAAAGAAAACAAGACACTTTGTTTTTTCTGCATTTTCATTCTGAAATGTCATTGAAAGTTATTAACCCGCCTCTCTATCTCTCTCTCTCTCTCTCAGCGAATGTTGAAGGAGATGGAGGGATTGCTGGGGTGCTGGAAGAGCTTTCTTCTACCTCTTTCATCGGATCCCGAGCTCTCCAAACAGGCCCGGCACCTTTGCAAGTCCTTATCTGCAAAGGGAGTGACAGTCAGTGAGGAGATGTTGAAGGTTTGTTTTATTTTTTGCTCAGTGGACCTTTTTTATTGCATCCACATCTGTCTTGATCTCAAATGGCGTCTGGGAAAAAGGAAGAGACAAAACAACAACCTCTAACACTCCTGACTTGTGTTTCAGGATGTGCTGTCTGCCTCTCCTGTGCTCTCCCAAGAAGACCTTAAAAGATTCGCTCTGGGAGTTTCTCCACAGTGGGATGTGGAGTGTGACCAGCTTCTCCATGCAGCGGTGTCTCACCTCGCTGACAGAAACGAGCCCAACGGTCACGTGGTTCTCATCCTGGACAAGGTTGGCTTCATCATCTGTTAAACACTGAATAGTTTGATTTGTTCACAATGCCTCCAAAACACTTTTATCTGTCCTCCAATCAACTTCTGTCCTGCTTTGTTTGCAGTACCTCCAAAAGCTGCCATGGGAGAGTATCTCCATCCTAAAATCTCACTCTGTCAGCCGAATGCCTTCTCTGCACTCACTAATTGGACTGAGCATTCAGAGAGAGGTGAGGTTAAGCTCCATACTATGCCGATATGCCACGTGACGCATATGTAAATGACTTCCTAGCAGCTGAGTTATGGTGGTTATTGTTATGTGAATCTTTCCTCGTAGACTGACTCCAAGTCCATCCTGAAGCAAGGTGTGGACACAAAACAGGTGTTTTACGTGCTGGACCCTGACGCCAATTTAGGAAACTCTCAGGACCGATTCAAGGAATGGTTCAGCAGGTGAGACACTCATGACCGGATTTGTCAGTATGTCTTTCTGTCACCAGTCTGTTTCCCTCCCATTTACGATGTTACTGTTCTTATTAAAGTAAACTGGATTGGGACGGTGTGTGCGGAGCCGCTCCCGACTCGGGTCAGCTGGAAGAGGCTGTTGCGACTAAGGATCTATACATGTGAGTTTGTGACGAGGAAACACTAGTTATAGTTCACAGCAATGTTAGATCATTCAAAAGAAATTAATCTTTGTCCCCCTTCTCCGGGCTTCTTTAGTTACGTGGGTCACGGTGCAGGCGCGCGCTTCCTCGACAGCCAGGCAGTCCTAAAACGGCAGATGAGAGCCGCCTCTCTGCTTTTTGGCTGCAGCAGTGCCGCTCTGGCAGTGCGCGGGGATCAGGAAGGACAAGGCATCATCCTCAACTACCTCATAGCAGGATGGTGAGATATCTGTCTTTACTTGCAGTTATGGTTCATACTGTGTACAAAAGTCAGAATCAGATTTGGTTAGCAGATCCACAAAGCTGAATTCAATGTGTTTGTTTTCAGTGAAGCTATGCTTTGAGACTGCTTTCTGGGCTTTCCTCACAACAGTAAAATGAGTTTTAATGGATTTTTATGCAGTTATAGTTTCATTGTTTTGTTTTTCCTCCACAGCCCCTTTGTTTTGGGAAACCTGTGGGATGTGACCGATCGGGATATCGATCGATTCACTAAGGCCTTGTTGGAGTCCTGGTTATCTGCCGGGTCTGGAGCTCCCCTCCTGGATTATATGGGCCCATCACGTCAGGCCACACACCTGAAACACCTCATAGGAGCTGCACCAGTGGTCTATGGTTTACCAATCTACCTACTGTAGGTGGGCTGATGAGCCAGAGCTCTTCTGAAAACAGGATGTAAACAATCTATGCAGTATTTTAAGTGTCAGCACACAAGTTGCAGGACATGACTTTAACTTGTTTATATATATATATATATATTTATAGTATTCTACTATAAAGTTTTGGCAAGATTAAAGTTCTGCATTCGCTTTTATTTAAACCAATGCTTCCATTTTTAAACCGATGTCACTATAGTGACTAATTTTAAACATCTTGTTAATTTTATTACTTTTTTGAATGAATTTGCTTTTAATGTGTTGATTGAACAAATTTTTGAATAAATGTGTTCTCACATACAATGAGTCCCTGCATTGTGGAAATGAGTTGGGAGGGAAAAACCTGAAAATTTACATGAACAAGAAAACATTCAAATGTGTAAAGAAACGATAGTCGTAGGGGTAGGAACAATTTCCATTGTTAATAATGTAAGATCAGTTCACATTTAAAGTTTCTGTTGAATGTACATATTGGCTGTTTGCTGTATCTTGACAAGTATGGCAACTGTGAAATATTAAGTACCCATTTTTGATCAATGCTGCTCTTTAATCAAGCTCTAACAGAGGCCGTAAACTGACCGCATTGTGTCTTTCTGTTAGAGATAACGTTCAGATCAGTCCTCGTCATTAAAGACTAGCCCAGCTCCAACTTCACAGGCGAGCACACTTCAGTGATCCTGCTGAGATGATTTTCTTGTGATAAATGATCTCGTTATCTCAAGGAATTGACCTTTTTGTTTTCTCGAGATAATTAACTTGTGATCTCCAGCTAAGGGCATTAAAAAAATAATTAGCTGATCTTTTCCCCCCATAACACATACTGCCAGGATTAAAGCACACAATACATTTTCTATCTGTTATCTATTCCTTTCTATTATCTATCGGTGCAGTAGCTGATTGCAAAACTGTTACCTCACTCTCGTTCCCACAGGTGAAGTAGAAATGCATGGAAAAGACAAAAGACAGTCCATTTGTAGTTTGTCCATTCAGGGCTACTGTAGAAGAATACCCTCAGCATCTGTAGTATATAACAAAAACAAACAATGACTGCATGATTTGATGCAAACCTCCTGACTCCACCAACCAGGACCAAGCACAGAGCTTTCTCTGTAGCTGCCCTCCTCCCTGTGGAGCTCATCCATCACTGTACTGACCACCCAACATTCAAATCTCTGACAAAAACACTCTAATGTGTTTATAGTGTATTGTTTTATGTTTCTTTGCTGCTTTGATGTTATTTTTTTATGTACAGTGTCTGAGTATCCAGAAACTTATAAATAAACTGTATTATTATTATTATTATTGTTGTTGTTATTATTATTTTTCAGGTATTATGCCCTAATGAAAACAGGTATACGTATTATACTCATGTCTGCTATATGATGGACCTTTAACATTGTCACCCTTTATTTTATATGACATTTAAAGTGATAAAATACCAATAATAATTTTGTTTGTTTGTTTGTTTTTTAAATGAACCAAGTGATAAAGTTAGAGACCGGTGCACCACGTGTCTTGTCCGCAGGGGGGCGGTGTTTCGGACCAGTGTCCGCCCGGCTCCATCACCCTGGAAACACATCCGGCGCCGCTCGGGGTCATTTTGCATCGCGCTTCCAACATGGCGGTGAATCTCACAGACCTCTCCCTGCCTCAGTTAGAGGGACTAAAAACCCAGTTAGACCAGGTAACATTAAACAAAGTCTACCATGTTTGAGCTGTGACTGCGTTGTTTGGCGTGGACTTCGTGAGGGCGGGCATGTGAACGAAAATACGAGGGTGGAGTTAGCTGGTTAGCTCATGTGGAGCTAACGGGGCAGCGGACAGGTGTGGCTGGTGTCGCTTTGTGTCTTCACTCTCTGACCTCTCTGTGGTTTTCTACATTTTTTTAATGCCTTGCAGGAGATTGAGTTCTTGACGTCTTCAATAGGTCAGCTCAAAGTGGTGCAGACCAAATATGTTGAAGCAAAAGACAGCCTGAACATCCTGAACAAAAACAATAAAGGTGAGTAAACTTTTGATTTGATATTATAAGACCAGTAAGGCTACATCTTCTGTATGTAAAATTGTGAGTGTTGTCAAAGATAGATAGATAGATAGATAGATAGATAGATAGATAGATAGATAGATATGCGAACAGACATTAAAAATAACCTATAACACAGTAACCGCACATACAATTGACCTGAGATAGATCTAAATTTAAATATGCACAGAGAGATTAAACATTTGTAGCAAAATTAAACATTTGCAGAGGAATTAAACATTTGCAGAGGATTTAAATATGTGCAGAGGAATTAAACATTGGCACAGAAGATGAATATATAACTGTGTTAAGAGGTTAACCCGTGCTAAACGTCTATACAAAAACTATATAAATAATAGAAGGTGACCATAGAAATAAAAAATGTTTATACAAATATGAGAAAGAAGGATAAAGGACTGTGCAAGGTTAAATTAGGCTGTCACAGCATGTAGCAGAGGTAGTCAGAAATGACAACACATATCCACCTACCTCATATATATCCTTTAATTGTGTGTATAGTTATTTTCTTTATGTTTTTATGTTCATGTCTGCGCCTGTCATGTTCCTTGTTAAACTGTATGTCTATACCTGTATCTACAATTGAGAGCTCAGTGAACCAAATAGCCAATAAATTGATTCTGATACTGAAATGTTTCATCACTAGTCTTTTCATCTTAGTCACACTAATATAAAAATTGTCCTCCTCAGTGGGAGTGCTGTAAAAAAAAAAAGTCAGTCTGTGAATCTGCAGCTCATTGTTTGCTTGTTTTGTCTTCTCTCTTACAGGAAAAGAATTGCTCGTGCCACTGACCAGCTCTGTATCCTTCCTTTATTATGAAACAACCAGCTGAACATCAGTCAAGTGCAACAACACGGGACATAGCAGCCGGCTAATACTTCTTACTAGTCTAACAACAAGAAGTCTTTTATTTCACAACGCTCTTGTCAACGACCAAAAGTCAGTCCCAGATTTATTCTTTTATTGTCCTGCGGCTTTTTCCTCAATCGCTTAATCTTTTTCTCTGTCAACATCTCGGTGGGCCTCTTTTTTTAGTCTGTCATTATGTCTATAGAAACTGCTGAGCCTGGCTGCATTGCTCGCTTGCTCAGCTCCGTTTCTGACATTTACCTGTGGGACAAGAACAAACACTCCCTCTCTGCTCTCCTGCCTAACAAACTGAGCTAGCTATAGTTCACCAGAGGTTATCTTACTATTCCAGGCACTACACGTGATTTGTCACGTCACGGGAAAAACCGAGAACATAAAAATCTCCATAAAACATGATCCAGTTTCACCAAAAATCTGTGAAATAGTTGGAGGTGTGTAACTTTGTGCTGTTAAAGTGTTACGTCCTTCTCACGGGTGGTCATACTTATTCACATGGTGCAAGAGCAAACAGGGCACAGAGTAGGAATGACCTGGTTACACATCAACATGATTTCAAATCTGTTATTTTATTAACTTCCATGATGTTGCTTTAAATTCAGTTGTGTGTCTCTTGGTGTGTTGTCCTTGACGTTTCTTCTTTTCAGATGTACGTCCCTGGATCATTAAACGACGTGGAAAATGTTTTAGTGGATGTGGGGACTGGCTACTATGTCGAAAAGGCAAATATATTAGGATTTGAAAGCCCATACAAAATCATTTATTCAAATAATGAAGAACGTTATTTATTCATATTTTGTATTTGTCTGTTCCTGTAGAAAGTGGAAGACTCGAAGGCATTCTTCAAACGCAAAATAGACTTCCTCACAAAGCAGATAGAGAAAATTCAACCAGCCCTTCAGGAAAAACATGCCATGAAACAAGGTGAGCGCACCATCATGTATCTCCTCTGTATTTTTACACCCCTCAACCTTTAGCTCCCGTATCACTTCATACTCTGTGTTCTGTCTTGCAGCTGTGATTGAAGTAATGAACGTGAAGATCCAGCAACTACAACAGAGCCAGCAAGGATCACAGATGGTTGGGACCACCAAGGCTTAATGAAAAACACCTGTTTACACTCGTCATGATTCTGAGGGGGGGATTTTAAGTTTGTGTGCTAAAAACATCGGTTACTGTTGTAGGTCAAGAAACTGCCCTCCACTAATGTAATATGTGAAATACTGAAGCAAAACGTCTGTGCACAAACCCAAAATTACAAGTAGGCTGTGTGTCATGGTGTACATGTGTACTTGGTCAAATTTAAATTAATTGAACTGGGTGTCTTAATTAGTTTGCATAATTAAATAAATAGGTCACTGTGCATCAAGAAGCGTGTGTCTTTCATTGTTGTGTATTTATCAGATTCTCTAAATCTGGGGCAACTGGACCTGGTTGTAGATCTGTGGAGATGTTTCGTCGCTCATCCGAGAGGCTTCTTCAGTTCTGACCGACTGATGGGGAGATCTAATTATTTGTCCTAGGCAGGATCGTTGACCAGTCCATTGTTCTGCTTGGTGGTTTGTTGTTGTGATGGCTGTTGTCAGAGTCATTAAGGTCACATGAGGTCTGGCGTGAATGACAGTTGTTCGGGTCACGGTGTGGACGATGGTTGTTAAGACTCACATATGCTGTCCAGCTGGCCCAGATTTAACCCTCTTGAAACAAATTCTCCAACACGATATGACCACAGTGATACTGAATAAGGCGCGGTTACATTTATCCTTTCCAGTGACCCAGCATGCACTGCAGCAGCACGCTGAATGGAGCGAGAACTTTATTAGTATCACTGGTAGCACCTGTGTTTACCCTACTGTGTCATGTCAAAATGGCTGCTGTGAAAAGGGTCTATTGAAGGTCACTGGACTTCATCAAGTCTGCACTTAGAAGACTAGAAGAGGTAGAATGAGTTACAAGTGAAATCACGGGCAGAAATGATGACTACTGCAGACTGTGGAGGCGCTTACTTAGTATTTATAAATCTACTTCAGCGCAGTTATAATCTAAACCAGGCGTCCACCAGTTTTTGTCATAATAATTGACAGTTTTCACCAAAATAATCAGTGAAGATTAAAAAATGATGAGTAACCTGCATGTGTTAATATGCAATAAAAAGCTACTTTTGACAAAACTATTACTATTTATAAATGATTCCATTATGTCTGAATGTTTTATCAATTATAAACACATACAGGCTAATAACCCAGCATATAATAAGGTGAAATAAAAGATGAATAAAGTAAATATAAACGTTATTAGAAGCCAGGCTTAAAATTTGTTTGTTTGTATCTCGTCCAAGAGGGTGCTTGGGCTGAAAAATATTTAATAAATTATTTTTTTATTACATAATAAGCTGGTTTTAAATTAATAAAATTGTATTACGCATGTGTTATAAAATAACTACTAATATTTCACAATATCGATGATGTGACAGCTTTGTAATTTCACATGAACATGCTTCTCATGCCGATTTGTGTACTTTAAACTCTTTAAATAGTAAGTTAAAACAAATAGTTCTCGGCGGTGGCCTCCATTGCTGATGCAAGGCGGAACGTATCGGTTCCAAAGTTATCCGGGGTCACGTCCTATCCACTTAGCCTGGGAATCACGCCAGACAACGCGAAGCCAGAAATACTAACTCGGTTTGTTTGCGATGTCAGGTGAAACACAAGTCAGTCAAAGCGTACATTAACTAGCTCTTTGTGTCAACCAGTTAATGCGAGCGCGAAGTCGGTCTCTAAGTGGATCGACACCAGCCTGCGTTGTCCCCTCGGTGAGGTCACAGTCAGCCGGTCGCTACGCTGCGGTGTTAGCATTGTTGTTGCCGGGGAGGTAGCTGGAGGTGGAGGCGGAGTGCCAGGCAGCCTTGTTGGGACGGACAGAAGCAGACAGAGGACGCAGCTGTCACACGCTGGATGGAGCCGTGCATCGAAGCTGAACTACGGGGGATGAGGAATTGAGCGAATTAATACACATGTTTATTTTTTTTCATCGATTTGACTTAAAAACAAGCGAAATACTACTTATACGTTAGGCGGCCGTTGAAAGTTGTGGGTCGCGCGGACGTACCGTTTGGACCGGAGCACGTTCGGCAGTTTGAACGTTACCAGGGAGACGGCAGTTAAGAAAGCGGAGAAAGAGACGACGGGTCCGCCGCTTTAAATAAGTGTCGAGAGAGCCTTTTACAGGAGAATAAAAGCAGCAGGGTATTTAAATCTCCTGGATCTTGAGGAGGACACCGTACGAGAAGGCGAGGACCGGAGCAGCATGGTGAGTTTTTGGGGCCTGGAAACGGGGGCTAACATGCGACAACCTGTTTGCGTCCTTCCTCCCTGTTTGACTCGTGCTGACACGGCTTTACTCTCTTGTGCTAACTTTAAAGTTTTTAGCGTGGTTTCATGCTTCGAGACATTTGCTACACACACGGACAGTTAATCACGAGTTACCGGTAACCTGTCAGACAAATGAGCTCAGATTAGGAGTGTAAAGAAAGGCCGGTTCGGGCTGGTCTGCTAGTAAACTTAAGCTAGTTAGCTGTTATTTATACAGCCGCTAGTCAAAATATAGACGGTGAAACAGCAGGCAGACATATCCTGCCAACACGTGTTTAAGAATAGATATATTTAACGTAACACTGGCATTTGCTTCCTTAAAAGTTGCACTATTCTTGAATTATTTAATCCCCTTATGTTACATGTGTAGCGGGTACTACACGTGATTTGTTAAATGTTAGCTGTTACACAACTGCAGCTAAATAGCTACAACTGTAGCTAATATCAGATTTCCGTGATAAAGGTCACTGCTGTGCACGGCAGAGACGTCGATATTTAAAGATGATCGGCGGTGTGAGTTTGTAATCAATGAACTACCCGCTCCATGTGTTCAGATTTGGATGTATTTAATCCGAGAAATGAATGCCGTCGCCTGTTTGACTCACACGGGCACGTCGGCACCATGTGCTTTCTCGCCGACCCCACAAAGTCACGATACTTTTGCTTCACTACAAAACCCAGAGCCGCTCGCTTGGAAGCATATTTCGCAACAATGAGACACGTTGGACTGAAAGGGTCGTGTTATTTACATTCATACGGCGGTTAGCAGCAATGACTGGGTCGTTTTTGCGGCGGATGACAGGTCAGATTGTCTTGTTCGAGTCACGCTGGAGCTCAGAGGCAGATTTGCGCCATGTATGGTCACATGTGACCGTGTGAGAGGCGGGGCCAGGCGGATAGAGGAAGCCAATGAGCGCTCAGACGGTTTGTTTGTGAGTGAAGAGCCGAGGCCTTGTAAAGAGACGGAAAGCTGGATTACAGGAGCTCGGATGAACTGCCTTCATTCATTGGATTGGCTATGAGAGTAACAGAGTCAGTCTGAGTGTTGTGCGGGCTTTTATGCGAGTTATTTTGAGGTATGATGTTAGAGTATAAACTTTTAAGGCATGCGTGAATAACTTTCATGCCATACTCATTACTTTGTGTTGGGCGCTGACCTTTTCCGGACTTCACTTCTTGCTTTATTTCCCCCCATTTGAGATGCACATTATTTGCTAAACTTTTGTTTATTTGTGAGTGACTGGTGTTAAATTATTTGTTTAAAGGCTGGACTTATAATATTCCACTTTATCTGTAGTCTTGGAAAGCGTTCACATGAGCAGTTATTCTCCAGAGGCTTGTGTATTTAATTCTAAGGGTGTGCTTTTGCAAAGATACTTTCTTTGCCTCTAGTATAGAAACTGTACCACTCTCTACAGATGATCTGAAGTCCAAAATCCAGCCTAATCTCCAAATCCTTTTTTTTTTTTTTTAAACCAATTTCTTCCAGTGTGTAAATCATTTGCAGGGCAGGCAAATCCATGTGTTACATCTCATAATGTAAAACTGTTTCAGAGCTTGCAGATGATCGAAATACTGCTTTCCTGCAACATGCTGCCATGTTTGTTCTTTTTCTTTTTTTGGTAACTCACAGCATATTCTTCAAATCACCAGGTTACCACAAAGGGAGCAGGTCTGAACCCCAACGCCAAAGTGTGGCAGGAGATCCCTGCCCACCAGGATAACATCCCCGAGGGCACGGAGGATTCTCCTTGGCTGCTGACCTACCCTCCTCCCGCTGAGATGACAGACGGTATGAGCTTATTCGCTTCTTTGCATGTTTTCGAACAACGCGTATAGACATGTACAGTATTTACTGAGCATTACCAAGATGATTACAGATAGACGTGGTATTTAAGGAAACTGTCTCGGTGTCAGGGTTGCGCAGCAAAGGCTAAAGAGCGTTAGAGGTTGTTTGAGTTTGACAGTTATTTCACAACCATTTCATTCATGCTTTTGCCTCCTGTGTCTTAGGTGACTTAGACGATTCCTCTTCAGGGGGAAAAGGATGCGACGCTGAATACCCCGACAGCACTGCTGACTATGCCCCTGTGCCCACAGATGGCACTGTGAACGGCATCGACCACCTTGACATAAGCTATTTAGTCTTTGACCCCCAGTGCGAGTTAGCCATAGACGGAGAGGTGTCTAAGGAGCAGCCAATGTCTGAGGAGAGCCTGAGAGAGTCGTTGAAGAAACAGCTGGAGTTCTGCTTTTCTAGGTGAGTTGGGCTGTGTAGCAATGTACAAAGTCGTTTTTTTATGCCACAAATTGCAACTGTTTGCAGTGTTAATTCCTGTTCCTGGGAGTTTCATTGAGGAATCAAAACTTGTAACGAAACATTGTTGATGTTTTTGTTTTTGTACACTGATATTTACCCGTGTATACTTTTGTTACACTTGCTCGAGCGTATGTATGTGCGCCTACAGCTACAGGAACAGCATTAATAATGAATAATTGAACTGACGTGGGGTGTGTTTCGTAACTGCACTGAACCAGCTATTTCAGTGGAATATATTATATTAGTCATAAGAATCACTGGCAGCCATCGATTAAATTAGATTCTTTGAGTGGGTAATTTGATTTGAGGGTGCTTTTCTATTTTTCTTGATTTAATTGGGCCACACATGATTTAGTTCAAGTACAGTCTAAACTAAGGCGCCTGTCTTTTGCTGTGAGTATTTTCCTTCAAGGTGAAACTTGAAAGAACACAGACACAAATGTATGCATTAAATCTCTGCACAGAATGATGAATTCATACAGCAGTCAGTAACTACTTTCTGGTTCGTGTATGATGAATAGGAGACTTGATTGAATCAGTCCAACGCTGTTCTTGGTGTTTGCAGAGAGAATCTGTCTAAGGACCTGTACCTGATATCCCAGATGGACAGTGATCAGTTTGTTCCCATCTGGACCATCGCCTGCATGGAGGACATCAAAGCTCTTACCACAGACATGGACCTCATCCTGGACGTACTGCGAGGTACCGGCGCTGTTCTGCATACGCAGCATAAGAAATGAATGCACTACATGATTATTTCAAACTGCGAAAGCCGCACACATGACATGTGAGGCTTCTGTTTAGACGTGCAGATCCACCAGAGTCATCAGTAACAATTAAATGTATTAAGTGTGTCAGTGTTTAGATCTCCACAACATGATGTTGCCACCACAGTGGCTTTCTGTTGATGGGCGGTGTTTAAAGTGAGGGAGCATTTGATGCTTACCCAGGGAGTAAACCCTGAAGTGTGGGTGTAGCTCACCGTGGTCGTCCTGAACAGGGTTTGGTTGTGTTGATAAGAATACTGAGAAAGCTTGCCAGAATTTCAACTGTCACTCAGTGTTAATTTAAGTTAAAATGGTGGAGCTGTATCCCAGAGAGTCTCCAGCAACACACCATGTGTATGTGTATTGGCGACCATCAAGTTACTTCCAGACGATAAAAACACTTGCGTCTTTGTTGCAGCCTCTCCCATGGTGCAAGTCGATGAAACTGGCGAGAAGGTTCGTCCAAACCACAGTCGCTGCATCATCATTTTGAGAGAAGTGCCAGAAACGACACCAGTTGAGGTAAAGAAAGTTTCACGCTGCGCACTGAGCACAGTCCTCCACAACATCCACCCATCTTACACTTAGGAACGAGGTGCTGCCACATGCTCGTGCTTCTTTACAGTGTTCAGATAAAGCTGCTGAAAAGTCGATTGTCAACATTAGAGGCAGAGATGTTTAATGTGTGCCCTGCGTCTCTCTCACAGGAAGTGGAGGCTCTTTTTAAGAGTGACAACTGTCCAAAAGTGTTAAGTGCTGAGTTTGCACACAACAGCAACTGGTACATAACATTTCAGTCAGATATGGATGCACTACAGGTACGTCTCCACATTAATAACCAATAATAACTTGTTTAAGACAAACCTGCTCTATCTGTCATCTTAAAGTTAGAATACAGTCTCTACAATATAATTTTTATGTTATTGGTATGTCAAATATTATTTCATTTGCTGTAGATCAGTTGTTCTTTTAAACCAAAGTGACTGTCATGACTTCTTGGTGCATGTTCAAGATTTGAATTTCATAATTCTTGATTACAACGACCTGGTCACTTTGAGAGAAGATATTATGAAAATTAAGAAAATGACAGTAACTCATCTGAGTATGTGCGAATGAAAGTATGTCATTCTAAACATTTTTTGCTGAATAATTAATATTTGTTTTTAATTTCTTGTCCTCAGGCTCTCAGATACCTGAGAGAGGAAGTGAAAATGTTCCAGGGAAAGCCAATCATGGTAAGTTCAGTCAAATAATGGACTGTCTTTATTACACTGCTAAGTTAACTTAGTTATCTTAGACTGCTGCTTGTTAGTTTAGACTTTAGCTCTGTGGAACATAGACTAGCTGTCAGCCGTTACGTCACTATTCCCGAGGCTAGGCTGTTTAGCCTCGAGCCTGACCTTGGGATTTGTGTGTACAGAGACCTGATAAGCAAGAAGCTGTTTGTCAGAACTGTTGCACAGCCGTATCTCCAGACAGTTTGATTGCCCTTCTTATCACAATGTGACATTTACCGTTTTTGCAGTTCATGTATCTAATACATTGTTTTCAGCTGGACTTTGATTTGACCTTGTGTGCCCTTTCTCCCCCCCCCCCCCCCCCCCCCCCCCACCCCCCCCCCCCCCCCCCCCCCCCCCCCCCCCGATAAAACAAATGAGCCCGTGTGATTTGACAGTTCTGTCTGAACCCCAGTGATGATCAGTATCGCGCTTGGAAGGACCCATAGGCACTGTCGCTGGCTGGGAGGAGCTTTTCATCTGTAGCTGTCTGTCAGTCTGTTGTAACTGTTGTTTCTACACTCTCCCTCTCCTCTCCTCTCCCTCACCCTCCCTCTTCTCTCCCTCGTCCACCTTTTACACTCGCTCTCCCTCCCCCTTCTGTCCCCTAGTCAGTGCAGTGTTTTATGGCCTAATGACTCGGAACTATGAGATCTGAGGGGACTAAAGGACGGACAGAGATATAACGCCATGAATCATAGGTTCACTGGCGGTGTCACATCTTCGTTCCTAGTAAACGTACTCTTGTTTCTCTCTCTGTCCCTCCAGGCCCGCATAAAGGCCATCAACACGTTCTTTGGTAAGAACGGCTTCCGCAGTGTGGACTCGAGTGTGTACAGTCAGCATGCCCAACCACAGGCCCAGTACGGCTCCGCAGTCTACATGCAGCAGGTGTACAGCCCTCAGCAGCAGTACCCCGTGTACCCCGTGGTCTCCCCCTCCTGGAACCCTTCAGTCGTGCCATACTTTGAAACGCCACTGGTGAGAACCTGAATGTCTCTCTTTGTCCAGAGGAATCCATGTTTAATTCTATCTGAATTAATGTTTAATTCTATTGAATTGTCTGATGCAGTTGATATTCTCTGCTTCAGTTCATACACAGATGCATTGTTTTCATTTTTCTGGACCTCTCTTAATTTGATTTCCCTCTGCCGTTGTGACGTCCAGGCACCGTTCCCCAACAATGCATACATGAATGGTTACAGCAGTCAGGGGAACTACAAAGGGAACATGAACGCCCATCAACACATGGGCAGGAATCGGTAAGTGCAGCTCATGACGACACACACTCTCATTCATAGTCTTAAACTCTCTCGTGAAATGTAGAATTTTTAAATCACATTTAAAGGATATTAATTAGCCTCTTCCCCTCTCACAGTCTGTACCTAAATTGCAGAAAGATTCATCACATTGTGTATAAAAGGATGTGATTCATATCATTTTAAATGAATCACACATGCTCTCGCTATTATAGCAAGTCTGGTAAAGTCTTTGAAGTTAAAAGACTCTGAAGGGTTGGTGTGCAACTTTTTGACATGGACTAAATTAGTACAGTCACATGGAACTCTGAGCTGCCCATCCTGATAAACAGTAAATGAGGGAAGGGAGATGGTTTTAAGTAATTAGACAGTATCCTGAAGTATCAAAATGTGCTTTTTCATGGCATTGACATTCAATAATAAGAAAGGTGTGTGTACTTTGTGTATACGCAGAAACAACCTCAGAGGTCACCCCCGGCCTGGAGATGCACCCCCTCCCCTGATGGATGGCCTGTCTGGTCCCTTGAGTCCACAGTCCCTCCAGACATCGGGGACAGTGACAGCCTCTCTGTCCTCCTTCAGCCTTAAGGACACTGGATATGTGAACGGGTCTGGGCGGGGCAGGTAATGAATATCTTCTGTTTATTAACACAGTGAAGATGAAGATTTAAGAGTTTGTGATAATTTTCTAATGGGAACGATCTGTCTTCATTGTAGGAGAAGTAGCCACAGAGGCATGAGGAGGAAAAGAGAAGATGAACATACGACGGTCAGCATACTGCCTCCTTTTACCGTGTTTAACCAATGATATCCTGAGTCTGTTGTCTGTTAGAGTAGTAGTGTTTCTTATCTTACATTTGACTTGGAATTTTCATGAAAATTTCAGAGGCCTGTCCCTCTGATGGAGGCCAAGATACCACCTCCACCGAAGTTTGACCTGGCAGCCACCAACTTTCCTCCTTTGCCGGGATCTGTGGTCAGCGTACAGGGAGAAACGATGTCAGAGATGCGCCTCTCTGATGTCGTCCGAGGCCTAAAAGTGACCAACAAGGTAGATATCTTATCTTCTTTGATACCTTGTACTCTGAAGACCGTTGTAAGCCGTTTTCACTTACAGTTGTATAAATGCACATCATTATGTTGAATCATTTCAGTCTGTGAGCCAAGACGTCAACGAGACCCAACACGAAGATACTGTAAGCAAACCTGATCCTGTGACCCAGGTTGCTAAACCTGCTCCAGTGACACCACAAACCACGGAGCTGCCAGCTTCAAGGTAAAGTTCACTTCAAACTAATAAAACGTCCGTAATGTCAACCTAACATCATGTACATGGAAGATGACGTATCTTTTATTTTTGTCGATTTTAGCGTTGCTTCTCCAATAAAGGAAGAGGATAAGACCGAGCCTCTGATTCCAAACGGAAATAACTCCTCGTCCACGCAGGCTGCCTCCCCAACAGCCTCTGAACCTGCTCCCTCCACCTGCAGCCAGTCTTCTACAGAAGCACCTTCATCGTTACCCCCAACTCCAACATCAGACCTGGTAAGGCCTGCCTTCTCATCTGGGGCCCCACATTAGCTCATAGCGATAACAGCTTGATTTCTCTGCTGTTGATCATAATAGTTTATTTTTGTTTAATATTGAATTTTCACCCATTATTTTCTAACCAGGGGTCAAGAAAGCTCAGCTATGCAGAGGTGTGCCAGAGACTGGCAAAGGAGCCGCCACCAGCACAGACGCCCTCTCCCTCGCCCTCTGCCTCATCGCCCAGCCAGCCCCTGCAAGAGCTGAAGGTTAACCGGGTCGAGGAGCCCAGGCCCAACCCAAACCCCAAGCGCACCACGAACAAGCCAGAGAAATCCGGAGACAGCCGCCCCCCTCGCCAACCACTGCGCTCTTTCAGAGGGGCCAATGGCCAAGCTAAATCTGGAGGCGCAGGGCTGAAGATTCGGGAGCATCAGCGAGGCCTCAATGCAGGGAAACAGTTTTCCCCACAGCGGGGAGCCAGACGCAGCGGCAAAGAACAGAACATTCCCCCAAGGTCACCAAAATAAAGCAAAAAGGAACATAAGAAACTTGAAGTCAAATGATATATATGTGTAAATATATAATATATGTAAATAGACAGATGAATATATTTCATTTGACAGACGTCACAAATCTCTTGATGACGTTGCAGCCTTGAAATTATTATTTAGACTGTAAAAAATAATATGAAAATGTACATAGGCTGCTGACAGTTGCCGATTTCTGGTATGCTAAAACATACTTAAAGTAATCTCTCCATGATGTTATCAAAAGATGCCTCCATAAACAGGCTATAAAATGACAGTAAGGCACATTTGATTTCTCTCACTGGTGTTATCGTTTGCATGTGATTCATATTGAGCTTTTTTTTTTTTTTTTTCTAACAAATTCGATCAGTAATGTATGATTATTTATGAAATGGATGTTGAATCCATGCAGGAATAATAGAAACAGTGATTGAGGATATTTTCAAGGTGGTGGCGTCTTGATCTACACACGATGCTGGCGAATACTAAGTTACATGTATTTGTAACATTGTGTCATGTGATGGTTCTAATCATTCAGTGTTGTGGCAGTAGTTTGTCTTCGTGTCATTTGAAATGATCCCTTTACTGGAGAAGATCTGTGTATTTTAGTCTTTGCTCACGTTTAACTGGGACTAGTTTTAAAAGGAATAAGTCAAATTCACCAACTAATCACCGTGACAGGACGTGGACGCTTTGTATTTTCAGTTTCAGGAAAGCTTTTAGAGTAGGATCGTAGATCTCGGACAAATCGGCTGTACATTATTGGTGGTTAGCATCTGCATGTCCTGAGGGACCTCAGGAGCTGAAATTCTCTCTTCTCGACGAAAGTATCTATGTAGTTGTTTCATGTCATGGCCAGTGTCTCAGCTTGGTTTATATGTTTTGATTTTCTAGTCTAAGACCACTTTTAGCTTGATTTTATGAACGTCAATATGTGGTAGCTTTCCTTAATATTGTGTGTATATATGCAGGTTAATTTTTGGTTCTGGGTTATTCATGTTTTCCTGTTGTAGACGAGTTTAATTTTCAATTCGTAATGTTTTTCTATTCTGTGTTTCTGTACTGTTTGTAAAGCGGTTTGCAGGCTGATCCGAGAGAAGACACTTGATTATTGTCAACGCGGTTGGATACTGATCTATACAGCCGCTCAGCGATGAGCAGAACATGCCTGCACCTGCAGCGGTGCGACTTGAAGTGCACCAACAGCATTTAATCATTACAGATGTAAGAAATGGATAGGTGTTGACTTGTAGCGCTCAACTTACATGTGCTTAAATGTGCTCCGTTTTTAGCGTTGTCATTTCGAGTGTGTGGTGTTGAAATGGAACAACAGACGGACGAAGATAACAATTGCAGATGTTCAGCATATGAAAGATTACGCCTTAATTGATGTTGTGAGCCCTCCACTTGAAGGGAAGTGACCGCATTGTACAGTATTTTCTGTATGTCAGTAGTTGAGTCGTCTCCTGTGTATACACGTACGTCTGTGACGGTGTAAACTTTGTGCAAAAGAGAGAGAGATGGCTTCACACGGGGGAGCTGTTCTCTCAAACAAAACCTCCAGTGCCTTCACAGTGTTTCACTTTGGTATAAAGAGTGCAAGACTTCCGTGCACATCAATTTGAACACGCTGATCAAGGCTGGTTAGTTAGTCGTCAAAATCCAACATCAGTTTATGACACCTGGAGATCCCGCTCGATGTACACCTGTTTAATATAGGGCTGATTGGAGTGGAGCTTAATCTGTGTGCGTATGCTTGTTTGTCCTTTTATGTGTGTATCATATAGTTTATTATGTTTGCAATGCAGTTTCAGTCTTATACCTGCTTACAATCAAAACATGGGATTGAAATTTTCAGCCAAGTACACACTGGTTTATTAACTGAATATTTTCTTGCCGAGTCTGATGTATGAAAAATAAAGATTTATTTTTAAACAGTCATGTCTTATAACGTGTGTACACGGCAGCAGATCATATTCATGCTTTTACATACAGTGGTTCACTTCAGATGTTGATTTTTTTCCTTTCTTTTGTCCGAACTTCTTTTAACGAGGGCCAGATTTGACAATGTGAAGATGCCCGGGGGCCAATACTAACATTTTAAAAGTGAAAACAAAAAGAACAATAAATGCTCTGTTTGGTAACAATTTTATTTTTATTGTCACAATTTCACCCAAAGTTTTTAATGGCAATGTAACCAAATCTAAACCTGAAGAAATCTGAAAAACAGTTCTTCCTTTGTTTCACATCTGCAGTCAGATAACAGAACAACAACATGGAAACTTGCATGAAGTTGATACAAACATTAAACATTTTTAAAAGTCTGTTAACATTTAACTTTAAAACATATCACTCTTACTCCTGAAGAACCGCTCTGAAGATCATTCAGAAAGTAGTATTTTGTGTCACATCTACAGATACATAACATCATGACCTTAGAGGTTAACGTCTAGCAGGGTTCCGCCAATTTTTCTTATAATAATTGACATAATAATTACGCAACTTTTAAAAAAAAAATCAATAAACACATACAGGGGAATAACCCAGTATAAAAATAGGATAATTAGGTGAAATAAAAGTTGAATAAAGTAAATATAAAAGTTATTTTAGGCCAGGCTTAAAATGTGACACGTGCAGGTCTCTGTTCTGCTTGTCTCTCGTCCAAGGGGTCCTTGGGCTGACTCCATTCAGCATTCAAATGCTTCATTACGCCAACTAAAAAAGCCAAATGTGCCCTGCCATAAAGTATCTGACAATACTGAAGTATAAAAACAAAGCTGTGGGCTGAATCAGATCTGAGTGCCCCCCCCCCCTCGGGGTCGGATTTTGTACACCCCTGATTTAGACCTTCATGTTTTTATTTAGCAGCACTGAGCAGACAGTGACAGGCAATGTCAGTGTCAATATCCTACCACTCAGCACTAAGAGAGGATTTGTTATCGGATTGTGCATGTTCTCTGCCAACCATCTGCAAATGGCTTTAAACATTATGTAACAGCTGTAGGCACATTTAACAGTCTGTTCCCTGACGACGATGATGACAACCAACACAAGAGAGCAGGACAGCGTTTGTGCAGATGTGAAGTTTAAAGGTGATCCACGTTCAAATCTGAAGATATTTAAAGAGTCAGTGAAGTCACGTTTACGTTTCATCGACGTCAATCCTCTTACGTAATACCCAAGTCTCGCAAACTCTCGCGATGTTTCGCTAATGGAAGTGTCAGAGTGTCAACAACGGCCAGGCAGCAGCAGCAGCAGCAGCACTGTCCGGAGCAGGGAGGGGGGAGCACAGAGGCTGTTTAAACGTCGGGTGAGTTCAGCCACATTTCGGATCATCCAACGTAAAACAAACAAATAAAATCTAAACATCACGCCCGGGTATATGAACCCGATGTCGGTGAAGCATGTGATGTTTTCACGAGCTCACTCCCTGCGAGCTTCTTTTTTAGCATTAGCGCGCTAACGTTAGCTTCTAACTTGGCGGACCTTAATGTGAACTCAGTAGCAGTTAGCGTTAGCTTAGCTCCGGCGGCTACGTTATTTTTCTCGGGTTTGGTGAGGCGTGTCCGGCGGTCTGATATGTGTAACCGGTTACTGCGATGTTAGCCGACACGTTCGTTGTAATGGCACGGCTGTCAGGCTTCGCAGGTTAAACGTTTCGGCGTGGTTAGCGGTGAGGTTGTGCTAGCCCGAGGCCCGTTTCTCATGAAGTCAAGAGCTAGCCAAAGAACTGGCACTTCAGGTTAACCCATCCACAGTCAGTAACCCAAAGCCACCTAGCTCAAACGACCTCGACAGCGATAGCGAGCTAACGCCAATGACTTGACGACACCGCACGGCAGCTCTGCTGCCTCATCGTTCCCCCTCGGTTATCCTCGGCGGAGCCCCGGAGCTCCAAATGCTCCTTAAAACAGAACAGGCCGACAGTCTGTGGCCTGTTTACCTCCTTAAACAGTTGTCAGTGCGTTCTTGGTGACAGGTGAGCACATGCAATTCACGGCGCTGAGCCGAGCCACCTCCTCTCCTCTCCTCTCCTCTCAACAGGTGCATGGCGTTCATATAACCTGATAAACAGACAGTGGCACTTCAATATGTTGTCAGTGTTGTGCAGCCAGTATAGCTCCACAAATAAATAAATAAGTTAGATTATTGAAGCTTAAAGTAGCACGACCATGATCAGAATCACTTTATTTGACTCACTGTGCGTACAGGTGCAGGCAGGCGCAGACATAAGCATAAACATGCACGTAAAAACTAACTATGTACATATTTTAAGGATGCATATATGTGCATCACTATATATATATATAGATATATAAGTGTAGGCTGGAGGAAGGGCTGGTCATAGTGCAGTGGTGCAGGTGATGGAACTAATATGGTTTCTGCAGCCGGTTGTGTTCTGTACCTGAGGTATATGACAGTGTACACACATCTATGTACAACAGACGGATACATAAATACATTATAATGAGCAGGCATTGCACAGATTCACAGATCTGCGCTGTCGATGACAGTGACGGCCTGTGGCGAGAAAAATAGAATCCATAAGAACTTGTGTGTCTTATCCCGCATCGACTGTAATGTGTAGATTGCCTTCATATGCCTGCATGGATAAAGCTGTAACACGTGGCTCTGTCTTCTTCGCTTGTCTTCTGCAGAACATTTGTCTGAGATGGGGGATGATCGACCTTTTGTATGCACTGCCCCTGGCTGTGGGCAGGTACGATTTCTCAGCATGTTCATTCTTTATACACATCTGTATATATTAATAATAATCTGCTACGTTTCTCTCATCTGCTGTGTTGTTGTTCCTTTTTTGTGTGTGCAGAGATTCACAAATGAAGACCACCTGTCAGTCCACAAACACAAGCATGAAATGACTTTAAAATTTGGCCCTGCCCGAACAGACTCAGTCATCATCGCAGGTAATGACATTGACACTTAATAAACCTGAGTAATAAACCTGTATTAATATACCTGCAGTGATGTCTGAAGGATATGTTTGACTAACGTAATGAATGATGATTATTTTCTGCAGACCAGACCCCCACACCCACACGTTTTCTGAAGAACTGTGAGGAGGTCGGACTGTTCAATGAGCTGGCCACCTCCTTCGAGCAGGAGTTTTGCAAAGCACACGAAGACGAGCAGAGGACAAAACATCAACAACATCCGGTGAGTAAAAGGATGCTTGTACTCTTTTAATGAAAGGCAGGCTGTCGGTTTCCTCAGGTTATCAGATAAAAGAGAAAAAAAAGCATGTCACAGGTTTATTATATTAGATGATCTGAAAGGCTGCATTCATCTTCTTCTCTCTGCAAGGCCGCACACTTACAGACACCATCTGAAGTAAAAGATGAAGACGAGGGTCCTTTACAAGTGGATTCTTCCTCTCCTGGAAGTCCCGATTCGTCGTCCTGCATGTCGGACGACAGCAGAGACTCAAGGGTGAGAGGCAAGGTACAATGCCACCAACTTTCGTGTGGTCAGCGTGGCTCTACTCTTCAGACGCACGCCACTTCAATGAACGCCAGTAACTGGTTTAATACCAGAATTACATTCATGACAGGAAAATAAATGGTACTGTTTATTTGTCAACAGGAATTCATGACAAAGCCTGTGGCAAGCTCTGCCCCCACTCCAACCATCGTGCGTCCAGGTTCTCTCCCTCTTCACCTGAGCAGCGACTCGCTACAACCAACTCTGCCATCGCCGACATCTGTTATCACACAAGCTCCGCCTTCCAACAGACAGCTAGGGTAAACTACAGTGTGTCAGCGTTGTTTGCATGTCTTGGTGTTCATTGGCCCGGGGTTGGTATTTGCAAAACATCGTAAAACTGAAGTAGTGGCTGGAAAAATGTGAGATGGACTCACTAAAAACAACACAGCTTACAGTTTGAGCAGAATCCTCCATCCCACATTTGACAGGCGTCACTGCAAAGCTCCCTGTCTTAGATCCACCTAAGAAAATATTATTTTATGAGCTTATGAGTTAAATTACTACAACGTGTATACTCACACAAGGTTGGACTTTGCTTTGTTTTTCTCTTTCCCCACTGTTGAGTTTTTCTGAGTTCATCCTCGCAGCTCCCCGTACCAAGTCACTGCGTTTATAGAAAGAAAGCACAGTAAAGATTGCTGCGTCCCTGCATGCGTTTCTCAATCATCCTCTGCATCCTGATGAAACGACACGGTTGAGGCAGGTGTGGGTGGAGGCGAGCAGTCCTTTTTAGAGCTCCACATTTCTGCGAATCTACAGAGGCTATTTTTGAGCTATCAAATTAAATCCCTCTTGAAATGACACCTCGCCCACATATTGCGTTGCTCTAACTGCCGTTTCATCGGAACTTGAGAGGCTAGGTACCGTTAACGCTTAACAGAGAGCATCCGTTGGCAAAGTAGATCACTTTGTCAACCCTCTGTCTGGATCTGTAGTTGTCAATGGCCGCAGAAAGGAGTAACGAGTATTTGATTTTTCTCCACAGCTCCCCGACAAGCGCTTATCCACTGGTGAGGCATCTCCCCAACGGGCAGACAGTCCCTCTCCTGCCCAGTCCTGTGCAGATGACCTCAGTCATATCTGTAAGTTGTTTTTGGGAATAAATGAAGAGTGAAACAATGTTAAGATTTTCCTTTTTTAAATGTGTAATATCCCGTATGCTTCTCTCTTTGAACTCTTTGTCAGTGACGTGAAGCTTGCGAGGCCAGTCAACTCAGTGCCTAACATCCCCGGGATCCCGGGACCTCCGGTTGGCGGGGCCAGCAGTGGGTCATCCTCTCCGTCGGGGTATAGTCTGCATTCTGATACCAAGATGGTGAGATGATCAGTCGACGTTTGCATCACTCAGGATGTTTCTTTTTTCAGAGCTTTCAGCGTACAGTCGTTCACTTATACGGGGGCCGTTTTATTATTTTATTTTTTTACAAGCGTGTAAAAATATTTTTTCACATTTCTAAAAAATGTGTTCTATTAAATTATCTACATGAAGCGTTGTGTGCTTCTTTGTAGCGGCTGAAGGCAGCGCTATCACATCAGGGCACGGGAGCACAAGATGGTGCTGGTGGGGGGTCAGGATCCATCCCTGCTGTCCCACAGCGGCAGGAACAGAGCCAGCAACCTTCTCAAAACTCTGATGCACCGTCACCTGCCCAACCCCAAGTAATACACATGCCGTATAAGCTTACATCCTAGATAAGATCCCGACGGACACTACACCCCGCAGTTTAGGGAAAACGCTTGTTGGCATGACATGTATACAGTGACACAGATCCCTACAGTAATATTCCACCTAGCACTCAGTATTTGGAATATACTGAACGTCATATCAACGTCTTTTTCTTTGTCTGTTTTTTGTCTGCATTTTTTTGGCCATGTCACAACTGAGTACTGAGTTTTTTACGTTTCTTTGCTTTTTACTGATCTTTGTAAGTTGTAGTTCTCTCACAGATGATGAACGGTACCGAGCAGCGACTGAGCTAATTTAGAACTACAGTATATAAATAATCATTTGTGGACATCTGTGTGTTACTGTGTCACATTTGTGTCACTGTTTTTTTTTTTCAATCTTAACATGACACATAAAACTTTCTGTGCCACACTGTGTAACAAACTCACCGCATCCACCGTCTCGTCTCCCAGGTGTCCCCCGCTCAGCCGACAGGAGGCCGCCGGCGGCGAGCTACAGAGATGGACCCCGACGAGAGGAGACAGCGTTTCCTCGAGAGAAACCGCGCGGCCGCTTCCCGCTGCAGGCAGAAGCGGAAGCTGTGGGTTAACTCTTTGGAGAAGAAGGCGGACGACCTCGCCAACATGAACGTCTCACTGACGGTGCGTCTTCTGTTCCCGCTGCTCACAGATCGTCCTCATGATAACGTGACAAGACGGGGCATGCACGGACTGATTTGTGCTCATTTTATGTGTTGCCTTTTAGAATGAAGTAAGCCTACTGAGGAATGAGGTGGCACAACTGAAGCAGCTCCTCCTGGCCCACAAAGACTGCCCTGTCACTGTTATGCAGAAGAAGGCAGCTTTCTTAGGTAATCACTGACCGTCGTGAACTGACAGACGAGCTTCCTGCACTGTATCTAACTTCTGTTGTCAGGAACCATCTATCACCTCATCCATCTAATGCGCTCTTCTTACTCGCTCACCTCTCTAAGGGTGAATGTTTCTGTCTCTGTCTCTAGCTGCAGGAGGAGAGGAAACCTCCAGGGACACTTCCACTGAACCCATCGGCTCCCCGGCGGCAGTTATCCAGCACGCGCCGTCACCCCCTGCCTCGGCCTCCAGTCCAGGAGCCACCATCAACGGGCTGAGCGTCCGTGCAGCCGAGGCGGTGGCTATGTCGGTCTTGGCCGGCATGGGATCGGGCCAGCCGGGAGGGATCGTCATGGCGACGCAGTCACAGTCGGCCCAAAGATGATGTGCTGACGCGGGTAGCCAGTATAAACTCAAGTGGCATTTGGAGGCTGGACTATTGCAAAGTGTTTGAAAAGAGGGACCCGCCCTCAACCTCCCCACACCACCAGACTAAGATCCCCCCCCCTCACAGCCAATGATAATCACACAAAGACACGGCACAGTGCCTCCGTCAACCCTCCACTCCCAGCAGGCTCCCCGTTCAGAGACGCTTCATCACTCTCAGTATGTAAATAATAACACGTCGGACGCTCACTCTGCAGGGTTTGGGGTCATCTCTCGCTCAGTTATGACAGTTGTAAAAGGTTTTTAGATTTAAAAAAAAAGTATGAATGAGAATGTCAATCATTTATTTTTTTATTTCATTTAAAAATGCAGCTTCAGGCCAACTTTGTCCCACACACTGGCTGCGATGAGGTTGGTTGCTTTCCGGGCCGACGGTTTTACTTGTACTTTTCAGTTGTAAGAAAAGATTTGAAATGATCCCGATCCTGCTCGTTTGACATCGTTTCACTGGTGCAGTAAGTACAGAGAGAGATTAGCTGGCAGTCTGCAGCAAAAAGGAAGCCTGGAAAAACGCTTTTTCTTTGTTTACTTTTCAACCTGTCCTTTAGTTTTTTGGTCTGCGTTTCCCTTTCGAGTCGATTCTCTTTAAGTACACACGACGGCTTAGTCAGCCGAGCGCATAACAAACCAAACTGCAGACGTGTACACAGTTTACCCCGCGAGTGTGTGCCTGACTTTTTGTCTTTGTTTTGTTTTTAAACCACCGTTTTTAAGCCGTTTGGAATGGATGCCATTACATTAGTCGTGTATGTATCGATCCCTATTGACTGCATGGATTACTCAAGGCTGAAGATTACCACTGTTCGTTTGTGCTTCATCGTAATATCACTGTTTATTGATCTACTTCTTTTTTTTTTCTCCTGTTTTTATAACATGAAATTATTGATGCAAAAATTGTCCTTATATCCTGTAAGGAGTCCATCCTCAGTCCTGATGTAACACACTTGAAATGGTTAGCTTTAGAAGGCCTTTAAATGATAATCAAACATATTAGATTTTAAATCATTTATCCTGGCATTTCAGTTGAGGAAAGAGTAGTGCAATATATTTTTCTATTGAATATCAATGTTCTTGCATTTAGCTGACGTGTGTGTGTGTGTGTGTATAGCCCGGCCGCTGAGAGGGGGTTTGGTCTATTTCAGTGGAAAGCTAAAGTTATGAGGTTGACCGGAGAAAATGTGAAGATGAATATCATGAATGAATGAGAGTGAAGAAGATGTCGTAATCTTTGGGTCATGAAGTAGACGTAGTACTTGTGCAAGGTGCTTCTTTTTCACATTTTAAGTTTTGAACTGCAGATTGTTTTATACCGCATAGAACTTCCAAGACTATCATGTCGTTTTCCCCTTGTCACTGTTATTTTTTTTTATTTTATATAACGTCATTGTTTTAAGATGTTTATTTTTCTCTGTGGGCATGTTATGCTTCTTTTTTTTTCTCCATTGTGTGATCGTATATCCCTTTTTATTTTGTTTCAGAGGATAGATGTCTTTTATGTTTAACAGAGGTTGAACCACACGGAAAAAGAAAAAACAAGTCTCGGAGATCTCTGTATGGAGTGAGTTTGTCAAATACTCAGGCCTCAAGATGGGAAAAATTACTTGTGTATAGTCTCAACTAATGAATAAGTTGTCTCGGGCAAATAATAAAATAAATTAATGAAAAAGAGAAGCTCGCCGGCGTGCTGTTACCTGTCCTCACTTCCAGTCACAGAGGTAAGCACAAGCAACTGAATGTATTTCCAAAATCAGTATTTTAACATTAAAAATGAGGCTGTATGACTACTTGAAATGGGAAATGGGTCACCAACACTGATGAACTCAAGAGTTGGCGTCTTTCAGTTGCACGATTTTACTGTTTTGGTTCAGGTTCGCTGCTCTCATGGTCATTTATGGCCACAGACAGCTCGCAACGACTGCACACTGAACTATCTGCCCAACAGCAAGCTGTAAACAGGCTCTTAACCTGAGAGGAACTCGAACATGACACACTAATGTTCTGAGTCTGCCAGATGTTCATTAAGCATCGGTTTGCAAAGAAGTTTCTATATTTAACTTAAAAGTTGATTTAAAAGTGTTTACAGCTGGTTTCCGCCGCCCCCATGTGGCCATAAAATCATAAAATAATGTTTTGCAGATTCTTCTACAAACCTTGTGAAGTCCTGTAATGTGATATTTTCCTCATTTTGTCTGAATGAGTTATAATCTAACACCAATATGGTTACATGTAACTTAAAATCTTTGTTTCTCGTTCAAACTGAGCATGGATGGGTGTCATTTTGGGCTGCCAACAGCAAATAAACAGAATAATAAATAAAACAGATTTTTTTTTTTTTGGAAAGACCGCCGTGAACAACACTACTGTTTACTGTCAAAGGAGTTTTCACAAGGTAATTATTCCTTTTTAGATACATTGGATAGTTGTAGCTGTGACTGCAGAGATAACGAAAGGCACAAAGCAGGGCTAGTTTCCAGTGGTGGGATTTAACTGAGTACATTTACTCTGTTACTGCACTTAGGTACTCGAGTATTTCCATTTTATGGTGCTTTTATGCTTCTACTGCACAGCTACAGAGGAAAATCTGACAGTCTCCAACATTAAAATGTGTCTTGGTTAATACTAACAGAGTAATATAACACTGCACTGTCATTCTGCGCAGTGAGTTTCTATTCTAATTACATTTTGCTCATGATGTTTCATTAGAACATTTTAAACTCAGGGTTTTGACTAGTGTTGCACTGCTGCTGGGGTCCAGCTGAGGTGCAGGGAGGGTGGCAGGTGAGTTTGCTCCAGAGGAGGAGGAGGAGGAGGAGGAGGAGGAGGAGCAGTCCTCCTCTCAGCTGTGCAAACACGACAGCAGAGGGAGCAGGGAGCCTGCTTTTCATCCCGCTGCCATTCAGCCCTGGTCATGTGACTGACAGACTCCTCTCTGGTGAGTTGTTCGCATCTCCCACAGTCATGGCGGTGTCGGGGAGTCGCGGAGATGGAGTACACACCGCGTCTTGATTTAATTTCTTAGCTTCATGCAGGACTACCGCACCAGCACCCGCCGTCACCCGAGATACCGCGAACATCCCGCAGGCTGCTGCGCTCCCAACGATGGCCGACCGCGGCGTTGATCTGTCGGCTCTGCCTAAAGAGGTCAGGGACCAGCTGGCGGAGTTGGATCTGGAGCTATCCGAAGGTAAGCCCTCCACACGGCGGATGGCTTTAACAGTTCGGGGCGCAGCAGTAATGGATGCAGACGGAGGCAAAGTGCGGATCGTGAGCGTGTTGACACAAACAGAGGGGTCCCGTGTCAGCTGGGAGACTCTGCTGCTGCTGCTGCTGCTGCTGCAGAGGATCCGGGCACGACTACAACAAAACACACACACACACATACACACACTGACCTCCTTCTCAAGCTGTCATTCCAACTTCAACTTGCTTTTATTGTGTGTGTTTATTTGCACAGACACATGCCATAAACAAACGTGTGTGTGTGTGTTTATAATCCTAATCTTGCATGTTTTTCCTCCATTTTCTTGTTTTGATCCACATGAACTGCCTGCATGCATGTCACATCATGCTTATCATCACAGATATGTAAGCATATACACTCCTGTGGAGGAAAATGGGTCAACTTTGACATCCCGGAGGCCCTGTGTGGGTGTGTGGGTGTGTGTGCAGACATCAATGGACTCTAAATGATGCTGTGGCCCCTCCAACATGCTGCTGCTGCTGCTCTCAGAGCCCGAACCCTGAAACTGCTGCAGATATAGCAGAGTTATATGTTTTATAGGGATGACTGTGGGAAAAAGGGAATATGGCTGTTATGCAAGTCTCCTCCTCACAATGTGAATCACGGTGCAGCAGCTTGATTGGTGCTGTGCAGCTCTCAGGTTCCTGGGGGCGGATGAGTAACGTTATGTTTCACATTGAGAGCCATGCAGGGCGGCGGGGGGCGGGTGGAGGTGTACATGTATCGGTGCTAGTCCCTCTTGTGTCGCAGGCCTACGTACAGATACCTGGAACTGCCCTGCCCATGCTGGAGGACAGGTGAAACCTACCTGGAAACGTAATTACTCCACACTTTTTTCTTATTTATCTCAGCAGCAGAGACCGTGTCGAGGATAGTTCTCACTCAGTCATGAAAAGGCAGCAAATCTCACAGGGACACGTGTTTGAAGATTTAAGCAGACAAACAAGCTGGCAGGCTTCCCCCGCTCAACCGTCACTTGCTCCAGTTTGTTACTTAACAAAGCAATATCCATTTCTATAACGGCCCGGCCGCTTGGAGGTGTCACTTTACCTTGACAGCGTGCCGTTGACGGGGTGTCACAGAGTGGGGCTGTGACCTGAGTTGCTTTAGAGTCGAGTGCGTGCGCTCTGGTTAATAATAGACACCAATTAACTGTGATAATGAGGCTGGATTATGGAGGATGGAGTGTTCACACTGTGTTCAACTCACTAGGCATGGATGATGGGAAACCGCTGTGTAATCAGGCGTACTGGAATACAGTATGTCTAGATGAACAACAGCAATATTTATCCTGTATTTAACCAACACTCGACTCGCCTGTTTGTAAAGGGTGTAAGGCAGGTGTAGCCGCTGTGTGATTGCAGAAATCCTTGTTTTGTTACCCTTTTAACTGTGTTTAATATCAGCGCCATAGAGACCAGATAGTGAGCTTTTGATTTTGAAATGTTTCCACTCGAGTCCCGGATGAGTCAAACCAGAATGTTTGAACAGTCTCCTGCCAATTACGTCTTAATAAAACTTAGCAGAGCACAAAGGGTGATTACTGGATGTTGATGATGATCATTTAAATCATCATTTTCAATTTGTCGATAGTGAAAAGGACAACGGTAACGTCTTCAAACGTCTTGTTTTGTCCGACTAGCAGCTCCAGTTCTCACACACTGTTTTCATGATAGCAACTATAGTTTGACTTGAAATAGCAGGGCCAGCTCAGGTGTTTCCTGTGATACTAAACAAGGTTCGGTTCCATTTAGTACATCAGAGCTGACATGCACCCTGACTGTGTTTGACCTGAATGGAACCGAACCTTGACCTTGAGTATCACTGGTAACACCTGTGTTCAGAATGGCTGCTGTGACGACGGTCTGTTGTATTATTATCAGTCTAATAACAATAGTTAATAGACTGATAGGTAGCGTCTCTTCGTTTAAGTGCCAGTAGCGAGGCTTTTATTGTGAAAGCGTATCACAATAACAAAGCAGCCAGTTTAATATCTGACATAAAATAAGCAGATGGAGCCTGTCAGTTGTTGTTTATGTGTGTAGCTTTATTAAATTCACAACTTTTATGACAATCTGTTGATTACTTCTGAAGGAAATGGCGCAGTGGTCGTGTCTTCAAATCGCCTGTTTGGTCCCAAACATACACAAAGATCTTGATTAATTCGGACTAATCTGGTTGTCTTTGCAAAAGTAATGTTAAGAAGGCCGATCCATGTCACGTCTCTCTTCGATATCTATCAGGCCTCGAGGTAATTAAACTGAGTCGGTCTTGCAAACAGCTGCTGCTTTGCTCTGGTTGAACCAGTCTACTGGCAGAACATTCAGAAGTGTGTGTGAGCACAGTCCGGCTCACCTGTAAAGTGTTTTTAAAAGTGCGAGTGAGGGGTGAGGTGAAACCGTCAGGGTGACCGACCCCCCTGCTGAGCGCTCAATCACCTGTAACTGTAGATCAGAGACGACTAATAAAAAGGCTCACGCAGGCTGCCCAGATGCCTCGGTCATGTATTGATTGAAGTGCGTTCGCCGTCTGCTCGACGAGACGAGGCGAACGGCAGCTGGCCGCCCGATGAGTCTTAAATGTTCCCATGGATATCTTTTACATGGCAACAATCACCCCCATTGTTGTCCCGATACATGGGACTCCCCTAGCAACAAACTGAAGAAAATATGCATCAGCACTTTTTTCACAGCAGCAGTAGTTGTGGGCTGCAGCCTGTGTGTGTGTGTGTGTGTGTGTCCGAGTGTGTGTACGTGTGAGAGAGAACGAGAGCAACTCCACCTACTTTAACCTCTCTGACTGTAAGGACACAAAGAAAGCCATTGAGGGGATCAAAGTCTTGGTAATTGAGTCAGACTGGAATTTAGAGCACTGAACCACAACTGTTTAAGCTGCTCGGCTCGGGAGCATGTGGGAGCATCGTAGCGTCTGCAGCTTTACTGTACATTGTGTACAGCGAGTGTGTGTGAAAGTGAGCAGAGATGTTCAGGAGGAGAGACACACACACACACACACATACAGAGCGTGGCATCGACCTCAGAAATGTTGAGAAAGTTGGTATCAAACATCCGCTCAGATTCCTAGCCTTGTTTACTCGTTCTTTAATCGGATCTTCGCCGATTTGAAACATAATCTTGTTGTGTTTCGTTCTGGTGAATGTATTACAAATGGCCTGTGCGTTTAACCTTTAAGACGTTTGGGCTTTTGGTGAATGAAAGAAGCCTCTTGCTGTCTGTGAGTATTACAAACCGGTGAGCTAATAAGCCTTTAAACACTTCATCTGTCACTCCAACTGAACTTCTTGGATTGATGTCAATAACACAGCTTAATGCAGGTCGGTTTCCCTGCTGCAGCCATGTTAGCTACGATGACACAATGACAATGCTTACGGCATGTATAATGTAACCATGTTTACCGTCTCATCTCAGTAGTTTTGCTGTGTTGTTTGACTTCTTTGTAGTACTCTGTGTACACTATGTACTTCCTGGACTTTCATCAGCAGGGTAGTGTTGTCTCAATTTGAGTACAGCCATTGAGCCCTTACTCGAAATGACAATCACAACATTTTACTGCTTCTTCTTTGCCGTATTGCAGCCAGGCGGAGCATTAGTGCCAACGTTTGATGGCCAAGCTACAAACATAGAGCATATGTCAATGTCTGTAGATTGTGGTATTCACCGCAAAACACCATTTCAGTGCCGGTGGACCGGTTCACATTCTGCTTCAATAGCCAAAGATGGCGACTCAGTCCTTGCCACAGCAGCCCAGGGTTCGAATCCGACCTGCGGCCCTTTGCTGCCCGTCGTTCCCATATCTCTCTTCAGCTGTCTTTATACTATAAAAGCTCGAAAAGGCCAAAAAAATATCTTAACAGAACATTTGCTGCTTAGCACTACAATAAACTAAACAAAGTACAGCCGAGGCCGATGAGAATGTCATTAGTTTTGTAGATATTTGGTCAGAAAAAGTGTTTACACTTTTGGACCTGATGGTTGTGCTAAACAACGAATCAGAGGATCACGATGATGTGAATGTCTGCAGCAGATTTCATGTCAATCCCTCCAACAGTAGTCCGGCAGACAGACCAACCAACAGAGCATCATTGCTCTGCTGCTAACACGGCTACAAACATACGTTACTCATAACCTGTGATGGTGACCTATGACCCGTTGTTTACATGTTGCAGTTCACAGTTGTATACAGTAATTTTCTTTTTTTTTTTTTAAATCGATTGCTGTCTCGTTCTCTGCCGTAACTGTCCGGACTGATAAGTAGATGTGTGGATTTTCCGGCGACTAGCGTCCATCTCGTCCGTCTTGTCTGCGATGCTGCGGAGGAGAGGCTGGTTTTCATCTCGGCAGCCTGTTCCATACTGAGAGAGCGAGGCAGAGGAATGAGAGATTACGGTCCTGCCTGCGTCTCTCAATCTAGGTCACAGAGCATCAGGGGGCAGCATGCCTGGCTCATTTAGCCTGTGAGTCACACTGGGCCAGGACTGCTGCTGGGGATCTCTCTCTCTCTCTCTCTCTCTCTCTCACTCCCACCCACCCTGATGAACACCGCTGCATGTTTCCCCTGAGTGCTGTATTATTGTAGCTGATGGATCCCTCTTCAGTACTTTACCTATAAATAACAAGTGCGTGATACGACCAAAATCGGCAATGCATTAGTCCATATTTCAAAATCACAAACAATATATTGTCAAAACTTAGTGCATTCTTTGGGGACTATTTTCAGGTGGATTAATATACAATTAGTACACTGATGAATATTTATGGCAGCTGGATGGTTAATGTAGGATCTGGAACTGACATGCGTTGAATAATTGATTAGGTGATCTGTAGAAAATGAAATATTATGTTGTAGTCAAGACCACCTAAACCGAGACCAAGTTATGATCAAGACCAGAGACGAGTCCGAGCCTGGAGGGGTTGAGCCCAAGTCAGGAGCAGACCTTTGTGAGATCCACACTGCATGACACACTCAACTCTTCAAATGAGTCTGAAAGATCCACTACCTCCATTATAAGAGTCATAAAAACACAAAGTCAACACTGCATTAGCTACATCCCGCTCTAGATTTGGTAGCTTGTGCACCCAGTTAGGTGTCAAATAGCAACTAGTGCCCTGAAACATAGAGTATTATACATCGTTCACTAGTAGTACAGCTGATATTAATATAAGTATTGATAGAAGTCTCTTTGGTGTGTGGGTGATGAGATTTTGCACACATGCAGATTGCTAACATTAGCTAGTGCTGCTAGCGTCACTTTCACTAATGCTCTCTTTTCTAAGTGCAGATAAAAACTGGACCTTGTCCCGGCCGTCGCAGTAAGCAGGATTTGCATACTGCTGTGTGTTTTCTTTCTTTTGGTTGCTGTTTTGCAGATGAAGTCTCTGTGGTTTAGGTAGCCCAATCAAATCTTTTCTTTTTTATTACAGAAGATTTGGCTGACATCTCACAGCTTCTTCTCCGGTCTCCTGCGTTCACTTTCTTGGTCGTGTGTGTGAAGTCTGACAGCCGCTAACAGTCACAAAAAGTTTAGCTGGTGCAGTTAAGATGTTTTTTTTTTACATCCAGCCACAGTAATTATGCTAACAAACAAAACAAGCAATGCACGAGCAAGACCACCACACTTCAGTTGTGGCGGTCTTGAAGGTCGACTGGTCTTCAAATTAAATCCAGTCCTCTTTGTCTGAGACTGAGCATATATTTTCAGGCAAAAACCTTGCAGGGTTCAGCTTTGTAAATGCCTTCCTTTGTCATATTAACGTATATTATAGTAAACTGAATAGACTGGAAAAGCCTTGAGGATTATGTGTATTTGTACTGTCTTCTGACATTTTATAGCAAAAGCCATTCATTGATTAATCGAGGAAGTATTTGGGATAAAATGATTGTTGTGACGGTGGTAAAAGTGCTTGTATCCATTGTGACGAACACGTGGCTTCGCTCATGTTTGGCCACACAGACAGTACTTGTTAGCAGCATCAGTTCATCGCTGGTTTTGGTCTCCTCCTGCGATTCGTTGGCAATGAGAAACAATATAAAATATCACCACATTTATCCTTCGGGGCTGATGGGCTGGAAGACACTGGCTGTGTTATCCTTGCATGTGTGTACACTCAGCACTGACAGGGACAGGAAGGAAGCTGATTTATCTATTTAAAAGCGTATTAACTGTTGCAGAGGAGTTGTACTCTGATCTCCAGCCAGCGCTCCGGGCCACAGACTTGGTTTCACACCGCAAAAATCGGGACTCTTCTGCCACCCATGTCACACAGAAACACAGCAGCAGAGTCTTTTTTTTTTTTTTTTGATTATATAACACCCTTTGTGTCTAATTTGCTGTGCACACACAGACTCCCTCCCACACACACATAAATAGACAGGATGCAGTGAGGCTTTGTGTACAAAAAAATACTGAATAATTTAGATGAGACGCGAGAGCACACCTCCGCGCAGACGCGCGCTATCAGCTGGGTATCTGAACCATCTCACTTTCATCTCACAGGTGAGCTCTCAGCCGGTCCTGGCTTTAAAGTTGTGCTTGATTGAACCTTGCGGTGATTATAATCAACCATCCCCTGATCCATTTGTTCTCTTAGTTCAGCAGCTTGTAACTAAAAGTAGTGGCGGAGTGAGAGGAGCAAGTAGTCGTCAGGTCACTGTGCTCTTCACTGAATTATTAAAAAGTGCCAAGTGGAAATAGCTGCCTGCAGCACGTGCCTCAGATTCAGCACATCAGCGAGTCCACTGCCGTTTATTCAAAGTTACTTTCTACTCCCTGACCTGGCTGGTTTCAGCTTCTCCAATGTGAGGGTTTTTAAACTTTCCTCCGGTTTATATCACTGTTAAACAAATCTGTACATTTAAAGGTCAGAAGAACTTGTGAGAGACGTGTCTGTGACGGCTTTCAGTCATCCAGGTCATCACATCACAAGTTCCCGGAGCCCGAGGTGACATCTTCCAATCTGTTCATAAAATTGCGAGGGACGTCCTTCACTGTTTTCTCGTTTGATTACTCAGATAAATGACTGGCAGAGTAACCAACGATATAAAAACGTCCGTCAGTTGCAGCCTAACGTGACGTCTTCATCGGCTTGTTGCATCCGACCGACAGTCCGGTCTATGAGAAGAGGAAACCGGCGAATGTTCTGCATCTTTGCGTGATGAATGACTTCAGAGATCTGTTGTTGGTTAACCCCCCTCTCCCCAAGTTGAACACTAAAAATGAACAAATGACAAACAGCTTGCTTCTGTAAATGCATTTTTATCTCCCGATTGCTTCCTAATGCGTTTCATGTGACGGCAGGCACAGTCCGGCTCTGTATCATCGCCGTGGTTTTACATCTCATGTTCCCTCACGCGGCACCACACAAGCTTGGTTGCTATGGACACGACCCATGTGGTACCCCCCCGTGTGTGCCCTCCACATCCCCATCCCCCCACCCCGCTTAAAACACACACACACACACACACACTTTTACTTTGTGAATTTTCCATAAACCCTTTCCAGATTAGAACGGCCATATGTTGGAGACACACATGCAGTAAAACAATCAAATTCTGTGTTAAGCTTTTAAAACCATTACACAGGAAACATGAGGTTTCTGCTGCCCTGTCATAACTTGTCAACACGCCTTGAGATTTCAAAGGCTGACGTCAGTATCCCATAATCCATAGCATGCAGGTCGAGGCACGCAGGCGATCCCGATCAATCCATGAAATCAGAAAAACTCAACTATAGACAACAATCATGGTGGTCAACTGTGTGAGACGACGGTGGATCTCCGGACGCGTCCTCCTGGGCTGGCTGTGGCTCGGAGGTAGAGCGGGTCATCCGCCAATCAGGCTCCCGGCTCTCCAGTCCGCATGTCTAAGTGTCCTTGGGCAAGATGCTGAAGCCCAAATTGCTCCTGATGAGCACCGATGAACCTTCCATCCACAGACCCTAACTCCAACCTTCCCTTCCTACCTAACACCTTAAACCTGAAACAAGAACTTTTATACTTTTTCTACTGGACCATTTACTGCAGTACTACTGTACATACTGTATTATAACCCCGCCCTGTTAGATTATAATCCAAGTCTTTCTGTTCATTCCCGTTGCAGTCACTTCCTCCTGTCCGGTCTTTTGAGGAGGGATCTTTCCTTTTAAACTTCCTCTCTTGGTGTTTCTTCTCTATGTGCTGTGAGAGTAGAGTGGGCGGTCACTGAGTCAGGAACCATCGCTGTTGTGTATAGCACGCGGAGGTATTGTATGTGGACGTGGGCTGTGCAAATAAACGTGACTGGACTTGACTTGACTTCAGCGTCTGCTCACCAGATCGCCTTCAGTGACAGCGACGAACAATAAAACAATAAAAGTTGAACTTTACAGGCGGCACGCAGACATGGCCTGGTACTTTTTGTTGACAGTAAAGGAAAATAATGTTCCTCTGTGTTTTGGCTCTGGCCTCACTTGGTTTACATCATCATCCTAACTGTCACGGCCTACTCACGGTGTCTGATACCAGTGTGTAAATCCCACGGGAGGATATACCCTTGTTGGTGTTAAGTAGCATGTCACTGCACTTACTTACTTGTGTTAACGTGTGTGTGTGTGTGTGTGTAGTCTCTCAGGTGTGTCGTCCACGCCCTCCTCTTTCATTTAGTCCGCTGCGCACACAGCGAGAAGAAAAAAAGAAGTCGACGACTGCGAGGCTGAATCAGTTATTCTCAGTTAGCTCGCTGCTGTAACCCCTGTTATTACTTCTGCAGGCCCTCTGGGGCCTGTGTGTGTGTGAGTGTGTGTGTGTGTGTGTGTACATGTGTGGTGTTGTCACCCCCTGTTGGAGTTTAACAAGTGTGTGGAGTGAAACATGATTCACTCTGTTACCTGAGTTGACCACACCCTGCCTGCTATCCCTTCCAGAGGGAGACAATCACTTGAGAAACTGTGTGTGTGTGTGTGTGTGTGTGTGTGTGTCTGTGTGTGTGTGTGTGTGTTTTAAAGCAGTTCTTTCACTCACCAATGCCTGCACTACCAGTTTTATTGTCTGAGTCATTATACGTATAGCCTCTCCTTATGGTGAAAGAATACTGTGTGTGTTTCATCTCTTCTTTCCCTTTTCTGTTTTACGCTCTATACTTTTAGTCTAAGTCTCAGTGACATACAGAGACACAATGTCACTGTCCTTGTCACACTGACACGGTTCCTTAGACGGTAAACTGTCATGACATAAACAATGATAAAGGTTTGTGTTATTTTGGAGGCAACAGTGTTGAATAAAACATGCTAGAGCGTTTGAGGACATTTATAATATTCAAAATATTGATGCAGCGATGTTACCATAAAAAATTTGAATGTTTCACTTGGCTCAAACATCATATCTTGAATGAGAAGTCTTGAAGTACGAAATTTAGATTTTCTTTCAACTTTAAGGCCGCCTACAGTGAAATAAGAGTAAACCGTGGCTGCTAGTGAGATAAATATAGATTTTATACCCTTTAAACGTCCTCTAGTAGCACCCAAAATGCCTGTCGTTCTCTTGTTTGCAGTCCTGTCCTGTATCGACATGCACTCTGAACTGTTGCCTCCTCCGAACAGGCAGCAAGTACACACACGCACAGACACACACCCGTCAAGCCGCATTTGTTGGTGATCATGTAGGATCTGTAGTTTAGCTGTCAAGCACGAAAAAAAATAAAAAGAGATGCTGGATTTGTTTTGCCAGATCTGCAGGAAAACCCTGTCAGAGGACGCGAGGTTGAATCAGTCATCCTCCCTGACAGGAAACATGCATGTAGGTGAAGGAGAGAGGAGGGGAGAGATGTCGTGCACGCTGTCCGCCTAACTGCAGCGTTATGTTGTCAGTTCAACCATGAACCGGCTCAGTATGGTGTGTGTGTGTGTGTGTGTCCTCTCGCTGTGGTCAGGCTGGTGTGCGTGGACGCAGTGAGTGGGTGATCTTTTGGCTCAGTTTGAGGCTCAGGCCTGCTGGTGTCGAGGAGGCAGCTGGGACGTTTCAGTAGGGTGTTTGTTCTGCAGATTAAAATGTGCTGGCTCTTTTAGGAAAGGCCGGTTTGGGAAATAAACACGAACCCCTCCGACTGAAATAACAACTTGAACTCGTATCAACAAATACCGAAATGGCACGGCTCCAAACAGAGGTTGAGCCACATGTCAGTCTTCGTTCTCAGCCGTCACGTAATCAAAGATTTGAACTTCGTTTTATTAGATTTTGGAGCCTGATGTTGGTGTTCTTACAGCACTATCCAGCGCCTCATCTTCAAACCACGTTGAAACCATCTGCGGTTTCTGGCAGTTAGAATCTGCTGCAATATTTGAACTGTTGTTTTGCTCACCGCCTGCGAACTCCCGTCTTCAAAACTGTTTTACCCGGTGAGATGCAGGCAGAAGAGAATAGAGGTCGGTAGCTAATTACTATTCAGACAGAGTGCCTGTGGGGTGGAAGGAGAGTGCAGTCTCGCTGCAATTCAAATAATCCGAGGCTGGCGAGTGTGTGTACGGGCACTGAGAGGAGGCCACGGCTTTGATGTTCCTCTCTCTCTCCCAGATTGTGGGAAAATAAAACCCATAAGCTCCGAGGTGAACGCACGGGTCTTCCTCGCCGAGAGAAAGGAGAGCTTAAGGCGGCTTCACGCGGGGGCCCCGAACGTCGCGCTCCGTCACTGAGGTGGTTTGATTGTGACCTGCGCCATTAGGACGGACGTGACTGGGTCAGTGTGTGATGGAGTGGTTTAACGAGAGAGAGAGGCCCTCATCACCTCGGAGGAGCTGTGCTTCGCCTGCTAAGCAGAGCTCTTTGAGTCATGAGCCGGCAGGAACATCTCAGGTCTGAAACGAGAAGGAAGTTTTATTTGTTGAGTGATTTTCATATTTTTGGTGCAACAAATAACAAAAAAAAAAAAAAGCACAAATAATAAGTGGCTTCTCTTCATTTTTCTTGTTTACAAGTTTTTCAAATCACACCACATTTTCATTTCCTGCCTGATGTTGTGCAGTTCACTGAGCAGATATGAAAGAGTTTTAACTCTTCAGCTCCCGCTGCCGGAGCTCTGATCGCTCTGGTGATGCAACCATTAAAAAAAACAGATGAATTTCAGATCATCCAGATGGAAGAGTGATTACTCTTTTCATTTAATGCCACGCCGGCCCCCTCCCCCATGGCTGACTCCATCCCGCTCTCCCTCTCTCTCTCTCTCTCTGTGTTTCTTTGTGCAGAGAAACTGCCTGTTCACATGAGCTAAAAATAAATCATGTGACTGAGCGAGGCCAACTGTACCATTCATGCATTACTTATGGAAGTGTTTGCTTTTCTTCCATTTTTCTTCCGAGAGAAAGAGCCCCCGGTCCACGAGTCGACGCCGCGTTGGAGTGGCCTCTCAGGCAGCGTCCTCGGTTCTGTCGGCTCGCCTGTCGTGCGTCAGCAGTTTGGAGGTTCGGCTGAGTGGACGCGCGGTTCGCTGTGATGTTTGTGGTCCGTTGACCAAATTAAAATTAAAACCAAATGAGTTTTTGTTGTCGACTTCTGTGTCGTCTGTCGGGTGGAATAACATTTAGTCGTAACATCGCTTTCTTTGTTGCGTTGGGCAATAGTTTATTTTGCTGGCACATTTTGCCATCTGGTGATATACTGAATATCCATGTTACAGTCTTGTTTTGCAGTTTTTGGCCATCATTCCTCAGCAGCAATAAATCATATTCACCAAGTTAATTACTGAACTTAACTTAAGATGCTTTTGGCTGAAAGCGGTAAGAGTTTTGTTGTTTTTATTTCGAACAACATCTTCATTTATTTGTTCTCATTTTTTTTTAACAAAGACAAGTACAGAACAGAAAACAGACAGAAGACCGTGTCGCACAATAAAAAGACAGACACTTCAACAAGTTCACAGACAAATAAAGAGTGGAGGCCATGGCACACATCAAGAGACGATACAGTAAAATGCAAATAGGAGGCAGCATCTACCTCCTGTATTTCTGTACACTTCAGCCACATGTTGTAGTCCATGCAGCGGTTGCTAGGCCGCTTGGAGACTCACTTGGACCTAAATGTCATCAAAAACAAACAGTGTTGGACGATTGCAGTCAGTCCACTTCAGCAATATGTTGTTTGAAATGAAGGATGCAAAGACGTCTTCTGGAATGGGAGGTTTTGATGTATTATGTGGCCGGTGTGTCTGGTGGTAAGACAGGTTTTAAAGGAACTCTCGGGTCAGCCAGACTCATCTGGAAGAGAATAAACATCCATCACAGTTTAGACATGACATATTCTGCGTGTTCAGTTCAGGTTTTAACTTCAGATGAAGTGATTTAGATAATCTGGCAACACTCTTGTGACTGAAAGTTCATTCTTGACCCCGGGAAGTGCAGTCGGTCCAACTATCTCACCACACGGCTTCTCAGCAGCTGTTCTGCATCTTTTTTTTAAAATCATATTACATGATACATCTGCAGATGGAGTTAGACATCCAGTGTTGGTTTAGAAGAGCATCTAACCTCTGGCTGAATTGTAGCAATGTCGCTGCGTCCCCCTCTCAGCAAACAGAGGACACAACCGATTGCAGTGAAACTGCAAAAATAAGGCCCGAAATTGACCGCAACACTCCCCGCGAGTCTGTACTGTGTGTAGTCGTTTGTCTGGCAGTTGTTCACCTGTGTCAGTAAAAAATCCTCATCTGATCTCTGTTGTCATCTGCGGTGTAACTGGGAAGAGACGACATCGGCGGCAGACAGCTTCAACCTTTAATCTCAGTGCGTCTCCGGGGCAGCACTAATTTTTAAGCGGGGATTCATTCCAGCAGCTCGAGCAGATGATACAACCGCAGAAGATCACCTGTCAGACTGGCCACTAGTGTTGCTACACAGCCAGATTTACTGTCGCTGTACGATTAAACAGGGAGACGTCTTCGTGATGAAGAGGTTTGAGAGAGCGGACAGAGCAGCTGTTGGCAGACGTACCGACTGAATCGTCGCTGCTCAACACAGTTACAAGAAAAGTGAGTGCAGGCTCTCCAGATGGATTTTTTAGTATGTGTCTGAAAATGTGACAGCTTTGCCCACAGAGGAGTTTGGCTTCAGGGCCAGCGGGGAGCTCACTCAGCCTGTGTTGTGTCTTATGGGCTGGAGGAAGATGCAGATGGGCTGTCGGCAGGGGGGGACAGGAGGACACGAGGAGGTGTCCAAGGGATGCTTTGCTCCTCTCCTCTCTAAGCTCGTGGCTTAAGATTCCTCCGGATGAACCATCACTCACCTCTGTCATCTGTCATCCTCCTCTGCGATCTCAACGTTCCTGTTTTATCTACGTGCGTCTCCCACTTCTCTCACCCTCAGCTTTGCTTCCTCTCTGTTTTCTCTCGGTGAATCATCCCATCTCTCTCTCTCTCTCTCTCTCTCTCTCGCCCACGCTTCCGTACGTTTCCAAATTTAGTCCTGTTTTGTTTTTGCCTTCGTGTCGTACTTGAGCCTGGAACCGAGCCACATCTTTGACGCCCTCAGCCATCTCTGGAGATTACGGCAGCGCTGCGTGCATCCATCTGTGTTCCTCATCTCCTCGCTTGCAAAGTTTTGTTGCTGTTGTTGTTGTTTTTGTTTTCTTGTGTTTGAACAGGTGAGAAGAGAAGACAGATCGTTGAATGAACTGACATTTGACTGATATAATCTTATCATAGATTTGACTTTGCTTTGTGCTCGTTTACAGGCGATATTACACAGAAGGGCTATGAGAAGAAAAGGACCAAACTCCTGGCTCCTTACATCATTCATACTCCAGGTAAAAACCCATCACCTGTAAACAAACTCTGCTTACATGCAAAAGAAAATCCAACGTGTAAACTTATTGAAAACTTATTTTATCTGGCATGACTAAGATTTGAATTCTTTCAGGCTGTTATTGTCATGACTGACACTTTGCTGCTGTCAGTTTAAATTTCAACTCGTGTTTCACGCTGTAAAGTAGCTCACATATGTTAAAAAAACACAAGTGTGTTGCACGATAACTGAGTTAAATATAAACTGGGTTACTGGACTGCAGTAAATGGCTGTCTCGTGGCTGTAAATTAGGTTTGTATTGTACATTAAGACCTGACAGTGCTCACCGCTGCCTCCTAGTGACACCCTCCCTGTGTCATCCCACCGATGGTGGAGAACAAATGACGGTGAATCGTTGGCTTTTGCAAAATCTGTACAAGTCAAGCACAGTGCTAAAAATAAGCTTTTAAAAAAGATTAGGAATTTGTTTCGATTCTGTGAGCCGATCATAAAGTTTTCACAAAACAAAACCTCTCTGCCTGAGCTGAAAGAAAACGACTTCGCTACATTTAGTCTGAGGAGACATTCTTACACCTGTTTTCTTTATCAAACTATAAAAATAATACAACCGTACGCCTCCTGAATGAAGCCAGAATCAACTTGATCACCTTGTTAACTCGTCGTAAAACGCGTTTTGTGGTCTGTTGGCTCTGACTGCTTCACTTCTCCATATTATAAATATAGCGTCCACTTAAGCTGATTGATATTATTTATTGAGCTCCTCCGAGCGGAGCCTGGAGAAATCATCTAAACAGCGAAATGAGCTGTTTTTGAACTAGGTTTTCTAATTTTATCTTTATTTTTACAATCAGCTTTGATACCGTATATGTATTTTTACTCTTTCAAGCCACATTTCCAGAGGCTTCAAGTTGTTTTCCTTCCAAATCTTTCAGCCAGAAATGCCTTCTCAGCGCCTGAGACCAGAGAAGTGACATAATAGGCTACGTTCTCGTGTGTTTTTTAAATTTAATATATGTTTCTTGTTTGTGTACTCGTCAGTGGCGCCGCCCCGTCAGAATGACGCGCAGCCTCCGGCTCCCAGTTCCTCCTCCAGTCACCCACCTCCACCCTCCAGCTCGTCCCGTTACAGAGAACGCCGCTCCCGCAGAACGCATCGCAGCGGAGGAACCAGGGATGACCGCTACAGATCAGGTCAGGACAGCAACAACATTAAAAAAAAAACCTCCGTGCTTCTTGTTTTGTCCCCCTCAGATGTGAAACATCTTCATAACTGAGGACATTTATAGCTTCCTCCGATAACTCTGCAGGGTTCAAATGAGCCGAGTCTGTTTGTAAGCTCAGACACTGAGCTGTTTCAAAGAAGAGCTTTGTGAGGGGGGGGAGACAGGCATCAGTGCAGCCCTGCAGCTGTGGAGCCCCTCAGTGAGGACCCCCGCTCTGTGAAGGCAGAGTGATGTCACCGCCCGGCTATGTGTGAGGAGGCTGCGAGGAGAACAGAGGAATACTGATCTGCATGGAGGGGAAAAGCTGACGCTGTCCAGGATAAAGGAAACCAGAGCAGTAGGGTAGAGGTGAAAGAGCACCGAGCACGTCCGTGAGCTGAAGTTCACGCTGTAAAAACCGACCCACACCCTGCTGTCTCCCTTCTTGTCTTTTCAACAATTCCCGTCTCTCAGATGAAACACCCTCACACTCCAGCATGCTGAATACCAGGCTGACTAATATAAAGTCTGTCTGGAGTGGGTGGAGGGGTTGTTTGAAAACACTTTGTTGTCAGAGAATCTGACCAGAATATATATATATATATATATATATTTCTTTATCAGGACTGGATTTAAAGATCAGAGCTGGAAAGAATGGAGATAGAGATACAGAGTCGCTGAAGGAAAGGTTTTGCAGGCCTCGAGAAGAGGAACACACAGAGCCGAGAAGAAAAGGGATGATGAGCGTTTCATTTGGGCCGCTGAACGGCAGCAGAAAGCGTCCGATACCCCCCCCTCTGCTCCCTCGTCCACTTCTCTGAATGCAATCGATAGGTTTACTCCGCGGCGAGCGGTAAAGTGATACTTCAGACGTGAATAATCGTCATTATATTACAAGCGTAGTAAATAGAGGGTTTTTTTTTTATGTCTACCTCCTGAGCCACAGCTGCTCGCTGCGTCGTGTTGCACACCTGTAATTTTCACTTCACCTCAGCTGCATATAGGTGCATAAAATACTAGAAACTCCTCTCTGTGTAACACAACACAGGTCAACGTCACTTTGGTGATCTCCTCACCAAAGTCCAAAAGAACCATAAATGTTTGAAATGCAAACTTTTCATGGCGATTCATCTAACATATATGAATTTTTAGTTTTTGAGTTTTATGAGACACGGCGTAAACAAATAATTAGAAGAAGAAATGTCAGAACACTGCAGCGATGGGAGACGGAAGAAATGAAAGAGACCTGTGTTTTTCGTTTTATGGGCTGCTGAGAAAACCTCGATTTAATTGATCTTCTCGAGCTGCCTTCAGTTTTTACCCTTGTGCGAGGGTTACGCGTGTACGCTCTGTAAACGAAACCAGAGAGGTATGCACGGAAGATAATAGATGCCCAATACGTACATCTCGGTGCTGTCTCTATCGCCATAGAGACAGCCCTCATCCTCCCCAGACATGTGTAAGGAGTCAGCCTCCCCCGACGCCCCCTGTGTGAGGCTGGACTATGGGAGAAGATGATTTAACCCTGAGCAATCTCTTCAGCAGAATGCCAGTTATGTAATCACGGTCCCCGCTGCTGCTGCTGCTGCTGCTGTGTAATGAGCTCTTCTTGATGATTTATTTAAATGTGTTGATGCTTGAATGGAATTCGTATCCCCCCGAGTTAATAGATATGATTTGTCAGCGAGTGGGCTTTCTTTCTTTTTCTTTTTTCTTTTTTTTGTTACACATGTTTTGTTACATAGCCTGACTGCGTGGCTGTTCACCGTGCCTGTGGGTGTCATCCAGTGAAAGCATCTCTGCCGTTATATTACCGCGTGCATGCGCGTAGGCAAGCGCGTGGGCTAATTCGCTCTCTCTCCTCCCGTCGTGGCTTTCTGTTTCGGTGGGAAAATGCAGTCACCCTCTGGAGGATTTTCTCCTGACTTCTTCGCTTTTATTATATTTCTCAGCACTTTAATGTGCTGCTTCTGCTCTAATGAAACCGTAACGGCTAAAATGCCGCTGTCAGAAATTACTGGAAAGGAATGAATCAGCGGTTATGAAACGTTTAAAAACAAAATGATGTTCCCCCTTCAAGCCGTCACGGGTTTAATGTGTGTGTGAGCTGAGAGCAGAGGAACTGCCGTGATTGCTCCTTCTCTAATTGTTTAATTTGAGCAATCTTTTAGACCTGAAATAAACAGCTACGTTGAGCATGTGGATAGTTGCTCGTCTCTGTGTGTCAGCCCTGTGATGAACTGGCTACTTGTCCAGTCCAGGGTGTATCCCGCCTCTCGCCCAGTGCCAGCTGGGTTCGGCTCCAACCCCCCACGACCCTAATGAGGACAAGCAGTTACAGAAAATGGACGGCTGTGTAGCTTATGTTTGTTTTTCTTATTTCCTGCTCAGAAACGAACGCCTGAATCTGACCTGATTTATTTATACTGAATAAAAACATAATAATAATTGTACAAATAATGCATATCACCGCGTTGACTATTATTCCTTTTTTTTGCCAGGTCCTGGAACCCAAAACCTTCAAATATTCTCCATGAGTTTTAGCTAAATCTAATAATATTCAAACAGCAGTTCACCCTGAGCTCACACTGTTTTCTGTCTATGCAGATATCCATACAGAGGCAGTGCAAGCTGCCCTGGCTAAACATAAAGAGGAGAAGATGGCCCTCCCCATGCCAACCAAGAGGCGCTCCACTTATGTGCAGTCTCCCATTGAAACCCGCACCCCGCCAGGTAAGATGGGAACGAGGGACAGTCCTACACATTGATCCTTGAGCTGGATAATTCAGACTCTCTGTCCTCTTCTCCCCCTCGCTCAGACTCCTCGTCAGGCTCTGAAGATGAGACAGCCGTGCGCAGGCAGTCGTCGGTGGTCGCTCCTCCGCCTCAGGTCAATCCCAACCTGCAGAGCCCGGACTCCTGGATAAACCGCACGGTCCAGGGCTCCTCCACTTCCTCCTCAGCCTCCTCCACTCTGTCCCACGGAGAGGCCAAGCCGCAGCCTCAGAGCCAGCCTCAGCCTCAGTCGCAGCCTCAGCCTCAGTATAAGCCGCAGTACCAACCCATGTATCAGCCTCAGTACCAGCCGCAGCACCAGCCCCACTCCCAGCAGCAGGAGCATCCCCACGCTGCATCGGTGGCGGACATGCTGGCTCATAGTCGCATTGGTGAGGCACTGCACGGATTTTTGACTTTGATGGCTTTAGTAGTGTAATTATTCTCCTATGAAGTCTAACAGTCACTGAATGATTGACGACACAGTTTGGGTACACCTAAAGGTGTCATTCGCTGGTGAAGAGACGAGGAGCTTTAAGGTTCAGAGTCTTGATCTTGAACATGGTGACTCAGCGTCACACCTCCAGATTTCTTCTACATCTTGTGAGCTTCGTTAACGTAGCGTGTGTAGGTAGAGTAAAGTATTAAATATCTGGGTCCTTCATTGAGCTGCTGTGCTTACAGGACATCACAGACTGAGATTTATTAATCAGAGACACAATAGTTCCTAAAGATAGTGAATAGTTCCTTCATTGCAACACTTTCACATTTCACTAATTAAAGGTTTTAGACCTTCTTTGTTTCACTGTAGATCCAAAAGATTTTATTACGCCCATTGTGTGCTGGTCTGTCTGTTATGTTCTGCTTCTGGAAGTCATTAATCCGCTCATCTCTCCACGCTGCAGGCCCCTCAGAGAACAGCGCCCCCCCTCCAGATGTGACAGCCGTGGCTCCTCCATCCAGAGGCGCGCGGGTGGACCTGCCCTCCAACGCTGTGGTCAGAGGGATGAGCCGCGGGCAGAGCCGCTCGAGCATGATGGAGACTGCGGACGGTAATGACTACGCCGCATGACATTTTAATGTATCCGTGTCTCTGCGGGAGCCTGACTCACAAATCTCTTCGAAATAAGTGTCATTCCAAAATATCATTAATCAGACTTTACTGCTGTCTTTTCTTTCTCTACCCTGTCACTGTTTATTTGACTGGCTGATAGGAAGAGGTAATATCCTGAGTAAGGAAACTCCTTAATGTATGATGTCCGTAGCCTTCTGTGTCAGCTGTTGTATCCTGAAGACCCTTTCAGACACAATGTGATTTGAGCTGCGCTAGCTGCCGTGGCCTGCAAACATCTGAACCTCTGCGCCCCAAACTTCGACTTTGAAAGTCGAACTTTGGGTCGAAGCTCGCCAACCAAGCGCCCGCTGAGGTGCAGTGCAAGGTTTTAGTCGCGTTGTGTGTGAAAGGGCCTTTACTCTCCTTCCTTTAAAGAAATAAGTGCAACAAAAACAACATCCACACACAGAATCAATCCTCACGTGTGATCCCAAACCAAACCAAAAAACTTTACCCCGGTTCTCACCGTGTTCTCCTCGTGTTGTTGTCACCTACGTGTGCTGCTCTTCGTTCCCAAAAGACGTTTACAGTCGATTCAGATCTCGTGTTATCGAATGACGAGCAGCAGACCGTGAGATAGAAGTTTAAACTAAGATGTTCAAACATGTAGCCCTTTGTCGACGAGCCACATCGAGTGTGTGTGACTGTGTGTTTGTCCTGCCGCCGCCCCTCTCCGCCTTCGTCCCTGCTTGTAGGAGTTCCCGTGAGCAGCAGAGTGTCCACAAAGATCCAGCAGCTGCTCAACACCTTGAAGAGGCCCAAGAGGCCGCCGCTTAGCGAGTTCTTCACCGATGACGCAGAGGAGATCGTGGAAGGTACGAAACAATTTGACCCGTGTTCCCTTAAATTTATAATAAGTGGCCGTGAAGGTCGAGTTTACTTGGTGGGTATTTAGGTAACTGCCATTCATAATGAGTCTCATTTATCTGTAAAATAACATGTCCTGTTGTGTCTCTCTCTCACGCACAGTGCCCCAGCCAGACCCCAACACACCGAGGCCAGAGGGCCGTCAGATCATCCCAGTAAAAGGGGAACCTTTGGGTGTGGTCAGTAACTGGCCTCCAGCCCTGCAGGCAGCATTGGCCCGATGGGGGGCCACTCAGGGGAAGAGCCCCGCCCTCACTGCTCTTGACATCACAGGAAAACCGCTTTACACCCTGACGTATGGTGAGACACGAGCCGCTAAACATGCAGAAAGGTTCAAGAGTTCATCTGGATGACATGAAGATGTGTTCGCTCTGTGACGTCAGAATTTTTGGCACTGCTAAGACACACCCTTGTAATTCCCCCTCCCCGCTCCACCTTCTGTCTGTTAGGGAAGCTGTGGAGTCGCAGCGTGAAGTTGGCGTACACCCTCCTGAACAAGCTGGGCGCCAAGAACGAGCAAATCCTCAAACCTGGAGACCGGGTGAGAGAGAGATGACACGCCGACAAGAAACAAACACGCTAACTCACACAACAAACGTATAAAGCAGGGTCATCCCGACAAATGAAAACATCTTTGAATTATTCGTCTTATTATTATTTTACTTTGAATTAACACTGATTTTATTACAGACATTCATGGTGCCCAGAGGATGAATCCTCATGACTAAACTTGCATCAAACATCAGCATCAACAAAGCTACTAGCATGGCTATAGACCTTGTAGTCTCCATAAAGTATTATTTTTGTCTTCTTTGTAATCTAATGTGGAACATATCTTGGTAGGTGGCGTTGGTGTACCCCAACAGTGACCCCGGGATGTTCTGGGTGGCCTTCTACGGCTGCCTCCTGGCTGAAGTTATACCTGTACCTATTGAAGTACCGCTGTCTCGCAAGGTAAGACAACCCACAGAGGAGCATGTGCACTTTGTGGGTCCAGAAATATATGTGTATATCTTGTGCGTTCAACTATGACTGTGTTTGTGTGCGTGCGGCGTGTGTTTTTAGGACGCGGGTATCAGCCAAGTGGGCTTTCTGCTCGGTAGCTGTGGTGTCGGTCTGGCTCTGACCAGTGAGATCTGTCTGAAAGGTCTACCCAAGACGCCCACTGGAGAAATCCTGCAGTTTAAAGGTCAGTAAGTATCTTCTTACGGTGCCTAAATCTCAGGTCACCTTCAGACTTGCACAGGCTATGCACTATTTGATATGGAGCCAGTGTTGTGCCAGAACAGGAGCTAGGCATGAGGGCAATGTAACCGGTGGTGAACTGAAAGGCCGAAAGACAGACACCGAGCCGGGCCGACCGCTGCCGACGATGAATTTCAGGCACAAATTTGCTCAAACCGGTTTGAAATTCATTTGATTTCACTTTCCTTTCTCCGATAGGCTGGCCGCGACTAAAGTGGGTGGTGACAGACTCAAAATACCTGACCAAGCCTTCCAAAGACTGGCAGCCGCACATCCCCACTGCCAACACTGACCCTGCGTATATAGAGGTAAGAGAGCTGCTTACTGCTGCGTCCCCCGGTGCGGGTTAGCACACAAGTAGATAACAATGAAAACACGATTGCATCCTGGCGTGATTACGAAGCTCCCGTGTCTCCTCTCTGTTTAGTACAAGGCGAGTAAAGAGGGCACGGTGGTCAGGCGTGGCTGTGTCTAAAGTTGCCATGTTGACCCACTGCCAAGCGCTGACCCAGGCCTGCAACTACTGCGAGGGTGAGTGAACACCCGGAGCGTCGTCGTCTATTATCTGAAGGTTTCTTCTTGAACAAGTCCTCACTTTGTCTTTCTTCGCTTCAAGGGGAAACTTTAGTGAACGTGCTGGACTTTAAAAAGGACATGGGACTGTGGCATGGAGTTCTCACAGTAAGTGTGCTGTGACTGTAAGGATGTGATAATAAATGCCAATGTGTCTATAGTCAGTATCTTCTGCTGCTCCCTGATAATACTCTCAAAGAACACAAACGTGGATTTTAATGTCTGCGTTCTCGTCATTCACAAGAAATACAAATACATGCCTCGAACAAACATGTCAACTCCCCACCCCGGTCTTTACAAGTTTTCAGATTCTTGGTTGGGTATCAGGTTAGCGAGTTCCTTATTTAAAATATACAGGGGGGAAAAAAATGAAGTAATATTAAAACAAACATAGTTCTGTACTGCAAAGCGCTACTGTTTACATGTCCCCAGGCTCTTCCATTACATGAGACAGATCAGTCCTTCATACATAGCTAATAAAGGGGTCCCAGATCTGGTGGAAATGATGTTGTTGGTGTCTTATTGTATATGTCATTTTCTCTAAAGGGAGAGTTGAAGACAGTTCAGACAACCACCTCGTCACACACAAGAGAGAGGGCGATTACTCTCTTTGCCATTAGCACTCACTCAAATCAACAAATATTCGTTGATGCTTTTTGAACTTCAAATTATCTGGACACATACCAAATATAAACAAATGTGGAACTATTTGAATTTGTAAAATATTTTGAATACATTGTTTTATTTCTTACCAGAATTTTTGTATTTTTGATACATTGTGGAAAAATGGTTTTATTTTGATTGTTTCTTTGTGCTTTATTCTCATTCTACACATCTCTGTTGGTCACATACTTCTCTTTTCTCTTAATTGTTATTTTATTGGGTGATTTCTTTTGTATTTCAATAAGTTGAAGTTTCCCTTTGTTCCTTTTTGCTCGTCGCACACACATCATTTGTTCTGTTATTGAGTTCATTAACTCGGTGAACGACTATAATCTGACTGTTAAAGCGCTAAGCCGTCAGATTCTTGGAAACATTTTCTATCATTTAAGAACATGTTTGTCCCAGTCTGAGGTTATCAGCTGCTTAAACGGGTTTGTTTCTTTCCAGGCTGTGATGAACAGGATACACACGATCAGCGTTCCCTATGCAGTGATGAAGGCTTGTCCTCTCTCCTGGGTCCAGAGGGTTCACATCCACAAAGGTAAATCACACCGCTCTCTCGGTTTGAGCGCTGCCCTATAAGAAAGAATGACATGTATGTAACACGTCGGCCTTGTTCCCGTGCAGCTCGTGTAGCTTTGGTGAAGTGCCGTGATCTGCACTGGGCCATGATGGCTCACCGTGAGCAGAGAGACACCAGTTTGGCTTCGTTACGTATGCTGATTGTTGCTGATGGTGCTAACCCCTGTGAGTACTTCATGACCCCCCAGCTTTGACCCCCAGCTAACTAAAATTAGAAGTAACGTGTTGAACCTCTCGCCGTCAGGGTCGGTGTCTTCCTGTGATGCCTTCCTGAATGTGTTTCAGTCCCACGGGCTGAAACCTGAGGTCATCTGTCCCTGTGCTACCTCGCCTGAGGCCATGACAGTAGCTATACGCAGGTATGTCACTGACCTGCATGTCCTTTCCTGCAGAAATCCCTCCTTTCTTCCAAATCTCTAGTCCCACATACTCCTGTCTGGAGTGGATGGAGACATAGCCTGTCATATGTGGTGGGCGTACATGGATGGGCGGGCAGATAGCTAACTGTGAGAACAGATGGGAATGGATGGAAACGCTCATGTTTGATCAAAGTCATTCTTTGTAGGCCGGGAGTTCCTGGCGCACCGCTCCCCGCCCGTGCCATTCTTTCCATGGGCGGCTTGAGCCACGGTGTCATCAGGGTCAACACCGAGGACAAGAACTCCGCCCTGACCGTACAAGATGTGGGGCATGTCATGCCTGGAGGTAACGATGGAAGGAAAGATAAATGAGTCAAGGGGAAAGCTACTGACAGATCGGTGCTTGTGGGAAAATCTGACAGACAAGATTTAAGAGTCGCAACTCAACGAGCAAACATGAATGCTGTTGAAAAGTTTGACATGAAGTCGACTCTCAGTCTTTGGATGTTGGAGCTTTCAGCAAGCACTCGAAGCACACAGGCTGATGAGATCATTTGAAATGCTCCCTGTGATGGACGACCTGCAGTAACTCAAACAAAACTTAAATCTCGCATCGCGCATTGATTTTCATTTCGCTATCGCATAAATTTAAACCAACTGCCTGGAAGAAAGACACATTTAATGCGAAACATGTAAAAATGCGTACAGTTTATCAACAACGATGATAAAGGTTTTTATTACTGGGCCATGCGTACAGCTGCGTCTGGCCCCCAACACTTAAAACGTTTTTGACATCCACGTCCAGAAAATGAAAACATTATTGATAAATCATAAACATACGCTGGAAAACAGATTCAACTCAAACCATTTAATGAAATATTGATGCTCTTATGTAATTTTCATCTCTCGACTCTGCTCACGCAATCTATATTTGGCCCGGATATTTTCTTTAATAAAGAAAGAATAAACCTTTTTTAAGTGCATTCATGGACCTAAATTTAATGTAACTCGGTTGCATAGTTTTCTACATGTTAACCTTGTGTGTGTCTCCAGCTCTGATGTGCATTGTAAAGCCAGACGGGCCTCCTCAGTTGTGTAAAACAGACGAGATAGGAGAGATAATAGTAAACTCCCGTGCTGGGGGGAACATGTACTACGGCCTGCCCGGAGTCACCAAGAACACCTTTGAGGTATGAAAGCACCCACAGCCTTTCTGTCCGGGTCCTAATGATAATGTAATAATGTCTAATTGAACGACAGTTAATTAACTTCCTTTCTGTGGCATGTTTTCTGTCTGATCGCGCTCAGGTGATACCGGTTAATTCTAACGGAGTTCCCATCGGAGAGATTCCATTCGTGCGGTCAGGCCTCTTGGGCTTTATTGGCCCGGTAAGTAGGCCCGTTTCATTACAGCACAGCATCAGTGGTAACGCGAGCCCTCACTCAAAACGGTCACTCCGTCTCTGTCTCTGAATGAGTCTGCATACTTGCAACATAATGCCGCCTCCTTCGTACAGGGAAGTCTCATCTTTGTGGTGGGGAAAATCGAGGGTCTGCTGATGGTGAGCGGGCGGAGGCACAACGCTGACGACCTGGTCGCCACCGCTCTCGCTGTGGAGCCGGTCAAGACGGTGTACAGGGGGAGGTGAGGAGACTGCCGAGTTCCTCTTTAGACAGACAAAGTGTGTTTACAAAGATGATGAGCTCCTCTGTCGGGTCGAGTGTGAATCCTAATTTATCGCTGCTGACATCTGGTGGTGGAAATGAAGCACAGCAGACCCAAAACAAGGCACGACTGGATGTGATGCTGACACGAAGATGTTTAGGTACGTGTGTTTAAACGCTTACTTGTTTCTGTGTCAGGATCGCCGTGTTTTCAGTCACAGTGTTCTACGATGAGAGGGTCGTGATCGTGGCGGAGCAGAGGCCGGACGCCAGCGAGGAGGACAGCTTCCAGTGGATGAGCCGAGTGCTTCAGGTAAACATGGAACCATTCATGCAAATCAGGTGTCATTTTGCTCTTCACGACATACTATTACTAGTCAACAATGATGTTTTGGTTTCCTCCATAGGCCATCGACAGCATCCATCAGGTGGGGCTCTACTGTCTGGCTCTGGTCCCGGCCAACACCTTACCTAAAACACCGCTGGGTGGCATCCACATCTCCGACACCAAGCAGTTCTTTTTAGACGGCAACCTGCACCCATGCAACATCCTGATGTGTCCCCACACGTGTGTCACCAACCTGCCTAAGCCCCGCCAGAAGCAGCCCGGTAGGTGAAACATGTCTCAGCTCTTTTTATGGAGGGTAACACGACCGACCATGTCTGCAAATACCGAAGGAGAAACAGAGAAATGTCCGTTTGTCCCTCCTGTGAGAATCTGTGTTTTGTAAAATAAGAACATCGTGACGAGTGTTACATAATGTGCACACGAGAGTTTTTTCCTGGCATGTTGGCCACGACTGTGGCAAAGTTCAGCAAATGTCATAAACAACCTACACGTAACGCACAGAAATGTAATCAATAATCCAATACTGACCTGCGAAAACAGCAAAACATCAAAATAAGTAAACCTATGACAAACAAACACAAACACATGAGATGCACGTTAAAATAACAAAGACAAATCTGTGTGCTTAACCAGCCACACCTAACCCAGTGTGACACACACTTTAATATCTGTTGTTATCTTGCATTCATTTTATTCTGCTGTCTAGAATTTATACTGTCCAGTCAGGTAAGAATTACAGCCAGAAATAAACGAACAGATGAAATTAGTACAATAAAGTCAAAGTTAAATCAATTAAGAATAAATAAATACTGGGACGTTATACCAATAGTGAGAAGTAGGGCAGTCATGGCTGATCAATCAGAAGTCTGTTTTTAGCTTTTTGTGTTTTCTCAGCCAGACCACTAAAAGCAAACTTGATGTTTCTCAAACGAGGTGATAACGGAGAGCTACGTTTAAAGAGGAGGAAGAAAATGCAACAACATCTGCTTCCTTTGCACGTCACTCAGGGTCTGAGCAGGGACCCCAAAGACGGCACTACAGGAATACTGCTGCAGATGACGTTGTATCTAAAAAAAAATGTGTTGAACGTCTTCCATTCTTTGGCACCGGGTAGCTCGTCTGGTAGACTGTGTGCTACATGTATGAAGGCTCAGTCCTTGCCGCAGCAGCCCAAAGTTTGAATCCAACCCGTGGCCCTTTGCTGCACGCTGTGTCCCCCGTCTCTCTCTAATTATCGTCCATGCTCTGTCACAATTTGTTCTCTTGTAGTCGGCGTAGGTCCTGCGTCCGTGATGGTGGGTAACCTGGTGGCAGGGAAGAGGATTGCCCAGGCTGCAGGCAGGGACCTCGGCATGATCGAAGACCAGGATCTTGTCCGGAAGGTAGGAACGCTGCGACTTGCTCTTAACCAGCCACTAACTCTGTATAACTACCTGTTTTTCAATGACTCACATGCATGTCCTTGCCCACGGCGTATTATCATAGTAAATAGTTTGGTTTGAAGACTTTATCCAGCCCCAAAATCTTCTCTCTTTCTGCTCTCGTCTCTCTGTGGATGTAGCTCTGTATGTGGCCCACTGTGATGGTAAGAACTGTGGCCTCTTCTTCCCCACACCTTTGTCTACGCCTGCCATACTCCAGTCTAGAATGTGTCGTGGCTTTATTTCGTGCGCTTGTGTTAAGCACGCAAGCATGTGTGTATGTTTTTCATTTTTTTATCTGCGTTACACGATACGCACCTCCTGTAGCTCTCCCTTGTTTTACTGCAGATGTACCTTTCACATCCTAAGTTATAGTTCATTATTTTAAGAGGCGGATTGGCTCGGAGTACGCGGTATAAATTGTCTGCACGTTGGCAAGAGATAATTTATGTCAGACAGCTGTGGACTGAGGTATGCAGTTCCTGAGCACCACTTTATTTTGTTTTATTTATTAAATTAAGTTCTTTCATCAGCACAAAACTCTCCCACCGTGTACACCTGTCATGGTTGTGTTTTTAATAACGCACACAGATTATTAAAGCGCACCCTCGGATGTGCAGTGCAAACATCTCATTATGTTTTCTTATTATTCCAGCATCAGTATTTGGCAGAGGCGTTACACTGGAGGGCGCAGACAGACCCGGATCACGTCCTCTTTGTTCTCCTTAATGCCAAGGTACCGAACCGATCCGTCCACATGCTGGGAAATACGGTTTGTATGCTTTGACTGCAATGCCGTTATCCGTGCACTCTTCCCGTCCTTCAGGGTGTAGCAGTCAGCACGGCGACCTGCGTGCAGCTCCACAAGCGGGCGGAGAAGATAGCTGCGGCGCTCATGGAGAAAGGCAGCATCAACACCGGAGAGAACGTAGTGCTGCTCTATCCTCCGGGTGGGTTCTGCCTCTGGCCTCATGTCTGTCTTTGCATTACTCCCATGGAGCTCAATTATTGTTGAGACATGTATTCTTTTATTAACTCCACATTCGTCCTCTATCTGTCTCTCAGGCATCGATTTGATAGCCGCCTTCTACGGCTGTCTCTACGCTGGATGTGTTCCCGTAAACGTCAGGCCTCCGCACCCTCAAAACCTGGCAGCCACACTGCCTACCGTCCGCATGATTATTGATGTAAGTGTGTGTGTGTGTGTGTGTGTGTGTGTGTTCTTTTACACATACAGGTGTGTTATTGCATGCTTGTGGGGGGGTGTGTACATACACGTGTGTTCATTCATGTAATCCTAATGTCAGGGTCTTTTTCTAAGTTGTGGCAGATCCTGTGATGACTCTGCTACATAAAAGAGCCTAAAAATGAAAATTTCAATTAATAATTGTTCAGTTTTTTTTTAGCTCCGACAAAAAACTGTGACTTATTTAATGACTTAAACAGAAATTAGGAGCAAGTGAAGCATTCAACCCGTATCAACCTCAAAAAAATCTGCATCCGTTGGGCCATAGGAAGTTAGATCTCATTTCATTTTTGACTTCGGCTTCTCTCATTCAAATGAATTATGCTTGTGTTTTATTACCAGGTCAGTAAAGCTGCGTGTATCCTAACCACTCAACATCTGATGAGGACTCTGCGCTCCAAAGAAGCTGCTGCCTCCGTGAACATTAAAACGTGGCCGACAATCATTGACACAGGTGAGATAACAAAGGACGCACCTTTTTTTTCCCCCCATCAGACATTTTGAACTTGACTTAACGATGGCTCTGTTCTGTTCAAGTGTCCGGGTAGGACATGATTGTGTGACAGTGACCTGGCAGGCACATTACCAGGATCCCGAAACTGAAGCCAGCATTCAGTTCCTCAAACGGGACTTTTAATACTCCAAAGTCTGACAACAAAAATTTCTCTGGCGCCATTATCAGTCCAGAGATCAATTTTAAGACACTATTTTATCTCTTAAATCCACACTAGCTGTGCAAAGGGTAACGACACATGTGTGTCTTAGCAGCCTGAGAGTGTCAGGAATCAAATCAAGACATAAAAACAAGCACTGAAATCATGGGTTGTGGGTAAAGTTAGTCACAGTTCTGTCAGAAGCGTTTAGATGTAGACCGTGGCAGCATTAAGACAAACAGGAAATGGGACATTTCTCTGCAACGCTCTAGTTATGTTGTGCACTTTTGGTTGGTCGCTCCTTGCAGCTATACTGCATGTCTTTTTTTGTTTTCTTTCTGTTGTTTTTTATATCTTTGCACGATGAATAAATACCATCTGATTGTAGTACTGTAGCACTGCCCGAGAGCCTTAATTGATAGTATAAAATGCATCCGGTAAAGATTAAATTGTGCTATGTCATTATTGCTGAGTGTAATTTAATGTTTGCTTCGTTCTCTGTTCTTGTTTGCAGATGACCTCCCTCGCCGTCGGCCTCCACAGATCTATAAGCCGCCCACGGCAGAGATGATTGCTTATCTGGACTTCAGTGTGTCAACTACGGGCATGCTCACTGGGGTGAAGGTGAGACTGTTAAGCTTCACTTTCAAACATTGCTGTCGCTCCCATTCCACTATCCACGTGTTGATAAGTATGCAGCCGCTGAGCTCTTGCATGTCTTTCTCCCTCGTTCACTGGGTCTCTGACAGCATGTTACAGCCTGATAACAGTGTGGCCTCACCTATTACAGAACTTCACAGTGAGTTTCAGCTCATTGTTTAGCTGTCTGGCCAAGCGGTCCACTCTTTTGGTTCACTCTAGCCACTCTCAATGTCATTTCAACTGTACACTCACCGTGCACCCAAACGGCAGATAGGTAGAGTTAGAGAGTGACCGTTACAGTTAGGGAAGGGTTGGCTTGTGAACATAAAACCAGATATTTCCCTCAGGAGTTGCTGGAGACCAAAAACAGACAAAAGATGAGCGTATAACGGACTTGAGTGACCTGAATGTTGCTGTCTAAATGCTGGAGCGACAGTTTGTGACGATAACGTGACCGTGTTCACGTCTTGCTTGCACTCCCCGCCGAAAGGGGCCAAAAAAAAAATCTATCATGGCAGGTTTAAAACATCCTGTGAGAGGTGAGGTGAGGTGCACGCACACACTCGGTGTGATCGTTCTGTCAGGAGGAGGAAATGTTGTTGTGGAAGCAGACAGAGAGAGAAAGAGAGAGAGAGAGGTCAATCATCTGTTGTTTAGCCTGAAAAGACCTCTGCGGCAAGCTAATGCTTACTGACCTTTGCCAGGTCACAATGACTGAAGTGAAGATCGTAGGCTCACAAACACAGTAACACACTGTCTAGGATTTAAAAAGACACCAAAAAGTTAAGTATGCCCGGATGGTTGGCAGGTCAGTAGACGAGAAAAGTAAATCACAAAATCATCAAACTTCTCAGATTCATGACATATATGCTGGTCGTTTTCCTTTCCTGAGTCTCCTAATGCGTCTTCCTTTCCGTTGCAGATCTCTCATGCAGCAGTCAGTGCACTTTGTCGCTCTATAAAGCTGCAGTGTGAACTGTACTCCTCTCGCCAAATAGCCATCTGCCTGGATCCTTACTGTGGTCTGGGCTTTGTCTTGTGGTGCCTCTCAAGGTACAATGAGCTATCACATACAGTGCATACATGATACGCGTCACGGTGTTGGTCTCTGTCGTGTTGTTCCTCCTCCACTCATCCGCCTTTACTCCTTCTCGTCTCGTCCCTCAGTGTTTACTCAGGTCACCAGTCCATCCTGATTCCTCCCTTCGAGTTGGAGAGCTGCTTGTCTCTGTGGCTGAGCACGCTCAGTCAGTACCGCATCAGAGACACCTTCTGCTCCTACTCTGTCATGGAGCTCTGCACTAAAGGACTCGGCACTCAGACTGAGTTACTCAAGGTAAGGACAGGCATATGTATGTGTATATAAAGAGAGACAGACAGACAGATTATTTGAGGGTTTGATGATTTTGTGTGCGTGTGTTTTAGGCCCGTGGGGTGAACCTGTCGTGCGTGCGTAGCTGCGTGGTAATAGCGGAGGAACGCCCTCGCCTCGCCCTCACACACTCCTTCTCCAAGCTGTTTAAGGACGTGGGGCTGTCGCCCAGAGCCGTCAGCACTGCTTTTGGTTCCAGGGTTAACCTGGCCATCTGCCTGCAGGTACACCCACCAACTTAAGCCGGCTTCACACAGAAACACCTTGATGGGAGAACCAGCTGGGATTTGTATGTTCTTATTCTTTTGTGTATTACAGGGCACCACTGGTCCTGATCCGTGTACGGTTTATGTGGACATGAAGTCGCTACGCCATGACAGGTAAGAACAGATGGATCAGTTCAAACAGGTATCATGAAATGAGCTTTTTAAATGAAGGTTAAACTGTATTATGGCAGGTCTAGCTGAAGTTTCAGAGGTCTGAATAAATAATGATGAAGAATTTCTCTTTAAGCGCATAAATGGTTGATATGTGGTGTTCAGAGTAGTTCTCTTTTTTTTCAATTGAATGATTGAATCTTATATCTTGTAACTCGTGTGTGACTTTTGCAGGGTGAGGCTGGTGGAGCGAGGAGCGCCTCAGAGTCTTCCCCTAATGGAGTCTGGCAAGGTGAGATGCTACATATGTTTTTAATATCGATTTAGTGACTGAATTAAGTTTAAAGTTGACTCTATTTTTTTTTTTTTTGTCTCAAGATACTGCCAGGTGTTCGGGTGATAATCGTAAATCCAGAGACCCGCGGCCCGCTGGGTGATTCTCACCTTGGAGAGGTGAGAGGAAACTGACACTCTGTTTGTGACGGTGTCATCGTCAGGTAAAGTCTTCTTCCTCATCGTCGTGTGCTTCTCTCTCTTAGGTCTGGGTGAACAGCCCTCACAGTGCCAGCGGCTACTACACCATCTATGGAGAGGAGAGTCTTCAGGCCAACCACTTCAACACCAAGCTCAGCTTTGGAGACCCGCAGACCTTGTGGGCCAGGACGGGATACTTGGGATTTGTGAAGAGGACCGAGCTGTTGGATGCCAGTGGGGGTAAATGGACACCAGCCAGTCGTGATGACTCTGTTATGAGACAGATTTCTCATAACAAACCTCAAAACTGAAGCAAGCATAGCTGCTTATACTTCTTCTACTCTTTCTAACTCGTGTTGCCTGCATCTCTCTGTCCAGACCGACATGACGCCCTGTTTGTGGTGGGCTCACTGGATGAGACCTTGGAGCTGAGAGGGCTGCGCTACCACCCGATCGACATTGAAACCTCGGTGTCCCGGGCTCACCGCAGTATTGCTGAGAGGTGAGAATACTCTTGATATATATACCTATCTGACACACACCCACACACTTTATTAATATTCTTAGGAGGCTACAGATCGACTGGTCATGCCAAATGCACTAAATGCATTAAACTGCCGCAACGGCAAAAGAAAGCATATTGTGATATATAAATTTAATTACAGTACACTTAGGTAGTGTAGTACTATAGTGCTGAAATATGCACAGATCCCATTCAGTGGCTATATAAAGAACATAAAGACTGGCTTCAACTAGGTGCTAATGTTCATTTTGTCAGCGTTTTTCACATCACATTTCTTATTTGACTGTAGGAGCAGAAAGATGTGTAAATCACAAACCCTGTGTGATACAATTAACGGCTCAAGGTGTCATACATTTCACTAAAACTACAGAAAGATGACCACATGCTGAAGTAACGGGGGGAAGAATGTCTTTCTTGCTGAGTTACATGAGAAGATCAATACCACTCTTGTTTCTGGATGTTAATGGGAAGCTACAGCGAGCACCTGATAAGTTTAGGTTAACTTATCTTAGCATAGTTTAGCAACAGGACTGGAAAAGGGGGGGAATAGCTTGCTTGGCTCTGTGCTAAGGTAAAAAGAATACAGCTATCGGCTATCTGTCCCGGTCTGTTTAACCACAGCTTGACATTTTTATTCTTTGTTTTAAGTAAGCGGTCGCTTGCTGCAGCTTCATATTTGGTGTACAAACATTAAGGGTGGTGTCAATCTTCTCCGCTAACTCTCAGCAGGAAAGCAAATAAAGGCTGTTTCCCCCAAAATGTCAAACTATTCCTTGTTGTGCTTGGCTGTATTCTCAGTCACCTCGTTCTTGCCCCCCCCCACAGTGCTGTCTTCACATGGACCAATCTACTGGTTGTGGTGTCTGAGCTGTGCGGTTCGGAGCAGGATGCGCTGGACCTGGTGCCTCTGATAACCAACGTGGTCCTGGAGGAGCACCACCTCATCGTGGGTGTGGTGGTCATTGTGGACCCCGGGGTTATACCCATCAACTCCAGGGGAGAGAAGCAACGCATGCACCTCCGTGACTCCTTCCTGGCTGACCAGCTGGATCCCATCTATGTCGCTTACAACATGTGAGGTGTTTGTGATGGCCCTGGACTCGTTTAGCCATCATCCACAGTCTAAGGCGCCGGCAGATGGTAAAATGGAAAAAGCATGTATTGCCACCCAGCACTGTGTGACACCAGCATATCTTGGCTACTGCATGTCTGTGATTTGACTTGCCAGGTTTGGAGTTGCTCACTGTGTTTTATAGATAGATTTTTGCAAATTGGGACAGAAGCAACGTGCAGAGCTTATGGCAAAGACAACAACAAAAAAAAAAGCCGCTGTTGCTGCCCTGTTTTGGGGGAAAAGACAAAACCACGCGTACAACAGGACCACTGCGTTATTTCTATATTAATGTCTTTGTGAAAATCCATCTTCTTATTCTGTACCTACCACAAACCTCCTAAAAACACCTTCCCCTGTGTGTGTTTACACAGAATCCACAAGCTAAAACACTTACATTGAAATATTTTGACATGCAGCCTCCAATCAAACGCACACACCGTGCATGTGCTGTCATTCCTCACTAACATGGACGAACAAAAGAGGGCAGAGGAAAGCAAACCATTAAACAAGTAGCCAATCTCAGTCTGTGTACATTATTTAGAAAGTTTATTTTGTCCCATGATGATGAAGCCAAATAGATTTTTCCTGCCCTAATATATTTCCTGCCTTATAAAACTTCAGCCATACATTCCTATATTAATTTTTAATAAATCTGTTATAAATTCTCCTTTTGGTTTTGACTAGTAGTGGAAGCCCTGACAGATATCCAAAGGGATTAAAATAAAAGAGGAAAGAGGCCATATTCTGTACTGTACCTATAAAGGCCTGTTGTATTTTAGATACTGTATGTTACTGTATAGATATTTTTAATTGTATAAATGTATAAATGCTTGACTTGTCTCTCTCAGCTGATGGTTTCTGGAGAGTCAACCCAGCTGGGAGACGACAACAGTAGCAGAAAGAAGATTGTAAATAAGATTTAACAGTTTTGACCGTACTTTTGAAGTGGAATATTAGCTGTGTGATAGAGGGTAACGATGAATAACTTCAAAGCATTGTTAGTCAGGATAGATTTAACATTGCACTTTCTCAAAAAAAATGTCTATTTTATTATAACAATGAGGCATTATAACTAACGGTTCAGGAGCAAATATTATTCTTAGGATTCTTCCTTGAGGAGCTTTGAGAGTTTACTGGGAGGGCTATCACTGTTAATGCCAGGGACTTTTCCTGTCGGCCCATTCAAAGAAAATAAAAAATAAACTGGTGTAAGGAAAAGGCTAAAACCAATACCATGACTGTTTTCAGGCTACCAGGTTATTTTGTAAAAACATAAAAGTTCACAGACCGCTCATTTAATATCCATTGCCAATGTACTTTGTATTGCTGAAGAGTCATGGCCCCTCTCAGTTTTGTACTGCATAACAGAGCAAGTGTTCCCTTTCCCCTTCCTCTCCACACTCATTCGAACCGTGTTTTGTCTTTGTGCGACGCTGTAAAAAAGAAATGACTTTGAATAATCCCAACAGGATTCTTGTTGGTACTGTAAGTCTGTAGTCGATAGAGGCAAGTCATCATGTATCTGGATTCTTTTTCTGTGTTCAGTCACTGGATTTAAAAGCACTTGTGAATGCACTTGCAAAGCTGAGCCACATCTGAAACCCGCCACAGCGCCTAACCCTTGATTGGCATAGTAAAGTAATCGTATGAAAAAGATAAGGGTTAAAAAAAACAATCTTTGCATTAAGATGTATTTGCAAAATGTATTTGGTTTTCTGATATCTTGTGCGTTCCTTGTGCCCTTTGCCATAATTTATAGGTTCTTTGTACTGGATTATACTGTATTTCAGTGATGGACCCTAAATGTTAACATGTAAATAGTTTTTTTTTTTTTTTACTTTTTTGTCCCATTTTAACACTCGATCATGCCAAACACACGATATTGGAAAGATGTTTAATCATTTCAAAGTCAACGGGATCCATTGAATTACTGCACTTTGCACTGGTGGTATGTACAGCAGGTTTCTAAATGTGTGGACTGATTAATTAAACTATCCCCCCACTTCATGTTACATTAAACGTGTTAATAATTTTACAGATGTAATGCTTGACATTTGGTTTTAGCCCGGTTTTTAAGTCCACCTAGAAAAAATAAATAAAATACTAATAGCACTTCATCTTACCTTTGACATTGCATCCTACGTTTGCAGCAGAATGTTTGCATGACTCAGCCAAGCACAAGAAGAAATCAGCTTGAGGCACTTATCATCTCGAGGCACAAGTGGGGGAGATATTCAGGGAACAAAACTCATAACACAGGGATGGACCAGGTGGTCCCTTGGTGCAATCTGTGAATAATACCCATAAAATGTAGATGTTTGTCAAACAAATCTTGCAATTAAAGCAGACCTTGCAAACCTAATCAGCAAAAAGAGGGGGTTACTGACGACCAGTGTCCATCTACCATCTACCTGCTTCGCTGGGAAGTTTACGAGGGCTTCCTTTGGTTTCTGCTCTAACACACTATGCAATCCTAATGACAGTGCAATTTAATTTCAAAGCTTGCACAGTCTGGTGAAATATACATGATGCTTATACATTTTTGTAATAACAAAGGACAGAGGACTGACAGAATTTAACCAGTAGTGTACTTAAGACTGTATTAATCTATCTTGAGTTGTTCTATCTATATTTTGTGTATGCACTCTTGGTATGTTGTATATTAATTATTTGGTGAATTCTAACCTGCTTCATGAGGGTGTGATCCACTGATGAAACTTTTATGTTTTAACTAAGAATTCAAGAAAGAAAGTTAGGAAATCAAGGTGGTACGCCCATTCCCATTTTTTTCTCATTTATTTTCTATTTTGGTTTGTTGTACTTTGTTTTATACTTTATGTAAAAGTAATACAGAATAAACAAAAAGCATTTAATCATTCCAGGTGTCCTGATACATGATTCATGAGCTTTAGCAATGATGTGACATTGACTGAAACGTACATCGCACCCTTACATTGAGAGCATGTTTGAGAATTTGTCATAATGGACAGGAAATCGATTTCTTTGTCACAAAATAAGAAGTATTTAATTTTAACCAACATTTTTGCATAGCACTATAATTCTGTGCACTGAATAATGTAAAGCTTTCAGAGCCCCGTGTATGGCTTTCTGGTGAAATAATGTCATAACACTGAGAGTGCTGTCAGACAATGTTGAACTCATTGCAGGTCGAGGCGATTGTAGTAAAAATGCACAGAAGTTTCTCTAAAAGATTCGTCACTGAGCTGAGCTGGATTATTCGTGTGAATAGATGGAGGAGGTCCAACTTGAGGGCTTCAAATGTTTCTGCAAATAAATTTTCGGTAATACAGAAATCAATAAAAACCAACAAGTGACAATGTGAAACATCAGTGAGGATTTTTATTATTGATCCATTACGATGTTAGCAGCATTCTTAGTATTTTAATTTATAACGATGTCTTGGAATGAAGACTTGTGGTAGCACTTCTTACGTGGCGGGAGGAGCAGTCTGTTGCTGAAGAAGCTGTTTTGATGTCATGCAGGGGGCGTGAGGAGATGTTCATGATGGATCTCAGCTTATACTATACACTGTATAAATGATAAAATGAGGTGTGTAAAAGTGACACGTGTATACATGGCATGTTTGGTAGTAGTATCAGAATCAGAATCGATTTATTGGCCATGAGTGTGTACACAGACGAGGAATCTGACTCTGGCTCTCAATTGTACATACATACTTATAGACATAAGTACAGTTTAAAAGACAAGGAACATGACAAGCAGAGGCAAACGCATAAAAACATGAAACATAAACATAAAAAATAACCTTGAAAGATGTGCATGTAGATATGTGTATCTATCTACAGACATTGTAAACTGGATAAAGGACTGATGATAGTGCAGTGGTGAAGGGGGTGGAATAAATAAATAAATAAATAAATATGGTTACTACAAACGGTTAGATAACTAAATGTAAACAGTGGATAAATAAATCAATTATAATGTATTGCACAGATGTGCAGGGTAATATGACAGATATGCAGAGTAGTATTATTTATATGTATATAAATATATATGTAGTATTATGTGTGTGTGTATATATGTATGGTATTAGTAGCACCACTGATTGAGTTTTAATGTACTGTATAAATGTAATATATTACACTATATAAAAGGTAAAGGTGACAATTATACACAGAAGTATTGCAAGTATCAGCCATGGTACAGTAGCCGTGGTTGCCGGAGTTGTATTGAATGTAACAAACGTGAGTTTTTCCACCGTGTTTTCGTGTCCACCAGTTGCTCAAACTCTTCTCACCAATCACAAAGGCCCAAAGAAACTATTACGTAATGCGTCTTTGCCGAACAGCGCCGCCCATTTCCTTTGGGAAAAAAAGTGGTCAGCTATTTTTTTTTTTTTAGCTGACATCTTTGTATTTTTAGCTGTTAGCCACTGCTGCTAAGTAACTTTTAAAGGCGTATCTCGTATCAAAGCACATACGCGAATTGCACCAAGTCCACGTCTGTGAGCACGAACAGTTACGCGGCATTTGAAAAGGTAAACAGTTTGTTGCTTAAATTTGTGTGTGTGTGTGTGTGCACTTCTTAGCTGTCTGCTCCGCTGTGGCGGTAATGGCGGCTGTTGCTTCGTCAACTCCTCGCCGTTTTACGAAAAGGGAAGGTGTAGTTAGCTTAATGGCTCCCCGTATCGCTGACGTCTATTGACGCGGTAACTTGCGTGCCAGTGACAGAGTTACACATATTTGCTCATTGAGACAAAAGCTCATCCATCCTGCGAGCCCCGGAGTAACGAAACGAGCCTCGCTCGGAGCTTCTTTTTTTTTTTAACGGCTGTTTTTTTTTAAACGGTTTTTCAAACGTCCGTTTAAACTGAGACGTTAAGCTAACGTTAACTAGCAACGGTAAACGTTGGTGAGGTCGGAACATTTTACGCGGATAACTTTTTACATCGCGGCTCCTCCAAACGTTTACTCTGGACGAAGTCTCCCACTTCTTCGTGATGTTTTTTTACATTTAGTTAAATCATGTGGGAGATGGAAAAAGTTAACAGTATTGACTGCGGGGCCTAGCTGTGTTCCGTAACTCCATGTTAACGTTTAGTTGCACTGGCTAACACGGTTGAACCAAAGAGGAAGTCGATGTTTGGAGCACATAGATTCACCCTTTTTAAAAAACTTTATCACAAGTCACAGCTGGCTAAAATAAGAAACTGTGATTTAATATCGCTCTGAGAGAGTTTAATCATATTATTAAATAACCTAAGCCCGCAGGCCACACAGCGGAGTACGGCACACTGCATGCATGCATGCAGGCAGGCAGACAATCTCCGCCACTTGCGACGCTTGTTGTTTCACATTAGAGCCATTTTAAAGCGGTAATATTGATTCATCTCTTCCCAGTTACTATGGAAGAAGTACAGCAGGGCAGCAATGGCACCGAGTCACAGACTGCCATCATTCCCACTACCATCACAACCTCTCAGTTCTCACAGATAGCCCAACAGGTAACTCATAGATCCCTTTCGAAATAGCATTAAAAAAATAAAAGAAAGCATCTTAGACATATTTCCACCAGTGGTCCATTTTGTGAATGAATGTCACACTGAAAACACATTTTGAGGTGTTAAGATTGGCCACATTTTCAGATTTACACACTGAGCAGATCATATTAAAGATGGAGCCAAGTAGTAGTACTTTTTTCTCCCTATCCAGTATAAATTAATTCTTTAAATGTCACTTTTTTTTGCAGTGACTAAATCTGAAGTGTGACTAGCCTGCTTGATAAAGTCTCACTCCTCTGTTGTGCAATCATATTGTCTGCAGCATATATTAAATAATTAGTGCATTCAAATTATAATTGCACAAAGTTAACCCCTTGTGATATCTAACCCTACGCATATTATTGGTTTTATGAAAATCAAATCATCTGGGACATTTCAGCTAACAGCCCATTGTTTTATATATAATAATTATTTAATTAAGCCCAGATAATTTAGAATAAATGTATATATTTGAAAGCTCAAATGATATTTGAGTTTTTCAAATCTCAAGTGAAATAAAGTTCACTCTCATAGTATTGTAAAGGTGGCAGAAATGACAGTGATGTATAATTGAATCCTTAACACATAAAGCCAAAACTTCCTCCAAAGTTGGACACCACTCATAAATAAGTGACGAGTGTTTCTGAACGTGCAGTTTTGCACACACACACACGTGTTGGGGCAGTCGCCATGATAAATCTTCTGTATTGTGTGTCTGTGTGTTTGTAGATGTCACTGGGTGGTTCTTCTGTCGCTGTTGTACAGCTGCCGGGGGGTCAGTTTCAGGTTCAAGGGGTGATCCAGTCTGCACAGTCATCAGTCATTCAGTCCCCTCACGTGCAGACTGCACAGGTGAGATCATCTCTTGGCACACCTTCACCTTCAATACGCAAACTGCTACAACTGCTCGTTTGCATTGTATTAATCCACCTTCCTCTTTCAAGGCCCCGGGTACAGATAGCGACGATTCACAGGACTCGTCGGACAGTGAAGTAGCAGCCCAAAAGACCAGAGAAATACTGGCAAGACGGCCTTCATACAGGTAAAGAAAACGACAAGCAGAGACACGACACAAAAAAGACTTCTGAAGTGAGTACTCGGTGATCAGACCCGCCTCTGCTCTCCTTTGCAGAAAAATCCTAAATGAACTTTCATCCGAGGAAGTGACACACATCGAGGGAAAGGATAACAGCCCGGCTTCCACAGGAGTGACAGGCGTTACAGTACCCACCACCCAAATCTACCAGACCAGCAGCGGCCAGTACAGTACGAACTGCTCTCTTCTATCGTACTTGCATATAAAAAATAATCACTTACTGTTTGCTTTGATGTGAGTTTTCTTACTCAACTCGTGCTCCACCGATTCTCATGCCAGTCTGTGTGATAATTCTAGTTACTATAGCTCCTAATGGCACAATCCAGCTGGCGACCCCCGGCTCTGAAGGCATTCAGGGTCTACAGGCTGTCACCATGGCCAACTCTGGTGGCGCCCAGCAAGGCACCACCATCCTTCAGTATGCCCAGACACCTGACGGCCAGCAGATACTGGTGCCCAGCAACCAGGTTGTTGTACAAGGTGAGCAAAACATGGCAGGTTTCTACGAAACTGTATCTGAATTTCTACGATTGCTCAGCCAGTTTTATCTGCTAATGTAGTCACAGTTTTTTAAGGGGATTTCAGCAGGTAGCTCATTTCTTGTCTTGTGAGTCACAAAAACCTGCTGATGCTGGTAAAATACATGTAAGTGCACATAATACCATAGTTTACCTTGTAAGCATGGAGATGAATCAACAATATTTCTGTCATGACGACCTTTCATACTTTATCAGTAGTCACTTCATCACAGCTACTTGATTTATTTGACACAGTGCTCTTGCAGTTGGAATGTGGCTTTAACCTCAAGGTGCCTTACTTCTAAGAGGATGATTTGATTAGAGTGTTAGAGAGTTAATATCAAGGTTCAGCAATTTTATAAGCCTGTCCTCACGGTTAACTAGTTAATACCTCTCATGGGACAGTCAAACAGGTTTAAAGGGTGGAAATAACCAGTAACAAAGCAAAACTCAGAATATTTCTCCTGATGTGCTGCCAATTGTGTGTTTGTGGTCAACAAAACGCTGTATATGCTCTAAACCCCACTAGTGAGATCACAAGTGATACATGCTCTGCAACAGAGCGTTTGTGACCCCTGTTATCTTCTTCCAGGTGCAGGAGGGGAGATGCAGACATACCAGATCCGCACAGCTCCCACATCCAGCTCCCTGCCTCAGACTGTAGTTATGACCTCTCCCGTGGGACTGTCTCAGGGCAAGAGTGACGATCCAACAATGAAGAGGGAAATCAGGCTCGCAAAAAACAGGTATGTGTCCGTTTTATTACTGGACCTTAGATCAAATCAAAGTCAGACAAATGTACAACCTCCAACATCCTGGAGGCGGGAGTAAAATATTATTTGCAATGGTAAATCAAATAAAACACACTATTGTCAGATTAATACTAATTAATAGAACTGTGTGTTCTCCGCCTGATGGATAAATCATTTTGGGCATTGCCTTAGATGTTTGTTTGACAGTAGGGAACTATTGCATATTCACTGGCTACTTATTCAGCCATTCTTTGAATATCTCCCTCCATTACTGGAAGTGTTGTAGCTTTGGGCACACTGCTTTTACATTTAGTCATTTAGCAGACGCTTTTATCCAAAGCGCCTCACAGAGAAGGGAACAAACAAGGTACAGTGCGATAAGAAAGCGTTAGTGCAACAATAAGTGCTATGACGATTCTTAGAGGGTGTAGCTTTCTCACGTCCAGTTGTTGCTAGTGCTAGGAGAGGAGGTAATCTCTGAAGAGCTGGGCCTTCAGGAGATTAGGTCACATATAAGCTCATGTCACAATAGGAACAGTACTGTACATTGTGATGTACTGTTGGGGCGCTCACAGCATCACCTTTCAGTTGGACTATCTGCGTGTTTTTCCCTCTTTCAGAGAGGCAGCTCGCGAATGTAGACGGAAGAAAAAGGAATACGTTAAATGCCTGGAAAACCGGGTAGCTGTTCTGGAAAACCAAAACAAGACCCTGATCGAGGAACTGAAAACATTAAAGGACCTTTATTGTGTTAAAACAGGATAATCTGTTTGAATAGAGGTTGAAGATTTAAGACATGATGTGGGAGCGCACAGCTCAGCCATTTGGACATGAACTGGGTTTCTGGGAACACTTCATTTCAGGCTGAGATCCTCCAGTTTTTTTACTCTGTTTGATATAAAAGTGACTTGTGATGGCAGTAAAGATATACTCGACAAATAAATAAAAAAAGAAATTGGCCATTTTTCCACCTGCTGTTTTTTTTTTTTTCTTTTTTAAAAATTTGCTAATGCTATAACATTTATAGTTGTGTACATTTTTAATAATGGGAGATTTGAAATTGTGAGCTCGTCTCGGCTAGTCTCAGTTTCTAAATGTGTCCCTCTTCTCTCTCTTGTCTTTTTAAAAATGTTGCCGTTGGGAGTTTTTTTTTTTTTTTTTTTTTTAAATATTCTAACAGCATCAGCAGAATTTTGACTGTATGATTACTACACAGACATAATTCCTCTTTATTTCGTGAACCAGCAATTCCCCTCATTTCCCCATAAGGAGATGTTACAATTGTCATTCCTTCTTTTTGTGCAATGGAATATAAAAGGGTAACAAACGATGATACTGAGTGTGGCTTGTTTGGCTGTTTCTTGGCAGTTACTTAGACAATCAGGGAAAAAAAAGCACAGTGTCCAGGTAATATTTATTATGTACATCTTGGGAGGGGTGGGGAAGAAGAACAGTGTATGAAATGTTGCTGATTCTATAAGTAAATAAATATATTTTCACTCAATAAATACTGTGTGGTTAGTGTATTTACATACCCCGTAAGAGTGACATCTGGATGCTCAATGTGTGTGTTGAGCTTCAGAGAAACCAGCGGCCTCTAGATCTTTTCACTCTGCTCTGGTAATCACGCCCATCCATCCCCAAGGTGGTGCCACAGAGGTTCAAGCACACGCTGGAAGAAGTGCGTCCAGGTGGAGGAATCTGAGGCAACGTGTTCCAAAAAGTAGACGGCTCCACCCTGTAAGAGGGAGCCAGCAAAAACACGAATTTGAGCAAGTCTGGAAAAACACACATTTGTGTTACGTAGAAAAATACCATGACGGAAAAACAGCGCAGCTCTTTCTCCAGTATAACCAAACCCTGTTTTTTTTTTTTTTATATGAGTAGCTGATGTGCCAAGTTATCAACAATAACCAGAGAAACAGTACAGATAATGTATGCCATAGTCTGACAGTGATCCCTCATATTCTCAACCAAATGTGATTCGGTGTGACAGCTAAAGCAGAGAAAATGTGTGTTCACTTGCAGGTATCATGCAACGTCTAGGCCTACAGTTTTACATGCTACCTGGTGTGCAAAGTTGGATTATTAAGCGGGCAAAGCGAGAGCAGGAAACTGTCCAGTGCCTCCCTCACAGGGCCCCAAAATGCCCCAGATTCACTGTACCAACTGTTTTTCTCCAAACCGGCGCCACTAAAAGTGCAATATCAACCAAGGCTGCATGAATCCTGCAGCCTTCTTATCTTGTGTTTAATTTTAGTCGCACACGTGGTGTATAATCCCCAATAAACTTGTGTTCGATGAAGATTTCCACAAACTGCTTGCCAGGTGTTTTTACTCCCACATCAGAGTTTGGTTTCTGGGTCTCTGGGCAAAAAAAAGCTTCACGTTTGCTGCAGCCAAAGGGGATGGTGGTGGTGGTGGTGGTGGTGGTGGTGGGTGGGGTGTTGGCTCCCTAACAGGTTAAACTAGCTATGCGCATGTAAGGACAGATACATTCCCCACAACACTTAAAGGCAGCATGTGAAGAATGGTTTGGGTTGACACCAACAACGTCCACTGACTCATATTTTGCTTCCTCTACGTCCTCGCCAGGGACGTAGAGAACAGGCACGCTCAGTCAGTGGTGTGGCTTGTGGCACGTACTTCTCAGAGCTCTGATACTACTCTCGTGAGACAACACTGTGTTCTCTTCTCAGACCATCTTAAAGCATTGCTGCGGTCATTTTAAGAAACTTTACATAATGAAAAGACTTTCACTGAGCGACAATGTCTGTGTTTCACCACAGGATGGCACTAGTAACGGTAGTCTACAGTATAAAACGGTCCAAATCCAGCCCCCTCCTCCCAAATGTTGAACTTGTTGAACTCCTCTTTGTATGATCTCAGCGCTTGTAGAATATGAAAGAAACATCGCACAACTTGACCAAACTCTTTAATCACTAACGCAATCATCATAATCACAGCAAAAGTATGTTTTTTTTTAGTGAAACGGTCACAGCATTAACGGTACAGGATAATCCAGCAGTAACACACACAAACGCTGACAGACAGAACGTCCCTATGGCAGTATCATATTGATTTGTATATATCAGCAAACAACCGGGAGATGGGAATGATTAAAGATGAAACAAGAAGATATATTTTCACTTAAACTGCATGCAAAATTAGTATTTTGTGCTGTCTATCTAGTGTAAGTAAGTAAGTATTAAAATAATTTGTCTTCACAAAACACAGAAGGTTTATTTTTCCTCAATACAAAATTAAAATTAGTATCAAACTGATTGTTATTATTGGTGTCACTGGTGATAGGCATTTAGTGCTTGGCATATTGACACACTTAGGTTACGAGGCAAGCGTACTACAGAGACCAGCCAGGCCAGATCTATTTGACAGCATAACCGACGATGTGTGGTTTGATCACAAAGATGAGCGGCGCTTCGATGTGTCTCATTTTGAGTTCAGAGAATCCGGCTGCCTCCAGGTGTTTCCACGTCTCACGGGTGACCTCGCACCCGTCACCAAAGTAGTACCACAGGGGCTGGAGGACGTGCTGGAAGAAGTACGCCCAGGTGGAGGGCTCTGCCACGACGTGCTCGATGAAGAAGAAGGCTCCACCCTGAGGGGGCAAACGTGTGTCATGTTATGGAGTCAAAGTCTGAGTGAGCACACAGCACATGGAACGATGACACAGCACTGGCATGATCACATGCTTCACATGTGTAATGTTACTACACAGTTCAAAGGTAGCAGGATTAATGAAACAATTAATGATTAATCAAACAGGGAAATCCAGTTATAACAACCTAAAGCTGGAATAATTAGCACTTGTGTGAGGGGGGGTCACTCCTCTGCAGTGCATGATTTGACCCAGTTATTATATTCCCTTTTAAAGTTGGACAACAGAGTATTGATTTCATGTTTTCAGTTGATCTAGGACACTGGATCTTTTTAAGCCTGTAAAAACTCCTCTTTGTATGATCTCAGCGCTTGTAGAATATGAAAGAAACATCGCACAACTTGACCAAACTCTTTAATCACTAACACAATCATCATAATCACAGCAAAAGTATGTTTTTTTTTAGTGAAACGGTCACAGCATTAACGGTACAGGATAATCCAGCAGTAACACACACAAACGCTGACAGACAGAACGTCCCTATGGCAGTATCATATTGATTGATATATCAGCAAACAACGGGAGATGGGAATGATTAAAGATGAAACAAGAAGATATATTTTCACTTAAACTGCATGCAAAATTAGTATTTTGTGCTGTCTATCTAGTGTAAGTAAGTAAGTATTAAAATAATTTGTTTTAGTGAAACGGTCACAGCATTAACGGTACACATGCACTTGCATGTGATGTCAGTTTATTTTGATCTTAAAATGTCTTTTATGTGTGTGTGTGTGTGTGTGTTAAATGCATGAACCTTTCTGCTTCTGCAACAACACACCGGCCTGCATGCCAACTTGAAAGTTTTATCAGCCAGGCTCAGACTTTCATTCATTATTTTCAATTTTTAAGTTTCATTCCTAAATGTATATTTAAAAAAAAAATCTGAGCAGTAAAAGAAAAGCAAACAGCACGTTTGCTCTGTGTTTGTTTTAGTGAGTTGCATATTAATTTGCAATGCAATTGAACGCCCATTTGTAGGACAGTGGCCTCGGACACAATGCGGGGCATGCCTGCAATTGTTACCGGGCTTAAAAAAAACAACATGTGGGTTATTCCGGGAGCCGCGGATGACTTACCGGCCTCAGTATGCGGTGAGCCTCACGCAGAGTTTGGGCTATGTTGTTGACGGAGCACAGCACCAGGGTGCAGACAACAGCGTCTACCGAATCGTCCTCCACTGACCCCATGTCCTCCCCCGACGCCACCACAAACCTCTCATAGTTCAGGTGGCTGTTGTCATCCATGCACCTCTTCAGATACTTCTGGAAATGGGGGTTCGGGTCCGTGCAGATCACCTTGCAGCCGGGCGGGTAAAACTCAAAATTTGCGCCCGTGCCGCAACCGATTTCCAGAAGTGTGAGCTGACCGCCGGGCTTCTTGAACTCTGACAGGCAGCGGAACAGCTCCTTCTTCTTGTCGTGCATTTTCTTATTGTAATTTATTGAGATCCGATATAAACAAATCGGGAAGATGCGTTTGTATATTTGATACAAACCGACCGCCTCCATCAGGTGAAGAGGCAGACACAGCACATTGACAACCGCGGCGCAAAATCGCATCAGAAAAGTCATTTTTGCGGGCCTTGAAGTGCGTGGCGCCCAACAGCGTTTTCTATTTTTTTTAAAACTGCAAACAACGTGTCAAGCCAGCTTTAAGTAGTCACACGACACGAGCCTAAACAGGAAATCCGGACAGTCCTTTCAAAGTAAAGGTCATCGAGCGTTAACTCAATTAAGGTTATCAGTCAGTTACAAAACAGCAATAAAGCATTATAAAAGGAAGACAGAGGGGAGATCAAACTCAAATAAAACATACAGGAAGATATTTACATTGTTAGATTCAGACAGAAACGGATTCATTAAGTCAAAAAGCATTTCAAACAGTGAGTTTTTTCAACTTTATTTGTCTGTCATGTGATTCTTTCTTTACAACATCTTATTTGGTGAACAGCGTAGGACTCGTAGCCCTTTTTATACATAGTCCATCCAGTTTTTTGCAAGTGAACATAACACGCCAGAGCCAGACGTCTGCAGGTGAAGGTCACCTGAGAATCTGTTTAACTTGCCTGAAGTCAGACTGAAGGTAAAAGGGTAAAAATGTGACGTTGGCTGCAGTGCAGCTGTCTGTGGATCAGAAACTTAAGAATGTAGGGTTATATATATTTACTGGGAATTTTGACTTTTGCTGAAGAGTGACAGGAAAGTGAAAGAGAGAGAGAAATGGGGGGGGGGAGATTCAAACCCAGGGGACTGAGCCTCTCTGCATGGGGTGTCCACTCGACCTACTGAGCTGACCACTGCCCCACTGCACTGTGTTATTTTACTTACACTGTCCGTCTGATAAGAATACTAAGACTTTAAATTGAAGCTGAAAATTGACCTCATGGTTGGAAAGTAGGTGTTCAAACTTTTCGTGGTTCTCGGAGTGGTCCACGTGGGCTTGACCTTGAAGTAATAGTTGACAATCAAAGTCAAGTCACTGTTTAATTTCAAATTTTCAGAGCCTGAAACGACATACTTATGGAGTGTTCAGTACATAATGCTGCAGGTGAGAATCAGACAAAACATACACACACACAATTTAATTGAGCAATCTAAATTCAATATAACGGAGGCATTATCAAAAGGATTTGAACATGCTTTACAGACTTTATAATCTTTTGTCTTGTTGCTGCCTGTAGAAGTTTTTTGGATGTGGAAACCAGGAGGAGCTGGAAAGTGTTGCTGGAGAGAAGGGCGTCTGGAGTGCCCTGCTAAGCCTGCCGCCACTGCGACCCGACCCCCATAAGTGGAAGAGAATGGATGATGGATGGATGGATGGATGCGTACCCTTTGCCCTATTTGTCAGTAATTATATTGCACCTTAACCTAGTCCTAGTAGGGGAATTTTGTGCAGTGACTGTGCATTCCTCCCATGAAATATTTGCTATATATGTGTGTTGTAATGAGTGCAAAGAGGCCTTATCAGACTACAGATATGAACTACACCCTGGAAGCCATAGGGAAAGTCCCATGTAGCATTACATCACTGTGACCTGTGACTAGACATGTGACTAATAACGGATGTAAAGATTGCACTATTATGTTTTACATTTACAAGACAAAGCAGTCAAAAGTGAGAACTAACAGCTGGATTTGTTAAATTTGTTGTTCTTAAACTTTTATTTAACCAGGAAAAGTCCCAGTGTGATTAAAAATCAGTTTTTCAAGGGAGTCCTGGTCAAGACAGACAGACAGCAGCACCAACTGACCAGAACAGACACAAGGCGCACAGAACAACAACAATGCTAAAAGTACATTTGTCGTGTGGTACGTGTCTCTCATTAGCTCTGACTTGGGCCTTCCAGAGAAAATTCCAGGCTCTGACTTCAAGAGAAATGCCTCTTTGCCCCCACTACAGCACACATTGTGATATATAACAGGGACGGGGTTACATTCTTCAGTATTTCCCATGCTCTCTGTAATGAAATGCTGGCATGCCAAGCATTTGATTTCATGTAAACTTTCAGCTGCAGTTCTTCAAAGCTCCACCAGATAGAGACATTGTTGGGTCACACTCAAAACGCTTGGGAAGAAAAAAAAAATCCTCTGATTTTAAAGAATGAAGGATTGGTATTAGACAAAGGGGTCGCTATGTATTGCATGTGTTCATACTAAAACCACACAAGCAAACAAAAACAAACTGCGTCCTGCTACAGACAACTTTATGTGGTGCCACAAAAGCAGTGACACAAAGCTAAGTCACGAAAGCTAACTTCTTCCTGCACTAAGCAAATCACTTCAGTTTTATTTATCATGACATAATATCTTGTGACACTTTACATACAGAGCAGGTCAGACAGTACTCTTTATCATATTATTTACAGAGACCCAACAGTTACCACCATGAGCAAGCACTCGGCGACGGTGGCGAGGAAAAACTTCTTATAGCCGGCGGAAACCTCGAGCAGAACCGAGCTAGTAGACTTTTCTATGGCTTTGAATTGATATTCGATGTAACTCTTTGATTTGGGCAGAGAAGGCTCGTCGCCTCCATATGTGTTATTGTTTTGTGCTGACCAGAATATGGATTTTTAGGGTTCAGTCTGTTGCCAGCAGGGGTTTAAGGTAGTTGTTTCTTAGACAGATTATGCTTTAAATTCAAAATCTTGGTCACTGAGTCTAGGCAATGTAAATCTCAGTTACAGTATCAGGACATGTGATGGTAGGAAAAAGTTAAAACATCCACATTAATGATGAGCAACTTCCGCTGAGCTGCTTTGGTTTCAGGGTCCTGCTGAGTTTCATATTCGTGTTACTATAAGTGATTGATTTGCAGGTCAATTTAACCAGGCTGGTTACACTCAACTGCTTCACTACAGGGCATATAAAACCACTTTTGAATTAATTATTTGTGCTTATGCACCCACAGCTGCAAAGCAAGTCTCAGTTATTAATCCAGCATCAAAGATTAATTTATAAAAAAGAGGTTTATTGTTTTAAAGCTTGCACCGTGAGCTGGTCTTGAATTTGTTTAATAACTTCCAGGATTAATTCTGGAAATAATCTGTAATGACACAGTTTTATTATTATGAAAGTTATTATCACAGCAGATCTAGATGAAAATAAATATCTTCCCAATTTATATACCAATCCAAACCATATTATCGTTGACTTGTTACATGAACGGCGTGTGTGTGTGTGTGTGTGTGTGTTTTTTTTTTTTTTTTTTTTTCTGCTTACGATGCTGCGGTCTCTTGTCCGTTATTGAAACTAAAGGCATTTACCGACACTCCCTAACAATTTGCTGAGAGTCATCAATTATGCAGGGTAGCCGCACGCACCGGGAAGGAAGATAGCAGCAACAATATGGCGACAGCCGCAGTTACTCTCGACTCTTTTCTACATCTGCAGTTCAGTGACAGCTGTCTGGATTTCTGTTAATGCGAGAAAAAGTAAGTGGACAATCTGTTTTCTGCTTTGTCTGATATTTTGTGTCGTGGGATGGATCGCAGTCCTACTTTGTCGACTGACTGCATCCCAGTGCCGCAGAGCGGTCCCTCTCTCTCAGCATCTTTTTCCTTAGCGTCTGTGGAGGAGGAGGAGGAGGAGGAGGGGGGTGTATGAGGGGATGTGAGGGGGTGAGGGGGGGTCCTTGCCGGTACATGGGCTAAATATGTAAGAGAGGCATCAGTCAGAAGTGAGTGTGGGGGGGGGGGACAAAATGTGATTTTTCAGAGGAAGCGGGGGGAGAGAAGCGCGGATTTGTGATGCGGCGTGGCGGAAAACAGAGAGAGACAGCTGGTTATTTGGGGTGTTGGCCTGCCGCTGGATGGAATGACATTTCAGTGTGTCAGTATGTGAAACATACGCATACGGGGATGTAGTGCAAGTGCAATCACGTCAAACTTCTCCTGGGCTGGAGCGCCAGCATCCCAACATATGTGCACCGAGTGCGCCGATAATGCGTCGCTTGCAAAATCTTTTTTTTTTTTTTTTTTTTTGGGGGCAGCATTTTCTTTCTTTCTTTTTTTTTTTTTTTTTTTACCTCGCCACCATCATTTTATAACTATGATAGTTTTATCCACCCCTCCTCTCCTCCTCCTCCTCCTCCTCCTCCTCCTCCCACCTCTGCGCTCCCCCCTCTCCTCCCTCTTGCAATCTCTTTGGAGACTGTATTGCGTGAGGAGGTAGGTGCGTCTTTAGTTTGGCAGTCCTCACAGGGGCCGCGGCACCCCCTGTTTTTTTTTTCCTGGTATTTTCACGCAGTCTCTCCCCAAATTAACAATAATAATAATAAAAAAAACACATTTCCCATCATGCTGTTGATATAAACCTGCATTATATAGAGGCTGTGTAGCCCAGACGGGTGTGGTGTTTCCTTAAGGCCGGTTTACTTTCTCTCTCTCTCTCTCTCTCTCTGTCTTTTTCTTTGCCGTGAATAATTTCACCCCTTTTGTTTTAAAGCTGTGATCTGGTCTTGCGCTGGTGTGCTCTGGAGTTTAGGCGAGGGGGGGATGAGTTGTCGGGACGTGGCTTGTGGATTGAACTGACCTACTATGAGTTTGTTAGTTAGAGCCCATAGCAGCAATAAACCACACTGCAGTATTTTGGGCTTTGGCCCTATAGGACAACGGCGCGCCTCGGTATTAAACAGTGGACTTTACCGAGCCTACAAATCACTGTCAGGCAAAAGAATGGCGCTTACATGATGAAACACACAGTCTGAAAGGGAGAGAGGGGTGGAGGAGGTGGAGGAGGAGGAGGGAAGGGCTTCACCCCATCCAAGTTTATCTGTGCTCATCTCTCCAACAGCCAGGATGCTTGATTATAATGTATAATTATCATAACTCATCAAATTTGCCAGTCAGGGCGTCATAACTTAACCTGAAATTGACTCAGCTCAGACATGAACGTGCTACCCTCCTCCCCTCCCCTCCCCTGCCCTCCCCTCCCTTCAGTATAGGATATGAGGGGTTATTTGAGGCCTCTTTAATATTTGGCTGGCCAGGTTATGCTGGACTTTGGCCCGCCTTTGGGCTCACCTGTCCTCGGTGATGCTGCGCGGATTCATCTTGAATTTAAGAGGCAGGCAGCATTGAGAGACGTCGCTGCAGGAAATGAAGGATGTGTAAGTTCTTTTTCACCCCCGGCCCATGTGACTCTGATGCAAGTGCCCTATACAACCTCCTCCTCACTAAGCAGTGCTGTCGCCGCGGTGTCCGGTTATAGATCCCATCAGATGTCAGGTCATCATCAGAGTGCTTAGAGCAGGATAGAAGATTTCCCCCCCCTCCTGCAGGTGACGGGACGGAAGCTGTGGCGCGTTTGGATGTCTTTTCCTCCGCGCAGAGGACGCAGCGTAGGAGGACTTTGCTAAAACGCTCCTCCACCGGACAATCTTATCCTTTTCTTCTCCGGGAGGCGAACGAGGTTGACGGAGTTGTTAGTGTCATCCATCAGTTTTTATGTCGGGACTCGTTCCTTGATTCGTTACGGATCTAAGCGTTTATGGGCTAACGCGCTTTTGGTGCCGGTTACATGCGCAAATATGATTCGCTGTAATTGATTTAGGAGTGACCCGAGCTGTCTTTCTTTCTTTTCTTTTATTTTTTTTTAATTAAAATGATTCAAAGACTGTCGCTTTCTCTCGTGACCTAGTGAGTTAGTGGACGTCGAAGCCAAATATTTCCAGCAGTTTCCCGTGTCGCCTTTTAGTTTTGCAGCCTGATTCTTCTTCTTCTCTTTTTTTTTAGGACTGTGCCAGCGTTATGTGTAAAGTGTACATGCACAGCTGGCCATGCTATTGCATGCTGGTTTGAATCACCTTGACGGTAGATCAATTGATGTAGCATTGGTGGAAGGAGACTTGGAGGTTGTGTCGAGGTTGGGTTACTTGAATCGGACTTCATCCCTCTTCTGGTTGGCTCTGCTTTTTTTTTTCTTCTTCTCGAAGATATACCGGGCTGTTGGACCGCTACCCGCCTGTGGATGTGTGACTTCTTTCTGATTCATTTCCAGGTCTGTACCCTTGTCATTGTTTCATTGAATGTTGCACACACTGTCTAATTTGATAGCCTGAACTGTGACTTGACTGTCAAATATGGTGTATCAAACAGCATGGCCATCGGCCAGCAGGGGAGGGATATCCATCTATTGTAAGAGCCTGGGCAGATGCATTTGATAATGTTATTACAACCTCACTGATTAACCAGCGAGCCACAGCAGCAGAAGTTGAATCATTTCGAGCAATAATCTTTCTTATCTTTTGACACACTAAAGCACTTTACAATGATTCATTATTGGAAATTAATAATTAATACAATTTCCTGTGTGGAGTCATTTATTTAGTCAGAATACAAACAGGCCCGTGTTGGGCAGTTACATATGACCAGCATGGCCCAGGTGACGAACAAGGTTTTTCATTTTTCTCAGGTGGAAGGTTTGTCACGTAGAATAAAAAGAAAAAACTCACAATGGTGTCCATAATAGCTTGAAATGTATTTTAAAGTCGGGTCATGTGAATTATTCTCATTCAGTGAACCCCACCCATTCTTTTCTTTGACACAAATCCTAGCTACATTAATGTATATGCTTCATCTGTGATATGCATCACTGGATATGACAAGAAGATGGCAGAAGTAAACTCCCAAACAGATTCACAGCTTGATGAGCTTTGATATACTGTATCAGCTTACGCTGAATATGTAGCACAATGAACCTGCTAGCTTTACTCGTACATTCATCCGTGTCTGCTTTTCTTGATTGGCTTGAAATTGTTTGGCCCCTCATCATTTTGCACTTTGAGATAACAGGGTGTGCTGCTGGTGTGCTGAAAAAAGCCACTTTCCCACTTATTTTACTAGCTAACGCCGAGCGAGAGCTGTTCGCACTCAACCGTAGAGTCTTCCAAGCCAAAACAATGAGCTAAAAAGCTGCATTAAGCTGCAGACTGGATGTTTAGTCTCAGCGAGATCAAGCCATTCATTCAAATGCTGCCTTTTGGCAGGGTTAGATGCAGAGGGAAGTCATATAAGATACTTGTGAAGGAGAGATTCAGACAGGCCCCTGTGGGATAAAAAAGCCCCACCGTTTGAAGAGAGAACTTGAAAAAGGGGATTCAATCCTGTCTTCTCTCTGTGCTGGATACCTGAGTTTAGCTTTTTTGGGGATACAGGATTGGTGCTTTGGTCATTAAGGTTGATGGAGGAAGCAGAAATAGTGCCTACTGGCCCATGTTCCAAATGTTTGCACTTTTTCAGCTTTATTTTGCTTTGTTTGCTTTCTCCGGCAGAACTAGTAAATTCCATCTGTGAGGCTTTGAGCAATGCTGAAACTGAAAAGGGGGGGAGGGGGGGGGTGCAGAGCAACTGGTCTGACAGCCATTTTAATCATAACCCTTTGTTGTTTAGTCAGTATTATGATTAAAATCACACTGGATTAAAAAAAGAACATGATTATTTTAAAGGGTTTTTTTTTTTTTTAAGATTTAAAAACTATTATTTATTTTTTCATTTTGTTTTCTCTGTGTCTTATTCTCACTCTTCCTCCCCTTGTGTCCCTCTCTTCCTCTCAGAGCTGGATGTCTGGGATGGAAAACAAATAAAGAGGAACTAGCTGCAGGATGAAAACATGGCCGCACCCCTTCTTGCACCCCCAGGACCTGACAGCTTCAAGAAATTCACCCCGGAGTCGCTCGCTAACATCGAGAAGCGCATCAATGAAGAAAAGAACAAGAAGCCACCCAAGCCCAGATCGGACAGTAGTCACCGCGACACAACTGACGAGAATGAGATCAAGCCCAACAGTGATCTGGAGGCTGGGAAGAGCCTGCCCTTCATCTACGGCGATATTCCTGATGGAATGTGCACCACGCCACTGGAGGATTTGGACCCATTCTATTTGAACAAGAAAGTGAGTTGTCACACAGGCCGAACGCAGCACCGGTTGTTGTAAAGTATTAATAATACTTATAAATAACTGTGTAAAGTATTGTAGAGTATTTGAACAAACCCACATAGATAGTGAGAACTTCAAAGTCTTCTACGTTTATCCTCATGTTGAAATTGCCAGCGTTGTAAATGAAGCATGCCGTACACAGCTTTCTTATCAGTTTCAGCCAAAATGGAAGTTATTGTATTCACAACAGTGGTATGGATGTCATAATAGCAAAGACGACCTTGAAGTATTTAAAAGCTTTTGAGGTCTTTTCAAGTCAGAGAGAGACTATCACTGCGTTGTTACAGTGTTTTTTAAACTAGACCTGTGCAATCAAAGCAGGACAGAGGCCGAGGGACGTGGACGCTCTGCTCCTGCAACACTGCAGGCCTGTCATTGAATGCAGATGTAATTCTCATGAAGGTTTCTGCCGTGTTGATCAATTATGTCCGTTAATGAACGGTAAAGGTGATGTGACAGCTGTTGGGGGGGGGGTGACGCCTTTTGTTTACATGCCATCAGTTCTATGGCTAATTTAATTATTATTTGATGGCGACACGTGCCCCGTCCAACAAACTGTATTTGCGGTGATTAAATGAGGATTGTACTGCATGGGGCTGCTTTAGCATCTGGCTAGCTTAGCTTGGGACCAGTTCCAAAGGGTTTAAAACCTCCACCTGCGCGCTAAGCTAGACCAAATTTCCGGACGACCCGTCTGTCAAAATGAACACGGTCTCAGCTAAAACGAAGTTGGACTGGATGACTTAGCCGCCCAACGCAGGGCTGTCGGAAAACCACATCATCGTGTCGCGCACTGAGAGTAGGTGTGTCTGGGCAATGGAACAGGAATTATTATTAATATAGTGTTGCTGCGCTGTTACTGGTGTCACTGTGAACTGCACCCGTGCTCTGCCACGTTTCTACTATTCACGTTTCCACATTGTTGTACAATTGAATCAATACGAGTGAATGGAAGTGCACGGAGACGGTGACGTGTTCGCATTTACTGAGATTCCCTTCACCCTCGACAGCGATCTGATGACTCAATGCAGCATTGATATCGAATTGAGTCCCATTAATGAGTCACATCAAGTAAGGCAACATCTCCTATGTGAAAACCCGAAGTGAAGTGTCAAGTGTACGGCACTAGCTTACTCTGAAACTGTGGCGGGAATCGGCCTGACGATACATTGCCATCATTCGCTCCTGTGATTTATACATTACTGGCAAACTGACCACGAGACGGGCACTAAATGTGCGGCCATGAATTCAATCATTTGTAGATAATCAGCAACCCCAAAAAATGATTTGAGTAGGAAATGACGCCTTTTAACTGTAGCCGTGTAAGTCTGCCACTTCCTATATTGTTGCCTGGGTAAAAGATTTGAAACTTTAGAAATAGAAGCCATATAGCTCTGTCCTTATGCTGAACTTTATACCACTAAACCACAGAAACAGTGGCCACTACAGGAGTTAAATGATTCCTACAGGATACAGCCACCGGGTTGGCTTAGCTGGGAAGCCCAGTCAGCAGGTCTGGCGGTCTCAGCCAGCAGCACTCCCTCATAGGGCGGATGAAACTATCAAATGTATGTGCCTTTTGTGATCTATTGATCCACAGCCCTAGTTCAGTGGTGGCTACAGGAAGGGCTGCATTCTTCTCTTATAATCCTTCCCCACTTATTGCCCAATACATACCTCTTAACCTCTCCTTACTGGGACATCTCACTGTGGCGATTGAAGGCAAGTTGCTGCAGAGTTGTTCATCGTGGCCTCCACTCGCATGTCGCCTTTTTGTATCATTACACAGGAAGATACCGACAGAGCTAACATGTTATATGTTAATAATATAATGATAATGCAATAGTTGAGTGGAGCATTACAGAAAAATGTAGCTAAAATCTGATCCAGATGAACAAACAACAGAAAAAGGGGTCACAAAGCTTTCCAGCGCTAAAGTACAGCACGTCGCTGAACAAGTTTAGCCTTTGTGCACAAAGCTTCAAGGCCCTGTTTCTTTATGTAACAGTGCACTGAATATAAAAAAAGACATCCTATATGATAATATTGAAGGTACAGTTGACGAGGACTGCCGTTTGATGAATAATGTCATGCACACATTATCGCCACGGAGCCGGGACTGACTGGGATTGGCGTGTATCACATTTAAAAAGTAGATTAAAAATGAGCAGCTCTATAAACATACACATTAATATGCCACCCAGAACTTAAACACACTCAATCAAACAATCAAATCTACTCCCAATTCATCCTTTTTCTCAAACTGTTATTGGCAAGAATTGTGAAATATGATGACATCGACCTCATCGGCGTGGCAGGGTTACGCTCCATAACAAGAGATACTTTGTCTATAAAATGGATCTCATGTCCAAGTGGTTGCAGTCTGGTAGATTAGTGAATAATCTGTTAGTTAGTTAGCAAAAAATCCAGCTGAATCGTTAATTTACGATGATGGATTAGATCCATTAGAAGTAAAACAGGCTTCATTTATATTAAGTTAACCTAATCGTCATCAAACGAAGGATCCCATCACAGTTACAGTCCATTATATTCTGGCCTCCAAATAGCTTGGTGCCTTGCTTATGGGCGTTTTTAGGGAATTCAAAAGGGAATGAGGGGTAGTCAGACCACCAATAAGCTACCGCTGGCCCTGAATGTGTTATATAGTTCACGGGTTCTGACGCTAACGTCATCACACCCATCCATGTGTCGTGTCAGCAAGTTCAGTAAGAGTCACGGGCTAAGGCCTCATCTTCCCTCCCCATCTTACTATCATTCATATCAATCATTTTCCTCATCTGCTAATGTGTTTGTCCTTCCTCACACCTGAGGAAGTGCCTGGAAGTCTGTCCACGGTTAGCATCCATTCCTCCTCTTTCTGTCCTCACCTTTCCAGGCTGCTCGTCTCCTCTACTCGACCGACGGTCATCCTATCGCTCACCATTTCACTGTATGTCAATGAGTGAGGCTAAGTGTGTGTGTGTGTGTGTGTGTGTGTGTGTGTTACCGTCAGCTGCAGGAAACCTGATCACAGCACTCATGCATCAAAGAGAGGAAGAGGGGGCAGCGGTGAGGAAGAGAAATGCAGCGTTGCAGTTCTTGTTTTCCCCTGTGATGAGGAGAGGACTGCCTGGGCTTTTCAAACGTCTGATGTGATTAGGCAATGTTAAAGCTGCTGTGGTCATACAGGAAGAGCAGGACGGGATGGATGGACGGACGGACGGGCGGATGCGGAGCGTACTAGCTTTGCACTGCGCACGTGCCCACATCTGTGTTAAAGATGATTCAGCTTGAATTGGCTTTCAGGTTTCGTCGATTGCAGAAGCGTCACCCTCTCCCTGAATGTGCCGTTTTTTGTCGGTCGTGTTACAACAGGAGTCACTTCTGCTCTGGCTAATAGTGAGCACACAAGGGGAGCTCACGGCTAAAGCAGCAGCAGCAGCAGCAGCAGCAGCCTCTGAATCTCATCATGTAGCACTGTAACACACCATCATATTATGTTCCTCTACCACCATCTCCGTCTCCGTGCGCGTCTCTGTCCATTACTCTCCTTTTCCCCCCTCTCTCTCCCTTCCGCTGCCTCCTCTCAGGCGCTTTTTTTTTTTTTTTCAGGGTGTAGTAAATTAGAGCGAGGGCCAGGCTTTAGTGCTCTGTCTGAGTCCTCAGTCTCTGATGACACAGCATCCTCCTGTACTGGGCTGAGTGAGGAAGGGATAGGGGTGGGGAGGGCTTAGTGTGCTTCTCCTAAGCCAGGTTGGTATAAAGAAAGAGGGTGGGGTAAGGAGAGGACGAGGGGGGTTTGCAGCACGGCACCCAGGTGAAGAAGTGGGTTGATGCATTTTTGATATGGCATGATATGCAGAGAAATTAGCTTGCAGTTGTTTCGAGGAGACAACGCGGCCCTCTCTGCAGTGAGCTCAGACGGGGGGGGGGGCGTTTGAGCATGTGAAGCTAAACGATGTGACATTAAAGCTCCACGTCGCGTTTTTTGTCACAAAGAATCAAAGTTTGACTGCGAACAACGTGGAAGTGGACTCCATGTAGATATTTTTGTTTCACTGCAAATTGAATCAAGATGCTCTTAGCTGATAGGAGGTTCTCATTACAGAATGGGCTGGGTGTATGTGTGCTGTGTGTGGATTTGGAGTGCTGTTCATGAAGGTCATTTCAGGCTCGGGCTGACTTGTTTTTCTATTAATTGTGTAGCCTCTTAAATATCATAGGATAGTGATTAGAATGATGCTGAACGCCCATCACAGTTTCCTTGATCCCGACATGACACTTTAAAATTTCTCCTCATCTAATCGGCAGTTTTGTGGAAGTAACAGACCGGTCTATGTCAGGCCACCGTCCTGGGATGATTAAGAGAAGTACAACACCTCCTTCCCATGATTTCATCTCTATTGTTTCCCTACTTACATCTCACTCAGCTTTCCTCCCCTCCCTCCCTCCCTCGTCCTCATCATTTCATTCTCAGTTTCTCTATCTGCTGCATGCCTACCAGGTCCTCCTCCCTCCGTCTACCCATCCATCTCAGGTTTGGCTCTCTCCCCTCTGCAGCTCTCTGGCTTTCTGTTCTGCATCACTCCCCCTCCACCCCCTCATCGCTCTCTCGCTCTCTCTCTTCGGCTCTCTTTGCTGCTGTCCCTTACCCCTGCAAGCCCCTCTCCATATCCTTGCTCCACTATTCCTCTCTCTCTCTCTCTCTCGCTTTCTCTCTCTCACACACACACGCGCGCACACACACATGCACGCCGTCCTTGCAGCTGCATTCTGCCTCCTGATTCTTGCATATGTGCCTTTTTCTTTAACGCTCTGTGGAGAATTAGGAACATTTCACCAGCTTTGCAGCAAATAAGCCTTCCTTACAGTGAAGCCTGCTCTGCTGAGTTGTGTATTTATGTCCGTGTGTGTGTGTGTGTGTGTGTGTGTCATTGTGTGGGCAGATCAGTGTTTTAGTGATATGCACGTGTGTCACCATGTGCTTTGCTTGAAGGACTTCAACACTGTGTTGTGTTACATATACGGTGCTTCACTTCACTGTCTGTCAACTTACTTTACAGAGTTTGTCGGGAAATTAATTAAACGGGGGAGAGATTAGTCAATCAATTAATCACTGTTAAGAATTTAAATAATCAAGAATATGTCAACCCACAGTGGGACGTTGGGCAGGTGCGGTTGGACTCAAATGTCCACTCGGTTGGGGTAACTGTGCCGTGTTGGCCGTGAATTACCGCGGTCGGAGCCTGTGATGCTTGCGCAGGTTTTCGCAGGAACAGCACAGTAAAGTTGCCGCTCCCGTCGATAACATGCAAGGGGTTTGAGTTGATCTAAACTAATAAGCATCTAGTTTCCGCAGATTCACCTAATTCACTGTAGCTCTTTCCCCTTCTACCATTACTCCCCCCGGAGCCCGTGTTATCGTTGCTGCTTTGTGTAGGTATAAGTAAGCCTTACATAGATTTTGTGCTCTGAAAAGACCCCGTTAGAACAGAGAGAAATCATGCATTTAGTACTTATATTTGTCTTGACTCATAGGAAGTAGGCTGTGGTTATATGCCTGCCACTGGTCCACCATTTAAGCTGAAATTCTCCCCCCTTTCCGCTGTCTTCCGGAAAAAGGCGTCCGAGACAATTTGCGACGGTTTACAGAAACACGAATGAGCCGGAAAACGACGACGGGCTCTTCCAAACCTTGCCCCGTCGCTGGCACGGCGCTAAAACAAAGTGTGGAGATAGGTCTGGCTATGCGAGACTAGTATTTTATAAACTTCAGCGGCTGATCAGTTATTGATTCATGTGGCAGACGATCAATTAAGGAAATTGCCTGACATTTGCATCCCTTGTGCCAGGTTGCCAAGTTTGCGTCAACAGCAGATTTTTCTGTCTCTAAATCGACACAGTTCTTTGAGTAACTGAAGCCTCCTTGTAGCTAAATTGTGAACCTAAGTCTCCAAACGCTGCAGAGGAGGTTAACCTACATTGAAATCTTGTTTTCAGAACACTCGGTAGGGTTTATCCAAGGCAGTAGGCTTCACATTGATTTAACAATGGCGCACACTTATGTATGCAAGGCATCTGTAAACTGCTAATGAGATATTGCTCATTTTACAACCGCCTCCTCCTTCTTCCATCCACGCGCCGTATTTGCCGGGTCAGCAAAACACTTGAGTTGACCTCTGGGAGAAAGCTTTGCCCCCCGAACACTCACTGGATCCCGTGTTTTCCTGTTCGTGCGGTGGTGATTAGGTATAGATCATTCTTTCCTCCATGTGACAGGAAAAATAGTGAGAGGATATTTTAAGTAGTGCAGATGCTCTATAGGCAAAAAAGAACAGGGAGAGGGGAAGGGAGGGGAGAGAGAGAGAGAGAGAGGCGTCTTTATGATGCAGAGAATACATTTTGTCTATCCCCAGACTGCGCACACTATTTTTAATTTAATTAGATTTCAGGACACCACTTGTCTCTGGACACTTCTGGTCTCTTCTCCGTCTCTTTCTAGTGTTTCCCGCGGCGTGAACCGTGAACTCGTCGTGTATTTCTTTTTTTCTAGTTGTGTCACATGCATACAAAAGACCAAATGCCTCTATTATACATGTACGCGCTCTCCACTGGTGAGCTTTTCCGAGTGCAGTGATTCTTATACCTGAACCACAGAATAGAGAATGGCCTGCTGTGCACGGTATTTTAATATCTGTTCTTCAGTACCGGTTACAAGCAGGTATGTTTCCTGTGAATACTGGCGGACAACATCGGTAGTGGCGTCATAAATATACATGGGAGGGGGGGGGTGTGTTGACGTACAGCAGTGTACGCATTCTTAACATTCAGATTGTCATCCAAGCCATGCATTTTTAATTGTGAGTTTAAAGCCTATATATATATATATATATAAAAAGGAAACTGGAAGCCCTGCTACCAGGTTAGTTGTACATGTAATGTATCCCAGTAGTGCTTGTAAATAATGCTCATACCTCTCACTCCTCTTGACCCCATATTGTCTTTGTCCAAAATTGGGCACAAACATCCACAAACCGCACGCGAGCACACACAAACAAATGCACACTGCTGCCTCACCCCAGTGCCCAGCCCCACTTGGCCCAGTGCTGTTTATGGGTGGGGAGTGGTTGTTGAGAGCTTAGAGTCAGCAGATCTGCCTCTGATCGATGACAGCATTTGCGGTTCTCTTCCAGTAAGAGCTTTAAACTTTGGGCGAGGAGAGCCGTTTGGCCACGGAGAGGGGAGAGCTTCCCATGCACCTGTCCCTCCCGAGGCAGCTCTCGCAGAGCCGCTTGTCATGGCGGAAAAGCCTTGCCAGCACAGAGACTCTGCGTCTGATGCAACCAGGACAGAGTTGTCAGCTGTGCTCCTGGTTCTCGGGTGGCTGGCCACAGAGGGAGTGATGTCAGTGGAGTAAGACAGTCTTTTGTCCTTGCTGCCACTGACTACACGCTCTCTTCTATGCCATTCTACTGAGGCCATCATAACCCGGCCGGCTCGCTGTTTTAAAATGGGATAAAAGGACAACACAGTGATACTCTCACCATAATGTTCAAATGGATTTTTAGTGTCACCTGTACTGTGAGAATTAGCCGCGTAGTATAGAGCGGAAACGAACACGATGGTGCCTCATGACTCAGAGGTGAGCTCAGGACTCACATCAGCTACAGTCCTCTCTTCCTTTTTTTTTTAGAACAAGATAGCGCAAAGGTTTGCAGACCATGTACTGAATCGTATGTGCCAAATATAAATTGTTCTGAAAATGTTCTAACTGTCGTGTTATCTCTCTCTCTCTCTCTCTCTTTTTCTCTTCCTCTCTCTCCGCAGACATTTATAGTCCTAAACAAAGGGAAAACAATCTTCCGCTTCAGTGCCACGCCCTCCTTGTACATCTTAAGCCCTTTTAATCTACTTAGGCGAATAGCTATTAAGATTTTGATACATTCATATCCTTTTCTATGCTTTACAGTGAATGAGCTCACGTGGGTTTGATTTCAGATGTTGGTACATTAAAGGTGCAGTGTGTAAGATTTGGGGCCTTTATTTTCTGAATAAGGCAGGAATATAATCTTATATAACCTTTTATATCTACAGTGGGAGCGGGTCCTCGTTCAGGGAGGTCGCCATGTTGAAAAGCTAACTCTAGACAGGCGCTTTTCAAGTGTTGTTTCTCCTTTACACCGGGAAGGCCGAGGGTGATGCGAGGAGATTGCAGTGCAGCGATCTCACCACTAGATGCACACTAAATTCTACACACTGGACCTTTAAAATGTATTGGGTGTCACGGGGTAGCGCTGTTGAAATTTTCCTTAACTTCTGCCTTCTCACGTTATTCAGCATGATCATCATGTGTACTATTTTGACCAACTGTATATTCATGACATTTAGTGACCCCCCAGAGTGGTCCAAACAAGTAGAGTAAGTACACGTCCATATTTTTCCTCAGTTATCACGTCCTTGCCGAATGTGTCCGTCAACGTTTTACCGCTATCTCTCTTTATTTTCAAGGTATACCTTCACAGGTATCTATACGTTTGAGTCACTCACAAAAATTGTTGCCAGAGGCTTCGCTATAGATGGCTTCACCTTTCTCAGAGACCCGTGGAACTGGCTGGATTTCATGGTCATCTCAATGGCGTAAGTATTTTAGCTCATAATTAGCAACAAAAGAAAAAAAGTATTAAAGAGGGAAAAAAGCAAGAAAGCACAAATGGGATTTCAACACGATTAATACATTTGAGCATGTGGATAGACGATAACAGCAGGTAAATCTCACTGTCCAGTCAGGTGTAATCAATCACTCTCACAACGACTATATTCCAGCCCTGCTATTGTGCACGCTGACTCTCTGGTGTAGCCTTTGAGACATATGAGTGAACCAATCATTAGTAATTGGTGACGCCTGTGCTTTACTGTCAAAAAAAGTCTGAGTTTATGAATTTGGCTCCAGCCGATCAACGGACTTAGAAACACAGAAGAATTACATTAACGGGAAAATTACAACCAAAAATGTTTAGGACATTTGTAATTAGTTTCAGGTTTCGGGATTTGTATCCCGCACGTTGAGCAGTTACAGCAACAAACACATTCCTGCCTGAGCTTTGCTCTGCAGTGGAGGGCAAACACCATTTTTATTAGCATTAGGCAACCTTTATTATCATTATTTTTCACTTGACACATCTTTGTAAGCTCAGTCTAGTAGTTACGTTAAGTTACACTCTGCATTTCTTATCCAAATGTCCCATTATTTCGTTAGTTACCTCCTCTATGGACGTGGATTTGTGTAAAGACTAGACTGAGTGATTGACAGGCTATCCTGATTGGTCATTAGGACTTTTGACATTTAAATTTGAGTGCTATATCGTGAGATGTGAGGTGAAAAACAAGTTCTCAAGACTCTTGCCTACAGCACCTTCAATCCACATCAGTCCATCATAAACGTTGATGATGCTTATGAAGATATTATGTAACAATTCTATTCTTTCTTTCCTCTGTTTGGGATGGCTACTGAGTAACTGTATCTGATCCACCTTGCAGGTATATAACAGAGTTTGTAAACCTAGGCAATGTGTCAGCTCTGCGTACGTTCAGGGTTCTGAGGGCTTTGAAAACAATTTCAGTTATCCCAGGTAAGACAGTCCAGGTGTTTGTGTTTGCGGGTGGGCGAGTCACGGGGTTGATGTTAGGTGTTGGTTTTGTTTCAGTCCCTCTCCTCTCCTCTTCCTCCTTCGTTCTCTTCCCACTGGTCGGACAGGCGCTCTCTCTCTCACCGTGGTGTCCCCTCCCGGTCTTCGATGGTGGTGCTGGTGTCGTGCTCTTGCGCGTACATGCGTGCGTGTGTGTGTGTTGTTGTTATCGTGTGTGTTGTGTGTCATGGGGTTCTGTTCTGTGTGTCATCCTACCTTGTTACAGATATATAACAGAGTTTGTGGACCTTGGGAATGTCTCGGCGCTCAGAACGTTCAGGGTTCTCCGAGCATTGAAAACTATTTCTGTCATTCCAGGTGAGACTCCCATTTAAACACTAAGGCTGAGCTTACCTTCCTATTACCTGTCTTTATTTCTATTATTTTGATTTATTTTCTTTTTTAAAGACGATGTTTTAGATTTTCTACATTATTTTTTTGTTTTTTTTTGTTTCTATGACAATCAAAAATGGTAGCAATACATTTTTGATAGGCTTAGCAGTCTACTGGCAGTCTTGTGGGCTCACACGTCCCATATGGACAGCTGGGGTTATGCACATATACTGTACATTTCTACCCCAAATGAAACACACATTAATGTCAAAAACAACGTGATAACATAGGGGAAGAGTTTAGATATTATATCCACGGACTTTCAGGATGATATCAGCTGATATCATCTGATTAGGGGGGGGAAAAATGATCATCACCTCTTTCCACATCTGGTTTGTGTTCGTTTTTATTTCACACATTAATCCAAATTCTCACAAGCTATGACACTGCCTCCTCGTTTTCGAAGACTATTTGACTGCCAAGCCTAATTTAACAACACATCAACGCTGCATGAAGCTTTGAGACATATGCTTTTACAAGTTTGGCTTTAAGGGGCTTTTCTTTTGGATTTTTATCTTTCAGTTATGAGAGTTACTTGATTCAGGCTTTATTTTGTTTTATTTATTTATTTATTTATTTTTTGAAGATCTCTGTCCATCCTGGGAGTGAAAGGGAAATAAATAATGAATAAATATCATAGATGAGTAAAATTCTGTGCACATGTATTTCTCTTTTCCCAGGGAACACAGTAACATACGCTTATATATGCAGTATATTTGGTTTTAAGTGAGAACTATTATGCAAAGTTACTGTATTTCATCCTATACAGTATACACACATGCACATATATCTTACGTGCACACACACACACACACACACACACACACACACTCAATAGGGTACAATAAGCTCAGCCTCCAGCACTTAGTGCTCAGTTGTGCTCGGGGCTAAACCAGCCTGAGGGCTCGCCCAGCAGGGATGGATGCCTGGGATGGGAACGGTTCTTCAGTTAAGTCAAGGTCACCATCACGGTTTACAGACAGGTGATGCTGACACAGAGTCAATTCCTTCAGCCTTGGCGTTTAAATGACCTGCATGCCACCTCTCATTGCCCCCCCGTCCCCGTCCCCTCCCCTCCCCAACCAACTCTTCCTCGCCTGTCCTTTCTTTCTCCTCTTCACTTCCTGCTTCCTTGACTGAGCCCAGTTCGGCGCACTGTTTGCTGTTTGTGATGCTGCTGCGTTCAGCTGATTTGTTGGATGCAGTATAATTATTAACTGCAGTTATTTAGGAATGTTCCCATAGATGGACACGAGGAGCGAATAGTTATGTATGATACAATTTTTCCCTCTCTGGACTGATCCTAAATCCAGCTGCAGAGCTGCATTTTCTTCCTCAGTGACAAAATGCTTCATGAAATTCAGATTTTTGACGACACATTTCTCTAGAAATGTTCACTTACGTGGAGTAACGTGTCTTTCTGATGGAAACATCCCATACAGCTGCAGTGTTTGTTTTGGTGTTTTGTGTTTTATGAAAAAAGAAAGAAAAAAATGAATGTGACCTTTATATCTGTGGTTCATATTGAAAGCACTATTATCATTGAATAGGTGTGCTGTCATTGATAGATACCACGAGAAATACTTCGATCTCATCCCATGAAGTACTGACATACAGTACATGAATACTGACATAGTGTGTATATCTGCTCTGGTCATAAAAAATTGCCAAGCAGTTATTAAATAACTTCTTTTTAGTGCAAAATGTATCATTCTCCAAACGTAGCTTACATTTTACAACATTACACTGTGATGTAACGAGGGTTTTTATAGAATACTATCTTCATCTTCAAAGCCTTTGAAAACTTGGCTTCAAATCAGTCATGACTAAATAAGTGACATTCAAATTTAAAAGCATGAAAACATTATTTAAGTTATAATTTAAGAGTTCAGTGAGAAAGACTGGGACTCTGTGGGTGTGGTTCGATCAACTTTAAGCGATCCTGGGACATTTTTCACCTCCTGAGCTCCACCCACTTAAAATCACAGACAAAAACTCAACCTACAGAACTCCCTCACATGAAATAACCACAACTGGTAACCGTTTTGAAAGATGTATGTAGGACACAGTTGCATTTATTATGCAGGATCTACTCTTAAAGAGACATTTAATTGTTTTTTAAACTGATCTCTATGTATTTGTTATACAATGAGATGCACATTTGCAAATCGTATGCTCAAATGATACAAGAACAGGCCAGGGATAACACATTAGGAGAGTATTGGACCATAGTCATTCTCGAAACATACTCAGAAGTATGGTTGTGTATATAAGTAGATTCTAGAAGCTGCTAATAAAGCCATATATCATATTTATCCTCTTTAATACACTAAAGATAGGCGAGATTGAAATTTACTTCTTTACTTTCTAATGACACAAACATTCAGCCATGTTTCTTAAATTATATCACATTGATTATTAAAACCTGGAGCTTAAAACGGAGGTCATGCGATGGGATCGGAAAAATAGTGCACATAATTAGTAACAGTAACGTAAGTAAAGTCTATACGTAAATGAGCAGGTAAAGAGAAAATGCAAGTCAACAACAAGAAAATTAGCACAGGAAAGGAGTCTCCTCCCAGGAGACACGGAGATGCAGGACAGCATGTTCTTCTGCCTCAGAGCTGCAGGGTTGTACCTGCAGACAATGGCTGGAGATATTAAGCCCCCACACGAACACACACCCACACCCACACACAGAGGCAGGCTACATTTTTTATTACCTTATCGGAATACCTGTGCCATTATTGCACTGTGCTTACATTATTTATGTATGGATATCAGAGAATTCCAATTTCTACGCTGAATATCTTTCACACCCAAACGGGGTTCTCAGCTTTCTTCCAGTGAACTCTGCACTGTCGCTGTTGTTATTGCAAGCGTAGTAGCATAAAATTTAGTAAACTATCACCTGAATAATGATCAACATATTATATTGATTTACAATCTTCAGATATCTTAACGACAGTGCAGAATCATCAGTTAATTCTGCAACATGAAGAGCTAAAGATCAAAATTGGGCCCATATTTATCATTTATGATTATTTTCACTTATTGTTGAGGTGTTAAAATTACAGAATCTCTTTAGGCATGAAGGCATGAGCTAAATACCCACAACATGCTTAGCATCCATCTGAATAATGAATTAAATAGAGACAATTACAGATTTATATCAAAGTAGGAATGACAGGAACAACAACAACAAGCACTGTCCACACACTGGTTTTATACTTTTTATACACTGAAAGTCGATTCCTGGTGTTGAAGCTTGGCAGCGCTGGACGTAGGTGCTCAAGAAATAATTCTGATGCCTGCCAAGTTTAGATTTATGTAAGAGCCTGCACAGCACAGGGTTAAATACAGGATTAGATATATGTTACCTAACTTAACTTCATTGTATGTGACTTCAGTCAGCTCTGAATTGCAGCTATAAAACCAAACTTGTGCACTCTTGCAGCGGCCAAAAGTTGCAATTCTTTTTATTTGTGTCTTTCTCTGTGTGTGTGCGTGCGCGTGTGTTTGTGTGTGTGTGTGTGTGTGTGTGTGTGAGTTTGCCTGTTTTCGTGTATGTGCATTCATGCGCGTTTGCGTGCGCGTGCGTGTATGTTTATCATGTATTAATCGACAGGCCTGAAGACCATTGTGGGTGCTCTGATCCAGTCTGTGAAGAAGCTGTCGGACGTGATGATCCTGACCGTCTTCTGTCTCAGCGTCTTTGCCCTGATTGGACTGCAGCTCTTCATGGGGAACCTGCGAAACAAGTGTGTAATCTGGCCAATCAACATGACCGAGCAGTACCTTGCAAATGGCAGCAGGGGCTTTGACTGGAATGAATACATCATGAATGACAGTGAGTGATTACCTGGACAACTAGTTGCACATGATGGGGCATCCGTGTGGTCATTCTTTTCTCTTTGTATTGTGTTGTTTCTCTTTTATAACTTGTTGGCCGACAGAATTAACAGACACAGTGAGTAATCAAGGTTAATGCGCAGTTTTGCCCAATGGCTAATGCAAGTGTTTTTTTTTTCCACAGCCAATTTCTACTTCCTCCCTGGTCAGCTTGATGCGCTACTGTGTGGAAATAGTTCTGACTCAGGGTAAGTCAGTGCTTTACTCGCTTAAATCCACGCTCCCACATTTATGCTTTAATGTTTGCGACGTTTCACATTTTTCTGTAGTTTCTTTATTCTTTACCATATGTGCATCAACCCTTGCCATAAGATCACGGTGTCAAAGAGCTACCACAGATGTGTCAGGTCCTTCTTGTGCCGCTCACTCCTGTGTGCTTGATGCACCCTGGAGGTACACCGTCAGCTGTTGAGCAACGATACTGAAGAATATCTTGCCTTCAGCTCCTCCTTCAGAGGAGATTCGCCCTCTGCAAATCTCCACAACCGGGCTATAGTCTCCGTTCTCCAACGTCACCTTGACGGTCCTCCACATTTGCTTAAGGAGCCTGGGGGACCTGCACTAGACCTTACACGCCACTTCACTAGAGCCTGGGGCTTCCACGCTTGTTCTAGTGCCCTGCTGACCTCCTTGATTGCTTTCAAGGTTGAGTTGTTGGGTGATATCAAAGCCACAGCCTCCCAAGTCTTGGTTCCTCTCTACATCGTTGTAGCTGTTGAAACGTTGGTCTGTCTCCTCCCCAGGTGGCCATTTTTGCTTCTTCCCATTTGCTTTCTTGCTCTCTCGCTGCGCTTTATTTCACTCTGTTGAGCGATAAGCTTCATCTTCTTCATGATGTTCCAAAGATCTGCCACGGTGGCTTTATCCTCGTGGCTCTCTACTTTGTATATTTCTCCTTAGAGATTTCAGCTTTCTTGTCTGGTTTTACTGAAGGGGATTCTTTTCACCTGCTGCTACATAATACCAAACCTTGCAGTAGGAATAATGACAATAATAGCTGACATTAACTGGAGCTTAACTGGCCTGGACTGCCTCATTCCTGGCTGTGATTTCGAAGATCCCATCCATTCTCACTGTTAGCTGCTAGCCACTTGACCAGTCTGTGTTCAAGCATCTAATTTTAGCCTGTTAGCTGCACAGATTTTTCAAACTTCACCACTGACACAAAAAGTGTTAATTAGCATTTAAGCAAGAAATTTGTGTCATTCAAAAGAAGTTAATTATCGTCAGTATAGAGGCCGATATTCAGGAAATGTAAAATATTATCTCAGTTTGTAAAATAAATAATGCATGTATGCACGTACAAGCAGGTTAGGTTCATTTAGATGCTTTCTGTTGTATCTTTCACTGTCCGTGATGCCTGTATCTGTATGTCTGTACCTGTGCTGACGCTCATTTCAGTCATTTGTTAAGTGCCGGTTTTTGTGTTCCTTTTAGACGATGTCCAGAGGGATTCACATGTATGAAAGCAGGAAGGAACCCCAACTACGGTTACACCAGCTTCGACAGCTTCGGATGGGCTTTCCTCACTCTGTTTCGACTCATGACCCAGGACTTCTGGGAAAATCTCTACATGCTGGTAAAGCAATGTTAAAATCTGTGCTGTCCTCAGTTCCTCTGTGTCTTCTTAGCCACACAGAAGACTCGTCAAGCAGGCCTGTACATTGTGTCACAGTATGACCTATGAATGAAGTCTTTGACCCCTCTTACACCTGTTTTAGGGGCCTATTTTAAAGCCTCTCCTGTCCCATCCAGAGAAGTAAAACACCCACTAAGCAGTACTAATGATTTTGTCCTCACTTCATCATAAAAAATATATACATCATCATCCTAATACCCTGAATGAATCAGCAAAAGTGCCTCTCAGCAGCTCCCCCCCTCAGTTCATTTGCCCTCTGAATAACAGGCAAGGAAGGACAGCTGATCAGAAAACTATGAGTGTGTGACAAGCCGCAAGAATTTTGTTCTTCTTCCATTCAGGGGAAAAAATCATCTATGGATTATGACACATTTTGGTATTTGTACATTGTTGTTAAACGATCTTTAGAGCAGTCCTATGAGAGACCTCTGAATCAGACGTCTCTGCCGTCTACAGTCCTCTGACTCGCTGTCGTTCTGACACAAATGCATGCAAAATATATAACATGTACACGGGTATCTGTATTGCTGAACTGAACTACCATGACACAGCACTATCGTTGCTTTTCTCCTCCTCCAGACCTGCACCACGCAGCCATAATAGATTCACTTCATTTGGCAAATAGGCCAGTCACTGTTTTAGTGTATGTGTGTGTTTAAAACTGGGAATTCCTGCACTGGCTTCTTTCTTGTCTGGAGGTTTCCTGAAGAAAGCCATGAACCGGATATAGAACCACCGGCAATGCTGACATGACATATATACATACAGTACAAGCCCATAAACGTAAAACTACTAGACGCAATTTAAATATTATCAGTTGGGCAATGTGTCCATTTAAAAACATTATTTTCCATGTTAAGTCACCCTCAATGTGTGATGAGTTCTCATTGCTTTGTCCGTTTGTATCTGTTAGACCCTGAGAGCTGCAGGAAAGACCTACATGATCTTCTTTGTGTTGGTGATCTTTGTGGGCTCCTTCTACTTGGTGAATCTCATCTTGGCTGTGGTAGCCATGGCTTATGAGGAGCAGAACCAGGCTACGATTGAGGAGGCAGAGCAGAAAGAAGCTGAATTCAAGGCCATGCTGGAGCAGCTCAAGAAGCAGCAGGAGGAGACACAGGTTGGCGTCGCTCTTTTTCGCACAGCTACACGTTTGCCCATTTTTTCTTCGTTTATGATCATCATGTGTCCTGTTTTCTCTCAGGCTGCTGCCATGGCGACATCGGCAGGCACCGTATCAGAAGCTGCATTAGAGGATGAAGGAGGGGGGCACTTGTCCCGCAGCTCCTCTGAGGTCTCCAAGCTGAGCTCCAAGAGTGCCAAGGAACGTCGCAATCGCAAGAAGAAATGGCGCCAGAAAGAGCAGGAGAAAGAGAAAGGAGACAGCGAGAAGGTTGTGAAGTCCGAGTCAGATGATGGCAGCAAGAAAAGCACCATTCGTTTTCCAGGAAGCCGGCTGGGTAGGAAGACATCCATCATGAACCAGGTAAAGTGAACCACTAAAACTATACACATTCACTGTTTGATTTGATGCTTCTGAACAAAATATAAGTGATGTTACAACAGCTATTGGTTTCAAGATTGTATCCAGAGAAGAAGTTAGCTATGGCCTCCGTGTTGCTCTCTGCTCTTGAGCCATATCCATCTTGAGGCTACTTCTGCTGCTTCAGTGGTATTGCTGATCACTTCTTCAAGCTCTGGCAAGAGATCAGGCCGCAAAGGCCCTGCATCCCGGTTCATCAGGCAGACCTCGCTCTTAAACCGCGTTTCCTATACTTGCTGACCAGCCCCTCACAAAGGCTTCATCCAAGCAATCTTCACAAGGTCATCTTTCTCTCAAGGGCGTTGTTTCATCTTGACCGGGTGCCCTGTTGTTGTTTTATTGCCACCACTCTGCAGGTTTTCTCTTCCACCACTGCTGCCCTCACCTCCTCCTGAAATTTGGAGATAAGTCTCTCTGTTGTTGTTGACCCTGGGAGTTGGGAGGGATCCAAGTCCTGTTCTGCATTGGGTGCTTTCATCACCCTTGACTCTGCAACCTTCTTACAGTCTTCACCCCAGTCTGTTTACTCCCATCCTTTCTCTCATCCTTGCCAACCTCTAATTCTTCCTTCCCAGAGATGTGAGGGGTAGGTGTGGCTTGTTGCTGTGCCTGTCAAATGCGATTCCTAGGTAGATCGCTAAGGCTCCAGTGGTCGAGAGTGGCACCAGGCCACAGGATTCATGACTGAATTCTAGTTTGGTACAAGCATGCCTTGACTGCTCCATTAATCAGTTCAGTGCAGCTTGGTCAGATGGATGTTGAGTCTCCCAGGATGCTGTCAAACACCTCACCTATCCTTTTCAGTCTTTCTGTGATGGTTTGCAATCATGGCGGCTGCAATGTTGAAGCTGTCAGAGCGTAGCAGACATCAGACGTCACGAGCTTCTCAAATCCACCAACAGTCTAGTAGTGCAGGATCTTTGGTGATTGTCAGGTCCTCCATCCTCCCTCCGTCTGGTTCCTTCTTGCATTCTAGCTCTGCTGACTGAAATCATGTTCATTGCCAGAGAAGACAAGATGGCAGAGAGGTTTACTCCACTGTGATGTAACAACCCCAGATGGTACTCTTATCCTGATACTGTTGTAGTAGTGACGTGGTTCTTGGAGAAAGGCTACTTGCCCTCTTCTGCCCTCCTTGACTCTAAACCTTTCACCAAGCTGACTGTGATGGTCCTGACTTGAAGTTTCTAGTCTTACCCTGCTTGTTGTTGGTGCCTGTGTGTTGATTTTTGGCATGGGCATCATGTGCAACCATGTGGATTTCTCTTTGGTTATATATCCATGAGATTCTCTGTAGCTATTCTAGTCCAGTGGATATTTCTCAGATCATAGTAGTATCATAGTAACCAACCAGTCATTACTGAACGGTCCGCTTAATAACATCTTGTTACGCTCATCATTAGTGTTGTTCCAGGAATAATCTGATGCACAACCCCCTCCATTTGACTAAAGTATGGTGAGATCAGGCCTCAGGTTGTGTCTAAATAGCATGTTAGCTCCCCTGTCCTTCCCTTGGCTCCCGTTTCTTGAACTAAAGCCATCTTAAGGCTTTCCCTGCAGCTTTAATTCCTTTGTCATATTGGAGTACACCACAAAGATGCAGTTCTCATGTCGTGACAAACAAAATGGATGGGTACGAGAAAGCTTACTGTCATAGCCCTGACATCTGTATGTTTCACAAAAGCTAGCAATCTCTCTCTCTGGAGAACTCAATATTTTACTCCATACAAAAGAATGAAACCTGTATTGTCATGTCGTGTGCCGTTATCTGACATACTTTCCCATTTGCTTGAGATTACTCATTTCTCTCTGTCCTCTGGTTTATTCTTGCTAACTCCGTGCTCCACTTGCCGCCCTCACCTTGTTGGCACTTTTTTATTTACACGTCAACTAACTCCTGCTGTTTTTAATAACCCCTCAACTCCCCCTCTCTGCATCTGTCTTTTCTTCCTCAGTCACTACTCAGCATCCCGGGCTCGCCATTCATGTCGCGCCACAACAGCCGGAGCAGCATCTTCAGCTTCAAAGGCCGTTCCAAGGACATGGGCTCGGAGAACGAGTTTGCGGACGACGAGCACAGTACAGTAGAGGAAAGCGAAGACCGTCGAGGCTCCCTGTTTATCCCTTACCGCCGCAACAGCTACAGTGGCTACAGCCAAGGCTCATCACGCATCAACCCCCTGGCACCCCACTCTGGAGGGAAGAGGAACAGCACAGTGGACTGCAATGGCGTGGTGTCTCTCATCGGCCCTGGGCCCGGCAGACGGCTTCTGCCTGAGGTGAAAATAGATAAGGCAGCCACTGATGACAGTGTAAGGACGTCCATGGGACACCAATACAGTTTAGGCATGATGGTGGTGGCCCCGATCTCTGCAGCTTCTCCTTCACAACCTCCTCCCCTTGGCTCTTGTTCCTATTTCCCTGAACTCAGTAGCTCGCTTCTCCTTCCCTGAATATCTAGATTCTATCTTGTAATTTCATCTTACACTGCCACTTACACTTACACTCTAATCTAATGCTCTTTTTCTGCTGCTCCTTTTTTTTTTAAACAGCTCTAGAAGGCACTAACCAGCTGAAACAGTATCCACAGAATCATTGCTTTACCAGCATCATAACAATCATTTCATTGATAGATATCCAATATTAGGAAATATGATATCAGCCCCGTTAGTTCTCCTCACAATTCTGTCACCATGCTTACACATTGTCAGTCATAAAAAAAACAAGACTATCAAAACATTTTACAAGAAGAAAAACTCACTTCTTGCCACTACTTACGCATTTCATCCTCAGGGTGTTTTCTTTCCACATCAGTTCTTTAATTTTCACAAGTATTTCATTCTCTTTCTGCATCTTTCTCTCTTCCCTCTTGTCCTCATTTATCCTCTGCTCCTGAACTACTGGATGGTGCAAGAACAAATCTGAAACTTCTTTTCTGTAACAGTGTTTCTCCTCATTCTAGCTAGCATGGTAGACCCCTCTTTAATTCTCAACCAATCTACCTGCTTTGACCTTTTTACCTCTCTTAAAATGTAGCATGGTGAAGTAGCAAACGTTGTCTTGAATTCCCTTCTGTTTCTTGACCAGCATGCAGTTGCATGCAGTTTAATGTTGTTCACTTAGGGACTGTAGTTTAGTCGTGTTTTGCGTAGCACATGATAAAGGGTTTAGAAGGTTTACTGTAAATTCTCAAACAAAAGCCTTCAATGTGTTCAATAATGACCTCTCACTAAAATGTAAAATAATAATAATAATAAAAAGGAGAAATTAGAAACAGAAACCTTAGTTTACCTAGAAAATAGTTTAATCTCTCGGTGGTGAGGTAAATTAAGGCAACAATTTGAGAATTTGCAGTATGAATTTGAAGTGTGTTGTATGATACGTCGCAGGAAATGCTTAAATTAAACAAATGTGGTAAATTGGGGGAGTCATGCATTGTAAAATATATTTAACGATCTTCCTCCCATTAGGTTTTTCATCTGTTGAGACCATTTATGATTTAGATATCTTAGGGAGCATGTGTTGCATGCATCCATGTGAGTACCATCACTGACTGACGTCGTGTCTCTCTCTGAGTACAGACTACTGACGTGGAGATTAAGAAGAAGCACTCTGGCTCTCTCATGGTATCAGTGGATCAGCTCAACTCCTCCTTCAAAGGAAAGGACCGTGCCAACAGTCAGATGAGCGTGGTCACCAACACACTGATAGACGGTACAGAGAGTGCTTAGGTTTCCTTTGCCAAGCATCCTTCCTTCCCACTAGTCGCATTTCATTTTCATCTGAATGCAAATTTTGTGTTCAATCATTTTGGAGAAAATTATTCTTTCTTTCTTTTGTTTCTTCCTTGTCTCCTCCTGCAGAGTTGGAGGAATCTCAGAGGAAGTGTCCGCCCTGTTGGTACAAGTTTGCCAACACGTTCCTCATCTGGGAGTGCTTCCCAATGTGGCTGAAGATCAAGCACATAGTCTACTTGATTGTCATGGACCCATTTGTTGACCTGGCAATCACCATCTGCATCGTCCTCAACACCCTTTCATGGCCATGGAGCACTACCCGATGACCCCGCATTTCGAGGAGGTCCTGTCTGTTGGCAACCTGGTGAGAAGCTGCAGTTTGTTCTTTTGTCCTTTCTCGCGCCGCCGCCATTTGTCTTTGTAAGTTTTCATGTCTGCGTGAACCTCGTCAGAAGCATTGCAGGTTGCAGTTTGCCCCACCTACATAACCTCAAACCAATACATCAATGCATCATTTGGTATGTGCACTTAAGAACACACGCACGCAGAGTGTATATAGGACTCTGATGGGGGCTCATTAAAGATTTATTTCCATTTTAATGCAGCCAGCCAGCCTGCTCCCCAAACTCTCATCACCCCACTCAGGTCACTCTCCTGCTTCCGTTGCATCCTGCTTACCTCAACTCTACTGAAATCTCTCTCTCTCTCTCTCGCTCTCTCTCTATTTCTCACACACACATACAGCTGCAATCATAATAATGAGGCTATAATAAACTGATCTGTCCAGCACTGGTTTGTCCATATTTACCAAATGTGCAGCAGACATTTTGATATGTCTGTGCTCTGCCCTTGCTGTCAGATATCACTGTAGCACAGCTGTCTGAGAGCAGCAGTATTGGCACAATGTCATTACTAAGACAGGAAATGAGGTCATAGGGATTGGCATGCTGTCAGGAGTGAAACAGGAACTGAAGTCAGAGGAATCGGCGTGATAGATGGTGCAGTATGAATCACTGGGTGTTCTCTGCAGCACTGATTCGGCACACGATAAGCCGTTGGCTGGACATTATAGGAAAAGCTCAGAATACTACAGCTCCATACAAGTTCTGCCGGCGCCGGTGCCGCGGCTGCATGACCTTGCCCTGTCAGAAGAGTCCTCACTCTAAGCAGATTCCAGTTCATTTTTAATCAGCATTTACATCCATACATAATGCACTGTAAGCAAGTCAGTGTTTTGTTCTGCACTTCAGTTTTTCCCTTCAGACTTTTAGAATGAGGAAATGACTTGAAATTTGTCTGTTATGTATGTTTGTATATTATCGGAGCTCTTTAAATTAATTTTAAAGATTTTCTTGTCAAAATTTAAGAAGTCAAATCACAGTCTTACTGAAACAAAACCACAATCATCTTTTACTGCTGCTCTTAAATTTGATTGTGTCGAATAAAAAAAAAAAAAAAGAATTTTAGGGAGTAACTACGATGTGGGTCTGCAGGTTTTCACGGGCATCTTTGCTGGGGAGATGTTTGCCAAGCTGATTGCCATGGATCCCTACTACTACTTCCAAGAAGGCTGGAACTGCTTTGACGGCTTCATCGTGACTCTGAGTTTAGTTGAGCTGGGACTGGCTGATGTGGAAGGTCTGTCAGTGCTCAGGTCATTCAGATTGGTAAGTGACAAAGATCTTCTCACCCTTGTCTACAGACTGTCAGACTGAAAGGAATGAATATAAAAATATTCATCTTTTAACTGTTGCTCTTTGCGTAATGCTGATTTCTCGTTATTATCATTCGTCTCATTGTGTTAACTTACTTCTTCTCAAAATATCATTAGTTATATGATGAATGTCGTCTTTAAAAAAAGACAAACAGGATTATTATTATTTTAGGAAAGTTACAGTTAATTTACATTTTGAAAATAGACAAATCACACGAGGAAATCTGTCTCTGCTGCATCTGTGTTCGTCTCCCTCCCCTCCTCCCTAATAACATGTGATAGGTTGTGATAAGATGAACTCAATAAATAGTTCCATCTATTAACACTTAAAACTGAGATTTGTGAGTCTGTGGTTCAGTAAGATTAAGGTTAAACCTCCAAATCAACCAGCACACCATCTTTATATTGTGCATACTTCATTTGTTTTATTTAATTATTAAACTGTTATTATATTAATCTTTTTTTAGACCACTGTCCTAATCTGAATGTTTCCTGTTTTGTCTTGTAGTTAAGAGTGTTCAAACTTGCCAAATCGTGGCCCACCCTCAACATGCTGATCAAGATCATTGGTAATTCAGTGGGTGCTCTGGGTAATCTGACCCTGGTGCTGGCCATCATCGTCTTCATCTTTGCCGTGGTGGGCATGCAGCTGTTTGGCAAGAGCTACAAGGACTGTGTGTGTAAGATCGCCCAGGACTGCGAACTGCCTCGCTGGCACATGAATGACTTCTTCCACTCCTTCCTGATTGTGTTCAGAGTGTTGTGTGGGGAGTGGATTGAGACCATGTGGGACTGTATGGAGGTAGCGGGACAGACCATGTGCCTCACTGTCTTCATGATGGTCATGGTCATTGGAAACCTGGTGGTAAGAAAAGACAAAGATTCTTATAATAAGATAGTTTGTGAATTATCCATTTACTGTGAGTTCCAGTGTTCGTGGTGTCATTTTTTCCCCCGAGGTGCTGAACCTGTTCCTGGCCCTGTTGCTGAGCTCATTCAGCGCAGACAACCTCGCTGCCACAGATGACGATGGCGAACCTAACAACCTCCAGCTTGCGGTCGCCCGCATTAAACTAGGGATTGCCTGGATCAAGCTCAATACGCGGGTCTTTGTGGCCACAGTGCTGAAAAAGGTAACACATAATTCATCTACATCTATACGCACGACCAGTTCTTGGGGGAATTACGGTCGTTGAAGTACCATTTTCTGTCTGCTCTGTTTTCAACAAGCAGCCTATCGAGGATGAGAAACCTTTGGATGAAATGTACGAGAAGAAGCTCAACTGCATTGCAAACCACACAGTGGACATCAACCGTGAACTGGACTATGCTAAAAATGGCAATGGCACCACCAGCGGCATTGGGAGCAGTGTGGGAAAGTATATGATTGATGAGGACTACATGTCCTTCATCCACAACCCCAACCTCACTGTCTGCGTTCCTATCGCTGTCGGCGAGTCGGACTTTGAAAACCTTAATACGGAAGACTTCAGCAGTGAATCCGATGCGGAGAACAGCAAAGATGTGAGTAATGAGGACCGGTAAGAGTGTGAGAAGATGGAGTAGAGGTGTTGGCGGAGAGATAAAGCTTGATGATGATTTGAGTAAATTATTGCTTATAAGGTGGTTTGCTCTTTATTATAGATATAGATGGGCCAACTCAGTGATACGCAATAGCTGTGATGTTCCTTGTGTTTAATCACTTATTCACGGGTTCATAAATGCAGCTTTCCTCGTGTAAATGTGTGTGTTTGGTTGTACCCATGTGGAATCTTTTGATCCATTAATCCGACGTGGTCATGACCGGCCACACAAGACATTTAGCGTACCTGACATTTCAGAACATCCACTGAGACATGAGAGCTGCAACACTGAGCCAGAGTGCTGACCCTGCAGACAGACAGACAGACAGACAGACAGACACAAAGGCAGACACAAAGGCAGTCCTGACGAGACGACAGACAGAGAAACACGCTGCCTGCTTTACAGTGCAAATGTGGGAAGAAGGGTAAGCCAGACAAAAAGCTTGTCGAGAAGTCTGATGCATGGGTCACCTTGACCTGGTTTGTAGTAAGAAAGAAAGGAGATAATGCAGCAGCGTCACTACTGTACCTGCACCAGGTTCATATTCCACTGGGCTCCCTCAACCAACCACACAACAATCTTCCCTGCACCACAGCCAGCCACGGGGTACACTGCAGGCAGCAGACACAGACAGAGCTGCTAACAGCCAATCAGAAAAGCAGGGATCCATCTGGCTGTAGCGAGGAAGAGAAAGGAGAGGGAGTGGAAGAGAGTGTGAATGCGGTCCTTTGCTGACGACTTAAGATTATAAAGTGCAGTATCATTCTCTTGTGAATTGAATTGGCTGAGTGTTTGTGTTTGCATGTGCGCAAGTGTGCGTATACTGTATGCTTCTGCAAAAAGGCTTCTGTTGTGCTGGTGTTTTACTAGTTTGCCTCGCTTCACCTTGACCTATTGTTAAAATGTGACATGATTTATTGGTACCCGGCCTTCGTTTTAATGCCTAAAAAAAAAAAGGGAAGATTTCACATACCTCTTTACTATTCCTTACAACTCTGAAATTCATTACACATTAGTAAAGCAGTAATGGGCAACTAAAAATAATATTGGTATAAATTTTTTATCTTACAGTGTAGTTGTATTTTTCTGCTGCCTGCAGTCCAGATTTCTCTTTTAGTTTGTCGACTCATTTGTGCTTGTAAAAGTATTATTTTCATTCTTTCATCACAAATAAATAAATCCGTCATATATTTATGCATGTACAGCAATGACCATCGTTACCCGTGCAATCCGTCACTGGCCATGCTTAATCACTTCCTTGTAAGTCTATTAATAAGTCTGCATAATAGGCAGTGGCAGAGGGAGATCTAGCTGCACTACATGGCAACAACATGTATACCTTCAGCAATAAATCATGTCATGCATACAAACCCAAAGGGACATTACTGTAATGACTGTACTGGCAGTGTGCCGTCGCCATATGCTTCTTTCGGCATCTCACTGCTGAGCCTGTAATGTTCAGGGAGAAAGCCAGAGGTTGAACTGATCTCTTTGGTCCTCTGTTCGTCCTAGCTGGATGACACCAGTTCGTCTGAGGGCAGCACAATAGACATCAAACCTGATGTGGAGGAGGTGGCAGTGGTGGAGGTAGTGGAGGAGTACCTTGACCCAGACGCCTGCTGGACAGATGGTAGGTGGTAAAAAAAAACAAAAAAACAATGACAGACTTGATTATTATTAACATATACATGCTATATTAATGCCGCATTAATGCATTTTGTAACAGCGGTTGTGTTTTTATTTGTCATACAGAGTGTGTGGCCAAATACAAGTGTTGCGATGTTCCCATCACTCACGGCTGGGGCAAACACTGGTGGTTCCTGAGGAAAACCTGCTACCTGATCGTAGAACACAACTGGTTTGAAACCCTCATCATCTTCATGATCCTGCTCAGCAGTGGAGCTCTGGTAAGAGCCCACAAACACAAATATGCTCCCACGCAGAAGCATTATACTAATACTAATGATTCTAATTATTATTATTATTATTATGAAGTGCATATCGAAGTGCTTTACAAAATTATGCTGTAAATGTAAGAAGATAACACGTAAACTGAGAAGAAGAACAAGCATGTGGCGTCCTCCTCGTTTCGTTTCAAAGAAGAGAATCTCATAAAGATGTACGCAGCCCAGATCATCTTCTGCTTTTCTTCTGCAACTGCTCTTGATATGATTGTTGCTAATGGACAGCAAAGTGCTGTAATGCACCAACCTTTCAACTGGCAGAATACAGCTTAGGTTTGCAGTTTTCTGGAGGGGGGAAGGCCTGTGGCCAAATCAAAACACTTATGTGCTGAAGAGTGGATACAGGCAACGGAGAAAGGAAGAGCTGAACGGTCCAGCTTGACTGTGTAAACACAACACATAAGCTGCTTCACAGATATAACATGTAAAGATGAGAACAATAAAAATCCATGTCAGCCTGAGATTTAAAAACACCTTCTTGATATATTAGTTATGGTTGATTTTATCCGTTTTCTCAACATCAAGGTGTGGCTTACCTCACTTATCACTTATTTGCAGCGTCAATGCGTGTAAATGTATGAATGGTCATTGTGATGATTCTCTGCTGCTCTTCAGGCCTTTGAGGATGTGTACATTGAGCAGAGGAAGACCGTGAAAATCATTCTGGAGTACGCTGATCGGGTTTTCACCTATATCTTCATCCTGGAGATGTTGCTGAAATGGGTGGCCTACGGCTTTGTCAAGTACTTCACTAATGCCTGGTGTTGGTTGGACTTCTTCATTGTGGATGTAAGTACATTTGCATACCACTTAACCGTTCCTCATGATGGTATTTCAAAAACTGCAACCTCAAAGGAAGGCATGGATTTGAAAAATATTGGTCAGTTTGACCGTTAACCTAACATTCTTCTTTTTTAGGACGAATTCACTTCTTTTTTAGTTCAAACGTGGATTCTTTAGCACTGAAATTGAAGAAATATATATTTTTAAAAAGCCTCTTTTATTGCGAAAAACATGATTAACAGCAGAAATACACATATTATTCTGAACTAGATTAGGGTTGCAACAGTATTGGGTTTTCACAGCACGATAACTATCTTAGAAAATGCCACGGCTTTCGCTGACTGACTCCAACAGATATCCATTTGTCAGGTTTCAGCTTGAACTTTCTCCAAGTGATAACCATTTTAATTAGAATGTATTATATATATATATATATTATATATAAAAATATATATATATATATTTTAAAGATGCTCATAGTGACCTTTTATCACACATCAGACTCTCCAGAAAAAAATGGTTTATAAAACATGGGTACATTTTTTGTCTATATTCTCAAATTTTATTTCCAATGTATATCACCAGGCTTCGCTGCAGTGCTTTGTGGACCACGCAGTCATCAAAATGCTGCAACTTTAAATGTTACCGTTGTACATGGGTGACATCAGGTGGTAATGCAGTCACTATGGTGTATAAGCACCGGCTTTCACCTAAATTTAGACAGCATAAGTGGATATGTAATGCAGTGTTACCATTATAGTGCTATGTTTTCTGTGTCAGTTCCATAGCCGACCATTACCAGGGTGTCACGTGACATTTCAGTCCGCATGGCAGCAGCTCTGACACAGTAAATATCTATAAATCCTCATATGTTTCAGAGCTCCTGTCTAGCTCTGGACTGCTGAGTCACCCGACAGTTACAACAGCATACGTTGGTCCTCTTCTGTCGTTTGTGCATGATGAGTTTCTCACTTGAATTTCTTCCTGTGGCGGTATTTGAAAAGGGAAAACATACACGACACGGTGTGCTTAGAGGCCGCGTGAAACGAGGTCCATACTTTCTTTAAATGCAGCCAGACTGAACACGGCAAGCTGGGCAAAGCTGCTGCTTCACGTAACAGACAATACGGGATAGGCAGGAAACACGGCAGCTAAGTTCTAATAAATGACGTGGCACCTGGAAGGTGTGGAAAATCTTGGTGCAGTAGCCAATCAGGTGCGACGTTCATTAAATACACTTTGTTGTTTTGTCGCTGACATAATTCACTCGTGGCTTCGGTACCGATTTGTGAACTGCAGACTGCAACAACTACAGGAACACTCAACTGCATTTGGATTGACAGCATGATTGATCTTTCCACAAGCAGCTGAAGTGTTAGCGGCGTCTGGCAGCTTCACCGTGTTCTCTCTGGTTGTACCCTAAATGTGATGTATTTCCTGTAGAAACAGGAAGTTGAGGTGGGATATATATAAAATGGCATAAGATTTTTTTTTTTGACAAGCACTGGGACATTTTATGTTCATACTCACCAGTGCAGACGCTTTTTCCAGGAACTTAAAGGCGCCATTTTCTTGTGTCAATGTTGTGATAATGTCATAGTCTGAAGAGGAATGGGGCCACGTAATAAAATTATACTCATGTCGGACTTGTGAAAAAAGTCAGAAGAAGTCTTGTGGTGTTAAAAATTGACTTTTTCATCCAGCGTAGTCTGGAATTTTGTGTGTCCGCCATTTTGTGTTGTGTTGTCGGAAATTCCCAAGTGAAAATAATTGTGCCCTACTTTATAGTGGACACAAATCGCAGCATGCCACCGCACACAAAGTAAGAAGACGTGAATCAGTAGTGGTTACTAACAAAGCACCACTGTATGTACAATATCTGAATTTTTTAACATACGACTTCCCTGTACAGTTTAAACAAAATACAGACTCTGACTTTTTTCTCAAAATTCATATTCTGAGAGCTCCTTGTTGTCCTAATCCTCTTACGTGTATTTGTTTTATGTGGTGCATTCACTGGTAAGTCATCTATTGTCCCTTGACCACCAATTCTCTGCCATCTTTGACTGTGAGGTGCAAATTCCTTATCATGTGACGGTGCCACATGATGTCACATGATAACGATGCACTAGTGTGTTGGTTTACCGAACTTGTCCGTGGGTCCCAGTACCTAGCGTTACCTGGCAAGCGTTTGAAGGTACGTCTGAGCTCACTGGGACTAATCAAGACATCCTGTTACCTTGTTGGCTTTATTTTAATTTGCATGTGATGTCAGCCATACAGTATTTCAGTTACAATCAGATTACATTGAGGAATGTGTGCCGTAATACATATTCCAGAGCTGAGAGGAGTACTCGAGTAATACGGTTAATAAAGCAATTAAACCGACTCTTCTAAAAGCAAGCGGGTCTACTTCACATAAGAGAGACATAACATGATTATTTTGAATGGTTTCTGCCTGATAACATTTTCATGTGTCTCACTGATGAAGTTCTGTATAGATCCTGCTGTAATTGTACAGTGAATAATAGTCCAGTATGTCACTTCTACGTGTCTACTGATTATTGTCGGTCCAAAAAGAGACGAATTTCTGACAACTGGACTGATTTTGTGCAGTTGTGGTACGCCCCTCGTCGAAGTGGGTTTGGAGTGTGGAATCAAGTCTTTGAAACATGAAACACACTTGCCCACTACCTGGCAGCACTTTAATGTGCACGTTAAGTGCCTCAGACCAGAAGTATTTTTGTTCGCGACCTGTCTGTGGCCGTATGGATTCTGAATCTGCCTTTTTGTCCTTACTCATTTAGCTAAATTGGTAAAGAACAATGGACAGCGTTCCCACACACTTAATTAAAAGGGTTTATCCTCTTGGGAAAATGTAATTAAAATCACCAGCTCAACTCAAAAATCCATCCTCAGGGAACCATGAATATTCTGGGAAACCTTCATGGCCTAAAATGACCTTTAATGGTAAATTTTCACCTGATGGCGGCTTGTAAATAGTTATGTAGTCAAAAAAAATCATTAGGATTTCTGTCTGTCTGATGTCTTGGGACTGTGGATATGAATGGATACCATATTTTAGAGCTGTTTGGTCAGTAGAAGCTCTCAAGATATGGTGTTGGGTGAACAAAGGGAGCAGCATAAACGATAATGTCGTCTGACCTGACACGAGCAGGAAGAACAGTGTGTGTTTCTTGTACCCGGTGATGGTAATTCCCTAGATCTTAGTCTATGTTCATGTTGCATTATATCACAAGGTGCTTTTGTTCATTTGTCTTCCTGTCTCACTGTATATAGCAAAAATATTTTTCTAATTATCACCGAAAGGAGAGAGAAATGATAGAACATAAAATAATTGTAATAATTGTGATTTCAGTTCTCTCCTGTGAAACAGAAATGAAGACACTATCTTATTTCCATTGGTGAAATGTAACTAAGTACATCTACTCAAGTACTGTACAATTTTGAGATACTATATTTCTGCTACTTTATACTTAAAAATAAATATTGTAATTTTTACTTCACTACATTTATTTGACAGCTGTAGTTACTGGTTACTTTTAACTGTAGATCAGACTGAAACAAAATATAACTAATATTCAGCAACAATCAACTAATAATTTTATGATATTATAGGTTAATCTACGCAGTAATGTAAAGGTAGCTCCACAGTTACCAGCAGTTACCACCATTAGTAATTCCTACATATTAACGCAGCGATAATTATTATAATAATGTCATATTTATATTCTGCATAAGGAGTACTTTTACTTTTGGTACTTTAAATATATTTTGAATCTAAGGCTTACATACACTTAAGTAGTACCAGAGTATTTCTACACTGTGTATTTTAGTAATAGATCGGAGTACTTTTTCCACCTCTAGGTACAACCCCACCTTTATTGTCAGAAGCCCTGCTGGATGCGAATATAGGTAGTGATAGAAGACAAAAGAATCCTCCAAATTCTCCAGATTACGACGTTGGATCCAGTGTTTATTACACCTTTTACTAATTCTCCAGTGCAGAAATGTCAGTATATTCTACTGTAAAATGTCCAATGTGTTGTGCAGATACCTTATCCTGCCTTTCCATGCAAGTCTCTACCCTAATATTGACCTATCCTCTCTCTCACAGCAGGTGCCTATAACTGTGTCTCTCTTTAAGTTAAGAGAGACATTGTGCAGCTGGCGAGAGGGACTGAGGGTCGTTGTTTGAGGGTCCAGGGTAAGGTTTGTGTGCTGTGTTGGGGACTCCTACTTTCACAGGTTATCCTCTCTCTTCTAACCCTGAAAGTTGTCCTCAACCTTCTGCGTTTCTCTCCCTTCTTTTAAGTGAGATGCTCTCTGGTGTGGAAACTGTACTGTTCTGTATTGTGTACTGTGTGTATATTATTGTGTCACATTGATTTAGTGTTTGTGAATACATCTCTCCTCTAATTTTTTCCCTTTGTTTGACTCTTTATCTTCTCTCCCTCTCACTGTGTCAACCACAAGTTTCTTTCCAGGTGTGCTCACTGTGCTGTAAAGCTGGTTATCACGCTAGACTGGCTTGCCAAACAAACCAAACACAAACATAAGCAAACAAACACATAAAAAAAAAAAAAAGAAAGAAAAAAAAAGAAATCTTGGGTCATGTACACGATATTGACCTTTGTCTATTGTAATAACCCCTGTTTACCTTATGTTATATAGATACATATAATTACACATATAGAAACTATATATGTACTTATATATATCTGTATATAACCATTCAGCCATCCTTACAGTATATATATAAAGGGCCCACCTTTCTCTCTATATCCCCTCTAACTATGTGGGTCCTCTCTTCCTTTGCCTCTGTCTTTCCCTCTCCTTCTGTCCCTATCTGTGTAGGTGTCTATAGTCAGCCTTATAGCTAATGCGTTGGGCTTCTCCGATCTAGGCCCGATTAAATCACTCAGGACACTGAGGGCCTTGAGACCCCTCAGGGCCCTGTCACGTTTTGAAGGGATGAGGGTAAGACCCAAGATGCCAGACAGCTGGTCCTTCTGCATGCCGATTTAAATAAAAGCATCAACGCATGCTAGAGATGGCAACATAGAAGATTTGTAAGGCAAATTTTTTTTAGCTTTTATCAATGAGAAGCTTTTTGCATGGATGCAGATCATCTCAGATGGTCACGATACATCTGATTTGATTTATCATATTTCATTTCATATATTATAAATTTAGTGCTATGTTAAGGGAATTTGCAATGATTTATCTATTTAAAAAAAAAAAAAAATGAACAAAACACCTTGAAAACATGTCCCGTGCCTTATCAAACACAAGACCATAACAGGGATTTCTGACCTGAATGAAGCAACACGTTATAATAATTCCTCAGCTCTGAAGTATTCAGTCCCAGCTGAGAGAACAACTAGAGGTTGGCATGAAACATCACACAAAACCTGTTTAAACTGAATCGCAGGACACGGTTCATTTAGACTGAAGTTACGCAACCTGAGCGAGCGCGCAACTGTAATTGGTTCTGAGCTGTCCAGTTGTTATATGATAGACACAAATTTGTGCACATGGTTATTAATTCAACTCTTCGTTAGAGTTTTACAGCACGCACACACACTTGATTGATCCGTCCCCGGACCGTGCGTGCACTTTATTTTTCTTTTTAACAGTGATAATCGGGTTCTCCTGATCATTATTTCAGTGTGTGGTGGGTTGGATCAACCTCTGGTTGTTGCTGGGCAGAAAAGAAAAAAAAAAGAAAAAGAAAAAATCTTGTCAGTGTCTAAGCTCAGTCATCCTCTGACTGTCCCTCTGCCTCAAGTGTCCTGTTATCCGATCTTATCACAGTTTGGCTTTGGCATTGTCACACTGGAAGATCAACAAACTTCTGGTTGCATACCCCCCCTCCCTCGCCATTCTTGCTCACCACTCCTCAGTGAATGTCATAACCATAATTTACATTTTCACCATTTTGCAGTAGTTATATTAACTGATCATATTTGATGCTTTGTCTATATATTATGATGCAGAACACTGATATTAAAAGATAACCTAGAGCGTTTTTTTTTTTTGGCATTTGATGTTTGCCTATATAGTTTTGGTTTATTTGGCTTTTTGTTACCATGGCTCCTCTGTGTTTGGAAATGCACATTTATATGGCGTCCTCCTCCAACATGCCCACACTGCTTCAATGCAGAGTCACACTCCTACTGTATGCTCATTTGGCAATATTTGTAACCCTGTAGCAGTTACAAACAGTCACTGTATCTACCACCTATACAATCCTACATATAATATTTGGATATTGAGGTAAGAATACTATTTTATAGGGGTGTCACAATACATCTTGGCTTGTTTTTGTGTTACAAAAATGTCGTAATATAGAGCTGAAATTAATTGTAATACAATCAGTTAGAAATGAATGCCAGGGGAGTGCAGTTAAAGGCAGAATGAGTAGGATTTCTTCAAAGTTGGTCCCTGATCTCCGGCTCAATAACACCATAGCTTCCTGCATGCTTAAAATCTGGCACCTGGTTTAGAGCCCGGCCCTCACACCCTGCATGGCGTTATTGGCTGGTGGGTTAAAGTCGATGCCCGGAAATGTCCCAAACACAGCAGTATAAGAACATACAGGCAGAGGGCTGCTGTGTCTGTGTAGGTACACACACCGCCACACACTTCTAGGGGTCATAAGTGTTTGAGAGGGATTATTTTTGTACGTGAGTCTATAAATAGCTTCTTTTTTTAGGGAAATCCTACTCATTCTGCCTTTTAAGTTTCATTAACACCGAAACCTAAGCTGACTCAACTGCTGCATGAAAACGTGACAAGCTCATAGCCTTAAAGACTGGCCTTGTCCTCCAAATCCAAAGTGAAAACATTTTGTATTTTTTCAGTTTCATTATGTCTGGATGAAGATCTCATTCTTATTTCTCCAATAAATTCACAATTCGCAGCAAAAACTAATAAGAAAAATAACGTCTAAGAAGGAGTGGACAATAATCTGAGTCACAGCTGGACAGTGACGTTTTGTTTTCTCTCCAACTTTGTTAAAGAAAAATCATGAGCGCATCAAACCATGAACTCATGATGTCGCGCCGAGCTCCGAGCCGACAGTATTGTTACACCCCTTTGTATTTTATTGTGATGGGCTTCACTGTGTGCCAAGAAATCAGACATCATCTCTAATGGAGGGAAAGAATGTGCATTTCTATTTATATGTTTGTGTGTGTTGATGTTCTTATGTGTGAACATCTCCATGCAGCTGGCGTGTGATTGCGAAGTTACAGTGCCTCTGTTTCCTTGCTGTCCCCTTCAGGTTGTGGTGAACGCCTTGGTGGGCGCTATTCCCTCCATCATGAATGTGCTGCTGGTGTGTCTCATCTTCTGGCTCATCTTCAGTATCATGGGTGTCAACCTGTTTGCTGGAAAGTATTACTACTGTTACAATGAGACCGCCGAGGAGTCCTTCCTCCCCGATGTAGTCAACAACAAAACCGAGTGTTTTGCGTTTATTAACGCGAACTATTCAGAAGTCAGGTGGAAGAACGTCAAGATCAATTTTGACAATGTGGGTGCAGGATACCTGGCACTCCTGCAAGTGGTGAGAAACTTTTGCTGTCACTTCTCGTATGTTTCTCTCCTCTGATGTCGAGTGTTTAACCTGTCTTTGTCGCGTTATGTGTGCCCACTTAACAGGCAACATTCAAAGGCTGGATGGACATTATGTATGCAGCAATAGATTCTAGAAAGGTAAGCTTTTTGCTTTTTTAAACTCCGACTTCGAGATCAACTTGCGTCAACTTTTTATATATATATATATATATTTTTTAACTTTTGCCACTTTTGTATAGGTGGAGGACCAGCCTATCTACGAGGACAACCTGTACATGTACATCTACTTTGTCATCTTCATCATCTTTGGCTCGTTCTTCACCTTAAACCTCTTCATTGGTGTCATCATTGATAACTTCAACCAACAAAAGAAAAAGATAAGATTTATTTTCCTTACTTTCTCAGAACAATCTGCTTTGTCGATGCTCGAATGGAATTGTTAGATATTTGGGGAAATAACACTCAACTCACTTTCTAGATGTCAGACAAGAAGATAGATACTGCAGCTTTTAGACAGAGCCAGGCTAGCAGTTTCCTCCTCTTTCAAGTCTTTGTGCTAAGCTAAGCTATCTTGCTGCTGGTGGTAGCTTCACATACATTTACTGTGCAGACTTAAGAGTGGTAAGTTATTGGCAAGAAAGCCAATATGCTGAATATGTGTCTATAAACAAATATTAGACACGTTTTTGTATTGCTCTTGTCAAGAAAACAATCAAATTAAGCTTTATTTTAAACTAGAGCTGGTGTAGGACTTGTCTGAAAAGTCTAAATCCTTGCAGATTGTAACCAAATTGTTTTTGTCCCTTCACTTTGGAGGTCAGGATATCTTCATGACTGAAGAGCAGAAAAAATACTACAACGCTATGAAGAAACTAGGGTCAAAGAAGCCACAAAAACCAATACCCAGGCCTCAGGTAAATATCTTATATCTAGAACTTCACGACCAAGCAAGTTTGTAATTGTGTGTTGCATTGCAGGAGATGACTGAAATTATCTCTCCTTCAATCCCCTCCCTTTCTCCTCAGAACAAATTCCAGGGCATGGTGTTTGACTTTGTGACGCAGCAGGTTTTTGACATATCCATCATGATCCTCATCTGCCTCAACATGGTCACCATGATGGTGGAGACGGATGATCAGTCAAAAGAGACAGAGGATGTGCTCTACTGGGTTAACTTCTTCTTCATTGTGGTCTTCACCGGCGAGTTTTTACTGAAGCTCTTCTCACTGCGTCACTACTACTTCACCAACGGCTGGAACATCTTCGACGTGGTTGTGGTCATCCTTTCAATTGTGGGCAAGTACTCAAAAGAGTTATTCGTGCATGGGAAGAGAAGTGTGAAGCACCTTAATTGGAAATGGCTCAGACATTGTCCATGAATAAATACGTTTTAAGGGCACACTGAGATGGTTTAAAGGGTCACTCGGTGTAAAGCTATGCAAGTCTCTATGTTTCCGATGCTCCCCCGTTATAAAAGAACTGATTGGAATTGCAACCTTTGATGGTCACGTCGAGCAAGTACATTTGAAAAAAAAAAATCAGTTATGAAGCTCCAAAACAGACAAAACACAGAAGAAAGATCAGATAGGTCAAAACATCTTAACTGAATTATTATTATTTATTGATGTATTACGTTATATGTTTGACTTGATTGACTGACTCACTGGCTTTCTGACAGTTTTGGGGCTCCATGAACAGCAACGTGTTCATCCAGACACAATATCCTCCATTACTTTGGATAATCTGCAGACTTTTTTCTTTGCAACTACCTCTTTCAATTTCAACCAAAGCTATGAACGTGCTGGTCTCACTTGTAGGCACAATACTGTAATGTGTATTGAGTAAAGCATTCTCTATGTTTTAACCAAATATATGTTGTGTCTCTTTTTTGCTCCCTTTTAACTTTAGGAATGTTTCTGGCTGACCTGATCGAAAAGTACTTTGTGTCACCAACACTCTTCAGGGTGATTCGTCTGGCTCGAATCGGCAGGATCTTGCGTCTCATCAAGGGGGCTAAAGGAATCAGAACTCTACTGTTTGCCCTAATGATGTCGCTTCCTGCCTTGTTCAACATTGGCCTACTACTTTTCCTGGTTATGTTCATTTTCTCCATCTTTGGCATGTCCAACTTCGGCTATGTGAAACACGGGGCTGGAATAGATGACATGTATAACTTTGAGACCTTCGGCAATAGCATGATCATCCTGTTTATGATCACGACGTCAGCTGGCTGGGATGGTCTGTTGCTGCCCATTCTTAACTACCCTCCAGACTGTGATCCCCTACTGGAAAATGCTGGCACCCCTGCCACGGGAGACTGTGGCAACCCTTCTGTGGGCATCTTCTTCTTTGTAATGTACATCATCATTTCTTTCCTGATTGTGGTCAACATGTACATCGCCATCATCCTGGAGAACTTCAGTGTGGCCACAGAGGAGAGTGCCGATCCGCTCAGTGAGGACGACTTTGAGACCTTTTATGAGATTTGGGAAAAGTTTGACCCGGATGCCTCCCAGTTCATCACCTATTCCAAGCTTTCTGACTTTGCTGATGCACTTGAACACCCACTCCGAGTTCCCAAGCCCAACACCATTGAACTGATCGCCATGGACATGCCTATGGTGAGTGGCGACCGCATCCACTGCCTGGACATCCTGTTTGCCTTCACTAAGCGCGTGCTGGGTGACAGTGGCGAGTTGGACATGCTGAGGCAACAAATGGAGGAGCGTTTTGTGGCAGCCAATCCCTCCAAGGTGTCTTACGAGCCGATCACCACCACTCTGAGGCGCAAGCAGGAGGATGTGTCAGCCAGAATCATTCAAAGGGCCTACCGTTCCTACCTGGCTAGGCGGGGATTTGTCTGTAAGCGCAAACCAGCCAATAATAAAGTGGAGAATGGCGGGAACAATCAGGAACAGGAAAAGAAGGAGGGCACCCCCTCAACTGCCTCCCTGCCCTCTTATGACAGTGTAACCAAACCTGATAAGGAGAAACAGGATGACAACAATGAGGGCAAGGGAGGGAGGAAAGAGAAAGGAAGAAACCAAAAAGACATCAGGGAATCTAAATGTTAGAGCGTTGGAATAATAATCACAGTAATAACAATAAAAAATATAATAATGTAACTTCAAGCAAAGCGAGAGGAAACTCACCCACACAGATGTACAGATTATTTCATTTGCAAGTCAGAAAAAATAATATTCAATAATTTTGTTTACAGACTTCATTCTTATATTGATGCAGAAGGAAGCAGCTTGGTCTGTTACAGCTTGAAGACTCTTGAACTTCAGTCAAACCAAACATAATCAGCATACTGTGTGACATTGTTGTATCTGGACTACTGATCTTAACAAAAAGGAATGAAAAACAGACAAAGGAATGTCTGTATCTGCTGAAAGGCAGACTGCTCACTTGCCACTGGTCTACAGATAAGACAGGAACTCTACACCAAGAGGTAGAATGAAAAAAAAAACAAAAAAACACTAAAAGGAATCCGGCACCTGGATGCAAGTAATGGATTCCTATGGAAGACAGTGTTGTGAAGGAAAAACAAGGATGCTGCTTGATGCTGAAGAATTGTCCTCTTATAGCAGCCAATGAGTGTTTCTGTGTCATTTAGTACTGAATTGTATAGAGAAGCAAAATGACACGCTCACTCTGTAAGAGCAAACGGAGGGATGACTGGTGAGTGAAAGACACAAATGACAAGAGAGCGTTGGGAATACTTTTCTGTTTTATTAAAGCTAGAAATTGTTCATTTGAGCAGCAAAAATGCAAACAGACAAAAAAAAGAACAATATTCAACATTTTGCCCATGTCACTTAACTCTTCTACTCATTTTATCTTTGTTATACCCACATCAAAACGCTTTTTTTACATGGGCTTTCACACCAATTGGTTAAGGGTCTGTTTATTATGGGGTCAACTCGGGCCAAGGGCTTACATTTACTCAGAAAGATTTCCAAACAAATACATAAATAATTGTGCTTGTTCAATGCATAGAAATGACTTGCATGATGGCATGTTTTGATCAGAAATCTTGCATGAATTATCATAGTCCACAAGACACTAATACTCAGACCACAACAGTGGCTCGACTGTGAGATCGAGACATTGTCAAAATTTGAAAGCTCAGAGTTCAGAGTAATTTGTTTAACAAAGATAAGTGATATGGGGGTTGATAATCTAAAATGGATCCGAATTTGTATCTCATTACTCAACACATTTCAAAGGATGATGTTTAAATTGTTGCCTCTATAGACAGAAGGATGGTACAGGTTGGTAAATGATGCCGCCATAGTGGATCAGTGGGTGAAATCCAAACAATTATTTGCTGCTCTGGAGATTTTGAGTGTGTAAGATGTGTGCGTATCATGGGACTGGAATGTTTGTTAATTTGGACTGAAATCTTTTCAAGGGTGCAACACTTTGAAACTACAAAAGCTTATATTTATAATTTGTATGCACCTATGTAATGTTCCATACCATCTGCCTTTAGTTTTGTGTGAGCGGGCATTTTGGGAGTCCTACAGTCGGTTCTAAGTGGTTTGTGGGGATTTCACAGGTATGGCAAACTCCTTTCTATTTCTGATGTTTCTCTATGGATGGTTAGACCTTTTCTGAAAGGGCTGAGAAGAGTTTTGATTATTGTTCAATTTACATAATTTTATGTCATGTAGCTTATTTATGTATGTGTGTGTTTGTTTGTTTGTTTTTTGTTTGTTTTATTCCCTGATGTATTTTTCATGTTTTGGTGGGTAATGAGTCTTATTTTACACACTTCTACAAGCCACATCTAAGATGATGTCGAGGGAAATGGTCTTGTGCTGGAGCATATTTGTCGGGTGTTAGTTGTATCCTATTTTATTGAGAAACAGAAAATTATGATTGGGTGACGAGAACATTGTGTGTGGAGAAGCCAAAGAGATCTGCCTTGTTATCCCTTGTTGCCCTTTGTCCATGGAGTGGGATTGGGTGAAGTATGCCCTGCCCATTCAGTTTTTTCGCTGTCATTATTCGACAGAGAGACCCTAGAAATGTATGCAATGCTTGAAAAATTCATCCCTTTTTCTCAGGAGATATTATAGATGTACTATTATGAGCTCTGCAACAAAATGCAAGTGAATGTGATGGGAGTATTTATGAAATCATGTTTTACTCTTTTGTGTTCTATGCCATGTTGATGGACAATGATCTCGGCTGGCTGCCTTAGTCCGGCAGCCGCCCGGTCAGGGGCCAGTTTGGCGCTTCCTGCTTATGACGCTTAGAATTATAGGGCTAGAAGCATCTCAGTGAAACAGCAACATTTCGCTCGCTTGTAATGGCGGCGTTTATATTGATAGCAGATTACATTTGTGGTTAAGTCATTATGGACTGTAGTCTGGTCTCAATTAATTTCAATAAACAAATAATAATAATTTTCACCCCAATAGCAATCACAGATACAGGAAACACTGTGAGGAGATGTCATGAAAGTGAATTGGGATAATGTTGGTTTGAGCAGCACACTTAATTATTTCCGAAGCAGCAGTGGCATGCTCAGTGGATAGGCCCCAGATTTCAGTATTTAACAACAAGTGCTCTGAGCCTCTCATTTGCCATTTTTCTTCATATTGCTCTACTGCATAACAAATACCAAATAACCAACAGAGCACTGGATGCATTCTTATGGTACTGTGAGCCTAAGCACCACACCACGGCTTTTGCACTTCCTGTTGTGCAGTGATGTCACTTCCTGTTTATGAATAACTCCCTCATCCGTTCTCAAGTTCTATGGTCCAGTTGCTGCATGAGATCTCCAAAATCAGTGTGGGTGTTAACTTGAACCAAATAAAACTCTGAATGATAAGCATAAAAGCTACTGCCGTCCATTTTCTCCAAGATCACCATGGATACACAGATACGTATTACAGAAAGAAAACTTAAAAAATTAAAAAAAATAAGACACACAAACATCCATTCGGAAAAAGAAAAAAAAAGAGAATAAAAACAGTTCAGGCTATGTTGTATACGGCACAAACTGCAAAAGCTAAGAATGGACTTTTTAAGAAACTATAAATAATGTAATATATTATTTTATTTTAACGGCATGTGTAGTTTTTTGTAAATACAGGATTACTTAAAAAACTACAGCTATTAATCTAACACTAAATATTAATAACCGTAAATAGAATGGCTTCCAGCTGACACCCCTCACACTTGTTAGGCTGTGACACATTTGTTAGATGGAGTAGATTTTTGAGTCACTTTTCACAAAAAAGAGGGGAGTAAGCTAAAAGAATCTATACTAAAAAGCAGAAAATGTATTTAAAACTGTATAAATCAATGCATACATATACAGAGCTATATATATATATCTATATATATATAGATATATATAGATATATATATGCTCTCCTGTCCACTCCTTGCATTGAGGTGATACCAGAACCACAGAGTGTAACTGATCATGCTTCTTTCTTTGTGTGGTATGTTCAGAGAATAACCAAAACTCTGGCCTGCCCAGGACTTCTGCATACTGGGTACCAGCGTACAATGCATGGTGTTGTACTGGCTGCTTGCTGAGAATTGTGGAGCCTGCATTGGTGAGAGGATTGCACTACCAGCATACCCTTTTGTACATGTGTGAAGATGTCTTGCCCCTAGTTTCCTATAATGTACACACAAAGATATACAGACGCAGACAGACACATGCACACCTACACGCACACACCCATAGCCTTTTGTATCACAGCTCACCTCGTGTGACAAATTTTTGCTCGTTTCAGCTCTAACCCTCCTCCATATTTCCCCCCTTGACACACTGCTGCATTTTGGAGTTGATCTTTAATTTTGCTGTCACTTTCGATATGATATATCTAATGATTTTAAGGGTTAGTTGTCTTAACTGTCTGTGTGTTTGTTTATGGTGCAATATCTCTTAACGGCACGTGCCTTTTTAGCTTCCTATTTAGTCTGTCAATAAAATCAGCAATGAGGATCTCAAAGCCCATGGGAGTGAATCAAAACGGAGCACGATAGAAACGATGTATTGAGTTCAAATTTAACTTGTAAACTGAAAACTCACCACCTAGATTAGACTGTCTGGACTAACATCTTGTAGAGTCATGTAGTACAAGTGCTCTCTCTGTGTGTTCTGTTTACTGGCTCTTGGGCTAGTAAGAGAACAGCTTGCCTTCTGTTTTACACTTATGTTCATTTCCAAATGTTGGTTTAACAATCGGTATATGAGGCCATTCTTTTGTAGCATGACTGAGATAAAAAATTTCTTTTCTTTCCTGAAAATAGGCTAACTGAAAAAAGAAAAAGAAAAAAAAAACAACAACTTTTGACTGTCATTATCTCTTGCCACTAATACAGTCAGAGAGAGGACGTGTGTTGCACAACCACATGGGACAATTAAATGAGAATCAGTGAAAGAATATCTTCATTTGAGCACGAATCTATTTCCAAACAATAAAGCAGCCTTCCAGTTACACCTCTGACTGGTGTCTTTTTTGGATACAACATTAATGACTGTCATTTTTCATCACACCGATAATATGTTCCACCATTACCTCATTTCCTGGGATAACTGTAAGCCTTTTAAGCTTTTCGAGCGACGTGGTGTACTCGTGACAAACCGAAGACGATGGTTTTGCTTGTGTTTTTTTTTACAAGTTGCACAAATGGCAGAGAAAATATGTGAAGGCCACGCAGGACATTAGGAGACACAGGCAGAGAGACTGCTGAATGACCGAAATTACACGATCTTTGTTTATGTTTCAATAGCACTTGAACAAGACTGCTGTTTAAGTCGGTGTGGTAGGGTGTGTCATGGTGCAACAGCACTGAAATGACTGTAAAAGCAGGTGTGTGTGTGTGTGTGTGTGCATGCGTGTGTGTGTTTCTTTCCTTCCTTGCCTCCTCTGTGTGTGTGTGTGTGTGTGTGTGTGTGCGTGTAAGGTGGCGCACTGAATAACGGAAGGAGAAGGGAGGGAGGGGGTAAGCAGAGACAGCACTGCAGTGCAGATAGATGAATGCAGTGGCCTGGGCTGAGTCAGCAGCATGTTCCCAATAGGCTCAGACTGTACAGTGCACTGTACAGCACCTCCTTACCCACAGCAAGCAAGCAAGCAAGCAGAGGGAGAGCGAGCTACAGCAGGAAGATGAAAAGTAAATGAGAACAATGAACAGAGGCGCACAAAGTAAAAAGCTCGTCTGTTGCTATGGATTTATCCTTCACATCCTACCTGCAGTGCTGCATGTGTTCGGAGTGCATCACTTCCTTCGTACTGACGCTGAATCTTATTATGGATTCTGAAATATTGACATACACTGATATCTTCCTGACTAGTACTCTATGGAGAATACATTTTAGAGGATTCTGACACACTTACTGTTTACTTCATAGCATTTAAATGACTGTTTGTGCATATATTCTCATCCCACTGTGTCTAAATGTGTGCATTTCCTCTACAGACACCATCAAAAGGTTTATGTGCTGCCCCAAACACCTCACAGGTTTCTGTCCTCCTCCAGTCCATGTGAATCGCAGGACACGGTTGCAGGGTTGAGACATGGATTAAGTAGGACGTTGGTGGGATCTGTCGGGCTGTTGGGGAGGGGGTGGAAGCAAGTTTGTGAGGAGAGGAGAGAGAGAGAGAGAGAGAGAGAGAGTGTGTGTGTGTGTAAAAGGGATACAGAGAGGGGGATATTGTATGTCTTTAAGGAATCAATAACATGCAATCTGCAACATTGCTGCGATCAGATATCTGGGTGCGGTAGTGGTTTACTTTGTTCACACATAGTTTTTCTATTTCTGTATCGGGTCTGCTCCACCATGCATGAGTGGAAAGGGAGAGGGTGCACCGATCAAATATACCTAAACAGACCCAGTTGTGTGTACAGAGGAGGTGCATGAGAGCAAGGGTCTGGTATTATTATTGTCTCATATTTTCTATAACCTGAGTAGATTTCCGTGAGCTCTTCTCGGCAGGAATGGACTAAAAGGTATGTCGGGTTGTTTTTGTTACCCCTGGTTTTGCCCTCAATGCGGCAACTGCCCCATCTATCATCCAGCACAGCCCGCTCTACCCTTGTTGGTTTAAGATTTGTGTTTTTCATCCCTGCCCCTGTTAAGCGTCTGCAGAGATCACAGCCGTTAACTGCTGTGTTTATTACTGTAGCTCCTCCAACAGACGTTAGTGAAGTGCCTCGGATGACTTCTTACAGCTATCTTACACCCTCTAGTGGGACTTGGAAGGAATAACTCAAGACAACTGTGCCACTTTTGCAAGTAAAGCTTGCTCACACATTTACACTCAGTCATTCTGCTGACGCTGAAAGGGAAACAATCATGGCACAGTGCGACGAGGACATGTTAGAGCTATAAAAACTTTACACATTCATGCTTTTTTTTCTGCATAAATAAACAACTTCAGCCCTGCTCAAAACTATTCAATCGTTTTGAGGATATTAACCCTTTACATGGCATGCACTGTTATATAGGAAAAAGGGGGGGAAGTTACTCATTGCTTTGTTTTGTTTTTTTCATGAATGCAGAAAAAATATTAATTGTAAAGTTTTTATAGCAGTTTTTTGTTGGAAGTTGACATTTTTGTCCTTAATGACTTAGGGTTTTATTTTTTTCACAGTGTTTTATTGATGTATTAGAAAAAAAGAACAAATAAAAACGATAAAAGTAAACATGATTATAACAATCCCATTTTCACTGTATTTATCCCCCTTCTTCTTTTAGTGATATTTCTCCATAATGTAGATGGAGTTACTACCTACTAAGGCCTTTTATAATGTAAAACTTTTATATTTTGGTTTTTGTAGCCTAATGTGTGTTAGGTAAGACCCAATGACAGTGTAAACTTGAATGAGGCCTTATTCGGTCAGCCTGTAAGACAGTATTGAGGGCTCAAACTCGAGAATTCCCAAACTAGGTCATCTGTTTTATCCAAAACTGCTAGCTCCAGGTTCAGATTTCAGTCAGATTTAATTAGCAGTAATTTAATTACACAGTTAGGCTTAATTCAAATCGACTTAAGTCGAATTTCCTTCATTTACCCGGACAACTCACCACCAGAAGAAGTTTCTGAAGGCCTCCGCCGTCTCCTGCCCTCATGTACCGGATGTAACAGAACCCAGCACCGGCCTTGAGTGATTTCAAATGACCACTAACTAATAACAGCTTTCTGTTTCCTCCATGGGCGCAGGTAGCGGGTGTGTCAGGCGGGTCTCGACTCACTTCGACCCGTCATCCCTCCCACTTTATATAAAATAAACCCCTCTGTAGAAGAAGTCTGTCTTTCTTTGCATCAGGCAAACCTCACGGAAAAGTCAAAAGACTAATTGACGTTAGGTTTATTGAGGTGCGCAGCAGCACATGCGCAGTTGACTGATGTTAACGTTCGGTTCGTTGAGGGGCGCGGGCTGCCGTTCTCGAACTCGGTTGCCATGGTTACCCAGAACAAGTTTGACAGGCATCAATGGGACAGCTCCTGAGTTCAGGACCCCATAACCTACCGGCACGGCGTGCGTGACGAGGCGAGCCAAACTGTAAGTAAACTGTGCCTGTCGTTAGCATGTCACCGCATTTATTTTTTATGGTAGTCTGTTCAAAGTAATGTCGTGAAAGTAAACTCGTACGGAGCAGAGACACGCCTTCTGGTAGGCCTCTGTGGTAGCCTGTAGATATGCCCACGTTAAATTACTGTCAACGCTAATGCCTTAAGGCAGTTTTAGTACAAACATACAGTACGGCCTGCCTTTGGAGGTCAAAGCTTTTCGTAGTTCACTGCCCTTAAATATGTGCCTATGTGTGAGTATTTGTGTCTATCTGCAGAGACTGTTTCTGTGACTTGTCTGTCATTTAAGGCCACTATTTTCAAAGTGATCGTATGGTACTTCTTAATAAGACCCTGTAGGTGTCACTGTTGGACTTATGTAGCTGTTATTGTTTGTGTGAGTTGAAAAGAAATTGTCAGAAAGGCAGAGACACTGTGTTTTGGCAGGTCAAATAAATGTTCTATGATAAACTTTCCCATTTAACATATCTGAAATAAATAAATACATTTAACTCAGAACTGACCCTGGGCTGCTGAGCTGAGGTTAATAGATGCGAACAGAGGGTTTAGCAAAAGGTTTTACTGAGGATGGATGGCTGCTGCCTGGAATGTGCCGGAAATATGGTTTGAGATTTGTTTAAAATGCAGCTGATGATAATGAGTGTTATAGTTAAAGATGAGTTAAATGTGAAACGATTTGGGGGCAAAGAAGGCTTTGCTGTGAAATGCTTCGATGTTGCAGCAGGGTTAGATTCATTGTGGATGAAAGGACAAAAGTTTCGGACATCTGTCACACGCCAGCGCATGCCCTCCGCCCTGCAGACAATAAGGCTGTGGATAGGGGGTGGTGTCCAGTGGAAGAGGGTCAGGATCTTCTCCACTCTCTCTGTTCTTTTATTCTGTGCTCTCTTGAGCTTCTTATCCGGTCTTTACACAACACAAATGGCCCTGTAGTTATCACAGTTTTACAGCTTAGTGCAAAACTCTCATAAAACTTAAGATCTGAGTAACACTTCATTCTAATTTTTCATGTCTTGACATTTCACTGGAAAGGACTGTGTAATATTGTGCAAATTAAAGGATAAAGGAGCGTTCTTCTGAGTGGTAGTTAGTTTTGTTTACTTGTTTAAAATTTTAAAGCAGTTGTTGCTCCCTTCAAACCCAAGTAAAAATATATAATCATTATATTATTATAGAACATTTTACTCCTCTTATACTAGAATCGTATGTTGTTTGCAGACAAACAAACAAACAAACACTTTTGCATCTTCAGCCGACAACTAAATATGGAAATGTACTATCAGAATACTGTATATGTAGTAGTATAATAGTATAGTATTATAATATTACCAAAATTATATATTTCCAAGAAACTTCATCAAAATCCTGTGGGAATAGTCATGAAAATATTGAACCCGGTCAGTATATTTGTGTATATTTGTAAGGAGAAAACATCCGCACTGTTCTCGTCAGGTTCTCGTCATAGTATATTTAGTGAATGATAATGACAATCGAACATCAAACATTTTTTGGGATTTCACAGACAAAAAGACCAAGTCAAGTTTGGTGTAATATCTTCATTTCCATGACACAACAGCCTTTAGTGAGGTAGACTATAACAGGTCAAGAATTAGAAACAATGCTCCTTAAACTGACATGTGAAATTACATGAAATAAATATTTCCATGTACAATGTCTTCAAAATGAGGTAGAAATGGTTACAGAGAATGTACAAGATACAACAAAAGTACAACAGATAACACTGAAATGCCATTTTTCCATCTGTGGGACAAATTCAACTCCACTTTACTTCAATGAATCAGAGTAACCGATAAACAGCAAACACTGTTGTTTGTTGCGGTGTGTAGATCAATGGGGAGCACATTCTTTTCGTGTGGCATTGAAGAGCATTCAATTGTTGTAGCTAAGCGCTTAAATACTTTTAAAATCTGAGCGTAAAAATACAATATTATTTGCTATCTGTACTTTTTCTTCAGTGTGTTTTGAAGTCTTTGTGTGGCGGGGGTATTTTTTTTCCACACTCAACCACATTCTGAATACACTTAAATTTATGAATGTGCTTATATTTCCAAAAGAGGCATTCAAATACTTACTCACATTGAATTTCAGACTAAATCTGACGCTGCATTTCAGCCTAAATTTTCACTATTTAAGGGGATCCGCTCTCTGGGCATGCTTTGAGGCGAGAGTTCGGTTTTGTTACAGCCCCAAATCGTCCGCTAATTAATTATGGAGGAAAAAGATCGATAATAATTGTATGGCACAACTTATGAAGGGATGGCATAATGGAGCAACAAAGCTACATCTCTGTGACAAAGAAAGGTTTCTAGTTGTAACTGAATGTATTTTCCAACAGTGCACATATTTAATATTTCACTTCATGTCAATTCACGTTAGAACTAAAATCAAGCTGATTGACTGGTGACACTGTGTCAAGCAGTTTCACAATACTGATATGGGAAATGGAAATTGGACACATTAAGACATTTAATAAACATATAGAGCATATACTGTAGTGTGTGTACGTCTTGATATGTCGAAAGTTGTTCATCAGGAGTGCTTTGTTTTGACAGTTTGTCCACAAAACCGTTTCCCCACTAACTACACTAACACTTAACATGTCATTCATTTCTCCACCAAAACCTATAAGAGAATTACATCTATACATGAAGAAAATATGTTTCATATATCTAAAAACATCGATGTACATTATGGCATGTATTGTCCTCTTTTTAAAAAAAATATCTGAATTACATTCAACATTTCAGGCCTTGGTACAAAAACCTCAAGTTTAATTTCCCAGAGCTAAAAAGCAGTGTGGATATGTGTGTGTGTGTGTGTGTGTGTGTGTGTGTGTGTGTGTGTGTGTGTGTGTGTTTTCTACTGTTCGTATCAAAGGCCTTATAAGTTCATGGTTTCCCTGAAGTGTTCAGAGTATGTTTTGCTCTTAATAAAAGCCATGGCTCCGTTTTTTTTTTTTTTCATCTCGCTCCATAAAGCTCCCTACAAACACCCTAAGGTAATAACATACATTCTTATTTTTATCATTCTGAGGTAACAATATTCTTCCTGAGTATTCAATAACACAACTATAAATCATCCTTTTGAGAGGCAAAAGTAAAGAGAATGCATAATTTTTCAAAAAAAAAAAAAGAAGTCAATCCTAGCAGACAAGCGGGTAGATCTTCATGAAGAATGTGATGTTGAGGCATTCACTCGAAGCATATTTCCTCCACTGCAACCTGCAAGCGTCTCAGTTTAGAGGCTCTGAGTGAATTTTAGCAGAACGCAAACGTGAGCATGTTTGGTTTTTTTTTTGGTTTCGAGATTTGTTTAGTTATTGTTACAAGGCATAAGCTGGATCGGGTATTACATTATTAGCAGATTCTTACCTTTTGGATCAGCAGAAAACTGCAAGTAAACAACACGCGTTGAAGATAATCTGCTTGTACTACTGTCAAATACATTTTTAAATGAACATAAAATCTTAGATTATTTCCCAACTCTTTCTTTACATCAAAACAATTTAAAGGGCGGCTTCATGTGTACTATGTAATCATTTGATAAGCAGCTTGTTATTATGTGTAAACTGGACAGAAAAAAAATCTTACGCAGTGAAAAAGTTGAGAACAAGAAGCAGGACACCAGGATAGATAAGATTAAAAACATGAAAAGAAAGAAGGGGTTAAGGAAACTGAAAATTCACGAGTGAGTAAAGGTCAGGGGAAAGCGCGGGATGAGCTGGGAAACATTCATTTCTCAAGGCCGAGCGACACCGAGCCTTTTAGTCAGCTGTGTAAAGTAGCAGTGATTGTGCTGAAGTAGTATGGCAATCTCATTTTAGTTATTGCTCTCCTTATTTTTTTTTTGGTCAGTAATGATTTTTGTGGTGTGGTAGAACGTATTGCAGTCAAAGGCCTTTTACATACATAATGGCCACAAATAATTACACCAACTTCTAAAACAGCAACGTTGCAGTACTGCTACCGCAGCAGCAGAAAAGAAATAAATAGGATCCTGAGAGAAACAGACACTCATGCTGTCTATGTAGAGAATGCCTTCACCTCACCCCTAAGACTTACCTTAACCTGACAGGGTACGATGCCCCTGTGAATCTTTGGAAAAACATGAATAATTGAAACTGGTAAAGATGCACAAGAAATACTGGTCATGTGCCTCTTGTGTTCTATCATGAAATGAAAGCTTTCAATGATAAATCCAAGTTTATTCCTACAAGTCTGTCTGAATTAAGAACCCTGGTTGGTTTCAAAGAGTGAAAGAATCCTTTCAGATGCCAGTCAGGTTTGTCAGCGCCCTCCGGTGGGGTCCTCAGATCGTGCATGCGATGCAGGTATCTTCATAGACATTCTCTGTTGCTGAGGAAAGCTGTGCTCCCCTGACACACTCTCTCCTGCTAGGCCTGATGGTGGGCTGTAGTCCCTTGCCCCACCATAGGGAGGTGACATCAGGGGCTTTCCAGGTTTGAAGGCCTGTGGGTCTGAGCTCGAGCCGCTCATATCGTAGCCATTGCCGTGCCCGTTGCCATGACTTTTGCCATGACTGTTTCCATGGCCGTTGCCATACTTTCTGTAGCGTGATCCCTCCTCTTCTGCTCCCTCCTGTCCTTCCTCTGTCATCTCGAAGGCCTTGCGTTTCAGAGGCGCCCCTGCCTCGGAGCTCCCTCCAAGGCTGTGAGATGGGTAGCTGTAACTGCTCCCCACCATGGTGGGCCTCGGCGCCAGAGGAGTGGGGGCGCTAATCCCAGAGGGCAGGTAGGAGGCACTGGGGTGGCTGTATCCAGAGGACAGGCTGGTTTGGGGGTAGCACCCGGGAGGGTAGTTGTACACAGGAGTGCTTGCGCTGTAGCTGGGCACTAGAGTGGGTGCTGCCTGTAGAGTGTGTAGAGGGGCAGGGGGAAGTGCTGCACTGGGCTGAGGGCAGTATCCTGAGGGCAGGTAGGTGCTGTTGTAGGCAGGAGGGTATTCCTGAGATGACGGGGCACTGCATGGCCCGGCACCACTATAGCCTGGCTCAGAGGCCAAATTACTCACTACTGTCACACTTCCTGTTGCTGGGATGCCCACAGATGCAGAGCCTACCTTGGCACCAGTTAATGCCTCCAGTCCAGGGTAACACTCCTGGGTAACACCCAGAGCCCAGGGCTCAGGTTCAGTTTTCAGGAAAGTTCCAGGCTCTGGGTAGGCGCCTGCAGGAGGACGTTCATAGGACAGTTCCAAGCCTGAGTATTTCTCAGCATAGCGTTTGAGAAGAGAAGAAGCAGTAAGGGCTGATATGTCGTCACTGGCCCAAGGGTAACCTGCAGGGGCAAAGCTGCGGCGAGAAGCTGTAGAGTAGGGGTCATGTTTTGTGGGCAGACGGTGGTGAGGTGGTAGAGGTGACATCTAGGTGCTGCTCAGGCCACTGAGATAAGGGGGCGGCGTGCTCCGGAGACCAGTGCATCTTCAACAGACCTGACAAAAACAAAATCAAAGAATTAGACCGAAATTATATATATGTCATATGTTTACATAAGGAGTAGCAACAGTAGGTTGTACATTTGAGGTATTTGGCCTCTTCTGTCTCAACTCACAAGCAAGCTAAGAGTCTGGCCTCATTAATATGTGCCATAATCGCCTTGGCTAGCTGACTCTTTCCAGAATCATGTCAATGCATAGCCCGTGGTCTTCTACACAGTCTCATCCAGGCAGGGGACAACTGTTCTAATCTTTATGTGAAGCCGGCAACATAGCCCCCAGCCTGGTCTCCACGGCGATAAGCCTCTATCAGGCTGCGCACTGCCCTCTGCCTTTGCCTCTCTCACATTGGGACCATTGTTGTCTCTCTTAGTCCACAAAGCCACCCCCACTGAGCGTGTGATCTAATTCGGCCCAAACCTCAGGGATCTGCTGGACAGGGGGGGAATAGAAGGAGGGGGTGGTGGTGTATGGGGCAGTTTTTCACCATACTACACAGAGACTTGACCAGTACATCTATGAACACTATTACAAGTGTACCGATTGATTGACCGGTCAAAAAAGTCACGTACCACGTGTGATCATACATGCACATTTACACAAACAGAGTAATCCGCTGGTTTAGTGGTTGTGGGCTTTTGCAGGCCTTGTCTTTTTGAACAGGCATTAGGCTGACATTCCAGGCATTGCAGAGTATTATTAAACTGTCCTGACCCCAGGCCTGGGCCAGAGGGGCTTCCCTAGAACAGCAATGGAGACATGAAGAAGCCACTGCTTCAGTTTCAACAAAAATGTTAGCGATAAATTGGCACCAATATTGTTCTCTTGGAGAATTTGGGCATACTTTTTCTATCTTAGAGGAATGTTTTCCTCTTCAGTTTGACAGATAGCACCATGTACCATGAATAGTTGCCTTGTGTGACTTAAGCTTTGATTTAAGACTTGCAACTCAACAGAATTATTTCCAATATTGATTAATCTGCCAGTAATTGTTTTCACTAATAGATTAGTGGTTTTGTCAATAAAATGAGAGAAAATATCCAGTAAAACTCCAGAGCGTAAGGTGACATCTTCAAGTTTTGTCCAACCAACTGTGAAACCAATAGATATTCACTTTACAATGATATGTAAACAAAAAAACTAGCTACTCTTATTCACACGTCCACAATTAATCAGTGTCTGAAAAAATTGCTAATAAATATTTTATAAATAAGACTAAGCCGTGTTTGGAAAAAAGTGGGGAAAAGCAGAAAATGGTAGCAGCAGTGGCAGGTGTTGGGATTTATTCATTATCACACACAAACACGCGCTCACACGTCTGGTCAGAAACTGTCTGCATGTGGATTAGGCTAGGTTGTGTCACATGTCCAATAGGACCACCAGATGGGCCTCAAACGGTCCACATGTTGATCCCTAAATTAAATGATCCTTCAGCCCAATAATCCCACTCATCCAATCCAGGGATCGCAGCAAGCACAAGCTCCACCCTGGATCATAGCAATCCCTACTGCTCCTGGGAATTCTGATTGTTAACAACAAACATTGTTAGCACACGCCGGAAAAAAAGGCTTATATTCCCAACGACACACGGTTCATACTAGGTAATCCAAACGGTAGAGACCCACCACAAATTCTCAACAGGAGGGAATATGATACTCCAGTACACCAAGGCTAGAATAAAAATTACTCCATCAACACCCAGAAAAATACTTAACCCTGACAAGAGGGTGTTGATTCATTGTATTTCACAGTAAATCTACGGCTCGTTGCTGGATTACCTTAGGCCTGGGCACAGATTTAGGGTAATCCAGGGGTTAGGACCGAAACACCCTAAACCCTAACCACAGTGCCTCCTATGAAGTGATTCTCATTAACATTGCAGAATCAAAGGGCTCATTCATTTATAATGTTTTAGTTTTGCCATAGACTGAATACTACAGACTACTGAGAATTAGTCTGCAACTCTTCACGGACTTAAGCTGCATGCACAATATTCATTTCATTAGAAATGCTTAAATAAACACAAACATACTTTATCTTGCAGACTTACAGAACAGGAACCTACAAAGAGAACAAAATCAACCATAAATTGAAGAATCAAAACTTTGTTTAAAAATGGTCTCGTGCCCGTGCACGGACATGTACAGGGTCATCGGACAGATACTCAGTGGTCACGCAGACATGAGCCAGTCGTTTTGCTGCTTCATCTTCAGTCTACTCCTCTCACCTTGTCTTCACTCGGTGGTCTACATTGTGGTCTGTCCAAGGCATTTTCGACCATAATAGTATAGTGTCGGGATTTCTCATCAGGATTTAGCGAACGGGTGTGATCAAATCGAAGGATCACGCTGAGCTCAGACGATTGACGAGGCAAACTGAAGGTCCTGGATGGGTTAAAGACTAGACTGAGGAAACCAGACTAATGAAGGATTAGGGCACACAAGGCTTATGTGAGTGTACTTGGTGACAATCTGACAGTCATGGACAAGAATTAAGGAGGCATCACCACTAGTGAGCTTACTCCTCATCCTTATAGTAAGCTTGTAACTTAGATGAAGGCTTTATTCTAAAGTGATGTCTCAAAATACTTGATAATTAATTATATAAATATATAAAACGGCAATAGTGTTTTGTGTATTAAAGCTGGTAATCATTCATGTCAAGATAACACCAAGATAATCATGTTTGCCTCACTGCCGCAAAATGTAACTTCTTGCGACAGATTAAACCCTCTTACTGTTAACGAGTGCTGCAGCATCAGACATCTGTGTTAAATGGAGGATATTAGGGAGCAGGGTTTGGGGTATTTGGAGGGATGAGTGAGGGAGCCCCTAACCCTAATCTAGTACCTCATGTTGTCTCGGGGCTTGGAATCATCCCTCCATTCTTGGCCATGCTTGGCTTACCAAGAAACAAAGATGAGCATTAAGACAGCTCGGTGCTATGACAGCTTTCTGTAATCATTGTGATTATCACAGTGTTGACCAGCACCAGTGTTTCCTCTTTGTCCTGCAGCAGTTCAGCTACCGGTACTTGATGCATCAGAAAGGGATGAGAAAACGACAGAATCAGAAAGAAAGAAGGTCAAATCTTTTAAGGCCAGTCAGATTTTATCAAAAATATGTTATAACTTGCTCCCCCTTAAGACTTATTTGCCCATTTGCTTCCATCCAGTGCTTACAGGATTTCCTGGGTTCACTCCCTCCATTTCTGCAGCCTCCTCCTTTTAGTAGTATTTAAGAGTAGGAGTAGGAGGAGTATTTAGGACTCAGTGTGAGTTCTTGTTCATTTAATTCGTGGGTATCTCAGGGTTTATCCAGGCAGCTTGTGAATAGATTAGTTCATGAGCTGGAGTTCTCAGTTACTGTTCTTAGCTTCATACTCAAATGCTTTAGTGAAAAATCAGAATAATATCTGCATTTAAAAACAATTCTTCTACAAAAAAAAATCACTTGAATGTACGTCAGGACATGAAGGGGGATAGTCTCTGCTTTGATGGTGGTGGGGAGCATGTGAAAGTCTGCGTTTGCGGCTTGAAGTGGAAAGTACATTTAGAGTGGAGCACCTGCTGACGAATATGTGTTTACATTAAAGAGAGAGACTACCCAGAATCCATCTTTTCTGTGTCAAACATTCACTGCAGGTAGCTATAGAAGGTTTACGTTTGTCACTTGTGGGGAGAGTAATTTGGCAGTTACTAATATGTCTAGTGGTGATGTTTTAACATACAGGAAACTAAAACTATCCAAACATCCATGGATATTTAGCAACCACTTTCTCTCCAGTTTCTTTTTGAAATAAATGAGAATGCTGCATTTTTGGACAATGTTGGAACGCAGGCCTAATCTTTTGTACCGATGCAGACACCCGACTTATAGCTTAGCTTAGGTGAGGTGAGACTTTCTAAGTTACAAAACACAGATTCTCTTTGTCTGCAGCCATATTTCTGAATAACGTGCCAGCGACCGCAATAGATCAAATTTGGTTACGTTAAAATTATGCTTTGAGTGAAGCTTGAATAAAAGCTTTAAAAGGTCACCGTAGTCAAGCTGCTAGTAGAAGATAGATGGCAGCACCACAACAGCTCCATGTGTTTATTCCAAAAACAAATGCTGTCATGTTCACATACCCTCATCTTAATTTTTTCACACAGATCAGTGGCGGTGGGGAAGAGAATGTTTACACTTTGCTTGATGAAAAATAACTAATTTGTGTAGCCTTACTGAGAGGAATCGGATAACATCAGAAGAGGAGATGGCCTGTGAGACTGCTGAACATGTTGAGACAAGAGGGGATCAAGCAGAAAGAGGTTAGAAGGAGATACTTATAACCCATGCTGACCAATCCTGCAGACACTACAGGTAATTATATATTTGAAGAAACACCATGGTCACCAACACTATGACATCTACCCGGTGCAGGAAGTAAAATCACTCTCCTTTGTTCGTCTTCTCTAAGCCTGCGTATCAATGCTGCATCATCAAACTAACAAAATGTATGTGTGCAGGGACTGGGGTAAAACAGCAGTCTAATGCATCCATTAAAGAGATGGACTGAGTGTAACCCTTCCAGCTCTCTGTTGAGCTGTCAACAACCACCACTAAAACCGGTTTCAGCGCTCTCTAAATGTTGCTTCTTAATGAGGGTTGTCATTCACATACGCAGCAAGCTCCTGAAATACACCAAATGATTTGCTCTGTCAAGCAAACACAATTATGCAAGTCATGGATGCTCAGCGGAGGCTGGTTTTACTTGTGGTCTACTGCATGGTCAGTATGAGTAATTAGGGGTTAATTAGATGAAAGTACGTGTGGGGGAAGGGGGCTTGACTGGAATGGGATTTGGGGGTTGTGGAGCATCAGAGGCGGCTGGTTGGCTGGACGGGGAGTGGAAACAAAAATCACCCCGGTGGAACTGAAAGCTCCTCTGTTAGTGCTTTTTACTCCACTCACAATAAACAAAGACTTACATTTCCCGAGGATGGACAGACACTCAGCACAGGCTGGAGCACTCCTGCTATATTGTGGTTTTGGTGCAGTGTGTTTAGCTTCAGCTGGCCAACAGGCAGACGAGCTCTTGGTCATCTATCGGATGAGTCAGGCTGCTGGAATGCCAGGAATCTAACCTGAGATCTATTTACAAAGCACATATCCTCTCCATACGCTCAACACACACTGTCCACTCCCGGGCTGAAGGAAGGGAGCAAGCAGAGAGGGAGAAGATGCTTACTTACAGTGCTAAATGACCCTATCAGCTGTTTGCACATTATTCTGTGATTTGTATTAGTTACAGTTAATTCACCACGGCTTGTGCGATCAATACAGAACGCATCAGAGGAGAGGGCGTGTGAATGTACATGGAGCATGCACACAGCGTCGAGCTGTCTCTGTATTCCCTGCTTACAGAGTAAATGAGGGTTAGATTGTTATGTAAGCACTGACTAAAGTCTTAAACACTGAGCTTGAAGCCAGTGTGAAGGAGGATCTGCTGTGGAGAAAACCCTCCCTCTCCCTCCTCTTTCCCCTTCCCCCCCCTATTTTCTCCAGGCTTGCACAGTCCACCAGGCCACACCGCTGTCAGCCAATCAGCTACTGTACCATATGTGAATTATGTTTTGAACGTCTTTATCGCACGAGTCACTTCAAGCTATGGCAATTGAAGTCGGCGTGGCTTTTCCAACTCAAACGCAGACGCACCCAATCATGGATATCTCTCACCAAACGCTACTGGAAAGCTGGTTTACTTTAAATCATTCCAATCATCCTTTAACTATGTTTACATTTTGAACTTTTTCTTCACTCTCGTTTTCATAGATTTATTTATTTTTGATCCTCCCGCCTGCCCTCTGTGCTGTAGTAAAGACAGGGCCGTGTGTCCGAGCCTGTGTGGTCAGTTTCACCCTCCCCCACTTCTTTAGCTCACACACACATGTGGCAGAGGCTAGCCTGGCCCCTCTTTGCTTATTGTGTCCACTCATATATCAGGCTGCAGCTGACCAGTCCCTCCTGGCGTCCTCTCCATCTGCCCTTCACTTTGCTCTTTCTCTGTCTCCCTTTGTCATGTAACCACGAGTTTTAACTATAACACCTAATGGGGAGGCTACAATTAGCTTAACAAGCTTCCATGATTGCTATGGTGAACTGCTGTGTGTGTGTGTGTGTGTGTGTGTGTGTGTGTGTGTGTGTGTGAGAGAGAGAGTTGTTTATTTGTCCATCTATACAGGCCTAATGAGGAGCTGACACCAGGTTACCAACGATCTGGCTTTCATTCACAAAATCGCTTCACCCTGGTAACTGGGAACTAAAAAGGGCTAAACCTGCTCATTACGCTCTTCATCATCATTGCGGACAGAGACCATAATGAGGCGTGGTTGATTGTGATTATATGTTTACTTGTTTACATGTGTGTGTGTGTGTGGATTGACAAGAGGTGTGCGAGTCTGTGAGAGAAGCAGTCGTGACTGTAAAAATAAAACACAGGATTGCGTATCGTCAAAGTTCCTGTGAGAAGAATTCTAATGCGACGCCGCGATTCGTTTTCAAAGAGGAATGTAACATTCATACGTGACTGAAACTTCTGTCTGCGCCTCTTTTTTTGTCCTGTTGGTATATTTGTGCAGCTCTTTACAGATATACAAAAAAAAAAAAAACGAGAAGTAAATCCCTGTTGCATTATTCCAATCAGGTTAGCGTTGTAATCCTGTTAAAGCTTGGCCTAATCAATACCCAGTCAATCAATATAAGCATATTCATCAGCCTGGATAGCAACCTCTCATGATTAGCACATATACAAGCCAGGACTCAACTGCGATGTCACAGAGATTTATGTGATTTAATCTACTTTTCCATACTAACACGTCTCCTCCGATAACACTGGAAGACTGCACGTGATGTTTCAACACAAAAACGGCATCGTTGAATTTGATGTACCCGCTTTTACGTTAAAAAAAAAAAGTTTGTTTGAAATTAAGAGGCAGTAAAAATAACCCCTGAACCAGACGCTCTGTTTTTGTTTAAAAAGTGAGTGACCAACATTTTCTATGTATTCCTTAATGAAGATCTCTAAATACAGCCTGCTCAACTGTATATCTTCATGTTCGTGCGGCTCCATAGAAAAGACAGACGGTCGTGCTTCAGCTGCTCTGTTTAAACAAATTGCCGCCTGTACTATATTCACAAGGAGGAGCTGAAAAAACAACGACTGAACACTTTCTGTGAAATTCCTCAATGCAAAGCCTGGAGACTCAGCTGTTAAAGCCATTAGCATATCTGCCTTCTCAAAATGACTTCTCAGAGACCCCCCCCTCTCTCCCCAAACCCCTCGCTTCCCTCTACTGAGCCACAGGAGATGAGTCCTGGACAAAAGAGGAGCCAAAAGAAAGAGAGCGTACAGAAAAAAACAGATTCAAACCAATCTATAGATCACATTGTTCACACACAAACATGCCAAACAGACCCATCATTGGACCAGCCCACATATTAAACCCAAGCATGAGCAGTGTGTATGTTTTTAAAAAAGCAAACACATACTGTATGGGGTGACTGGACTGAGCATTCTGCAGCCCTGGGCCCAGATGAAGAGGAGAGGACTGGGTCCACTTGGTGCTAGTGAGGACCCAGCTGCATGCTGCGGGGCCTCCCTGGGCTACTGCTTCTCCTGCTGCTGCTGGTGGTGGTGCTGGTGGTGGTTGTTGTGGTGGTTGTGCGGCTGCTGGCTCGGCTAGTGACCGTCCTCCTGCGCCCCTCCATAGTTCATTTCACAGTTTCAAAACCGCTCCGACATGTTGCCACCTGAAGAGCACAAACACGCCAGTGTCAGAGCCACACCGAAAAACGTGACGCAAAACATGGGTTGTGTATTTTAATTTCATGTGTCACTCAGTGCCAGATTCTTGGATATTTATGAGAAATGTATAAAATGTAAAATATAGAAATGATCAAATATGCATTTGCTTGGTTGTTAAATTCAATATTCCTTTAAAAATGACTATTGTAAGGATAACTTTTGGAAAATACTTGCAGGAAGAAGGTGATATTGACTGATAATGGGTTGCTCGTTGCTCTTACTTTTGCTTTCCTCGTTTTTTCTGTCTGTTTATGTGCACACACACACACACACACATGCACGTGTGTGTGTGACCGATCAAGAAACAGTTTGAATGCTAAATGCCCTGACAGAGAGGGAGCTTTTACCCTCTGACCACAAAACCGCACGGCCAGCGGAGACATGTCTCTAATTCTTTTGAACCCACCCACGTTTCAATACAAACACCACTGACCATAACAGCAAAAGGAACTTTGTACTCAGCAGAGCAAGGAAGCACGCCTGTTTAACATGATATGCATGAGGTGGGAAAAAAAACAACATAACAGCCAATAATCTGGGGTTGACACACAGAAGACAAATTGATGAGAATGTCCATTGATGTGTATAAAGAAAATAAACTATAACATAAAAGACAGGCATGAAGAGAGAACAGAGAGCATTGGAAATGACAGGAATGTGCAAGAAGCCACAGAAACATTGTCATTCCTGCTCAAAGGAGACAAACAAATTCTCAACAAGTGAGTAAAAAGCTTTACTGACCTGATCATGCCTGAGAATTTGCTCGCAGGTTGCTTCAATTTGGAAAAGTAATCCAGTATTCCAAAAAAAAAAAACCAACCCAAAAACAAAACAAAAAAACCCCAAAAAACAAAAAAGTACAACAGGGGGAGCCGATGTAAATGTGGATGTGTTACTGTGGCGTGTGTGTGTGTGAGTGTGTGTATGTGTGTGTGAGAGAGAGAGAGAGAGGGAGGCTGGTACTCTCTTCTGGGACCCTATCCTTCTCTCCTACACTCCCTCACTCGCCCTCCAGCCCCCTTTTCCCTCCCCCCCTTCCTCCCTCCTCCTCGCTCGCTCGCTCGCTCTCCCTCCCTCCCTCCCTCGCCCAGTGACAACAGAGCAGCACATACATCCCCTCCCCCAACCACGCCACCCCTCCCCCTCCTTCTCCCTCTCTTTTGTTAAAACTATTTCAGCAGGAAGGGAGAGAGAGGGAAAAAGTGACCAATCATGCAGTGTCAGAGGAGAGCTTGTTTCCCCCTGCTGTGTGTGTGTGTGTGTGTGTGCATGCATTTCTGCATGTGTTCATTAGTGTATGATCTTATTTGCATGCGTGCGTGCATGTTCTCTGTTTCATCGCAGGCCTTGTGCGGCGTGATGGATGGAGCTTGCGGGACGCGCTGCTGAAAAATAGTGAATTTTCTCCTTCGCTGATCACATGAGAAGTTCAGTTATTGTCAATGACTTCTATTGATCTGGTACATTGATCTTAGTATTGTTGGGAGGGTGGGGTTGAACCAACCGTGTCAATATTACCTAATTCCTCTGGTACCCCATCCCCCCCCTCGTACACACACTACACACACACACACCCCAGCCTGCACACATGCATGGGCAGCAGCAAATGACCTCCACATTGGCCTCAAACCTTTGGCTAAAAAGTGGGTTAATTTCTTCACCTGTAATGTATCAATATCTGATATTCTATCTATCATTTTCCTTCCAGGGGCGTCTTTCAGCTCCTTCACTCCGGACCCTATTTTGTTCTAACCCCAGTCCCTCATACATAGAAACACAGCTGTGCTTCTGCATTTAGAGTTATGGAGTAGGAGGGACAAGCTGGGTCCACTCCTCATGTTACTCTGCTGTAAACACTCCAGGCCCCGCTGGACACACTAGGCCCTGTCCCAACCATACACACACACACACACACACACACACACACAAGCACATGGTTGACATGTGTGAGCCATGTTTCAGGAGGAGGTTGCTTACAACACAAATTGCAACTTTCCTTGCCGAAATCACATGACTATGGTTGCAGAGCAGAACGAACGTCAGCCCCGACGGTGCTGTGTCGCCGCACTCCTTCTGATTTATGGCGGAAAAGCTCGTGTCAGGCTCATTATTTGAGAGTACTATGTGTTAAATTGTTGCCAATAATAGCAGTGGAGGTGGTGGCTCGTTACAAGACCTTTCATCAGGTGACTCAGAGGAGTAATGGCTAGTGCAGCACTCAGCTCTTTCTCCCCTTACCTGCTTTGCTGACAAACACTGAAAAAAAAAAGAAAAAGAGCCGCGCTGTTATTTCGCAGGCGAGGAAACAATGCATCTAAACAATCCTAAATGTGCTGCGAGGGCCGTTCTTTTCATCCTAGAGAAGTTGGGCTGTTTGATACATTCTCAGCTGCAGAGTCGAAGCCCCCAGATGTGGTCCGTTGTTACGTCAGGAACACCTCCCCGCGTAGGTGCGAGGCCCTAAGCAGGTTACTGGGACAAGCAGAGGGACAAAGGGCAGAGCGCGTGCTGATCAGACCAGAAAGGTGCGGCTGACAGCGGGTTGGAGAGCAAGTTCAGCGGAACAGACAGACGGGTGAAATTCCCTTTTCAACTCGACTTACTGGAACAGATACGCAACAAAAAGGCGCACAGGAAGACAGAATTTTCCACACACACACACACACACACACACACAGCCGCACACACATACACACATTATGGCTATACTGGAAATTGGACATGGTAACTCAAACCCTGGGTCCCTTTGGCCCTGTGGGTGGGATAGGTCACATGATAGCACCCCAGAGAAGCTCAGCTGTTTGCCACTCTAATTCTGTCTCAAGCAGCTGAGCACTGGCCCACTGCTCCACTGAACTGTCCCAGTAATGATAATTGTGTGTGTGTGTGTGCGTATAGGAAGAGAGAATGGGGTTAATGATGTAAATAGCCGGACCACAGCTGTAACTAAAGAGTTAAATAGCTGCGATACAACTTTCATTCCCGCATTTCCAAACACGTTCATGCGTACAGAAAATGATGTGAAGGGTGAATTACGGGACGGCGAGAGAGCGACGTAGACAAAGAGGGTGAGAGAGGGCAAAACAGGAACAGGAAATCTTTGGAAAAAGGACAGGAAATGTGTGTATTGTCTCCCGCATGCAATGTCAGTGTCAGCACAGTACCGGCCTTGTATTTAATAGATAAGTTCTGGTGATATTTTAGATTTTTCCGTCTGTCAACTAATCCCATTAAAAGACAACATATTGCCTGTGTAACTAAAGACTAATGTAGCCTATTTCGTGAACATGGGCTTAATTAATCTGTGGTTTAATATAGTCCTCAACGAATACACTGTTTAACTCTTGTTTGTGCAAGAACATATAGCAGAGCCCATTTTGAAAAATGAAGCTATGAATGTGTGAATCTGATTTTTAATATTCATTAGGAATAAAACCTAGGCTCGGGGCTGACTGCTGCAGGGGACGAACGTCTTTGAGAGATGTGTTGTTAATCTTAATTCATAAACTGTACAAAAGCAGGCCATGGACATGGAGCGCATCATCATTATGGTGTCATTACTTTACTTTTTATTCTCTTTGTTGCATTGTTTGTAAAAACCTGATATTGACGCCGAGCCTCGTCCTCAAGGAAATCAATAAGACGGAGCAGCAAAGCACATTGGTGCGCACAGCAGCACGTGCGTACGCACACACCAACTCATCATGTGTCCTTTCTTCTCATCAAGTGCAGAATGTCAATTAGCCGGCCTCACATTCAGAGACTGTGTGTCTTTTCAAGGTTAAATGGCACTACCGTACCAATGATTTCCAATTACAGCACAGTAAATGTCCGCCAGGAGGCAGTTAAGAAGGCAGTTAAGTACAAAGAACAACCCGATCACATGAACTCACACTGAACAGGGAAATGACAAGATTTTATATGTAATCAACAAAACAGTTGGAAAACCACCCAAGGAAGCTCACCACATGCACGCACGCACACACACAACTGCACACCACACACACATGCAGCGCAGTGCCCCACGTTAGAGTGGCTTATTGTTCTCCGGCAAAGAGAACACAATATCCAACTCTAGTAATAGAGGTTAGATTAATTGCTGACAAATCTGTATTCAGCAGTTCCCTTTCTCTCTGCCTGACAGATTTATGACAGAGATTGATGGAGGGGAGGGACGAGCGGAGAGCCGCCTCTGTTCACTGAGAAAAGAGGACAACAGCTCAGCGAGTCAAACAGAGACAGAGAAAAGAAAAGAAAAAAAAAACAGGACTGATTTGGCTGGATGACCAACAATTTTGTCTTTGAGCTTGTAGGAAGAATCATATTTTATGTGGCTCTAACCAGAATAGTCATCTCCACAAAATGTTGTTTAGCGTTTTAATCCTCTCACACGCAATACCGGACATCTTTGATGCGTAAAATAATAATAAGAATGTTGGTTAAATTAGTTAAATTACAAATTACTGTTTAGAAGCACCATGAGGCCTTTTCCACAGCAGACGTGTTGGCTGGTCGTAGTGGGAAGAACACAGGTGTTACTAATAACATTAACGATGGCTCTGTTCTATTTAAGTCAGTCAGTCCTGACAGAGCGTCCAGCATGCGCAGCACCAGGAGCCTGAAACTCAAGCAGCTAAATTATATTCAGCATATATGGGAAAAAAAAAAAAAGGTCTACTAGCTAGGCCTGAAAAGGTTTCGTAAAATTTAGCCATCTGTTAGTATTTTAGCCAAACTGAGCTAATGGTGAACAAATGGAAACCATAAGCAGGATTTACACCTTCTTTAAAGGAACAGCTCCACATTGTGGGGAAACATGTTGAGTATTATGAGGAGATCATCACCTCTTTCACATTTGGGTGGTAAGTATGTAGGCGAGGCGAGCAGCCAGTTAGCTTAGCCTGTCATAAATGCTGGAATGGAAGAACAAAATCTGCCTACCAGCACCTCAAAAGTTCGCTAATTAGTGTTTGATTCACCCATACAGAAAAAAAGAGCAAAACCATGCAAGCTTTTGTTTCTCACGTTTCTTGTCATCATGCTAAGCTAAGCTGTTGTTGGTGGCAGCTTCATATTTACGGTTCAGAAGCAAGAGTGGTGTCAATCTTCTCCTCAAACTCTTTGCAAAACAGTAAATAGATGTGAGAGTCGAATGAACAATTACCTGATTAAGTCCTTTAGTTGTTATGTAACACTGAATCAGACTATATAGTTGATTTAAATAAGTAGATCTTGTTTAACTATTCAAGACAGGTACTTTGATTGTTAAACACATCTATAATGTAACTACAATAGTGGCCACATTATTACATCATTATCCATGTAGGTTCAAACCCACATAATCACAGAGCGCACCATTAATATGATTAGTTACACATGTGCTTTTCCTGCTATGACAAATCTGCTGTGAAAACCTCCCACTGCACAGCCTCGCGCACACATCCGCGAATCAGCTCCACGGTAAATTAATGACACTGCAAACTACTGAAAAAGCCATTAATGCCCACTAATCACTGCTAATCATTTAGCATTTCGTGGCGGCCCTGCAGAGAAAGAAAACATGCATTCCAGTCTGCATTCCAGCTCCAGTTGGCTCTTCAGCTTTCCTTCACAAAAAACCACAGGACCTTCACATGAGCACAAAGGATTTCTTTGAATGCTTTAAGTCTTAGAAGAGGGACATTAGAGCCAGGGTATACCTCCTCAGCTGATTGGCCCTGTGCTGGCCATGAGCCACAATGACACTGGAGCCACATGATAATAATCAATGCAATACACAAACAGACAGGCTGAAATTACATAGTGGGTAAATATGATGAATGTTCTGACCCGCTGGTAACAGTTCAAACGCTACGTGGGGGATCCAACATCTTACGTTTAATGGATCAGCTCTGATTCAGTTGATTCATGTTGGTTCATGGGGTAAAATGTCCCACCTTCCTCTTTTCACCTGATGTCACAGCCAACAGCTTATCCGATTGGTTGAGGCCGCAGCCTGCCAGCTGTTTGCAATCAGAAGCATTTGGAAGTCGGGATCACATGACACCCTCAGGGCACATGCACACATAGATATATACATACAGAGCGCAGTGCATCTTTAACCTCACAGCCCTTCCCACAGGCTACTCCTTTGCAGTCGGGATCACCTCCAGATGTGCACACTGTGTTCTCACCTCAGGATAAAAACCGGGGGAGGGGTGCATGCGCAAGGAGGCAAGGTGGGCCGTCCAATAAAAATGGTACAGCTCCAAGAGGTTGGGAGGAAGGTGGATAAGAAGATGGAAGGTTTAGACACCTCGTGTTTGGGGACGGTGTTTATCTTTCTTAAAATGATGTAGCAGCGTTGAGATTAAACTAATTGTAGGAGGGCAAAGTCCTCACAGGAAGAGGGCACTTTAAAAGGATTGTGACTCTGTTGCCACCTAGTGGTATGCTGCATTAAATACATCGACATAAAGCTCCAACATGTAAACATATTTCTGTGGAGTATCTGTTAGTACTGCCAATTAAAGACATGTTGCAAAAACTCAAACAGCAGTTCATTTCAACTGTAAATATTTATTTTTTTCCATAATCAAAAATTAAATTACATATACATATAAAACATGTAGAATCATCTTGCTCGAGACTAATCATTCAGTGGTTGTAGAGACAAGGCATCGCTCTCTTTTATGGCTCCAAGACAATAGGATTCATTCTACCGCCGCACAGGTGCTCCTCTCTCTGAAAGCCTGCCTCCTCCTACCTCTCTCCTTCGTCTTTCATCCTTTTCCACTCCCGTCAGACTGACCTCGTCCTTGAAACAGACACAAGCTTTGTCTCATATTCATTTGAAGGACACAGGCGTCACGCGGTGCACAGCTTTCACTTTTATCCGCACAATGGAAATGACGTGGGTGGAGTTTGAGACGTGGGTCTCTTGCTGCATTTTTATTCCACAGTTGTACAAAATGGGAAACAAAAATGTTTGACAGCCCGTGTCTCATTAAGCTTTTAAAAGGTCTGTTTTTGGTCGGATAACGTGAGTAAGTATGGTGGTCAAAGGTCAGTGACAGCACAACAGGAAGTGGTTATGTATTCTATGACAAGCACACATGTACAGCACATATATTTATACTCACATCCATCGAAATCTGTGACCTCTCTTGGCCACATGTATATGCGGTAAACCTACAGCATAGTGAAGGCGTTAAACTGTTTGTTTACCATACATTCACATACACATTAATGAGTTGAAAATCAAGTTTAAGACACATGATGCTTATTAAAATGACTACATAAGTTCTTTTGTCGAAGCACATATACAGTCATTGAACTCTGGGTGTTTTCACGTTTTGGTCTGGTCCATCATGGAAGCATTTCTTCATTATTTTTGTTTTTACACAGCGTTTGTTTTGCACTCTCTCGTGTGACTTACAATATATATTTACACAATGAATAATATTTAGTCATGCCGTTCATTAGTTTAGTTATGGGTCCTCAGACACACAAGACTGTTTCAACATTCAAAAGTCTGACACAGAAGTACATGAGAACAAAATAACTTTCATACGTGTCTTGGAGGAGGTATTACTGCATGTGATGTTACAGTGATTACTGTACTTGTGCACTTTAATGTCACTTGAATAGAAACGATGGGGACGATGGAGGAAGTAGCCTTGAAGATGGTTATAAAAGAAAGTCATGAATTGATATTTAACTGGGCAGTTAAACATTAAAATAGACCAAAGCAATTTTTTTAATAGGTTAATTTATTCACAACCTAAAAGTAATCTGGAATCTAAATTTCTTAAAGAACTCCTTCTTCTTCTCTCAGATAAATACATAATACTACAGCCTTACTTGGTCCTGTATGACTTTATAACTTTACAAAACTTACAGTAGATAGTGTCACTATAAGATGCTAACAGTGTCATTTCAACAGCCATGGTTAAGAGTTCATGATGATGAGACTTTTATGTGTGTTGTCCATTTAAATATCAATCAATATTTGAGTTATGAGCAGTTTTAAGGCTCTCTGTATCCTCCATTGAGAACAAAAGAGTTTCGTAGACAAACTCCTGACGTCTCCCATCAGAGCACTTTGCTCTTTGTGTAATAACCTAAAAGGTATTTTATTTAATGCATTCATAAGTATGTTATTCGTGTGCTGCATTCCTCAACCCTTCTCTTAGCTCACCTTGCTTATTACATAATATATATACATAAAGCAAAGAGAACACATTTAAGTTTTATATCTAAAAATATGATTGTAATAAATAATGAATATGTAATTATTGTAAAATCATTTCATTGCTTAATAGATCTCTTGAAAATAAAATATATCACAAATTCTTTATCTACAGAAAGTGCAGCTACAAATAAAGTATTATTGAAGTTCATTCTTTCACACCTCCATCCTTCGGCTCTCCAAGCTTTGAGTACTACCCTAAATTAATCAAAGACAACTGCCAAACGAGGGGGAGCTCATTAAAGCAGAACCTTCTTCATCCAAACTGGCATGTCTCAGGAATCCACATTATGAATGAAAGTGTGAGAATGTTAAGATATCTGTTATTTTTCCAGATATCTTTTAGCTGTGCGTGATGGTTGAAATGTTAGGATGTGTTTTTTAGGTCTGATCTGCTATTATTCCACTCAGGGATTAATAAAAAAAATGTTGCACTGGCACAAAAGAACCCTGATGAATAAAGAGCTGCAGTAAGATCAATCTGGGTTGGATTTTGGGTGAATTATTGCTTAAAAGAAAATTCTGTAGCCCCCTTCAAAATGAACAAAATAGTTCTTTTCCTGATACTCAAAGGGACAAACGCTCTCTCTCACTTGCACACAAGCACACAGCACACCATTTTGTCCACTCTGGTTTTTCCCTGACCTGACGTCCGTCACCCAAAGTGCCTTGCAGGAGCATTCATGAACTCGTCTGAGGTAAAGAAATAAGACACTGCACGAACACATGACAAAGATTCTGTAAGAACAACCTCCACCCCACACAATCATTAGATTAAAGACAAAACGTCCATAAAGGGGCAAGTTGTACGCCTCAAAAAACACATTAACATTATTGGTGCCACTGCTTCAACTGAAGTGGGTCTTCTAACATTTACAGTTTTCAGTTTACATCATCACACAAAACTGACACAAAGTTTTATGCCTCCAAAGAGGATTGGTCTATGTGTTACTGAACCTGCAATGTATTTCTAAAATCTACTAAATAATCGACCATATCATCACTATTAGAAAAAGAACACAGTAATGGCAGATTAAATAAAAAGAGACTGTAGTAGATTTAAGGAGTCATGACTGATAAACCTACTTAGATTATTAAAAAGAACCTGGTTTGTTTTAAAGGAGCGTTTATGCTCCATCATATAGCACAGCTAAATGTACAGTGAGGTTTGACACCTGGTGTTTCTGATGAAATGGTGGAAAAGAGGAGGTTGTTGTTGTTATGTGTGTGCTCTTCTATCTTTGTGAGGGGAAAATATCTTTAGAGCAGCTTATAATCAGTGTGTGTTTTTTTTTTTTGGCTTCCGATAAATCTTTACAGAACTTTATAGCTTATTTAAACAGATTTTTCTGGCCTGCACCTTATTGTTTATTCTCACTCTCACTACTCTGTTTTCAGCTAAACAGCTCTAAAAACTCACTAAACATGCTGCCTGCAAAAGCACCAAACAGTGGACAAAATGATTTCCTCCAGGAGTTGGTGGAGACCAAAAACAGAGCAAAAAAAAAAGTGAATATTGGATTTACATTCATCTGGAGGCCAGAAAACGCAAAGCTGAATGTGTAAATAAGCAAATGTTGGTTACAGTATGAACTTTAAAGATGAGGCTATTTCCACTTTGCGTTTACAGCTTGAAAATAGCCATAAAAAAACTATTATTGCAGATTTGAAATGTGAAATTTGAAACAGTGCCACAACTTTATCTTCCAAAATAATCATACAGTTGAATAAACGCCTTTCTGAAACAGCTTCAACAAAAACTGAATTTCATAACTTTATATAACTTACAACAGTTCAAATGACTGCAAGTTGACTTAGTCATCTAATATGACTGAGTTGTACCTAAAAAAAAAAACATGGGTATATTCCTAGTTTGGATCTGTGTTAGGGTTCAGTTCAATTAGTGCGACTAGTTCTAGTATTAAACGAGGGAATTTACAATGGGCCGTGTCGTTGATGCGGGCAGTAAAGCTGTTATTTATAGATAAGCAACAGCTGTGTCCCCCTGAGCTAAAAACAAACCATCCTTTTTGGACACAGAGCAGCGACACCAAAATTACTGACTGGAGGCTGTTTGAGACATCGGATCCAGATTAGTTTTAAGTGAATACATCAAAACAGCATGGCTGCCAGCCACTGTTACTGTGTCCTTGCAGTTGTTTCATTATTTACCCTGACTGTGAATGGAGCAGCTCCAGGATTTGTCCCCCTCTCTGTCTCGTTGCTCTATACAAATTAATTAAAAGTGAGCTATTCAATGTTATTGAGTTCTCACAGGTGAATGCTGCCAGCAGGAAAGAGTTCATCCTGGGTATCATCCTTCAACCTCAACTAGGCTGAAATAGCAAAAGGCAGTTTGCAGGCCAGAACTTATAACTAAGGTCTTTCTTCCTTGTCTGGTTTAATGAGAAGCTGAAAGTAGAAGACGATTACGGTGGTTGCAATCAAGTAACTTGTTAAAGATGGTCAAGATTGCTAAGGTTGGTTGGCTAGTTTCTAGTTCAAGGGGTCAGAGTTAGGGTAAGGTTAGCACTGGCTTTAATTTCAGAGCTTTGCTTCAGGAAGATAAGATTTTAAATGTATTCCTAGTCCTCACAAAGATAGAAGTTCATGTGTACGTCTTTGTATGGTCTCTGGACGTTATTATGTGTTTTTGGGTAGCTGGTAGAAATCATCCAGACTTGTTTCTCTAAGCACTGATGAGGTCGACGGTCAGAGCAGCCAAATTTCAGTGTCCTGTGGTCCAGAACTATAGCCGAGTGCCACAGCTGAGACCGCCAGGACTGTGGACATCCTTTACTCATCTATGAACGCGATCCCTTCAATCCTGCAGGGTGAAGACATACAAACATGGACATTAACATGGAGCACAGGTTAGCTGCCATCAAATTGCAATCACCTGTTGGAGTCAGTCAGTCGGAAGGCAAAAAAGCAGCGAGTGATCGCAATGTGTAGCGGAAATATTTCTCAGATGACAGGGGTGAGGAGAAATAAAGGGTATACGGCCTTGCCTTCTTAGCAGCCACAGGACGAGTGTCCTTTTGATTGGAGTTGAGGGATTTCCACACGGTGGTTTTAGACATTTCATCAGATATGTTAATATCAGAGGGGTCACACCTGAGGAGCAGGGACAGGGAAAGGAGGAGGAGAGCCAAAAGCAGATCAGGGATAAGGTGTGGGGGTTATTTGGGTCTGCATGTTAGTTGCACAGGGTGTATCTGAAACCCATCACCACACCAGACAACACAGGACAGAACAGGACCGTAATCATGCTCATGTGGTGCTCACCTGGGGTCATGTGCTTTTGTGGCCTGAGCAGGCTTGCTGCTCTCCATGGGAATCTGAACTGTGTCTTCCTTTTTTTCACTCAGCATAATCTGTGATTCCTAAAAGACACACACACACACCCCCAAACAAACACATGCAGTCAACATGTGCACGTCTGTTTACTTTCGTCTGTGTGTTACAAGATTCCGTGTGGACTACCTCTTCTATCTTTTTGGAGGCGTCATCAAGATTTTTTTTCTTCCATTCAGGCATTAAATCATCCAGGTAACTCAACTCTCGCTTAGAGAAGCACAAGGTCCAGCAGCTTGCGGACGAAAACCAATGCCAACACCTGCAGAAAAAAAAGCCTGTTATTTTAACGGAGGACATGGAGAGACTAATAAAGAGAGTGAGCGGGATGTTGGTGGTGGTCAAATCACCATCATGGGGAAGATGATGGCAGCGGGTGATGTCTTGATGACCCAGAGCAGCACCAGACAGGTCAGCTGGGTGACGGTGAACAGGTGCACCTTCCTCAAGGGGACGTGGCGCAGGTAGATGAAGTCCGGCTGGTGCTTCGCTGGCATGCCGAACAACTTCAGGCGGTCAAAGAACTGAGAGGATCATCGAGACGAACGCAGGTGGCAGGGAAGTCGGACACAGGAGCGGGTAAGAAGAGAGAGGAATTAATGAGAGAGGAGTAGAGACACAGCTGGCAAATATGGCAAGAGAAAGGAAGTGATTATAAATGACAAATTTAGTTAGATTGGTCTGACAATTAGCTGTCGGGCCTCACTGAATTGAACAGAATGAACGAGATCAGGGCTGGAATATGTAGGCGAAGAGGAGCTGAAGTAATAAGTACATATATAGTGATTCAAATAATCCACAGGTTTTAGATTGTAGAAAATTTCGGGGTGCCAAAGTCAGAAATCTTTACATATACATATTGACTTTACCGATCATCATCTGTACTCTATCAGACAATGTTCCTGTGTCACCTTTATATGTGTGTGAGGTTGCATGTTACCTGGATGCCTTTTAATGAAGAGACTCCCATGTAAAGGAAAACACCATACAGCACTGGCATGGGAATGAACTGAAAAAAGAAAAACAACATACTGTACATCAGTGAGTGTTTGGTCATTTTCAGTACTCAATGCTCACACTCTGACTAAATGTCCCAGCCAGAGGGGGGCAACATTGCATCGCTTGTCTGACTAACCTGCAGAGCTCCGGTCATGAACACAGAGCAGCCCATGAGCAGGAAGATGACCAGGCCAGTGAACCTCTGTTCTCTGATGCCCAGGAAGCGAGGCTGCTCTCCTGGAGCAGAGCTCTCTGACTCCAGCTTTAGGCTGTTGACATGAGAGATGGACAGGACAGTGGCCGCTACGAACCAGGGCAAGCCCATGATGGAGCACACCGCCAGCATTATCCCGACCATCAGCAGGTCCAGGTGGTACCCACAGCCCTTCTGCATAACACAAGAGAAGGACAGATAGGTAGATGCATAAGTGGGCGTATAGTCTGCAGCTGGAAGCAGCGGTGCAGAGATAACAAGTTCATACCAGCAGTTTGTGCTCTTTGCGGTTGATGATGACAGCAGTTATCTGTTGGTCCATGAAGATGAGGATGGTGCAGAGAAGAGCAGGAATAGATGCGGCCAGGACTGTCCACCATGGGTTACGCCCTATTGGATTGATTAACCAACCTCGGTCATCTCTGGTAGGCTGGAAGATCCCGTTAAAGAGGAGCGAGGCCATTATTCCACCGTGACCATATGGAGTTTTATATCAAGAGCATTATTATTAGCGTTTCTGCTATACCTGGAATTTGCTGGGAACCTTCAGCTTCTGCGAGGGCACTCCAATGGCGTAGTCCAGCAGAACCATGACAAAAATGGTGAGGAACACTGCAAAGTCACTGATCGTGGACCGCACCTGGGCACGGGAGACAACAACACTCAGAGTTATCAATAGTTAGCGATGTGTTGTGTCAAGTTTGCCAACGTCTGGTAGCTTAGTTAGCAGTCAAGGCTGGGTGATTACCTTGGTGGGGAAATAACGACTGGTCTTGAATTGTTTGAGAAAGGCTGACATGAAAAAGGTTGAGAAAAACAAGATTGTAGACCAGAAGAGAACGTCCGGGGTGTAGGGTCCATGGTGGCCGCATGCAGTTCCAACGAACTGGCCCTGCAGACTGATGCACTCCTGTAGAGATTCACAGAGGTTACATGAGAACAAAATGGCCCTCAGAGGACTCGAAAGGAAATGGATCAAATGACTGTTTTATCTAAATTATCTGGCAGACAAGACAAGAGTCTACAAAGCAGAAAAAAAAACGCAGGGTACAGAAGAAAGAAGACTTTGGTGTGCTCGGTTAAACACACAGCAACGAAAGGTTAATTGATTGAACGTCCTTGTCAGTGTTTGCAAAGGTCCTTAAGGGAGTTTGGGTGAGGGGGTTAGTTGAATGTTAACAAAGGTAAACACGTCAGAGCAAATGCAATGTGTGCTATCATGTGAAAGTTACACTGAGATTAGGCGCGCGCGTGTGTGTGTGTGTTTGTTTCCACATAGTTACGTTACCTTGACAGTAAGGTTGGTCCAGGATACAGCAGAGGCTGTGATGTTCCTCTCACTCCACAGCTCTAAGGTTTTATTAGTGGGGTTATCAGGTTCTGCACATCTACAGCTACACACAGACAGAGACAGTGTGGCGCTCAGTGGCTGCAGCGGCTTAAATGCTTTTATCAGTCAAATTAGGCTCGACGTAAATGTGACAGCATTGTGATTTGAAGGCTTTTAGGAATTAAAAAGCAAGGACAAGGTGCCGCACTGTGAGGAGATGCTTACAAAGAGGGAACAGCAGAGATATTATTACTGAAACACAAAGAACAATAAGGCATCTGAACATTCAGGTGAACACTGGGACAGTTTGTCCACTACTCACTACGCCAGCGTGAGTTTGTCCAGCTCGCTGTGCGTATTGAAGGGGTAGTCTTCGCCCAGTTTGAAGAGCTTCTCCAGGGCCTCGTAGATGAAGATGAGGCAGATAAGGGCGGCAAAGGCCTCCTCTGTGAACCGGGTGATGTAGCACACCAGAGAGCTAGCATCTGTGGCAACCAAAACCAAACACAGCAGGGCCGTCCACAGGCCGATGCAAGTCCTCAGCGACAGATAAGACAGGTCGTAGTCCCTGATGCGAGAGGAGAGGAGATTAGGGGGGTTAGCAAAACAAATGTCATGCCGCGCGGCGTGTTGATAAAAATGTCACACGGAGGTGCTTGTATTACATACTTGCAGAACTTGAAGAGGATTTTCTCAAAAACCAGCACAGGACCTGTACTACCCAGAATGGTGAGAGGCTGACCAGCAAACAGAGAGTAAGCTACTCCAGTCATAGACGCACCGAGTAAGGACTCTATGGCACTCTGCAACACACGGTGGAAATACAGAGTATGTCTTGTATGCAGTACAGCATTCAGTGACATGTACAGTGTCTATGCTGCATCCGTGTTTGCGCTCTTACAATGCGTCCCTCGGTCGCTTCTCCCAGCAGTCCTCCAAAGGTAATCACGGGAGACATGCAGGCACAGTAGAGGAAGAGGAAGGAGGCCACGCACTGGAGGCTCATGCCATCCTTGAAGTCACTCAGATAGAAGGGGGCTTTCCTCTTGATGTCCAGTACCAGACCACCGAACAACCTGATCACGGCACGCAAAAGAGAAAAGGAGAAGTGCAGTAGTTCAGTTTTAAAGACAAGAGGTAGCATGAAACTCTCAGCAAGAAAGCTACACGCATGGCGAGGAGGCGACTCTGAAACCCCCCAATGCAGGGTCTCATTAGCAAATTTCAGTTCTTCTAACGTGTGTCATGGTGACATTTTAAAGACTACTCTTCAACTAACAGGGTAATTAAAGGCTCCACACAGCCATGGTCCTCCCACACAGGTGTTTGCACTCCCCTGAATTCACTCTTTTAGGACTGCATGGGCGTCTTTTGACTGTGCTTGATTGACCTCTTCCTTACTTTCTTTCTGCACATGTTGTTGATATGTTCGTTTTGGTGACCTGACCAGTTGGATGCAGTTCAGGATCGAAGATGGAAAAATAAAACTGGACTTCTGCATGGAAATTTTCAGTTGGTATTAACTTATTAAGAAATGAAGTGACGAATCTTTGTGAATGTTTGTTTCTCAGGCTGTCATACTTGGCCAGCGCGGTTGTCACTCGCTTGTCCCACCTAAGCTCCTCACAAATCCAAATTTAGATTCTGTCGCTGCAGCGACTGACGAGAGTGCTAAACTCAGCCCCAGGCTTCCAGGAATGCCTTCAGAAAACATAACAAGTGCTAAACTCATGTTTTTTTTTGGTGACAGCATGTCCAGATATTCACCGTTCACTGCGTATAACATCTTGTTTTTTTGGCATCTATATTTACAAAATATTACAGCACAAGTTACTGAAGCAACAAGCCTATTTAAGATAGCTTACCTTCCAGTTCTCTGCAGCTCTGGCCCATGGTGCTCAGCGTGTAGCTCTTCCTCCACCTGGCAGGCTGTGCCATTGGGGACTCCGGGCATCTTCCTCTTCTCCTGCAGGAGCCCAATAACAGTCCAGGAACAGACAAAAATCAAAAAATAGACATATACTTATGATAAAAACTGTAGAATCTCTCTGTCGTCATAGCTGTTTACCTGAGAGGGGACATTTTTGGGGGGTTCGATGCGGATAGAGGGGTCCCACTCTCCTGGTGGTAGGACTGTCACCTGGTCTAGGAACTCATCTATGCCAGCCAGCAGGTCACTTCTGTCCTTTGCCTTATAGGCTACATCATGGAAGATCTGGTCCAAACACAAGTAGGACAGAGGAAACTTAACAGTCTGCGTCTGAAGGGCAGCTGTTGAGGATCGACTCGGTCTGTGACGCTTTCTGAAGCTAGATTTTAATTGATGGATTCTTACTTCATCCGTCATGATGGTTGCCATGGAGCGTCCAATCTCGTGGTATTGCTGAGCCTTGCCATCTGGGCCCAAGAGAATGAAGAGGAACCTGACATTTGCCAACAGACTGAGAGTATGTAAATCCCTCCCGGGTTATTGAATTCACATAATTTGATTTTATAACTAAACCATTGTTTATACATCCGGAATAGAGAGCAGTGGCTGTTTACCTGGTAGGTATGGGGACCTCAGTGAGTCCAGTGAGCAGCACAGCAGGGGACAGGCGGACAAAGGCCACAATGGGCCTCTCCAGGAAGTCCAGTTCTCCCACCAGTACATTGGAGGCCTCTGCACCTTCTGGGATCTTCTTCATGAAGTGCATGTCCACCTGGTGGGACAGGGCGGGAAGTTAATATAACAATACCAAATGAACTACTGAATATCTGCAGTGGCATTTAACTTCAAAACTAGCAGTGCAAACAGAAATGTCTTCTTTCTGTGAGTTGTACATACAGCTCTCCCATCACTGGTACAGCCTAATGCCAGAAACCCAGCTAGCATTTCAGTGCTATGAACATTAAACTGTACAGTCATGCACTTAAAAGGGTGGAGGTGGAAGGTGGAAATGAAAAGCAAGTGGAGGCTTTTATCTTTGCCTGGTGTGGCTGTACTTGCAGTGATGTACTTTGGACAACTGTAGTTCTCTTGTTATTTCCTAGGGGGCACCATGTGACCTAGATGATAATATTGACCGCACACCAAACATTGATTACAGATCGCACAGTATAGATCAGCGCATAGATCTAATCACCCTGCACCACCAAACAAGATCAGTTGTGGTCACACTGATTATGTTACATAAATATAATGTTTATTCTGTAAAACGTGTATCTTCACAGCCTCTGCACATAAACAGCATGCCTGCTTGTTTACCTTGCTAAGGTCCACCTGGGTGCTGTCCTGTCCGCCACCGTTCTTAGCTGGCTCCGTAGGTGGTAGAAGCTGTGGAGATGTGGCTGACCCTGCTGGACGTTAAGGGTGTGGGTGTGTTTGTGTGTGTGTGTGTTTGAGAGAGAGAGAATTAGTCAGTACATACATCTACCTGCCAAAATGCAAATCAAAAACCTATGACAGCAGTAATGCAGAACTGCCAATATATCGCCCATTTGGTTTTTGGCAGTTTGTCGCTGAAAGCATTCAGTGTCTGTTTTTCTATGTGTCTGTCAGTTACTTAGTCTTGCTGCTTTTGCTGGTGCTGTGCTCTGCTTTTTCTCCATCCATCACTCTGCTAAAAGATCAGTCACCTCATATTTGACACTATTTCTGTAGCCACTTAAATTAAATCCATGCCGCTGACATTTTAATGCTATTGACTTGTGAAAGAGTTTGGAAATGTGTGGTGCACAGTATGAAGCCCACCTGTCAGATGGGTCTCTGACTGTTTGCGGGTCCCCTCAGCGATAGAGCGTACGATGGGGATCAGGTTCTTCTTCTTCTCGTTCTGGTGGTGGTGTCTCTTAAGCAGAGCCTCGCGCACCTTCACCCTCACGCTGTCGTCCAGCTCATTGGACGCCTCCTGGTGGTCCAGCACCATGTCTGTAGCACACGGACAAAGAAATGCACGCATGCCCGCGTGACTGAAACTTTCAAATTAAGAGCACCAGACCAGCTTTATCTTTACAGCATGTATGTATTTGTGCTGCTTTGCTACTTTTTCCCTCTTGGTTATAATCTGTCAGTATGTAAAGCCACAGTGCTGACCAGAAAAGTGCGTGCTGGTGCGGGGATGTCGATATGTGTCCAACATATCTGGTGGGACGTGAGACTGCAGAGAATAATCAGCATCTCTCCTCCCTCTCCCAGTCCTTCCTTTTCCATACTGACTTGCTGAGTCAGCACTGAAAATCTCCTTCCTCCTTCCCTTTCCTCCTCAACACTCAATCAAACTAAACAAGACACACACACACACACACATGCTGCAGTGGCTGCCTTCACTCTGAGCACACTTCAAGGCTAATGTGTTGAGCTCAGCACCAGCATAATCAGCCATACTAATAAGGACGGTGACAGGAAAGCTGCACAAAGGATCCTGAAATCAAACCTCACAAATGATACATCTAACGTAGCCCCCGCTGGCACTTCGTACACTCCAGACAGATCGTGTTCTGCGTAATTTGGGAGTACGACAACAGCTCTGCCTTCTCCATTGTGTCACTTGACAGATAGCAGTCGGTTACAGATACATCCAATAATGTCATGTCATGCTCAAAGAACTGGTGTAGGCAGCCTTTAATTTTGTGTACACAAAACACACACACTTTGTTAGTGTGATACTTTTAGTTAAGGCAGTTACAGTCTAAAAATATCTGAGTTTTGAAAAACAGATGCTGCCTTCCAAAATAAGAGATGCGTACCTGCTTGAAGTATTAATGAATATGAATAATTTGGTCAGTGAGGTTGTAGGTTTTTTTTCTCCACACTGTTATTCCCGTTATTTGGACATTTTTAGGTGAAGTCTTGAATTAGACAATACTAGTTATCCATCCTATAGCACACAGTCACTAATAGGCGGACCGCAGCCAGGGTCCAGATCCAGACTCTGTCCTGTCCGAAGCCGGAGCCGGAGACGACATAGCGTTGAGTTTTATTCAGTTTTGGCAGCGATCACATTTCGACAGGTGACTCTTTTCTCTCCGTTTTTATCGCTACTCATCCTTCCTGTCTCTGATTGGCCAGTACTCATTGCCATTGTGGGCTCGAGTTGGTTGACTGAGACTGGTCAAGGTGTGAGGAGACCCCTCCTGCAGATATTCATTCTTGTGTTTCAGCATAAAGATTTGGTTTGTATATTTTTGATAATAAAGATTAGAATATGCATTTCATGCAACCTTTTCCACACATTTTCTGTTGCATTCTCTTGGTCTCAGTTTGCAACACTTCCAAAAATAAAGACAGAACTTTTTTTTTTTTTTGTTTGTCTCCGTCTCTTCTAACATCTTGGCTACCATTTGGAGTCCAGGTGCTGCTGGCAGGAGTCACATGCAGAGGAGAGGGAAGTGAGAAGAGCAGTGGAGAGCTGGAGGAGAGGAATGATTGCAGGCAACAAGGCTGTTGAAGGCTGTAAAGCTGTCACAATCTGACCATGAGGAAGAATGACTGATGGAGGGCCTTGAACCATGTGACCATATGTGTGTGTGTGTGTGTGTGTGCGTAGGTGTGTATGTGTGTGTGTGTGTGTGTGTGTGGTGGATGGACAGGAACCGCGGCCAACCGTTCTTTGCATTTGTTTAAATCTGTTTAATTATTAATTTGTAAGAGACAGCGTGATGACGGGTGCTGATCCACCGAATGTTGTATATAAATCATTTACAAGCTTCTAGAAATCGTGCGCTCGCATGCAGATTACAGGTGCGTAGTTAATGGCATACTTGTATGCAAATGTGCTTGAACCACGGAGCCAGTTTAATCTAATTGTAGATTTTAATGCAAATCAGGTTCAACCGAAGTTCAGTTGCAATATTCCAGCTACACTCAGCCACGCTGAGCCTACAGCACTGATGGACTGTAAGTGTGGAATGGCACTGGACAGTGTCATGCTTGTTTGTGTTTACCTCACAAGAAAGTAACTGAAAATCGACAGAGACTTTCGTATGACTGATAAAATGAGTCTGTGTGTGTCTGTTTGTGACGCCGATCCGCCCCTCAGGCATGCGCTGTATGTGCGTCTCCTCTCTTAGGAGGATAAATCGATTTGCAGCACACATCCAGCGAGCATCTTGGCTGAGTTATAGAGCCTGTTTCATATCAATAACTGTGAGATTTACTCAAGGACGGGGGCATGAAGTGACTGAAGAGAGCGGGGAAAGAGACAGACAGGGAAATATTTCCTGAAATCATATATCTGTTTGAAGAAGCGACGCCCGTCAAACTCTGGCACTGAGATATTAATATGTGCCAATTGGAAAAAACTCTCACCTGCGATCTCCTCGATGCAGTCAGCGTGCATGTCAAGCAACACGCTGCCATTTATGATGCAACTGCGGAGCTCAAACAGGCTGTGGAGGGAGAGAGTGGCGACGTAGGGCTTGCTCCACCTCTCCCCGCCGTCCTCCACGTCTTCCTCAAACTTCAGCCACCTGTGAGGAAAAGACAGGCAAGGAGTTTGTAAGTAGGAGCAAATGCCAAGTATTATGACTTCAGTCTTTCACTCTTTTGAGACATGTTCTGGAAGGATTGTACAACATATCATTGGCCATAATAAATAATACATGCAAAGCAAGATTTAGGTTATTTGCATTTTATTATAATTTTTTTATAAGATGTTACACCAACGACAAGAATAAAGCTAACATTGATTTTTGTTTCCAATCTACAGTACTTCCATGTAACATCATTCATTTTCATATATATATATTATTAATTAATTATTTTTGCATTAACTAGTGAAAGTTGCAGGATAACATATCTCTGAGCAGATTTAAGGAAATAAACTATGGCAGAAGTAGCAGAAGTCCTTGTGTTAATCCTTGAGTTCATCTATTTTTCTGCAGTTATGAATAAGTGGCTTCCTAATTTTGTCTTTTTATTTGCTCTCAGTGAAGATTTTTTTTTATTTCTGCGTCTTTAGATCATGTAAAGTGTAATTCTTAGAGTTTGGATAAAAATAGGCCCACATCAACCCAATGCAAGCAGGAAGAAGGGAGCGTTAAACCTCCAGACAAAAGATGTAGATTCCCATCCTACACACACGTTAGCTTTTACACCCTTTACTTTGTGGTTCACACCACTTCCTGCCAGATCCTTTTGACAGAAATATCAACCACACAACATGAAGGATTAGCGTGTTAAACTGAGATCTGGCATGTAACCATAAGAAATGTGATAGCTCCTCTCTGCGGAGCTTTTTACCTTTGAGCAAACGGACCAAAAAATGAGCCACTGAGCTTTAAACATAACTAGCACTTGTACGCTTGTCCCTCTTCGTAACAGAGCAGCTGCGGAGCTGCCGGGCTGTCAGAGGCTTTATTGCCTAGCATTGTTGCCAACAGCTCCCAGAGGAGATTCTGACCTGGCTGTTTCCTTCCACTCAGCGTCTTTGCCATCCCTCACACAGATCTCATCCAGCTCGGTGAACAGCTCGTGGGCCACATGTTCAGCATCCTCCTCTGTGCCCAGAATGAACTGAACCCGCTGGGACGGCGTGTCTGATGAAGTGAGAGGGTACAAGGGAGGAAGGAGAGGTGAACTGCGGCTCTCACAGCACTTTCACAAACACTCACAACACTTATTACTTTGTCGATACATGCCTTTCAAATGACTGCTGGGTCCATGTACACTCTCACGCACGTTAAGAGGAATCTAGCACGTGCACACACACACGCAACATGCTGACTAGTTCCTGTTCTTCGGTAGCTAATTAGTGGATTTGTCAATTTTAGCCTGGGGTGCTGCATGCATGTGTGCAAGGGTGCACCAAAAGTATCGATGGGCTTTGTTCAGCAACCGGTGCCTCATCTCTGGGAGGTGGATGATGTGCAAGAATGCATGCAAGCTCTATACTGAGCCGCAACATTGCACTATACTGATGTGTGTTTTTACCATGACTCAATGTCGTCGTCTCCGTTTCTTCACTTTGTTGCGTTGCAATGCTTCCTGCCCTTTTGTCTCTCTTGCGGTGCCGAGAGCCATGAGGCTTGTGGTGTCGATGGCTCTGCCTGGGCATCCGAACGCCCACAAAGAGAGTCCTGTGGCCTGAAAGGGAGACGAGAGGGGAGATTTTACTTTCATGGCTGAGTAATATTTTTATACACATTCATAGTGTAGCTGTAATATCATCAGGTTTTGCGCTTAAGCAAGTCATATAACTGCAGCTTTATTTGAAAAATAAATAAAACACAGTTGAGAATTGGAAAAAAGATAAAATGTAAATGCCCATAGAGATCACTGAGAGTTCAGTAACTGCACCTTTAGAACAATACAGAGGAGGGCAAATTAAACAGTGCTTAATTATACATGAATACTAATCTAATAAAAGGCTGTTGTCTTCAGATGAGCTTCAGGCTTTCCGGAATAGACTTAAAGAAGGAGAAGATCCAGTGAAAGGCAAGCGAAAAGTTTGTGTCTGGCTGATGAAGCGAATTTAACATCATGCACGTTATTTTTAAATATATTTTTCCTATTTTTAATTTTTGGCTGCATCAATACCAGCTGTTGTTTCGAACACGGGTTTTTGATTCAATTTCTTGGCAACAAAGGCCGGTACAAAACATTTAGTTACCTTTAAATTGTGTCTGTTGTCTGCATCCTGTACTTATTTTGTGCTTCGAATATGTCTGACAGTCAAACCTCTTTTAAAATGGACATATTGTGGAGGTTTGTTTCCACGCAGGGGCTGATGTCTGTGTCATTTTGTCCACTCCCTATAAACACGTACACAAGTACATTTCATCTCCGATGAGATCTGATGAGATCATTTATCCCAATTAGCTGAGGATAAAACCGACACTTCCTGTATAGCCACATGGAGCAACTGAAAGAGAAATGAAAAGCGAAAGGAGAACAAAGCAGAGGCGAATAAGCTGCACGGCGGTCTCTCGTCTCAGGTGGTCAAAGTAACTAAAGGAGAAGGACATTAACGTGAAGGTTAGGTGACGGCTCAGAGCTCCGTGAGAGCCACTACTTCCTGTCCACATTAGTCTCAGCGTCTGCCATCGGTAATTATCATCAGCAACAACACGCTGTGATGACAAGAGACTGAATGAACATGGCACTGACAACAATGGGGTTTTATTTGAACATCAAAGCAAAGGCTGCTAACAGTTGAAATGATCATAAATAATAAGATATTTGTCTGTGTGTGTGTGTGTGTGTGTGTGTGTGTGTGTGTGTGTGTGTGTGTGTGTGTGTGTGTGTGTGTGTGTGTGTGTGTGTGTGTGTGTTTCTGTTTGTGCCTGGCAAATATATTTTGGCGACACAAAAGCTGCTGAGCTACAGCTGTGTGTTCCATCTCTGATCATGTTATTATCCCACCAGGAAAGTGATAATGGGCCTGACGTAGACACACACACACACACACGCACACACACACATGCAGACCTAGAAATGACTGATGGACTGAATCATGCACACAACAGTCTTAAACAAATAAACATACCGTATGTTAATATTTAACGTCTGCTCTACTGCGTTTCAGACTGAAGTGTACAACACTTGTTTTTGTTTCTCTTTTAGGAAATCTGATGGATGCGGTTACATTGCAAATTCAAGTTTTGCATGCAAAACATCTGTTGGGCTCATAAAGTATGATTCACGACCGGCCAGCAGTGCTGTTATACAGAAAACAATTTTCTCCAGCTGGAATACAAACTGCAGCTGTGCAGGTTGTTGATAAGTGGGCACAGGGAGCACTATTTACTATGCTGTTGCCACTGTTAGCAAACACAATATATAAATATTGTAAGTATATTTCACACCAGGAATGTGATAATAAATCAACACTAAATCAATTTTTGCTGCGTGATGTACGCTCCTGAGATATAACTGCAGACCTTCTGAGTCTGGTCAGGTGTGCAACATTGTCTGTCGCAGACATATTGCACCAATAACGGTAACATTTAGCAACAATACAACGATAACATGATTAGACAGATGATAGATGATTTAAGTGCGGGGTCCGACTGTGTTTTCTTACTGTGCATGTTACTCACCTTCTAGTTCCTCCTTCTCATAGTGGATGTTCAGCACTGAGCTGGTCCCTCCCTGGTCTACCACCACCTCCTCGTCTGGCCTCTGATGGACACACACATAAGGACATGTAAGTGTAAGTGTTACAGCTCTTTTTGACGATATTCAGAGCGCCTAATACATTTCTCTACAATGCCCTCTGTCTCCAGCAGCCGCATTGTTCTTCCGGGAAAAGTTCAACTTTCTAGAACACCTTCAGCCTTTCAAGATCCGTGAAAGGAGACCTGAAAGGTCATCGTGTCCAGAAGTATCCCGTTAAGCACAAACTCCTGACACTGTAATGGAACCACTAATTGGCCAAATTGGCAAGAGCCTTTTAATAATAAGCATCAAATTCCAGACAGTCTATTCTCAGACCGTCTGGCACGGACACGCCGAGAAGGACAGGCACGCGCGCACACACATCCATATAAACACGCACACACACACACGCCAGAGGTAAACAGAGCATGAGTCAGTTGGAGAATGTGCCACTATCCATAGGAAATCAAATCAAATTAGCAGAGTGCCGTATCCATCAGGGGCGCTGCTGTTGGCAAACCACTGCAGGTTGTCGCTATATTTTACTACCCCAGTGACAAGGCTTACTCAGAGGCAGAGCCGTTTGCTGATGTGCATGGGTGAGTGTCATCCATGGTCAAGCATCGGCTCTATGATAATGAGGGCAGAGTGCTGGCAAGAACCTCTGGAGCGGCCCTGTGCTGCTGCAGTGTCTCTGCACAAGTGCATGCAACAGAAAATCTTTCATTTCTTTCAGAACCTCCCACATGCTGTTAAAGATAGCGAGTGTGTACCGCTGCACCAAAGTATAAATCACCTCAACCCACCCCTTGTTTCCTGGCAGGAATGTAACCTTTGACTGGATGCCGGCTGCTGGATGCTGGATTAGCCCGAAGAACATCAGTGAACGTATGCAAAAGCTGGCTGCAGTTGTTAGCAATACAATCAATAGCTAAAACCTATAAATACAATCACACACACACACACAGAGAGACACTGGTATATAAATGCAGCTCTCTACATAATAGATGCTTCTGCCCACTCTATATGAGCACATGTTCGTATGTACTGGATGAGTGTGTCAGGGTGATTTGCTGGTACAGAAGATTAAAATGGCTGCCATTTGCCAAACAAAAAAAGATTAACGGTGCCAAGCGACGAACTTAAAAAGAAAAATGTATGATGGGCGAAATGAATAGATACAGAGAAATGGCAAAGATGAGAAGTACACGAGAGAATTAATATTCAAGGGTGAGTAATTTAGTTAAAGGACCAGTGCGGAGGATTCAGTGGCATCTAGCAGTGTTGCCAACGCCCTCGCCTCACTCGCTTCTTCCGAGTGCGAAGTGCAATGGCTGCAAAACACACAAAAGGACCTGTTTAGTCGAGTTTCAACCATCGTGGAAGAGGACACACAACGTCTGTAGATATGAAAGGCTCCTTCTGAAGTAATTGTAGGTTATTATACACTAAAGAAAACATAGTTATGGATATTATACTTAATTTCTCTTTCTCTTTAAACAGAGCTCCTTAAATCCTTGTACACACTGGACCTTTAATCAGTTAGTTGATAACTTGGTTAAACTTTGATCGTGCCTTCCTGATTCGATTTCACCTGATGTCCATATCCTGCAGCAACACTGCAGACCTTTAATCACCAGCATTAAACCTAATGGTCTCAGTTTAGAGCAGAGGCAGCATGTTAGTTAGCATTTCAGTCGTGCATCAAAAGGCATATGCAAGAACGATGTTCAACAAGCCTTTTCTGGGTGAAAACTAAGGAAAATCTACAACTGTTCAATCCAGTATCAAGGGGGTGTAGCAGACGTAGCCTGCAGTGCGGCTCAGGCTGCCACATCACGGCCACAGAAGTGAAAATAATTGCAATTTGTCTTCCCGAATTGCTTTTGGAAAGAGCTGAGAATTCGTTAGTGGAGACGAGATGAAAATGTCAGAGCGTGTCAGAGCAGGACTGTCATTAAAAAAACATCAGACATTTTTGTATTCAGAAATCTAAAACTGTACGTCTTCTGAACGAGAGCGATTGGTCCCCTTATTAAAGCTTTCCAGCTACATCCGTCCCGAAGTACCCTGTGTGTGTGTGTGTGTGTGACGATGTGTGTATGGAGCAAAAGCCAGCAGTGATTTTTCTTAGTTCTCCTGAGGTTTGGCTGATAAAACACCACACACACTTTATTGACAAAAAGAACCCACTTTTGGATCACGCTGGTTTCCGCCTGCAGTTATGAAATATGATAAATGCGGCTAGTGCTCTGCGTGTTATCTTTATCTATTTCAGACTTTATTTATATGCACACTGCAAGTCCATAAGCTGCTTTTTATCTCCTGTCTTAGTCCTTTAGACTCTCCATGCTGCTAAAACCTGAACAGCTAAGCTCGTACAGGCTGTGATAAGAGAAAACTAATTAACATGCAGTGCAGACAGATAAATGTCTTACCTGATTAGAAGCAACAAAAGTCAAATCCAACTCCAAAACGCTCTGATATCAACGCAGACAGCCACTTATAATTCGCACAACAGTTTTGGGATCCCCAGACATCCACTTAATTCACGGGTGTGGGTGGCCTAGCGCTGCCTTCCTCGCTCCTTCACACCCTCTCCACCACATCAGCCCCGTGGGATTTCTTTCTCTTTCCATGACTGAGCACTTCTCCATCCCAAGACAATTCTGTCATTTTAAAGAATAAGGCCACTTAATTAGGAGGTCATACCTGGGCCGAAGACTGAATGTGACTCGAGCATATTATATTTACGCGATGGATAAAAGTGACGTGACAGAAACGAAGGATTGTGTTCATATATATTTAGATGTAACATGAGTCCATGTCAGTGTGCAACAATCTCTTTATCATAATTAAAGGATCCCATTCAAACACTAAAACAGTGAATTGATTCGAACAAGTGTTTTCTGTGTAGCCAAAGCTGATTGTGACATAATTATCTTGTTGCCCAAAATTCAGATCACATCAGTGAGCCACACTATGAATGATAAACACGAGGTGTTGTGTTTTATGTGTTTTAGAAAATGATCTGTGACCTCTTTTTTAAAGATTTACACATTCAACAGCAACAAATGCAGCAGTGGTCGCATATAATTCATGCAGCGATTCCAAGTGGGCAGTGAGAGTGAACCAAATTGTAAAGTTGTGGGTGAGATGAGCTGAACCTCGAGGTAAAGCTCGGTAAAGCCGAGCAGGGCTGCAGATTCAGGAGTCCATTCTCTCAAGTGACACCGTTCACATGATTTTCACGTTCTTATTAGATATATTGTTATGACAGAAATATTGATTATAGTTGCTTTAAAGGTCCAGTGACATTCATTTAATCTGCTCATGAAAAAACACTCGTTTGGTTTGTCTGTTCTGTCTGTTGTTTCTCCTCACAACACAACATGTCTCCCACTAATCTTGGTAATCTTGGTAATCCCACTCAGGAAATTAAGAGGACTCTTGACTCGCAAATAATGGGCTCAGTCTAAGGTAATAGTTATATTCAATTCCTGCCAATAGATCCTCCTGGAAGTCACACACTGACCCTTTAAAGAAAACAATTCTGCATACAAAGTGTACGTCCGCTGCCCGAATGTCGCCGTGCCCTCACATGTAACTGCACACACGCACACACAGACAGCGTTATCAGTCAGTGCAGCTGTAGCTGGTGAATTAGGTCTCCTGTGCAGCGTGTGGGTCGGGGCTCAGGCCGGAGGCAGTCAGCTCCATTAGAACTGGAGCTTTCCCAAACATATAGACACACAGTATGAGAGCGACTCTAAAAGCTCTCTGTCCCAGAAAGGACAGTAGACCATCTACATCATCAATTAGCTTGAATCCATTTGTTGCGCGCACATATACAGGAAAAAAAAGGAGGCGTCATTCTCCTGGGGCTCGTTCAATAACTGTAACAACAAGGGGGGGCGAAATTGTCTTTCAGAGAACGACACAAACTCTTTTCATATCATATTTTCAGGTTGGCACTACTCCGCATAATCATGATGTTGCTTCTCCTGAGCCCTCGCTCTTCATAACACAACATGACTCCCAGTCATCCCGGTCACAGCTCACTAAAGATCACCTTATTAATCGCAAATTCGTGCAGGTATGTGTTTTTTCTCCAGGTTAATGGTTCCCCGTCATTCACAACTCACCTCCCTTGTGCCACCTTAAGTGCTTCAGCTAATTAAAAGCTCACATGGCACTTAAAAGTTTGCTTCCTCTCCGCGGGTGAGCACTTCTGTGACCCTCAAAGCATGCACGTGTGCGCGATTTTCCACTGACACGGCAGATCATTTGCGTTTCTTTGACGCCTGTTTCTATCTCCCGGCAACCGTCCCCTTTCTACTCTCTACACTCTTGTCCTCCAAGCTTCGTATCAGTCACCGTGTTCGGGAGGCTTTATGACTCAAGAATAATTCTGCCGCTGCACCGTGGAAGCGCTCCACAGCTAGAACCAAAATGGCTGCCTGTCCTTGAGTTTCTGTCCTTCACAAGCACGTCAGTGGTGTAGCCACCCATGGGGAGCACACACTGGTGCTGCCTTGTGGGTGATTATGAGAACAGAAGATAGTGCCAAATGAAATAACCTGAGGATGCCGTGATGGGGATTTACAATAAGACAAAAGAAACATCAGAACGTAAGAGCATTATGTTCTTACAAACACACGACTCAGTTTGCCCTCCAGATTTGTACCAAAATGATTTGTGGTGGTGTGAGGGATCTTCCTAATGCACCTTCAATATATGTGGGACAAAATCCTCAGCCCCAGTTCTGAGTAAAAATGTGTTTAAAACTAATATAAGGCTTCAAGTCAAGAGGGAATCTCCCGTGGTTATACTCGAAAATACCCAGTCGACTTGAAGCCTCGTACTAATCCCTCTATTAAATGCATTTGTGTATTTTTTTTTTCATTTTGGCTCATCTCACATGATGAAGACTTTAGGCAGACTGACTCCTGAGTCTCTCAGCATGTAAAAGCCAAAAATAGAGATGCTATCACTCGCCTACATTTGATAACCAAACAAATACAAGATGTGTTTCCTGGCAGGGCGGATTGTCCCAGAAAGATGCTAGCTCTCCGGAGCAGAATAGAATAGTTCAGTCTCACACAGTGTCCTACTTTCGACGCTCATTAACCTCCCATTGATGCAGCAAGTGATAAATAAACGCACGCAGGTTCATACATTGATTTTGATACATAAGCTGTGGGGAAACCTGCACCCGGGCTATGACGTTACTAAATTCAACATTTTTCTGGAGGTAAAACTGATTTTCTGTCAACAATAGGTGAAATCATAAGCTATTACACTATGTGTTACAATGAAGCGGTGTTCGCTCTAAACAAATAGAGCTGAAATGATTTGCATCGCAGTCTCCTGACTGTGAGAGGGGCAATCAATGCTTTCTATGCCAAAATGCTCTTTCAGTCCATCAGGACTGTGAGGAAGCCCTGAGCGGAGCCAGCTCCAGAGGAGTGACGCCTGCTGGCACAGACAAGCAGAAATCTAACTTGTGCGAGCACATATCATTGTTATGAGAGCAAGTTTATCAATGAGTATGTATAAATATAATAACTACATAAGCCGCGAGGAGAAACAGCGAATCGTGCATTCATGAAAGTGCCTCCATGATTCAGCACAGCAGCGTGGGCCCTCGACTCTTTCAGCGTCTGTCACTCCTGACCGTTACAGTGACCTCCCCCCCGTTAGCAAAGTTCTTGTAACATTTCTCTCAGCACAACTTCCTCTTCCCTCGTGTTTCTCTGCATCTCCTATTTTTATCCGTTCATGCCAACGCCGCTTCCCCTCCTCTTTCATGGTTGACCCCCACGCTCTCTCCTCCCACGAGCACTCAAAACCGACAGCAGGGACACAGATCCTGACTCAGACAACTGGGCCTGTCACTTTCAGGCCGGGGCTTGGTGTCTGAGAGCCAAAGGATGCCCAAAGCTGCAGGCTAACACCGGCTCTTCATAGCTTTGCGCCAACGCCGGCGCTGCTGTAAAGAGACGGGAGACAGCGCTCCGCTCAGATGGGAGCGGGTTAACATGAATGGATGAAAGGGAGAGATAATGGTGGAAAAAGTGAGACAGCAAAGGAGAGAGCTGGAGGAGAGAGGATGAGAGGGGTGGGTGTTGTGACTGCTTCAGCCCATGGGTAGCATGAGTCATACGCACCTTTTTCAATGCCACACATTCATTTCTGCCTCTCCACCGCCTTCGTTCTGTAATTGTTTTTCTTTTCTGAAAGATCACCGCAGCCTTAGTTTGGTTATGTAGGTGAAAGACGGTAAACATGCAGCGTCATTAAAACTGCAGATTTTCACCTTGCAAAGTATATTATCGAATTATTCACCCACACAAAGAAAGACTGAAAGATTCTCACATTAAGATTCATCTGGACATGTGATATCTCAAAGTACTAATGTGAAAGGCGACAGGACCTGCTGTTTGAGGACTTATTCGCTCTGCTGATTGGGGGACTTGTGAGTTTAAACCTGTGTGGATCTCTCAGTCTAATGCATGTGCTTTCAAGCTAAATGAATCTGGCTGGCTTTGGGCATGCTGCTAAAACTGTAATAGTTTTCAAAGATGTTAAATACTGAGCGTTTCTAAAACATTTCAAGTTTTGTTACACTTAACCAAGAATACGACTAGATTAGACAGACTTGTCCTTCAGATGCTGATATAAAACTACAGTGTTGCTCTTTAAGATACACGTTGATTTGTCATAGAGGCAGCTATGGATCGCTCTGTGCCACCGAACTGATTAAAAGGAAAGCTTGGGAGGGATGCCAAATGTAAAAAGGACTGAAAGAGGTCTCAATCTTGTGCGGGGAGTGCTGAGACACATTTATGATGTGCTTTATGAATGCCATAAATCATTTAAAAACCTGGAACAAGACTCACTTACTAGTATTTTAGTTATTCGGATGAGATCAGGGTTTTAAACCTAATGATCATATTCTTGAAAACACGTTACGACACTATGATTGTGAGTGTGTCTCTCGTTAAGAAGCACCTGCATGCTGAATCGAGGATTGTATAGAAACAAATGATTGATTAAGATTCTTAATGAATCATTAGGCAACGATTAGTTTGTAAATCTCCATACAGACCACGTCCTCCATGAATCATTCCTGATTGACGTAAATCAGTGGCACAAAACTAACCACTGCTCATTAATTACTCATTACTTAATCAGTAGTGGCACATAATACTGAGTAGTTACTAAATAGTCCTCATTACTTCTTTATTATGACAAGTTGCTACCGGGAAATATTCTCCTTCATAACAAACCAGGCCACATATATAGGAGTATTAACATCCATGTCATATTCTTCAGCATTAGTGATGCCGACGCCTTAACATGGAGAGGTAAAATGTCATAAACAGAGTGTGTTATTATTATTATTATTATTATAACTTGCTGCAGCTGACATTTATTTAGTGTTGAAGAGCCGAACTAATTGAAGGAACCACAGCTCCCATTACGAAGATAATCGTGATTTCTTCTTACTTGTTAGTTTTGTATGATGATCCTTTACTTTACTTTGGGAGGCACAAAAACTTTGAGTGGCTGAGAAAGTGCGAACATGTGGATTCACAGATATTTAGGAACTATTATTAGCTATTATGATTTAAAACAACTCACCATTATCTACTGTACAGCCATTGATTAGAGTTTATTCCTCAGTAACTCCTCTCAGTTTTGTGCAGCATGAAGTGTTACCAATTATTTATTTACTAGTGTAAGTGCTAGTGGATTGCTGACATGTTTTCGTGGCCTACGCTGTGTTTATCTGTGCCTTTTGCTGTAATTGCTTTAATATAAGCCTGCGGATTAAACCCTGGCACTAACCTGCTTTGTTTAATTACCTTCTTTTTGGAGCGGTGCAATAGAGGTGAGTGTTGTTCGTAATAAGCCTGCAGAATTATCAACAACATAATCTGTTTGGGATGGGCCACCACCAACCAGTGAGCTGGGTTCTGCTCGAGGTTTCTGACGGCATCATATGGAAATCATGAAATAGCTGTTGGTGCCATAAGAATTAAATTGAATTGGATCAATTACAGTATTTATTTAACAACTCAAAGCAATGTTTAAGTACCTTCTTACAGATTTGCTTACTAACTTGTTTTTTTATGATCAGTAAGTGCCAGTAAATTCTTAGAATCTACTCTAAAATCTTTTTGTTGGAGAGTTTTACAATATTTCTATAGCGTGGCATATATGTAGCCAATCAAATACAACAAATACGACTAGTATTTCAAGTCTTTTGTACTGTTTCGTTTACAAGTACATGTGGAAATACACCACAAATATTGAAATACTGTACTGTATATGTGCAGCAAAACTTAAAATAAACCCATAAAGGTTTATTCCAATGTATTCAAATTGTTGAGAAAATCAATTAATAATGAAAATCATCATTAGTGCCCTTATATTGTCCTTGGTCCTGATATCAGCTACAACATTTATGCTGCAAAGCTGAAGTTTACAAATTGTTATTTAACACTGTGGGTAGGTGTCCTTCTTCTGTTTGTTGCTTTCCATCTAATGATCTTTCCCGCTACACCTCAACAGTTTGGTTAATATGTCAGCAGGCTTGTGGTGGGGAGTCGACCTAGCAAAGATGGCAGAAATGATGGAGAGACAAACTTTCAGATTTAACTTGGATAACTTTTTGAAGAGCCAGGCTCTTAGGTAATTTCCCCCTCCCCTGTCTGAAAGCCCTCTAATCATATCAGAGACTTCCCAGCTCACCTCTGGTCCTTCTCCATCCGTCTCCTGCCCTCAGACTAGATGTTATTATTGTAAGTCAGCCCTGCCCAACAGAGTCATGTCATTATAAGTCCTTGAAGGTGTGATACTGCATGCCACAGTAGCTGTAATCAAGCTACAGGCCTACAAACACCACTGCTCACCAGCTTGAACAAACATCCCTGAGCACTGGTGTGTTCAATGGTCCATTTGTCCTAACTGGTTCCTCCTTTACCCCTGTATCATTAGCTGAGCGAGGACTTGATAATGGATCACACATCAACATTACATAAACGATCTCTCCCCTTCAGCCCTCACTTGACCACAGGCTGCCCCCCCCCCTGCCTCTGGGATTGGCTAATAACGACCATGCATTCAAGGAGACACCCGGCAGCGTGTACGGTGCACGGTGTAAGGATGGCGTCAAGGTCATTTGAGGGTAACACAGAAAATAACACGCCTTCTGTGCAAGAAGCATCCGAAGACCGTCCCGTCCCCGTTATTCCTCTCACACATGCGGCTTCGGGACGAGGCAGCCGCTATTTGAATGAGCGCCGTCTTTTAAAACGCATCGGCATCTGATCAATAATCTGCTGCAGCCTCACATTAATGTAACCACAACACATTCGCTCGTGCCTATGGGACAATCATCATAACTGAAATTTCCCTGTGCGTTTGCATTGTGATGCGCTCTTACTGCACGTGTTGGCACCTCGGAATATATCAACAACATCCTCCGCATACGGCATCATCCTGCAGGGCATGTAAGACCCTATTCAAACTTGCCGGGACAACATTTATTCAGTCTGATTAAGCACAGAATGTGCAAAATAATAATAATAATAATAACATAAAACTAGACATGCCAGGCCTAAATGTAAAACTGGAGGACATGCATGGGGAAATGCAACAGTAGAGAACAGGTGTGATGAAACAGTGCCTGAAATATCACAGTGCCTCATCCGAGCAGCAATGTATGAATTTCATTTCAAGGCAATTTCAAACTGTGGGCTGCAGTTGTGGGAGCTTGTGTACAGGCTGCTCTGTGCCATCCCATAGTGTCAAAAGCACCACGCCATGCATTAGACATTTAAAGGGCACTTTACCTGGTAGCTCAGGATACTCTCCGAGTCGGTGACGGGCATGCTCGTGGCCTGCGGGTTAACCTGCTCACTGTTGACGGAGAGTAAAGGTGAGACTTTCTCAGGGGCTGATCAGCCTCTCGCTGCTGTGTTAGGACGTTTTTTCCTGAAGAAGCAGTCACAAGCTGGTGAGAGCAGCCTCTTCTCTTCCTGCAGACATGTTGGGTGCAAACATCATTTCCAGATGAGGAAAGGGTTGAAAATGACAACAAACAAAAAAAAAATGTTTTGCCCCCCACCCCCCCAAGTGTTATGATGATTTCCCGGCCGCGCTTCCAGCTCCCCGCCCTCCCTCTCTCCTGCCCTGGCTTTGGGAGCAGGATGCAGAGAGCATCACTGCAGCCTCAGCCAATCAGAGCGCGCAGGCACGTAGCGGGCTGCGACGCACTGCTGCTACCCAACACAATAAAGCCAAGACTATTATAAGCTTATAGAGCGACGTCACTCTATACAATATCCAGTTTGGCAGCTTCTCTCGTTTCAAGTGTTAAGATGTGCTGGAACATGACCAGTGTACCCAGCAAACAGTGGAGCTGTTGCTTTCTTTTAACTTGATCTTGCAGCGCTCTGCAGACACCGTTAAAAAGGCTTTTAAAGTAGCTTTTATGCTGGCAAATGTCACAATTCAGAGAAAACTTTATGTGTAATTCTGATTTATTTTTCTCCAGTGAAGTGTTGGAAAAAGTACTGAGAGGCCTCACATGAGTGAGCAGCATTAAAAAGCACCTGCAGTCAGATGTTTACTTAGATAAAAGTAGAGAAATGTTGGCAGCGAAACACACTTGAATTTACAAGTGCATTTAATCACATAATAATATGTTTAAGTACAGCATTCATAAATCTGTGCGTAATTCCAGGGTTGACGCAAGGGTTGACCATTTACCTTATCGATTATCAAACAAGACTTCGGTTGTAGCAGGCAAAGTAAGCAGTGAGCAGCACATCGGATGAAAGACAGCAACATTATAGATCGTATTGATCCTGAATGGAGAACATACTAGAAAGCTTTGGATGACACCTTGTGGCGAGCTGGAGCACAACTCCATGTAACACGATGTTAAAGCTCACATCCGATATGTTTTTTTCCTTCATCGCTGCAGATGGTCGCCTCTGTTGATACGGATGCAAACAATAAACTCATTTAAGATGAGTGTTTTTGTCTCTGGTACACAGCAAACGTGAGACTGACCACCTGCCACACTGTCAAAACACTTGATTGGATTAAGCTCAGCCGGTTGACCCTCCTCAGCCAGTCTAGTCTCTTAGAGTTTACTGAGCGCAGAGTTCAGACTGCAATAAGATACGACATCTTTGTTGCTTTGAACGGTCCTTGCGCATGTCGCCAACACGTGTAAGCCACACGGCAACCGATAGCGTCCGATAAGTGATCCACTTTCCTCAACGCATGGCTAAAGGTGGCAGATATTTTTTTTTTTTCATCGACTCGCGTGGCATCCTGTTTCTCCTGGGTACGGTTGTTATGGCGACTATAAACATGCTGTGGGAGCATGCACGTCGTCATGGGAACGGTCTGCGGGAGCATGAAGGAAGCGGGGCCGAGAGAGTCTACGGGCAGAGTGGTCGGGTCACCGGGGAGGTGACAGCTTTAGGTGTGTATATTAATGTTCATCCTGATTTTGCTTGACGTGTCTTGGCTAACCGTTTTTATGCGTGCAACCGCTGTCAACGTGGAGAGGGGTGGTCAGTAAATACACGCTCATCGTGGGTGTAGTTTATTGTAGATGTTTTTCACAGTATACATGCTCTGTTAATGTTTTAATGTTTGTCTATGCTTATGTAAACTCCTGCATGTCTGTGCGTGTGCGTGTGCGCGCCTTTTTGCGCATGGGTATGTCATGACAGCCTCTGTCAGCTCTGTCCAGATTTAGATGTCTACTTGACCCAATTTACATCCCACAGAGACATCTATCTATCTATCTATCTATCTATCTATCTATCTATCTATCTATCTATCTATCTATCTATCTGATGTGATTATATTTCTTCTCCCAGGGAACTGAACACTCAACTGTATGTTGATCAGCTGAAGCCGGCACTATATAAAAATAGCATGCAACACATGCCAGGTAAGTGAACAGACAACACACACACACACACACACACGCGTGTGCACAGATTATTTATTGAAATTTGATCAAGCAATTTGTCTCAGTGTTTCTGCCGACAGTGGCTCCAGTGGAGGGCAGGTTACGCCGGAGTGTACCAAGCCTGCCAGCGATCAAGCCGGACAGGCTGAAAACAGCTAAAGCGCTGGTGGAGAAAGCAGTGAAGGTGATTTTAAGTACAAACGAGACTTCAGCATCAACACCTATCTGTCGCGTTTGACTCTTTCCGTCTGTCTTCCCAGTTGAGGAAAGTGTTTTCAGTTCAGGGACCCTATCCTGTGATCCGTGCTGCCTTATGGGCCAGAGGGTGGGTGGAACGTCGTTTGCCCCATCCTGTCCAGAGAGCACCTCATTGCCATGGCGATGAGGAGGAGGATGGTGATGATGTTGATGTCATTGCTGGTGAGCAAAATGGATGCTAAAGGTCCAGCGTGTAAGATTGAGGGGGATCTATAGAGAAATGAAATATTGCACACTGCAATCATAAATTTGCACAATTATTTTAGATGTAATTATATTAATATGTTTTCCAATTAGCTGTATTTCAGTTCATGATTTATGTCTGAGAGAAATCAGTAATATTCTCTCCTAACTGTTGAAGCCAAAAGTGCAGGAGGGGATGTAAGCTGTAACTGGAGCAGTAGTTTAGATGGATAGATGGATACCCCTAACACTGATAGATGATACATCCCATACGACATTATAGACCCCTACCTTAACATACCCCTCTACACATGAACGCCTGTATGCACACACACACACACACACTCTCTCTGTTTCCTTATCTCTTTACAGAGAGAGTGGATGAAGGCGAGAAAGAGGAGAACCTTGATGACATGTATGACCTCATGGTAAGACAAAGTGAATCCACATGACACTGACATCTTGTAAGGTCTGAAAGCAACTGAATGTGCTCTTATTGTTCTTCTCACGTTACATCACTTCCACCTCCTTTTTTTCCCCCCCACGATGCCGTGTTTTTTCACTCACTAACTTCGCTTTTCTTCGACTTTTTTCTAGTCTCGCCTGGTTCGAAATGAAACGACACATTTCTACTGGACAACACGTCGGGATGACATAGACTGTCGCACCTTACGGCACGACCAAATGACCAATCACTATGCAAATGCTGGAACATTTACTACCAAGGTTTTCATTTCTAAAGACACTTTAGAAGTTCCTTAACTTTGTCCATAGATAAGCTATTACTCTTTGTTTCTTTCAGGTGGGGCTCTGTGTGAATCTACGTAACCTTCAGTGGTTTGATACAGCAGATCCGGACACATTCTTCCCAAGATGCTACAGGCTTGGGGCAGAGGATGAAAAGCGTGCATTTATAGGTCTGCACTATGGCTCTATATCTGGATGGGATATGGATAAGGTGTAAATGGAGGTTATAAGTGGACTAGTCAAAGCCACAGTCTTAGTTTTATTAGTGATATATTAAACAAATCCACATTCCCCCTCTCTCCCGTCCTCTCGTTCTGTTTCCTTTCCCAATAAAGAGGACTTCAGGAGGACAGCATGCACCAGCCTGCTGCACCATGTGGTTGAGACAAGTAGATCAAGCAGAGATGGAGCAGAGGACAAAGATCAAAAAGCCCCAAACGCTGTCCCTGATGGTAATAGATGCAGAATGAATTTTTAAAACTGTACCTTTGATAATCAGTGAGGGACAAAGACGATGTATCAAATTCTGTGACGCTAATCTTGTTTCTCTCCACAGAGTTGGATAATGCGGAGCGTCGGTGTGTCGGTCCAGGAATGATCGACATGGCTTTGCGCACGTGTGAGGAGTTCCTCAACGTCTTAGAGCATGGCGACATTGATGTAACTGTAGACACACACCCCTCAGTGGAGGAACAGCAGTGGGCAGAGTTTCTGCAAGACTACTACATGGTGGTGCAGTGAGTAGACGGAAGTTTTCTCCTCCAACTACTATTTCCCTTTGGACGACTAACACCACAATGAGAAAAGCAGCGGTTCTACAGTGCTTTCTCTTATGTTCAGCTTTGAACATTCTGGTATAATTACTGGACAGCATACAAGCTGGACGTTGACACTGTTTGCAAAGATATCAACATGTATACAAGAGGTCTTTGAGATGTTGGATACCCAGCACAATTGCTGTCTGGAATAAAGATTAATAGTTCATAAACTCAGTTTGTGGGTCTAATGTTTGTCTAATGCAGTGAAGGTGCGTCGATCACGTGTAGCAGTGTGTTTGTGGAGCGCTGCCAGGCCATGTTAATCAGGCTGCACGAGGTTTGCCCTCAGCTGGACACAGACGGTCTGAATAACATCTGGATCATCAAACCAGGTGCCAAGTCAAGAGGACGAGGTGAGGCTTTTATTTGTGATGGTGATAATAGAAAAAAAAAAACCTTGAAAGAATCGCAGTGTTGTTTTGTGTTGTGAGGTGTGACGTTTGGGTGTTACTATCACTTCCTTTTGCTGCACTGAAATAGAATAACATTATATGAATATGAATGCATGAATGTTAGCCAGCGATTTGTTTAGAAGGCCATTGGAGACAGCCATGTCCTCTCACTCATATCGCTGCAGTGTTCGTGTGTTTGAGGGAGTGTCTGTGTTTGTGTCAACCTCCTCTAGGTATTATGTGTATGGATCGCTTGGATGAGATTCTGGCACTCGTGGACAGTGACAGAGCCTTGACTAAGGAGAGCAAGTGGGTGGTTCAGAAATACCTGGAACGTCCTCTGTTGGTCCACGGCACCAAGTTTGACCTCCGGCAGTGGTTCCTTGTCACCGACTGGAACCCTCTGACTGTCTGGTTCTACAGAGAGTGCTACCTCCGGTTCTCCACCCAGCCCTACTCAACAAAAACGCTGGACAGGTCAGGCAGCGGGTCAGACAAAAGAGACTAATTATGTACATTTGTATGCACGGGCATGTGGGGCGTTTTACACTCAGCTTCGTGACCTTACCTGCTTTGTTTTTTTCCTCAGTTCAGTCCACCTGTGCAACAACTCCATCCAGAAACACTTCCAGCCATCCCATGATCGCCACCCAGGAGTGCCTGAGGACAATATGTGGTCCTGCTCTCAGTTTAGGTCTTTTCTGCAGCAACAGGGCCGTGGGGCAGAGTGGGAGTCAGTGGTGGTCCCAGGCATGCAGCAAGCGGTGGTGCGTGCCCTGCAGACAGCTCAGGATCTGATTGAACCCCGCAAGGCAAGCTTCGAGCTCTATGGAGCCGACTTTATGTTGGGCAGAGATCTGAGGCCTTGGCTCCTGGAGATCAATGCCAGTCCGACCTATGGCCTGTTCCACCGCTGTGACTGCTCGCCTGTGCCCTGCTGTGCAGCTGGACACACTGAGGGTTGTGCTTGACCGACGGACTGATCCTAGTGCTTACACAGGAGGCTTCCAGCTAATATACAAACAGGTTGGACTATTATCTTTTCATACAATGCCCGAAGGCAACACGCGCTCAAATCGAGTTCTATAATTTTATTTGTGTCTTTATCGTCCTCCCAGGCTGCAGTGGAAGTTCCTCAGTATGTGGGAGTGAACCTGCTGGTGGAAGGAGCTCCCATAAGGCGATCCAGACCTCCATTAAATAGACAAAATATTATTTCTAACCAAGCTGTCACCATCCAGTGCCCTTCAGGGAAGCCATCATCAGAAGAGGTTGAAACCGCACATCATAAAGCATCAGGTCAGAAGTCCTCTGCCGTCTCTACTTTCCAGTTGCCTCGTTCGGGCAAGGAGAACCGAGCCGCTGGGGAGAAAAAGAGGCAGCTGATATCAGCATCTCCTAAGAGGGAATGCGAGGGGAGAACAGAAGTTCAGAACACGTCCTGTGTTCGCAGGTCCTGTCGCGGTCTGGTATCTGAACAGCCTTTGGTGCTACACACCGAACCTCAGAGGAAAGCACGGACGATTGGGTTTGAGCCTTGGTGCCAACGGGACAATTCTGGTCCCAAGGAGCCTTTCCTTTTCTCTCAGCCCCCCTCAGAACATTTCAGAGTGTAAATCTCAGCCCAACCCAGGCCATGGATCACACATCTCCAGATCCTTCTTTCCCCAGACAGCCTTTGAGCCCCAACACAGGACTTCTAACCGGGTCTTTCCTTCACTCCGGGGTCCCCTCCCTACCCTGCAGGTCTTGAGCTTGCGACCAAACATTGTAGCTGGAACCGCTGCCTCTCGCAATCCTAACGTGTCTTCTCATCCCAGTGTCCACAGGCATCAGATGATCCTCTGCTCGCGGAGGCAAAGAATGGCCAGGTATAAAGGAGAGTGCTCAGGGGAACACTGACACTAGTGATGTTGAGCATTGAGAAGATGGAAAGCAAACAGTAGTAAGACGTTTTGTCTACGTTGTTATTCATTTAGATTTTGATGAGACGGTGCCTGATGAACAACATATTTGTTTGTTTTATATGTGTTTAGAAACTTAAGACAATCATGGTCAAATCATTCACACTGAGGCTTTAAATATGTAACATCAAAGTGAATATGAGTCATTTGAACTTCCTGTATTAGTAGCAAATTGTTACACATAATATATATTCCAGTGGCAAATTTTGGGGGGCTGACTGGAATAAATGTTTTAAGATTAAAATATGATTGTAACAGCAAACAAGATTGTGTGGTCCTTTTGTATGAAAGCAACAAACAAAGAGAGTGATTTGTGTCTACCCAGTGTTGCTCTCAAGATGACTGTGTAGAAAATGACAGAATGAAATGATCACTGCTTTCATGTTTTTGTTATCATCACCAGCAGGTGGCGATAAAGACTCGCTGCTTTTCAGAGTCCGGAGTCTTTCTAGGAGAGGAAATGAGCTAGAACAAGTTTGGTGATCTTTATCCAGATGTTGGTACATCTTCAGCAACACCTTGTTTTTTCTGGCCTTTTAAGAATTTTTATAATTTTGTATTTATTGTCAAGAACTAAACATAAAATAAACATACCTGAAAGATGTAAGAGGCCAGATTAGCAATAGTTAGTTAAATATTATACATACGTCTTAACCACCAACAACAGTGTTGAAAGCTGTGGAAATCAGTCTGGCTGAAAAACTGGGTACGCTACACTCCATAAAATCAGCTTGCAGCAATAAAACGCGTATATTCTCCTCACACAAACGAATGGAAATAAACTAAAGATAATTTAATGCAGCAGAAACCGATGACATTTAGGGTGCAGGTTACGGAATGAAACAACACGCCTACAGATCTGAAATGACTTAACGATAATGTGACCGGAGAGTTTGTGAAGTCGAGCTCTGACACTAGAAACGGCGGCAGACTTGGTGATATCTGCAGCCTACATGCAGACGATCGAAAGTGCTCACGTAGATGACAAATGTCGATTGCACAACGCGCAATATCGGCTGCGGCATTTGTTGTGATTGATGCGTCTACGTGTTTTTGGTGACTGGTATTGTCTGTGTGCTCTGACGTGACAGAGGGGGGATGTTGCAATTCTGGCACGGCATTTCACATTGAATCACACAGCCAATAAGAAACACGCCTCCCTGTCAAGGCTGCTGACAAGATGCAGATGGATCCTGATTATTGCCTCAGGAGATTAACCGAAACTGTTTACACTCATGTGTTCACTTGTTGTTGTATTAGTGGGCACAGACGGTTAACCAGCAGGAGAGCCTGGCCTCGGATCTGCCATTACATAAGTGTTCCTTGTGACATGCGTGTTGTGGCGCTGAACTAAAGCTGAACAGATTGGATTTCACTGCTATTTGCACTCGCACACACTTCTGTTTCGAACACATGGAGTCAATGCAATTTCCACGGGAAAAAAAAATACTTTATTAATACACTTATATAATGTATATCAACATTTATAGACAAAATATGTACATCAAACATCTTTCATGTAGGTCCCAAAATATAAAATCTCAAGTACCTCTTTCTATAGAAAACTAGTCTTCTGGTAAAACGTTTACATTCACTTCTCACGCCTTTGACTCCTTTTTTAATCATACGTAGTACAGAGAATAAAACATCTGAGATTTATCAGCTTTTCACAAGTAAAAGGCAACAGCAAGAACAAACACCAGGTTTGACTTGAGCAGAAACAGATGATGAGTATGCAGACCAGGTCCAGCACAGTGCTACAGTATGTACACAGTTTCTGAGTACACGACGTACAATTGTCCACACACTGTCCACCTTCTAACCCTCCGGACGGACAGACGTGCGAAAACAGGTATCAAAAATAGAAATGTACAAGAAGTCTATGAACAATAATTACAGAAAATCCATCTTAACTGCCTGTTTGCTAATGAAAAAACAAGACTTCTCTTTCGGCGTGGTCATGTGTGAGCCCGTTCGTTCATCCGTACATCAGGTGTACCCTTACTCTTGTCTGTACACACTTGAGGAAAAAAAGCCTTGTGTGGTTCCAGTCATCATAGTGTCTGGTTTTGACGGGCATTTGAAGTCAAATACGTAGGAAAGAAACCCTGGGGTGAAATTTTACCGCTGACATCTGAGGCAGCACTTTCTGAAGATGGCGTGTCTCTATTGCGACAGCTACGAGTGAGATGCATCAGTGTCATCGGCCTTTATTCTTTAAAACAGCAGCATCTAAAATCGTTCTTTACATTCAACCAAGTGTGTGTGTGTGTGTGTGTGTGTGTGTGTGTGTGTGTGTCTGTGCAGGGCAGGTCCAGTATATATGATACATTTGCACTGAGTAATACCACTGAGCATTAAACATTCAGCCAGAGCTTTGCACCCTCTGAGTGTGGATGGATGTTGCTCTCCATCTCTTCTTGATCGTTTCTACGAGTTCTCTCGTTTGCTGTTTGACCTCCAGACGGAAAAACAGAGGACAGAAATAAGGATGGCTAATGGAAAGGCTCAGTCATGTTTTCATTCCTACTTCTGTCAGTCTGTCTCTGCTACTAGGTACTAGAACAGGATCTTCTCTTTACCCGTCTTCTCTTGTCTCTCAGTCTTTGGTTTCCAGGTTGAGGGGTGGTACCTGCTTTAGTGCCTGAAGGAGGGCAGGCGAGTCCATGGGGGTCTGAGATATGGCTGGGGCTGGAGAGCCTCCCCTGGGAGACAACACTAGCTGAGGTGGGGGCGGTCGTTCGCTGGGCATGGCGGGTGAAGGAGCCTCCCATGCCCGGGTAGAGCATGGGCATGGCTCCGGGGTACCAGCATTTCTCCAGCATTGGCAGGTAGGCTGCAGCAGAAGGTGGAATGAGGTAGAAAGGCATGCAAAGGGGATGTGGAGGAGGTGGGTGGTTGGGGGATACGCTCATGTAACTACCATAACCGCTAGAGGATGATGATGATTCTCCGCCTGAGAGCAGCTCATCTTCAGACTCCACCCGGGGTCGTTTGTGGCGTGGCTCGTCGTCTTCCTGCTTGATGCCGGAGCTTTGCCTCTCGCCCAGCACTCGCTTGAGCTGGCTCTCCTGAACGTAGTAATCTGGACGTCCCTGCTGCGCTCCGGATTCCGCCTTCTCCAGCTCTCCCCCGTAGCCGCTGTCCGTGTCAGTATCACTGCCACTCTGCTCGCTGCTAGCCGGTGCGTACGCCCGCTGGATGACAGGCACACAGTTCCTTCCGTAACCCTCACTGGGTTTGGGGGGTAAGCTGGTGGGCATCTCCTTGTGAGGTTGGTGCTGGTGGTAGGTAGGAATCTCCTCGGGTCTGGGGCTGAGAGGTGTGCGGGGTCGGGCTGGACTCTGCAGCACCTCTGCAGCTAACTTGTGAAGGTGATTGATCACATGGGACGGCGTGAAGTCATCATCAGTCTCGTGATTGGCTAAATACTGAAGAATCTCCTTGGCACACATGTGGAAGCCAGAGCGGAACATCTCCTCTGACTTCTCCTGGTTGACTGGAGGCTGCTCTGTAGACCCAACAAGAAACCACACAGTCAGAAATTCTGTAATTTGACATGGATGTAGCAATTCTGACTGTGAGTCTCTTTCCCAACAGCTACAACTATATTTGAAATCACTTATTTGCCTGTACTTCTGTATAATCCTGTCATTGTGTATTCATCTCGGTTGGTTATTTGCATTCTTTCCAACAAAACCATCCTGTTCCACATGCATATTTCTGTGTGTGTGTGTGTGTGTAACGCGCGTGTAAGCGATTTGCAGCTCACCAATTTGCATGCCGCTCTGCAGGGCGAGGATCTTCTGCTGCTGTTGCTCCAGGAGAGACGTGAGGGCTTTCACATGCTTGAGTGTGAGCTCTAAAACCACAGCCTTCTCCAGATGGCCCAGAGTCTGTAAGGAACACACACACACACGGTCAGCACATCACCTCCTCACCTCTTACATAACACAGAGACACTAAAGCTTTGCTGTCCATGCACACATGATCTTGGCTGTCCTTCTGCGAGCAGCAACCAATAAAGGGCAAAAAATAATCCGGGTGACATATTAGTCTAGGTTCAACAGATAATATTCAGTCTTAATTATGTGTTAATTATGTGTGTGTTAAATTTCATGTGTGTTGGATTGTTTTGTTTTTTTTGAGCTACATTTATGACACGTCCGTCATTCACCGGCTGCTGACGCACTCCGCGCACAGGATGTAATAGCAGCGCGCAGCCACTCGATGGTGCGTGCCACTCGACACACCGAGTCCCATCACCCCCCCTCTCCGTGCTACAGCGTGAACTTACCGTGAGTTTCAGGTGCTCTGGTAATAAATCTTTCAACTGGGCGATGCACTCGTTTATCCGGTCACGCCTTTTCTTCTCGATAAGTCTGTGAGGCAGCTTGTAGGTTTCCTGCAAGAATACAACAGCAACGTCGGGGGTTAATTCAAGGCGATCCGGGAGCGCACAGTTAGCTCTTTATGATCAGAGGCAGTCACACCGACAGGGAGGACTCCAGCAGTTATGTCATAGCAGAAATTGGGTCAGCCATTTATGGGACTACAGGACTACTGCCAGCCTAATTCCTTGTAGTTCACACCCTTCAACAAAAGTGGCTCTAAGTGAACAAGTTGGCAGGAGACAAAAGAGTAACGGACCTTGCTCTCCTCTCCTCTCTTCATTCCTCGCCTGGGTTTATAAACATACATCGGAAAATCCATCCTAAAGAAATAAGAATAAAAAAAAAAGACAACAGTGAGGTTTATAGAATAAATCATGTCGTATATAAAGTGCGTTTAAGGAAAAGGCTGCACAGTCTGGAGAAAGATTTTTTTGTTCTTATTTCAAAGTATAGCTTACCCCTGCACGTCTGACAGATCAGCCTGGTGTTTGGACAGAGGAGGTGGCTGCGCGCTTGGAATTCGCTCCATTCTTTTTTACTCCAATTACGCAGTCAACGTCGAGGTACTTTTCCAATGCAGTCACGGATAAATACGCATTTATTTACGCGTGATGGAACACAAACTTGTAACGCTGAAGTTAGGGATTTTTTTTTTCTTTAAAAAAAAAAAAAATCTACACTAAATTATTATGTTTAATACCAGTCTTGGTAAATGCTGAGGTTATTTTTGGTATGATGGTTTAAAGTAAGTCCTTGCGTGGTCCCGCCGCAGAAGGAACCCTCTTGGTGGCGCGTTGGGAAAGTGGGGGAGGACAGAGCGACGAGTTAAATAAACCCTCTGACTCTCCGCTCAGCCTGACCTACCTCTGTCACATGAGGCTCACGTGTTAAACGGCGCTGTATCCTCGGCGGAGGGACGGCCCACTTTCTGCCGATAAGCAGCCTCAGTGGGCGGACGGCGGCGGACGTCAGAGCAGGGGGCGGCGCGTCTCGGATCCCGTGTACCACCATGCTGAAGTGTATGGAAACAAGGCTGCGCTCGCCACGGCTCGGGGAACGTGCTGGCAGGGAACCAGAGCAGGAGTTCAACAGGCCCGGGGCACGAGAGGCGAGCGGGTCTGATACCCACTGCCAACAGAAATGGACAATTAACGCAATTAAGACACTGTAGTAGCCACTGGCGTAAACAACATCCTGCAGGATTATTATACAGCAAGTGAACTGAGTGCTTTATGATTATTTTTAAGAAATGTTATGAACTGTGTGCTCAGAGGACATTCATCAACCTTTTATATATTTTTTTGAACCGACATTTCTTTAATTATGTAGGAACTTATTCTTCAGGTTATCAGGTTAGATAGTATTACGCCAAGAATAACAACAACAACAAGAATAATTCACCGGTGACATTATTGATCTATGTGCACAAAGCAGGTGAGCTACAGCGTCGACAGTGCGGAGAACCACGTGCACCTGTGCGTGGATCAGTGTGTGTGTGTGTTTGTTGTCATGAGGCGAGGCCGGCTGTCACGTTGATCTCCTCATGGCCTCATGAGAGGCTGCCGAGCGGAGCAGGCCACATCCAGCACATCCAGCACATCCAGCACGGGGGCAGCTGCACCTGTCTGCTGCATGCTACAAGCACACATCACACCAGACTACACCTTTTTTTCTTCCCTCTTCTTCTTCTTTTTTGGTAACTGCAGATGTGAAATTATGAATTTAGTTTTCTCATAGCAAATGACAACAGGTTGGTTGAAATGTACACGATCATGATAAATAAAATATCTCTAAAAACCTGGTGAAGATAAAAGAGCTTTAAGTCTGAACCCAAAATACTCATACTCATTTTTCTCTACATGAATATATGGGGTTTGATTATGTCCTAAAAAAACTGAAACAAGGGCGTTACCACTCAGTAATGACTTATGAGCAAAGTCATAGTATATTGCCTGTAGTTGTCACATACACACACAGGTGTGGCTTCATTTCACAATCATCGGTGTGCAAAACTGCGAATATTCTTTCATCAGCCACATTAAGTTCCATAATTTGTAGACGAGGTTTCGTGAAGCTGTAAGTAAATGTATCTACAACAGAAAAGCTGTTATAGTTTGTCTTTCGTCCAGCTTCCCCCCCGTTTGACCACACGTGTCTCTATCAGGCTGGAAATCCCATTTTAGCAAAATAACTGCTTATGTTCAGTTTTGGGGACGTTTTTATAAAGATAGGAGCATACAGCATTCAGCCAGATGAGTCTCCCACAGCAGTGCAGTTTAATTTGGACATCTTGCAGGTTTTTCCTCCTGCGTGCCACAAGATCGTTTATTTGGACTATCGATCGAATTGATCTGACACAGATAAGCAGCAGCTTTTACAAGACAAGCCTGATTAAACAGGGTTTTTTTTATATATCAGAAAAGAGGCCTCTGTCACAGTAACAAGTGAGAGCTTCATTCTTCTCCTCCTTTAGAAGACTCACATCCTATAACCACGCCAATTAGTTTAACTAAAGGTTTAATTGGTTTAGAAATGGGACAAGGACTCAACAGAAAATTACTACAACACAGTGATTCAGGAGTTATTAGATAACAGCAATGACGGAAGGCCCCATAAAATGAATGGAGGCAAATATAACACAATTTATCACTGAACTAGATTTTCTTGAACTCCTGACAATAGGAGCCTTTTTAGTCCATTTGAACATTCCTGGAAAACACATGCTGCCATTTCATTATGACTGAGGAGAAATGTCAAGGTGTTCATTATCAGTCACAAGCTTGATGTTTAGGTTTGTCCTAAACTGTATTTGTAACATATTACCTGCCCTTATGAAATCAAAATCATAAAGGCAGTTTTCTAATTTCTAAAATAATCCTGTGTCGTAACAAAATCCCAAAAGGTCAAATTAAAAGTAATTTATGTGCAACTTCTGTATGGGCTCAACACGCTTACACATTTCATCACAGGAGATAAGCGCACTTCCTCATTTGTAGAGAACCACAGATAACATTTCAGAGTTCACCGGCAGGCAAATGCTTCAATTTACTTCCCCGTGAGGCTATTCATTTATCTGACTGCGGCACTTCGGTTAACAACAAAGAAAAATGTCACACATGTTCTTTAACACTCACCAACACGTCATTTTACACACTTGTTTATTTAAATAGACTCCAAGAATGGAATGTACATTCAGACACAAACTATATCTATTAGTATAAAAGTTGAGTTTGGTCAAGCAGCACTCCAAATGACATCTATTAGTCTTCTTTTCCCCCCTTCACATACACCCAGACACTCAAACACTCATTCTCTTGTGGATCTTTTACAAAGTGACCAACCAAAAAAACGTAACGATCATTTGTGTGCTACAGAAAATATCAGTGCTTTAGGACTAAATTAATGAAAGGAAGATTAAATAATTCAGTGCAGAGAAGAATAATGAATCAAATTTTAACGTTTCTCCCAAAAATCTAATAAGTTTGGTTCAACACCGTGACTCTATGTTACTTCTATTATTAAGCACAACAGCGGATTGGCTTCAGAGTGAGGCTGTAACACGATGTTCTCGTTCTGTTCAGTAGGTTTTATGTGGTTCATTATTCAAAATATTGATAGAAAAGGTTCCGACAGGTCAATATTATTTCTTTTGACATTTCAATGTCCCCTCAGAAGTCTCTGTCCTGGGATGAACTTTGATTTGAGACAGAAAAAAAAAAGTCTAAAAGTGATAACGAATGCTGGAGCTCAAGATAAAAACAAAACACTGTATAGGTTTCATATCAGCATCGAGAAACTCTGCAAAAGTGTGATGAGCTCTTCAGGGTTGTTTTACAGGTGTTGTTTTTCTTTCATATCTTAAATAAACGTTAGTATAGTTTTAAATATAAAAAGCAAATACCAGTTCCCAAAAATAGTTCGTTGTCACTCAGACATTGCATATCGTTAAGTCTTCATATTGTCTGTTGCTGACAAAAAAAAAAGCAAAATATTAAATAATGTGTCATAGAGTTCAAACAAACCTTCAGATCCACATGTGACCTGAGTTTGCTGGTGCAACACTGAGGAGAACCCTCGATACAAGGCCACTTGAGAGGAATACTCCCTCAGGAACGATGGCTGAACTTTGGCATGCTGTTAGTGTGGTACAATGCAGAAGGCATTCAAGGGTTGTAAAAGCTGAAGTCAGCTGAAGTGTTTTTCATCTCCTAAACCTACAGGACTGGCTCCTCAGGTCCCGAGGCACTTGGTGCTCTCTCTACCCCCGCACGGACACATCCACACTACAGATTGTGAGTAACGTACTCAGATAACTTCCACTTCAAGCAGACACTCAGAAGCACACATGTTGTAGAAACACTTATTGTAGGAGCATCTGGCGAAGTACACAGTCAGACATCGACCTACTGCACATACATACTGACAGACGGGACACGTTTTGGCTTCCTCCTGTCTAACATGTGGTACACAGTCAGGAGTGCTCAGGCACTAGTGAAACTGGCCCCCAGGGGCCCTCACGCAGGCTGCTGAGGATTGATGTTCATGTGAGGGGGATGACCAAGAAGACCAATTCGTTGCTTCTGCTTCCTTTGCTCTGTCATCTGCACGGGGGGGAAACAAAAAGAAGAGTTTCCGTTTGGCCTCACCTCTGTAATCTGGCATGGCTTCACAAAACCGCACTGTAGTTTCAAGGCACCTTGCGGAGGAGCAACGTGAGCAGGAAGCAACGTTTGCTACACGTGCTGGAGCTTGCACGCTGGCAAACGTAGACGTAAACAATGCATAAAAACTGAGTGTAAAAAAAAAAAACGAGCCGTGGCTCTTGGGGGAGGGGGTTTCTACGTTATTCTTGACTCGTGGAGGTTAGTGCACCTGGTTGAGAAATAGTCTGTCATATAACATCCTCTAAAACCACAACTTGACATGTTTTACACTCGTGTTTGAACCACACGGCTGCAGCCATAGGTTCAGATTTACTATTCTTTTAAGACTGTGTCCTTTAGTGATATATTACATATATAGTATTGCACTTTTTTTTTAAATGTATGCATTAACAAACTCATTCAAAAGGCAGTAGTTATTAACTTAGGCTGCCTGATTCACCAGTTCCATAATGGGCAAGGAAACCTCCAAAAAGCGTTCCTGTGGTATTGTTTATTAGAGCGTGGTGGTCATGAGTAATTGTTGACCTTTAAAAAACGGTCTCAGGAAAAGCTAGAGTGGAGGCAGAGGAGAAAGAAATCAGCTCAACGAGGGTGTGCGTGATTCACTGTCACATGATATACCTGCTCCTTGAGCTCAGTCAGCTGCCCGGACAGGTTGGCCACCAGCCTCATGGTCGACTCCAGCTTCTCCTGCAGGTTCCTGATTTCATTCTGCTCCCCCTCTGCGTCGCTGCTCACCAGTGACATGGCACGCATCCGTGGGAACCAGTCCAGGTTGTGCTCCTGCGGATCGACCGAGGATATAAGTGTTTTGCTAGGAGTTCATTAAGTTGGAGTCAAGTCAAACAGAGGAAGCTGCTACTGTTTTGCAACCAGGAGCTTAAATTTGCACTACAAATGACACTGGTCCTAAATCTTGCAAAGCAACCGGTTACTGCTGCAGGAGTAACAATAGGGAGTGAATGATCTCAGACTGAGCCATAATGGAAATCCCGGTGAACTAAGTCACTTTGATCAGTTTTAGGGTTGTACTGCTCCACGGACTTCCTGTTTGTATGCCAAAGTCTGTTAGTGTCATTAAATGCGTACGACCGGTGCGTCTGTCAATTGAGATTAGAAAAGAGGAACACATTACTGTACTAAGGTGTGTGCGGCACGCCGGTGCATGTTTACAAGTCTGACTCAGTAGCAAAACCTGATGAACTCTCTGATCAAAGTAACTGTGGTGAAAACGTGACACAAAAAGAAACGCCCATCTCTCTGCTCTCTCATTCAAGCTCGCAGCAGCAGACTTTCATCTACGTAGGCAGCCAAGGCACACACAAATTCCAGAGAAGGGCTTTGAAATGATGAAGGCACAATGACAAAATATATAAATCATCAGACAGGGAAGTGACTCAGCAGAGCAGACTAACTTTTCTCTTTTACTATATCCCGACTCCATGCAGCATGTGGATCACTGCTGCTCCCAAGGCAGCATAGTCTAATACTACATGAAGCTCATATAGAAAAAAGATATGCACGATCTGAGTAGGTGGATGTGTATTTTAAGGGTGTGCCTGTGTGTTTTTTTTTGTGTATTTACCTTGATCATTTCTGCCACGTAGCTCTCGGGGCCGGTGTATTCGGTGGAGTCTTTAACCTTGACCAGGACAATAAAGAATAGGTAGTGCCACATGTTGTGCTCCTCTTTGATGTGCTCCTCAAAAGTCACCGTCTTGTTGTCAAACTTGTCCCGCTCCAGGCCTGTAGAGGGGCGACAACACAAACTATTTATGATGTAAACTTGCAATATGTTGTCTCCCAGTTTCTGTGACGTGGGGAGGTGATGAGAAAATAGTTACTGTGGGTAAATTCTTCAGCCACGCAAATATAACAAAATGCAGAAAATCAGAATACAGTGCAACATACTGTAAAGCAGGGCTCAAAGACAAGCACATCCGGACTAAACTGTGGGTTAAAGATCCTGAAGATGAATCGTGAAATCGTCACCCATGACCGTCAGACAGGCCATCAGATAAACGGAGCTCGTGTCGCGTCCGTGACAGACACGAAATTGCACATTTTTCTCTTTTGCACTGCTTTGCAGACGGTAATAAAACGAGGAGAGTAAGACGAGGGATGCGTTTGCTTCGGGGATTTTTGAGGCAGATTTGACAAGCAAATTATCTGCTATATGTGGTCTGTCTGTTAGCTTCACACTTCATCATTTTCTAAGTAGGGTGATGTTTCACAACTTTCAGCGGTCACGTCAGGCTCCAGTCAATATGATTCACACGCATTCTGCTGGTCTATAAAATTATTCACCTTGTCACGTAGATTGGAACAACTCAAGAGCCTTGCAACTTATCAAACAAAGCAACAAATTCACATTCTTAGCCTTCTTCTTTAGACACAAGTAAAACCAAGTGATTTGAAACCTTCCCCAAAAGTGCACCGAAAGAATAAAAACCAACAGGTGGTGGGAGTATTTTAATTTTATGTTCAGAAATCCAGACCATTAGTACAAAATCTGTGCACAGTGTCATCAACGCATTCAGTCAAGTTCCTCTTTTCCTCTTTTTCTCAACAAGATGGAGATCGAAGCTGTAGAGGTTGAGCCTGGTTCATTTCGGCCATAGGTAATCTCAGCCGGACTTGCGCAGGAAGTCCACAATGTAAATCAATCATTGGCACCAAACCCTATGTTCTAAAAACTAATACAAGGCATAGAGAGAGAGACAGAGAGAGAGAGAGAGGGAGATCGATGGCTTATAAAACCAAGCTGGAGGATGGAGAGCCACTTAAGCCCGTGGAGGTCGGCTCCTAATCTCTGCATCTCCTGTTCTCCTGCGGTCCTTCTGGAAACCATAGAGACGGCAGCTCCCCCTGTGGCCTGGCTTTCTTTAACATGAGTGAGTCAGAGCTGATGGCAGGCTGGGTGACATAATGCTGTTCTCGTTCCATGTGTTTACCACTTGTCCTGACTGCTTGACCCAACATAGGCAGGCACACACATGTTCACATACGGCACGTACCGCTGGGCTCGCACTCAAAGGCATACCGCACTGTCGCGCGCGCACACACACACACACACACACACACACAGTAGCATGTACTTATTCGGGCAGTTGTTTTACATGTAATGTACATATAAGGAAATGCAGATGAGGCTACACAGAGGCGCAGAGTGTATCGGTGAGGTTGCACAAAACATATGGCACGAAAAATAAGTATGCGAGTGGGAGAAAATGTGTGTGCGTGTGAGACAGACATGAATTATGGAGGCGAGCGGAGCAGTGGCAGGAAGCTCTCATGACTCAGCCTTCTTTGGAACGACAGCAAAGTGAAAAGGGGGGAGGAAGAGAGGAGGGAGGGGGGGGGAGACTGCAACCAACTGTATACACCTTTAGAGACGTACTTACCAGAAACCACAAACGAACCAAGAAATCAAAAATTCTGAGAGGGGAATTTGGGAATGAACCAAGTGGCACCGTGGAAGTGTATCACTGACGCACGAGCACAGAGTCCTCCCAACAACCGAGCGCAGTCCTACCAGGCTGGCACGGTGCCCTTTTGATTAGGGAAGTAATTATGTTACTGGAAAGTTAAGGTTTGGCAGTATGTGACAATATGCTCGAGAAAAACATCCCAGCACAGGCTGCTGAATTCATTGCAAAGGCAGCCGTCACATAAGATAAAGGTTATACATAGCTAGTAAATAAATGTGTGTCTGAGGTAAAGAAAGTTAACGGGAGTCCGAGTCATTTTGTCAGTCAGCAGTTAGAAGCACAAACGCGGTCACAGTGAACAAACTGGAACAAACACGTATTTTCCATTTCTCTTTTTTCATCGTGCATATTTCCTGTTGATTAAGAAAATGTATTAAACAACTAACAATTTTAGCTCTAGTCAACTTTACAAAGTGCCAAAGTACCATGTAGCAAGTCAACTAAAAAAAAAGAAAAGAAAAAAAGAACAAACAACCTATATCTATTCTCGTATGAGTTCGGCTGAGAGGTCTTACCGCAGATGAAGCAGGTCGTTTTCAGGACCTCTTCTTTCTTCTGCTTTTCACTCCTCAGGTCAGCGAAGGTGTCGATGATGACGCCAAAGATGAGGTTGAGGACAATGATGATAACCATGAAGAAGAACAGCAGGTCGTATATCACTCTGGCTGCAAACAGCGGCTCCTGGGCAGGTAACAGGAAAAAGGGTTAAATGTAGAATACAGGTCACTGCGCTTGTACCACATGACCGCCCAGTACTGGTACTATAAGAGTAATACAATATAATAATAAATTTAAATAATATTATACAATCAAACTGTTTGAAAAAAGGTTTTGCATTTCCTGGAGTTGCTGAAGTTTGTTTCAATATCTGAAGGCTACTTAGTCATGTTCTTGTATCAAATGTGACAAAAATATAGTAAGCAGAGGTCAAATGAATCGTTTAAAAACTGCAATCGTGGCTCCGAATGGGAAATAGAAACAATAGAAACAATAGAAACAATAGAAATAATAGAAAGACAAGTGCGGATCAGGAGCGCTGCTGTCCAACAAATTAGCTCTGGTTCATGAACTGCACTGTTCAACGCAACAATAAATCTAATCTAATCTAATCTTATACTAATCTTTATATTAAGGCAGTAAACCTGCCTCCTGTGTAAACTGTCTGTAACTGAATACTACTGTATTTTAATGTCCGTCATAACGGTGGTGTGCTGAGAGCCCAATAATCTAATATTTTCTGAGGTGGCAAACGGTGTAAAAAGTTTGAGAAACATCGGTGTAGCTGAACCTAAAAGGTGAACAGCATTGACTTCTGCACAGTGCTGCCACAGCCTGTCTAGAGCAAGAAAGTAGAAAATTATAATCATACACATTTTAGCGTGTTAAAGGTAAAGAGCTAAAAAAAAAAAAAATCGTGGGTGGCTAACCGAGAAAGGTTGCTCCATTTAAATGTTTGACCCAAAGGCCAAGCCTTTACATAAACATGTGTTAGGGATGATGTTATGGGTCTAAAACAAGGTTAACCTTCGTCATCATGCATGTTAATGGAAACACAAGACCACAGCTGAAACCTGCCAGATGCTACAGTAACAGAGACGACAGACGGAAAGCCGTCCGGTCAACCTGACGCAGCCTGATTCTGTAGGAAGGACGCGGTTTATGGTCCTACTTTTGCAACACAGAGGGGAAACGTTTGTTTTAGAGCGTTAGCCGGTAGAGGTGCAACGGGCTTCGATGCCGACGTGCTAGAAGTTCTTTCGGGAGTTTCATTTCCATTTATAGGCTATGACTATAAATGGAAATAAAGCAACGTGGCGAGCTCGTCTCTGAATGCATTCAACGGGAGGGAATTACCCCGCCGATGCAGTCAAACAATCACACACTAACGCTTACATAGGCATTAAAAAAAGTATTATTTAAACTATAATATTCAAGCAACAGTGCGCTGAGCTACTCCACTACCCGTGTCATTATACGCCTAACTGCTGTAACACTTTAGTATTGCCCAAGCTGCTGTGTGTTGTGAATACGTGAGGCAGATATTCACATCCTCTTTTGACATCATTAGTGGTTGAGCCTGAATTCAGTAGAAATCTATTTTGAGGTTTAATTCTCACACAAGGCGGAGGCACTACAGCTGTATGGAACTTGCGAAACCTCAATGCTTTTGAAATAAGAAAAAGAAAAAAAAAGTTGAGCGCAGATGGGCTCACAGCCAGCTCACATGACTCGTGCTGCAGCTGCGGGTGTCACACCCACTGAGTCCATAGACGCACGCACACACACACACACACACACACACACACACAAGAGGGGCCTAATCAGAGTTGCGTGTACCTCTTTGGAAGGCTTACGGAGAACATCCCCAACACCACCTCCACTTCTCAAGCCATGACTCAGCACAGTGACAATACACATAAGTAGAGAGTCGCACGTACGCTCCATGTCGTCATCATCTTCCTCACTGCTATTCCCAAGTTCTGAGGAAAGAGAAGGGAAATCTTTAGTCTGATCGCTCGCAGTGCTGCAAAATAAAGCGTGTAGTTGTTTACGGACTTTCAAAAAGCAACCTGTAAGCTGTGAGAGTGTCATTTACATGATAATGCTTGACAAGCAGTAAGCATGACCACACAGACCTACATTTTTAGTTTATGTAAAATCAAAGGCATTGGGCTGTGCATCATAACAAGTACTAAACTAAGAGATTACACAAGTACATGTTGCAATCCCGAATTAACTTTTCAGACATTTAATCAAGAGAAATTAAAAGTGAGGAACGATGCAATACACTCCGGTACATGTTTATTTGTATTCTAGGCCGTAGCATAATTGTCCTGTACTGTAATACAGTGTCATCAAGCAACAGCAGCAGCACATTTTTTTACTCACGATATCAAACAAACCAACTAGATTATTATCTTGTTTTTGGATATTTCCTCTGACTGTAAATAACTTGTGTGAGAGCGGGTTCTGATAGCCTTGTAGCCACAGTGTATCGTCTGCTGTTTGGTCATAAACATCCTTGAAGAGCTTGATAAGCACTGCATGTTTTGGTTCAGAGTGTGAATGTGGTTAGTCAAAGTAAAAGTGGTTTTTGTTTCGCTGGAATGTGACAACGGCTTCTGTTGATCTTGTTCCGAGGAACAGAGCAAAAAATAAAAAGAAGAAGAGATAAACGTTTCTTAATTATTTATCCTGTTTGATTAAGTTTGTAGGTCACTGTAGAATAGTTAAGAGGAAGACACATTTATGAAATTATGGTCCTCTGACGCAGTCACATGATGAACAGGATACAACATATGACATCCTTGTTAACCGCGTTTATTTCTGGCCAAGTCGTTGCATGGCTCTTATGTCTGTGCCGACGCCCGAGAGAATGATCTGTTGTGAATGAATTAATTGGACCAGTTTATGGGTCGCATCTCTGTGACAATGTTTCGGAGCGCATCTCTCCAAATCTAATAACAAACATTCAACGTTAATTGTATTTTCCATTTTAGTCTCAAAGACGCCTCTCCTCCTGACTCGCAGGCATTTGAACCTTTCTGGGACAACACATGTTGATATCACATGAGGGTCAAGGAGGTCACAAGCAAATTGTTAAGGTCAAATGTCATGTCATGTGACAGTTGACCAAGTCACATGGATGAAAGGATGAATTAGGGTGAAACGGCAGAACAGAAAGTGCACAATAACAAACGACAGAAAAGTTATTGTTGTTTACCAAGGATGACATTTTTTGAACATGTAAAGTTGCCATAAACCCTTCATATATGAATCACTTGTTTGGATTTTACTTTATATTTTCAAATTTTCAGTTTCAACCATTATTCTCTAATTTTCTAATGCTTCTACTAAAAAGGCTTCATTTTGATTTTAGCAGTCACTACCCTCGTTTTGCATAAAATAAATTACAGCCACTGTGTGGAGCTCAGGGAGATGAAATTAAATCTTGATTTCCTCAATGAATGTTTGTTTGCAAATAAATTAAACGTCCAAGGTCAGCTCAGGCAGAGTTTGATCTCCATCTCTGCAGTCTATTTCTAAACTAACCAAGTTATTTGTTACTACTTTCTGATGATTTAATACGTGACGGAATTTCCACAGCTTTACAAATATTGACAGATTTCTTTTCGCTTTCTCAAAGTAATCCTCTGTAAAATCCAGCGGTGCAGTATACATTACCTTTCTGCAGAGCTCCTGTGGTGCAGTTCTCATCAATCCCACCCTGACACATTCCTGTGGATAGAAACTCACTGGCCAGACTGACTCCGTTTTCTAGAAAGTAGGAAGACACAGAGAGTGCACACATTTTATCGCCTTTTCTGTATTAAAAAGTCAACCTTTAACACTGTTTGAAAAAAATAATAGGTGACAGGAGTCCGTCCTCACTCAGAGTTGTGTTGGGGATGCGATCCACCTCCAGGATGAAGTCGTCTTTGAAGAAAATGTAGCCAACGATGGAGAACAGGTAGACGAGGATGAGGGCGAGCACGGCGGTGAGCACGATGGAGCGGCCGTTACGAGTCACACTCTTGATCACATTCAGCAAGGTCTCTTCTCTGTACACAAGGTCGAACAGCTGCAGAGGCGAAGCGCAAACATGTCGCACATTTGTTTAGTTCGCAGCGTGTGCAGATGTTCCACAAGAAGGCACGAGTGGCAAGAAATAAATACGTGTGTTGATGTCTTTGCAAAATGTGCCTTTCATTTTCATTTGTGCTGAATCCTCAATGCATCCGTGTCTGACGTGAATTATAAGTTTTCAGCATCTTGTTATTCAGGCTCAGAGATATGTAAATATGTATGCTGCAACTTATGTGAATGGAAAACAAGTCTAAATGCTGGCATATTCAGTCTGGCACATTATAAAGCAGACCTGAGGCACCGGCACACAGCACTTAACACCCCAACAACAACAACAACAACATCATTACAGCACCAAATAAGGGAAAATCTGGCTTGCAAGTAGGATGTGTCCTTGAATGCACCATGAAGGGAGGCTGAGGCTACATTCAGAGAAAGAAGAGAAATATTTTACACATGGTTCCTGTTACTTTCATATTTCTTAACAGTTTCAACTGCCTGCTGTTACCTCTTTAAAGTGGCTTTGAGTACGTGAGTTTGCAAAGGTGTTAAAGCGTGCATTCTCGGTTTGTGATTGTGCGTGTGCGTGCGTGCGTGCGTGTGTGTGGGTTTCTCTCACCAGCAGACTGTAGAAAAAGACATGGACAAACACCCCCAGGCAGCAGATGATGAGGTAAAGGAGGTGGTAGAGGAACTCAAAGTCCAACACCATGGCTTTGTAGCCTCGTGTGAAGGTTCCTCGGTTCCCCACAAAACTTATCATGAAGATGATTTTGTTACACGCCTGGAAGACAAAGTCAGTCTTTAATAAATAGAATGAGCAGATAATCAACCATTAATCAATTAAAAGAATCGACGCGGCCATGACAGAGGGCTCCGGGTCGGACGCTAATGACAGGGGTTAGCTTTTAAGCTAAGTGAGCACATGCTGAGTTTGTTTACAAGCATAAGTAACCTGGTTGCTGCTGGCTTTCTGCGCTGACTTCATTTCTTATAAACGTCACGTAAGCACGAAACCAGGCGAAGGGATTAACAGAAACCCGGTTAACGCGGCTTCTGCCAGGGACACCTGCCTTCTTGGTCATGTATAGGTTTAGCTGGGTTTTTAACGGGGGCACACGATAGAGACGCAGGCGGGGGGAGTATCACAGTAACCGGAGAGGGATGGAACTGCATGTAAAGGTCATTATTAGTGCATCACACATCTGCAAAAACTTTAAAGTCTTCATAACTGTCAAAAACACAGTCAGGGACACGGGGGACCGCTGACCAGCTGAGTAACCAGGTTACTGGTTGTCAATAGTAACAAGCTCTCTGATTTCCTTCACATGATCTCTCTCAATAACCCGGTTTCTTATCTACATGTAAAGGTAAAGACAGGGGGAAGACTTTATTTTGTGTGTGTGTGTGTGTGTGTGTCAAAGAGCACATTTTGAAATCTTTTGGCGAGTGCAGGCGCGGTGTCGCACTCTCTGGGGTCCTGTGACGCACTTCACACCCCGTAACATAGTTAGGCATCGCCAGGCAGAACTGTCGGGCTCGGGGGCTTTCACCACAGGCCGACGGAACAGCGGTCTGCCAAGTGGGCATGAGTATGAATGAGACTTGAAAGAAGAACTGGAACTAGCGTGGTGGAGACTTCTCAGTATTTCAAAGCACATAGATACAGAGGAGTGTGTGGTAACGGTTAAATAGAAGTGGTGAATTTGAAGCTTTTCTCTAGGGAAAATTACTAACACACACTCTCACGCACAGAGAGAAGACACGTTTACTCAGAATTACAGAAAACATTTTTACTTGGCTTTGGTGCAGATATTCTGCCTCTACCCTGATATAAAGGAGGTAAACTGATCAAATTTGAGGTGCAAATCTTCACACCTAAGAAGCCGAAACCGGGGGATGTCGAAATGATCAGTGCACGACACGAAACCACCGGCGGTAAACGTGCCGAATACTTACATTGAAGGCACCCAGAAGGAAGAGGGTCGGCTCCAGGCCGACGGAGAAAATGAGACGCAGGATGGTGATGATGACGAGGGCGCGGATGCCCAGCGGTTGCGGCATGATGATGACGATGGCCAGTGTTGCCAAGACCCCCATCCATAGCAGTGCAGACAGGTGGGGATCCAGCACAACTGCGGAAGATAAATGTACACACACACACACACACACACACACAGAGAAGGTAATGCACATGCAAGTTATAAAGGATACTTGCTAAAACCTGCTGAACTGTGCAGCCCTGTCACGCAGTGAATTTGCCGTACGCGGGACAGTAGAAACGAGGCCTTGTCTGGATCAACAGATTTTTTAACTGGCTTCTACCGAGTTCTGCCTCCCAGGGCAAGCCTTGGGCCTTCCTTAGCGAGACTTTGAACTGAAAGGGAGCCAGTTACATAACACCCGAAAGTATATGACATACTTTTTTTGTGTATATGTGTGTGTGTGTGTGCACTGAGTTTTAGTAGATGGCCTACCTGATGCTTCCCTTGATCCTGGGGTAAATCCAGGATTAGCATCCTAGTCAGGGGTTTCATGTGACAACGTGTCACTCAGACTAAAACCCTTGACCAGGTTGGACCAGCCTAAAAACAAGGCCACACCCGACCTTCTGCCTCTGTAACTGATCCCCCCCTTTTTTAAAAACACAGGACTATCGTGTGCATGCTTGTATTCTTTGTGTTTGACGCAGGAAACGTAGAAAATGGATAAGGTAGAAGACAATGAAAATGTGAAATGCAAGGACTGCAAGGATAAAAAAAACAAAACAGCGTTGCAGTATGAGAAAGCAGAAGGGGAGTACTCTGTGGGTAAAGGGAGGCCTCCTTTCCTCCCCTACTTCCTCTACTCCCACCTTGCCCGTCTCTCTCTCCCTCTCTCTGTCTCCTTCCCTTCTTCCCTTCCTCTACATTTCTCTCCCTCCCAATCCCTGTGGAGATCACATGACAGGTGCCACTTACATAACAGCCATCTCTAAAAATACCTCAGCTGAAAGATTCATGAGGACCGAGCAGGGAGCAACACACAGCTCCAGTGATGTGGCAGACTGAAAAAAAAAAAAGGGGGGTGCTTACGTGCACTCACAAACTCTGTATACCTACCTTACACTTGATGATTGTGCGCAAACACCGAGAAAAATCAACAGCCGAGGCATGCGCTGTCTACGTGCGAGCGTGCTAACCAAAGCTATTCATCAAAAGACAGTCAGTCATGCATGCAGACAGAACACACTGATCCAGATCTCGTGCTCTTATAACCCTCATTCTAAAGCCCCGAGCAGAGGAGGGACGAGAGAGAGAGCGAGCACTGTGCGTGTGTTTTCGTGTAGGTGCGTGTGTGTATATATAGGTGTGTGTCAGTCCGTGTGTGTGTGTGTGAGTGAGTAAGTGAGAGAAGGAAGGGGCCTAAAGCCATAAAAGTGCCTGTTAAAGCAGGCCAAAGGTATGCTGGAGCCTCACGTGATGATGTCTTGCACACAGACCAGTTCCAGCGCAGGAATACAGTCACATGTTACTCATGTTGTGCGCTCAGTTCTTTACAGGAATGAAGAACTACGTGGAGTTTTGTTTTGTCAAGCCGAAACTAAGATCGAATGAATTACCGAACTGTTTGGCGTCGTTTGCTCTGCTCTCTCCATACATTTTTTTATTATTATTTTCATCCTCGTGTTCTTCATCCAATTCTTGAATACATGCAAATAGATCATTACAATGTGCAAACACTCCGGTTTGATCCCAGCACTTTATGTGAATCCAAGTAGCACTTTGGAGGAGATTCAAATGGAAAACTGAATCCGGTGACAAAACAAAAGCAAACACTACTGAGGAGTATTTGGCAGCTGAGCACGTCGCCTTGTTTGAAGTGTAAAGCATGATGTATGACCTTTTTTTTGGACATGTCGTGTGTGTGTTTTGCCTCAGCCAACGTTGTTTATGGGACATTAAATGACACAGGACGCCGCTGTGTTCGGCGTGGTCACCATAGTACTGAAAGTCAAATACGAGCTCGAGCTTTAAAACAATGGCTTGTGGTCGGTCTTTGTGTGCGTGTCTGTGTGTGGGCGTGGGTGTGTCTTAAACAAAGGTAGAGGGCTTCCCAGGTCCTGCTCCTAATCCTGGTCAGGTGATTAAAAGTCAGCAGATCAGAACGCTGCAGTAAAAGGAGATCAGTGGGTCAGTGCTGATTCCCGAGAGAAGGATTGAGAGTCAGATCAAAGTCTGTCTCCGTGGGTGGCTGCACTGTGTGACATGCCGTTCCAGATAGTTTCTTATATAAGATGGAATATAAATGTAAAAGAAAACAAAATACGGGCTGTGTACAAGCTAAAACGGGTGACCTTTTCACTACTCCCGGATCTCTGGTCGCTGGCAGTAGCAGGCTGTAAAATGTAACAGGAGCAGTTTGTTGCAGAAAAAAAAAAACCAAGCCCCTGTTCTTCCTGTTTTGCATCATTGAGCGCATAACCTTTGTCTGACCTCGGTTTCTGAAGAAAAAAAAAATCGTGCAGTTCATACAAATACGCCTCTGTAACACATCGACCGAAATGCAAGAAACGCTTTACACGCATGACAAAGTGACAGACTGTTTCACCCTAAACTCAGAGAACATGGTTCCAAATATAAAATGATCTTTGAGAGATATTAGTCATGGGATGTTATCATCATCATCATCATCATGCGTGACTGACCTCCATGAACTCCCTCCAGTGGGTAGAAGAAGCAGACCAGCAGGTTCATGAGCACGGCCAGGTTGAAAGAAACGTTACTCCACACTGAAATGTTTCTGGAGCACCAGTACAGCACCGGTTGGGCTGAAAAGGACACAGACACAGCGAGACAGAAGACCTCAAATTCACAATCACGTGCACTTATGAGACATACACTCATGATGCAGGGACAGTCAGTTGATAAACTGTAAGAAAACTTTTCTTTTTTGGCCAAAGACAAAATGATATAAAACATAGAGAAGCGTATCTTTAGGAGCAGTGAATATTTAATATTTTTGAAAAACTATTGAATCGATGATGTTTTCAACTAATGGCTGGTTTATTGACTGATTAAACGTTTCAGCAGTAATTTCATTATCACACACTTAATGTGTGGAAAAAGCTGCAGGATTATAAGATGTAACATTTGGTTGAATTATTCCTGTCACGACAGTACCGCACCGTCCTTATATAAAAGTAATATAAGGACGGCGTGGTACTTTTTAAAAAAATGCCAGAAAGCAGCCGCCACTGTTAACAACACTGTTAAAACAACACTGAAATGAAGTTTTAATGAAGAAAAGAAAAACGCTCTAAAACACCCGTCCCCTATTTTCTGTCCTCTGTGAAGAAAGAAACAGATGCAGGGACTTTTCTCTGTCCATCCCCACTTCTAAGTGAGAGACAAAATACGGCTTTGTGTGGGTATGCAGTCTTGTACGTGGATTAGAAGTGTGACTGAGTGTGGGTGCGGGTCCGCCTGTGTACGTTTGTGTGTGCGTGAGCAAGAGAGCTCTCAGTTGTGATTCATAAGGTTACTGTACAAATGTTTCACGGCTCAAAGAATGTGGAAAGCCCCTGTCTGCTTTTAGACAGTGGAAACAAGCGCATACATAACACAAGCACGCACGCACACACAGGATGACATTGTTAGCCGTGCTGCTCTCGACAAGGATACGCGTGTCTCCATCTATTTTTCCTGCTCAGGCTCGCAGAGATTGAGGTCTATCCCGGCTTGCCGTGGGGCAAGAGGCGAGGTCACACCCTGGACATGTCGCCAGTCTGTCACCGAAAAGGCTTACTCACAGAACCGCATTCACACCTATGGTTAATTTGGAGTTTCCAGATCTCATAAGCTGCATGTCTCCGGACTGTGGGAGGAAACCAGGGCACACAAACACGAGCATTACATGCAAACTACACAAAGGAAGGCCGCAGCTGGCTGACGGGTACGGGACTGTTAGGCTAGAGTCAGCGGATAGTCGGGCCACCGCAGCGCAAATAAGTCGAGGATATTCATCGTGTTTAGTCTGAGAAGTCACGCACACACCAGTCAGCTGATCGGCACAAAACTTATAAATAGTTACATTGATGAGGACAGTTAACACCCGGCAAGCTCACTCAGTGTTCCTTGTTATTTTTTGCTCCTCTTCTTTGTACATGCTGCTACCTCTGTCACCTGCTACCGTACTCTCAGTGGCACGTCTTGTCTGAAGTATTATGTATAGTGTTGAAACAATTTAGTGGATTGGTCCATTAGCCGGATGAAGGAGAACGAATCAGCAGCAGTTCTGATGATGTGACATTTTGCTTTAGTCAGACTGAGTTTTGATGATTATTTTCTGATCTCACACAGACTGAACAACTCATTCATTCTTTAACCTAGTGAATTATGAACAGTAGTTCATTTAATAATGTGTCTCCCATCTCCACGGAAGAAGAAGGCTCCCAAGTGACCCTGCACGCTGCATCCTGAGCCTACCTCTGAGCTTCTTCTGCCAGTTCATCTCATTGAAGAGGTCCTCCGCTCGCAAGAAGAAGTCGTTGATCTTGCTGCCCTGCTCGTCTCTCTCGGTGGTGTAATAGACTCGCAGCTTCGACTCTGAGGTCAGGAACTCACAGATGTTGGGCACGGGGAACACTATCTCCTCCATGGTGCGGTCCTGGCGCACAATCTGAACAGAGAGAGACGCACGCAGTCACCTCCACAGAGCAAATACCTCGGCCCCCGTTGGTTCACGTGATGTATATTCTGTGACAGTTTCTTTGCAAACATTGAGTTTTCTAGATGATTAACTTGTTTTCTGATATTCTGCTGTGTGACGGTGTGTGTGTGTGTGTGTGTGTGTGTGTGTGTGTTGTGACCTCTATCTGAGCAGTGTGTTTGGCGTAGAACTCCAAGGCCTCGTCTCCCTCTCCGCTGGCCCCTCCTGGCCTTAGCATTATGGACAGCTCCTTATTGTGTCGCGCCAACTGCACGGAGGACGCACAGCCAAGAAATAAGCTTACTATTTGATAGAATTATATAAAATTGTCTGTGATCCTGCAGAACCGGAGATGAGGAAACGAACAGCTGACCTGGTGAGCTAAGATGTAAATGTTGTGCCCAACATTTCGGGGGGAAGCGGCATCGTGCTCCTCCTCTTCCCCGTTATCCTCCTCCTCTTTCGTGTCTTCAAACTCTACCTCTCCCTGCAGGTAGGCCTTCTTTATCACCTCCACCTGGACACACACACACACACACACACACGACTTTATACTTCTTACAGGATAACATGACATCATTGCACTTTGGTGCCAAACAGCTGAGGAAATCACTTAGTAGACAAAAAGGTGCACGGCGTGATTTCCTCACCAGCTCTTTGGGCCTCATATTGTACAGGATCCTCTCTGCATTCTCACTGTCATGACGGCTCTCCATGATGGCGAGCAGCAGCTTGGATGCATTGTTCTGAGAGTGAAAAAATAAAAATAAAAATGAGAGCAAGAAAACTAAAAGGACTTAAGCTCCGTCAGTTTCTTCATCCAAGCAAAACAGACAAAACCCCGGTGCTCTTGGAAAATTCACTCTGCAGCTATTTATCTTGGCAGACGAGCGCAACAGTTGGTTCGGCTCAGGCAAATGAATGTCCAGTTCTTGTACTTGTAGTGATATTCCATCCTGCTGTGAAAGGAAACTACTGCACAGCCCCCCTTCCCCTTCATTTGTGGCCCAAGACCCAAAAACCAGAGTTAACCCGTTCCCCCAGTTTTCAAACAAAGCCGTAGATCTTTCCACTGCTGCCGGGTCACCTCACCTTGAGCTCCAGCACCAGGTCCATCCGCTTTTTCCCCAGTGGGTTGATGTCATTAAGGATCAGGGCGATAATAATATCGATTCCATTGGACTCGTGAGTGGCAATGCAATTCTGGAGGAAGTGAATAAAAAATGTATGAAATAAAATCAATAGTCGCAGACAGTCGCAGCCCCGCCCCAGCTGTCTCTCGTCTGGTCTCTTTATGTACCTGGTTTTCATGGCAGGGACCTTGGCAGTACTCTGTGAGACTCTCCAGGGTCTGGTTGATGAGGGCCACGTTCTTCTCGTTAATGTACAGTCCCAGGAGACCGAGACCCCCTGTGGTGCTGCCACAGATACAGTCTAAGAACTGCAGCGTCTCGCACTACGAGGTTGTAGTTGTTCTTGTTATTCTGACAGCGAAGGAAGTTCTGAGGAGATAAAAACAGTGTTTAGCACGTAAGAGCAGAAATGTGACCGTGATACAAACCAGCAATAAAGCAATCAAAACACGAAAAGAAAACCAAAACAGATTAGATCACCACGAATAAAAAAATAAATAAATTCTGCTCCCTCAGGGGAAGTTTGAAGGCAGAATGAATGAGCGCCCATATTTATGTTGTTATGTTAGCCTGCTTGTCAACTTTTGAACTCGCCAGAAAATACCTAGTTGGCATGCTGTAAATCTTGCTTTGCAACCCGCTGCAGTGAAGTTTGTGCACATGTTTATATTCTGAACAAAGGTATGCTGGTAACCAGGTGCAACTTTCACAGGAAAAAAAACAGATCTAAGTTATACAGTTAATAAATCATTTTGAATTTTTGTCTCTTCCTTATTGAAATAATTAAGGGAAGTGTACATTTTCACTTTTGCTGCCGTGACCTGCCTGAACTACTTTCTTTTTTTTTTTTTTTTTATGACCTGAGTCCGTGAGGCCAAAAGTTGACCCACAAAACAATGACAAGCCAAGTTTGTACATACTCACGACAAAGTTACACCTCAATTTAAAGAACTGCAATTTGCGTCATACGTTTTCTTATCAAGCCAAGCAGCTGCAGGCTCTTTGGGTTTGCATAATGTCTAAACACAGTGAAGTCCCCTAGCTGGAAGTTACCGTAGGAATAAGAACTAAAAGCAGCCCTTTCCCGGCTCAGTTAAAGAAGAAATGTAGCAGGGAGTTTTCCTTTCATATTCCTATAATAAAACAAGTTCCTGGGAAGCCTTCTCTGTGTCAGGCCTGACCACTCAAATGACTAACAATTATCATGAAGGGATTTGGCTTCGGTAATAAAACCACGAGAGTCTGAGGCCTGCAGTGAAGGAGTAAAAGCATATACGGATAACATGTCAAAGCGCGGGAGGCGCCGTAGCCAAGTGTGTTCCGCTCTGATGTTTATCTGTAAAATGAGTCAGTCTGTCACACCTGTAGGTCGCGGTTGTGATTCTCGCAAAGCAGCTGGAGGAAGCGAAGGATGGGCTGCATGATGATGATCACAAAACTCATTTCTCCCTCGTCCTGGTTCTTGTCCCCGCCGCTGGGCTGGCCGTCGGCTGAGTTGAAGTGGTCCTCGGGGTCCGCTTCGCGCCGGTAAGAGTTAAAGGCCTTCTTGGTGGCGGACGAGGCCTCCAAGAGTTGTTCTCGCACATCCTCCGTCATGACCACAGCCGAGTCTCTGGCTGCACAGAGATAAGCACCACAGAAGGACTAAGGATACAGCGGACAACCACATAAATCCTGATTTGCAAACAAACTGAATTATCTAGGTTACAAATGAGCTTTTCCTTTGTTGGTAACAAACTGACATCAGATCATAGTAAGTCACCTCTGACCTTTTTTGCGAACAGGGACGTCTTTGTCCTGGCTGTCGTCATCTCTCTTCCTGTTTCCCAGGTCGCTGGTATTTACTGTGACCGTGGCTTTGATCTCCAGCTGAGCCACCTTCATGCGGTCGTAGAAGACCCGGAAGAACTTTTCGGATTTCTTGTCTTCTGTCAGACGGCAAAAAAACGAACGCTGGAGACAAGAGCAGAAAATAAAGCGATCATGGATCTTATTATCCGCTCGATTAATCATGTCAAACATAGTTCCGTACTTTCATGTTGTATATTCTCAAATGTGATGGGATTTATCTATTTTGGTGGGAGTCATTTGAAGATTTAATCGCTATTTTCAGACAGTTTATAAAATGATTAAATCAGATCAGTCAATAATAAAAAAAACAGTGAGTAGCATCACCCTTAATAGAAGTTATGACATTTTGTGTAGTTGCTACACGCTGACGTTGCATACAAAGTTTATTTTCCACTCCATGTTTGTATTACGCAACTGATAAGTTATTCAGAGTGCAGTGGACTAAGAGTGAAACCAGCGAACGTGATGTTGGAACCGTGAACATGGACTTGACTGGAAGTTGCCAACTTTTAGGTCTGGCTTTGTTTAAAATTCTTTGTCAGTCTGCAAGCGTCAGCTTTTTTTTAAACAAATAAATCACTTGACTGGACGCTCGCAGAACATTATACATCTCTCATTGAGCCAGCCTGGATTTGGTGTGATGCTTGGGTTTAAACGCCACAATTATTGCTGTGGAATGGGGTCACGCAGAATTAGAACACTTGCGAGCACACCGTGTCCCAACCCACAGGGCTGTTGTTTTGATTATGTAAGAGCTGTTATCTGCTGCAGCCTATGGAAAGGCTTTGACCAGCAGAAGCAGCCTCGCCACACCAACGGGGTGAAAAATGAAACGAGAGGGAGAAGCCTGGCCTACTTACACAGATAGAGAAACTGAGACGGTGGGGGAGCGGGGAGCAAACGAGCTATAGACTAAAGACAGACACCAAAGAGGGAATAAGGGAGTAAAACAGAGGAGAGAGGGGAAAAAAAAGATGATTGAGAGAGGGGAAATGAGAGCAAGAGATAGGGAGGGAGAGAATGTTATCAGACGGTATCTAGGCCAGTTGTCAAAGTTTGTTACATAACCATCTGTCTTTCCAGGTTAGATGTAAAACTGGGCTACTGGAGGAAACAAATAAATGATAGTCACAAGGAAAATGTGGACAAAACAAGCCTTGTTTTTCCCTCCTCCAGGGACACAGTGTGCGGGTGTTTGCGCTAAGAGGTTTACATGCATCGGAATTTAATGTTAAACACATTGTGAAGTCTTTTCATTCAAAATTATAAATAGTGACCGGCCCATGAAGTAGAAAAACAGCAGAGTGCGTGCGGCTTATTAACACGGCACGGAGCGGAGCCGACGCAGTATTAGTAGCCAAGTTTCTCTCTGAAGAAACAATGACATAACTGTGCCTGTGTGCCCCGAGGCGGATTCCAGAGCCTTTTTTCGTGCCCCACCCCGGCCCTCCACCACTGAGCAGCAGCCCTCCTGCACGTACACACTCTGCCAGCACACACTTAGGGACGAGGAGATAGCAGCGCGGAGGGAGGGGAGCTGCCGAGCAAGGCCATCGCATAATAAACAACTTGATGACAGAGCGGAGAGTGCAGAGAGGGGATTAGCTGCAGCGCTGGCAACTCACTAACAGCTCACAACTCACAGCATGCCTGAGGAGGGATGTGTGTGTGCGTGCGCGTGTGTGATGGTCATAGCAGTCTGTGTCTGCTCACATAACTCTGTCCTCCCTAAAGCGTGGGCCTGCAGGGGAGGGGAGGGGGGGGTGAGAAAAGCGGGACGGGGAGGGTGAGGCATGAGGCCCAGGGCCAGGATAACACACATCGATTGGACCACAGTAAGCAGAGAGAAGAGCACTCACCATCACCCCCTCCTCTCCCCACCGCCCTTTACCATTACATAACTTGCACAGACGTACGCACACACACACACACTCACACAAACGCTCGTACAGTATAAGCACACGCAAGCCGTAGCGCGCATACGCTAATACGCCCACTGACTTTTACACTCACAAAAGTAGGTCAGCTGTCTCCAGTATAGGCACATGCCAGTTTCAAGTGGACACGCCCCCGTACAGTATTCTCTCTGAATCTCTGCGACTGCCAACTTTATTCTTATGCAATCGCGTTCATTTTTCCACCGCCTATCATTTTATTAATGTCGTAGTGCTCGGCGAGGATATCCCAGGTTAAAGAATCGGCTGCGGCGTTGCAGTTGAGCTCACAGTGCATGGCTGGCAGGAGGGCTCATGCCATCTTATGGATCAGTGTCAGCAGAGCTATTGTACTTCACCGCTGAATGTATTGCTCGAGTAAGATTTATCAATTATACTGTCCGGCAGCGAAAGTTTTCACCTGCAGACCGAAAAAAGCAGACAGTTTTTAAAGCAGACAGTTTCTAAGAACTGAGCAGACTTCAGTGGACGGAGTGAGTCACTGAAACAAAGACAAAGCCTGCGCATGAAGGTGAACACCGCAGCAAACTTTCATTTTTATGATTTCCTTAGAAATGTATGTGTGATTGCCTCTCAAAATGAGTCAGCGAAGTGAAAACCCAAACTTTCATGGGTAACCACGCCTGCTGCCTCTGTAGTGTTTTGATGCCGGTCCTTACGCACCCGGTAACAAAATCTGTGCCGCCATATCAAGACACCATCTGTGTTTTGATAGCACTTGAAAAGCAAGGACAAGAGTGGCAGTGATGGAGGGAATGACGTTATGGATGAAGTAACACATGGTGGTCAAGGAGAGGATGGAGTGATAGTAACAGGGAAGGATGAAGGAGACAATAAGAGAGAGAGAGAGAGGAGACGGACGAGCATCTCAGGGGCCCCCCTGTAGTGTTGGGTAAACACAGAGCCCGTCTGTATCCATGGAGACAAACCCTGAGAGGAATGAGACGAGAGGAGTAGGACGAGGTGGGGGCGGACAACGCTGAAAAACAAGGTCATAGCGCTTTCCCTTCTCTCCTTCCGTTCCGCCACTTGGCATCAACAAAGGGATGTTATGTAACAGCTATTTATACTCACGCTCCCTTTCCCTCTCACCCTCCCTCTCATGTCAGGCAGCACCACATGCAAACCAAATGAAACTGCAGCTCTGCTCTCCTCCAAGACCTTCTCCTCCTGTCCTTTACCTCTTCCTACCCCCCCTCAAATTAGCCTGTCTTGTCTTTTGACCACCTGAGAGAGAGCGAGCGCGTGCACCGCACTGTTTTGGTTCCTGCAGCACCAGTCGAACGCACCTGCAACCTGGACAGTTTTGGACAGAAAAACAGAACAGCATGCATGCCACACGCCAGATGGCTGACGGGTGAAATGTCACAAGTCGCCGTGTCACAACATAATTTACAGCTGCCCGAGCCGAGCTTGCACGGCCCGCCGCAGAGGAGCTGGAATGTGACGGGAATAAAAGAGGGGAGGTGAGGAGCCAACGAGACTAGAAAGCATCAGAACGCGCCGACTGTCTACGCACGAGCTGTGCATGGGAGCAGAAAGGGAGTTGCTGTGCAAGCCATCCTGAGTTATTCAGCGTGGTTTATTTCGGTGCGCTATGTAGGTCAGGAGTAAATAGTTAACTCTGGTACGTGAGAACAAGATATCCACAAACCAACAGGTGCTCGGCTTGGCATGTCAAATAAAGACAGAGACAAAAGTCAGCTGGTGTTATCCTCCTCGGTGTGCTTCCTTTAAGAGAGCAAAAGTGGTATTTTTTCTCTCTCACGGTGACACTTGAAGTTTGTGGAAAAAAAGTGTGCCTGATTTGTGAATTCAAACTTTAAGCTGTCAGTGCAAAGCGAGAGAGATTGCCGTGGGCAGATTCCTGAGATGCTGGTTCACTTACACAACACAAACTGTTTACAATTTTTTAGGAAATTCTCCAGGAACTCAAAGAACACAAATATTTGTACTATGTGGTGCATTTCGAGCACTGCATGCAGAGCAGTGTCCCCCCCCCTCCCCACCAAACTCCCTTTTCAGAACAAACTTTGGTGAGAGGAGCTCCGGTTTCTCTTCAATCCCCTCTGTGTTCCCCCCCCCACCGTCCCTCCGCCCTCTCTCCCCACTGCCCCAGTTCCGGAGGCCCAGCATGACCCAGTTTGGGCCGACAAGAGAGCGCGAGGGAGCGGGAGAGAGGCTGGAATGTTTTGAAGGCTGAGACATTCCTCATTGTTCATTCACACAGGCCTTATGTAACACGGATGGATCACGTGACGTAGCTCTGCAGCAGCCGTGGGAAGCCAAAGCATTATCTCTGCCACAGTGGCTTCCTCGGTCTAAGCTGATTATGCAAGCACCATGCTTACACAACAACAACTCGGCACACACACAGACAGACAGACAGACAGACAGAAAGATGGGAAGATCAACAGACAGAGCAACAGACAGGGAGATGTGAAAAAGATGAGCAGGAAGCGACAGACAGACAGACGGGGGTTCGAGCGGCTCGGGTTAATGCAAATGTTCATTTACACTGCCCAATGCACACACAAGACAGTCCAAAGTAAAAAAATCTAAACTTTTATAATATACTTTTATAATATACTCTAATATACGCTCTGATTTCCTCTTATCTACTACTGACATCATTAGCAGCTGGCCGAGGCTTTGAGCCAAATGATTTAGTGCTAGATATGAGGCAGAGGAGAGCCGCCTTTGTAATGTACATGTGCAGCTATATTGGCACACTGACCCACATATTGCAGATCCTCCAGTAATGAAAACATCCATCCATGACACAGTGTGTTCTTTTCACTCATCAAATTGTAGCAGATCATTTACAGATGCACTGCGGGATAAGCTGAGCTCTTTTACATTGATAAGAGCTCATGAAATTAAAGACACTGCAGATCCGCTCTAATAGGTAAGTAGGTTAGTAGGTAAATGTATATATATATTTATTTTTTTTACCCTGAGATTATTTAACAAAAACATTCAGACAGGCTGTGACAGCCGAGTTGTTCGCCAGCAGGATACGCCCTCCGGTTTCCAGTTTCCATGTTTGCATTTTGGGTCAACTGACCTGTATGGTGGTGTTTCCACCTTCCAGCAACGCGATAGCCAGCAAGATGCTTTCTTGGAAGACTCGGTCACTGGTGGTGTTCATGATGAGGTCAATGACCAGGTCGGAGGCTCCCTCTTTGTCTAGGTGACACTGTACCTCTGCCAGGCTCATTTCCCCTCGACTCAGTCCCCCAGGGCCCCCTAATGCTGCAAGACAGAGCAGAGCACATTAGTACAATCCGTACATATATGACCAATGAGACATGGATACCACATTGCCTGCCTTTAATCAGAAGCTAAACTACTTATCTGAAAGTCATCTGCACAGATTTAACAGAGGAAACATTCAGGTCATCATGTATGCATTCATTTTGGGGCTGAGTTAACCGTTAACATAACAGTACAATGAAAAAGAAATCTCATGTGGACAGTAGTTGCATCTTATTTTTACAATAATCCCGGTACATGCATTTACCAGGATTTTATTATCTTAGCCTGCCTCTTGATCTTAGGCATTTTTATTTAAATTAAAAAGAGATAGACGGATAGACACTTTATTGATCCCAAGGGAAATTCAAGCAATCAGTAGCAGCATACATTAAATATACATTAAAATTAACCTGAAAGATCAATCTGAAATTTAATTAAGCCTGCGCAAAGAAATTAAGCATCTGCAGAGAAACTGAATCTGTGCTGAGACATGTGACGACGATAACTCTGTAATCAAAACTATTTTGAAATTATATTATATTATTATATATTGTAATTATATGTTAGTTTCACAAATGTTTTGAATCCCCAAGTCTATTTATTTTATATATTTTGTACACTAAACTGCAACACTTGATAATACAACAGAAACTAAAAGGTATGCTTTCTAATATGCTTCTTTTAATCACACATTTATTGATCCAGGTTAACATCAAAGACACACATACTGTACAAGCATCCAAAGCTACTGCTAACCCTGCACTAACCAGTCGAACTGTACAGCGTGTCTGAGTAATTCATTGTACACGACTCTGCTTGCACGTCCCCCCTGCTGAGGCCTCAGCTTCAGGGTACATATGGAATTCTCAGCCTGGCTCTCGTTTCTGCAACAGGTGCAAAGGCTGTTTTCACAGGAAGTAGCAGCCCGTCACCTAGCAACAGCGAAAAGTCGATCACGCAAGGGGAGGGGTACGCTTCCTGTCGTCTGGAAGTTTGCCAACCTCTTGGTGCACATGGGAGAGATGGTGAACCGGGAAACCAGGGTGAGTTTTCTTCTAAGTGCAGTTTACAAATACAACATCTGGGCAACTCGTCACAGTTGTGTAACACACGTAATATTCAAAGATGATAGTATCGCACCCATGTTACACCGAATGTTAATATTCTGCTGCGCGTGCCAAAGCAGATGACACCCGCTCTTGTTAATAGGTCAATATGCAAGCACTGAATTTATATGAAAATCAGACAGCACATAGCTTTGGCTGCAAATATGTCCTCAAAAATCTATTCGCTGATAAAATATTACATCAGAAGCAATAACACCGCACAGAGATTTATTGCTTCAGTATTTTGACTGCAGATAGTAACACAATGACCACGTTATCAGGTGGCGATAAGAGTGTTGTGCTCTGTGTGCTCAAAGGGCAGCTCACAGCACAGCTCTGGAGCTGATAAGCAGCTCAGGGCCAGTCAGATAGAGTCCCAGCCTTATATAACAGAGCAGAGAGAACCTTGCTTTACTACGTCTACGACGGCAGAAAACATTTTGGCCAACCAACAGGAAAAGGCTTTATCTCGACTTTGCCCCCCCTGATAGTAGGCGTAGTCATTACAGGCAGCAAAGTCATGCTTCTCTTCTTGACAGTGGCCTCCTCGCAGAAGCACCAGCTCAATTAGGAATGTTGAAATCACCGTTTTCGCGGCCTCGTGCGCTGCGAGTTAAACCACACTCTTCACTTCCTGCTGTAAAGAACAAGTTATTCCCGGTGTGAGTGACAACAGTCAAAGTCCCACCTGATTGGCTTTTGCCGGGTCCTACCGGACTGAGGGGGCCATTGCTGAATGACGTCAAGCTGTCCCTACGCCCACCGCTTCGATGAAAGTTGCCATAGTAACGGTTCACCAGAATCTGTCTCAGTGCCTCGCCCTACGAGAGGGGGAAAAAAAAGGGAAAGATGTCATGATGTCAGAGGAGATGTTGTATAACGTGCATCCTGAGTGTCACATCGTGTCTTTTAGATGTGCATCAAGACGGCCAAAACGCACCCACGGGCTCAAACAGAACGATGAGCCTACCTTGCCATGAGCACCACGCTCTGTAATCCACAACGCAAACTTTTCATTCTAAATATTTAAATGAATTCCTAGATTTCCACGCAAAGGAGAAAGTCGCAGTCACAGCCTAAAGTTTGTCTGTCTTTTACCACCCACACGCCCAAACACTGTTTTGGTAATCTTCAGCAGCAGCAGTGACCCTGCGTAGTGACAATGTGAGGTCCTGGTTTTCACTTAGACAGACCTGGGGCCAGCTCTCCCACACTGTGACTCATCCACCGTTGAGCAGTCAGCAGCACGACTTTGCCGTCGTTATGGCAACTGCAGCACATAGCTACCTGACAGACCTCCCATGGGATAAAATGAAGGAAATGAAAGAGAGCTTGCTTTTTCTGTGTGTGTGTGTGTGTGTGTGTGTGTGTGTGTGTGTGTGTGTGTGTGTGATTATGTGCAAATCAGCGTTGATTGTGGGTGGTCCCTGATAGACGACATGGGCATTATGTAAGCTCCGCTGCCATAGTTATGCTCTGGAGGTCAACGTTAGTTTATGTAGGAGGTGTGAGGAACGCTATTCTCATCTCTTATTGGCAGGAAATTAATCAACTGTATTTATTGTCTGAGAAAGTATGAACAGTCATAGTCATTAAGATTATTCGCTCACTGGGGAATAATGTTTTTTTGAGTCTTGAGTCATTGGCCAAATCCTTATCGCGCCCTTTCTGAACGTCATCGTGTTGGCACAGACCCGGCTGGTACCTTACCTGATGTCTCTTTAGAACACTCCAGACGGAAAGCTATGCTGTAAAGCTTGATGAACTTTAACTAATTTGCCAAAATGAAGTTAGTGAGTAATAAAAAAATAATAATTTTAGATAGGGTGAAATTTCTACCCACCTGGAACAGATGCAGCGCTGTGATTAATATGATGAGGACTCCTTATTGGGGATATTTAATCAACTGCTAAACAGCCATTGAGCACACTTGCTTGCTAAATAATGTTCTTCTCCTGGAGATGCTAATTACATATTGATGAACTCCGATCATTATTGTTACTCTGGAATATTAAAATGAAAGCTTGCCTCTTAAATGGAAACACCTGAGGCTCAGTAACGTCACTGCATTGCCATAAAGTTTTCCATTAGAGAAAAACGGCGGAATAAAACACGTTATAAAAGTTATTACAATTTCCTTTCCTCCCTTCAGTTAAACCTCAGTTAGTTGTGAGTGGTTAGGTGTTACGGAAAGCAGTGAAGAAGTTACAGAAAGGTCATTTTTGATTCGACGTACTCGCCATCACACTGTGAATCTCTGAGTTTTGAGTCAAGCCGCCATGCTGCTGTGAGTACCTACCCTCTTCTGGTCCTCCAACAGCTTCTCAGGCTGGTTCTGATCCAGCTGCTGGGTGCAGTGAGGAGTGTGAGCACAGCGGTCCGTTAGATACAAACACAGGGTTAGTATTCATGCAGTACAGATTTAGGAAACTGTCAGGTTAATAACCAGAGCATGTACATATTCAGCTTCATTCAAGCGGCCATGCAAAGATCTGCCATGCGTTTGCCATCATGTTGCAAAGCAGAGAAGCAACATGGGTGTGAAAGACTGAGAGAGCTGAGACAGGAGATGTGCACAGCTAGCCGCGCTCTGTCGAAAGGCAATTTCAGCATTTCTAAAAGGCCAATTAATAAACACGACGACTCTGCGTGGTGTTTAATCTGTATTTCTTGGCCATTCTCAAGAAGGAGAACAAGCCTCATTCCCTAAAATGTTCAACTATTCTCTTAATATTCAAAGACAGGTCAAAAAGAGAAAGCTGAAATCACACCGAAACAGTCATTCCAAGTCAGAGATGAATAAATACAGGGGTGAGAGATTCTCGCTATGTGTGGCACAATGAAACACACTAAGACCTGTAGAGCAGTACCTCTATGTACAGTATGTGCTCACCGAGGGGAAAAGAAAGTGGTAGAACGTTTTACATAAACTGTGATGCAAAAAGACGCACTAGGAAGTGCAGGCGAGGGGAGAGGAGAGGGCCGATGGGGTTAGAGTTACATAATCTCTCCAAAAGGAACCAGGCCACTAAACCAGTGACACAGAGCTGCTTACAGTGGCCATCTGTCACCAAAAACACAGAGGGCAAGAGATAAAGCGAGGGGAAAGGCAGAGAGGGAGAAAGAGAGAGACACAAATAACACTTTGATTTACAAAGTTTGACAGTTGAACTAATCTCTCCGTCGGTCAATGTCAAGGGAGCGATACAGTACAGTTTGTTTCCAACACAAGCCTCCAGAGCAGAGCAGAACCACGGCACGGTTTGTAGATAAACTATTCCGGAGGAAGGCGACACATTTTTGGTGCGGCTAGTGGAGAGCTCTGTCTAACATCTTGTTCAGCGGTGTTGAGATCCATCCATGATTCACATCCTTTCGTGCACGAGATGAAAAAAAAATGAAATGCTGGCAGCATCTGCACGGGTTATGTTTCTGCACTCATTTATTCATTTCCTTCAGTTTGCCACTAATCACAAAAGGTGCCGTCTTGCGGGTGGAACGGAGGAGACAAGAAAGAACAACTAGATTCACTCAGAGCCAAAGTGAGGCTGCAAATGCCACATATGGGTTACATTACAGTACACACTGCAGCACACGCCGGACGTTGCTTATGTAGCAAGGCTAACCTTGGATCGATAATAAAAATGCATAACTGCCCTGACAAAAGGCATCTCTGCAGAATCTGCTAAACTACGCAGTTCCCTGCCCAACACAAAACATCTCCTCCTCTCCAAACTCAAAATCGTGCGCGTATTTCTAAAACTTTAATAAAAACGAGGCCGCTTGAATTCAGCTCGATGTTTCTGAAGCCATAAAAGATATTTCATAAATTCAGAAACGATCAATTTTAGAGTCTGACGGCCGCCGATGAACAGTGTTTCAAAAAAGAAAGGAGAGAGGGAGAGAGTTTGTTTGTCGGTGTTGTCGGTGTGTGGGCGGGTGAAAGTATCGTGAGGCAGAACGAGAAAGTGAAAGTGACAGACATAGACACAGTCTGAAAGTGGAAAGGGAAAACACAGAATATAGTCACAGAAATGCCTTGGAACACGCAGAATGCAAATGATGACATTTTGATGACACTATTAAAGATCCTGTGCTACGATGGCACACAAAGCTTGACGTGGCTGTTTTTATATTATTAGTGTTGCTCAAAGTTTTGGACTTCAGTCTCAGATTTTAAATGGAAGGACTTCAGAGTCACTTGTTACATGCGCAACAATTGATTTCATAGTGTGGCAGAGTTCAGCAGCAGGTCAGGGGGCTACACAACTTTGGACCAACATGCTGCAACATCTTCCACACATCTGTGGACACTGCCTCCCTGTCACCACATCAAACCACACCACCAATATGCCGATCAGAGCAGATATGCGCAGCTAATCTTCTTGAGTCTGACCATAGACACCACAGAGTAACCCCTCACAGCTGCCACATCCGCCCCAACAAAAGTGCATTCCACCAAACTGGAAACTCCCCGGGGCAAACCCCCGATTAGTCTCCTCTCAGTTCAACAATATAGAAAATAAAAGTGCGCGCGCACACACACACACACACAGAGGCCATTCTACTTTATGTTTAGGTGTTTTTTATGAAAGTGCGTAAATAAACATGTCTTTGCATGCTAGGACTGAGTCATGTTTAAACCAGCGGTGAATGACATGAAGGCTGGGGTTTACCACTCGGCTGCTCGTTATGTGCAGACAGAAAGCAGACTAAATTAAAAGACGGTGCTCTGTCATTTTCATTGGAACTGACCTACTTCTGTACCAACACTGTAAAATGAATTTTACACTCTTGGCCAGAGTGGGCAAGGCACTGCTGCGAGTGTGGGAGAAAATGTGTTGGGTAGATTAAAAAGCGAGCCGGATGCCGTCTTAAAATTGAAAAGAAGATTTTTTCCGAGTCCATCCGAGCTTGCCAAGGGAAGAAACGGGGAGGCGAAGGGGATGAAACATGACTTGCTTCCAACATGGAGGGCTTGCATAACTGCTTTGGCTAGACCACACACACCACACGCACGCACGCACACACACACGGCCAGGTGAAGAGGGGAGCCTGGGAGCAAACACTACAACACTGCGTGCGTATCCTGAACTCCTCTGGCTCTTACATAAGGCAGCCAAAGAGCAATGGATTTAGCTGATAATGGCCTCCCTGACATTTAGCAACACTGCGGTATGCACGCGTGGGGAGGTCAAAAATACGTGTCCTGCAATCTCCATTTAAAAAAGGCCTGATATGATAACTTATGCAGAATACTTTACGGCACGAATCTACCTCATGCGACCCATTTAAGATGTTCAACAGGAGCACGTTCTCCCTCCGTTCCTCTTTAGTCGTACACTACGTTATCCTGCTTTAGTCAAAAAAAAAAAAGGGCAACAGTCGAGACGCACATTCATATCACACCTACACAAACACTCACACACTCACAGCCAACTTCATTTAGTTTACACAGAGTGGGTGTGTGTTTGCATCCCTGCGAAAGGGTGCGAGTGGAAGCGAGGGGAGGGGGGGTGTTTGAGGAATTGTGTCGCAATGACTTAATGGGTCAAAAAAAAAAAAGGGGGGGATGAAGAGGAGAGGAGAAAAGAAAGACGATGGTTTCCACTCGACAGCCGTTCTTACATCAGAGCTGCTTTTTTTTGGCGTGTGTGTGTTGCAGACAGACAGACAAGAGATACAACATTTAACAGGTGTGTGCGGGGATCATCTCTCTCACACAAGCACACACACTCATGCAAACAGCAGCCGCACCACACACACACCCCCACCACCGACCCCTGCCTCCAACAGACACACACACACACACACACAAACACAAACAGGTGTACACACACACAACGGCTCCTCCACACTTTTATTGGCAATTACTGCTGAAGGTCACACATCAGTGGAGGGGCTGTGTTCCAGGAAAAAAAAAAAAAAACCCTGGTTCTTATGTAACCTCAGCCCAGAGTTGGCAGGGGCCCAGGAATCGTGCAGCTCTCAAGCAAGGAAAAACTAGGACACAGCCTCAATGACTGCCACAGCCCCACACATTCATTAATGCACACGCGCGCACACACGCGTACGGCACGCACACGGTCACAGTGCCCCCTATTGCCGCCTGAAGGAGACACAGGGGGGAAACACCCAGCGAAAAGATTGACAGAGACGATGAAACGCACACACACACACACACACACAGATGAAAAGAAAATTGGAGGGAAGTAAGTGATCTGGCATTTATTGCTTTAATATCTCCACCTTTGCTGTTTGCTAATGTTTCTAAAGTTTCAAAAAAGATTGTTTTCTTGCATGTTTTTGCTGCATTGCTTTTTTATTTCTAATTAGGGTGACTTCTCTGGCGTCCATGCTGTTTTATAAGGGTAAAATAACACCTGACATCAGTATTAAACTGGAATGAATGTTAAAAAAAATACAGTAAATATGTCCCAATGTGACTTTTACTTGACATGTCGATTACGCTGGCAGAAAGTAGGGCATGCCAATGACCAGAGTGGGCAGTTTGCCCAGCCAGCGAGTAACTCACCTCAGAAAGAGGAATAACACAACTCTGCTGAGCGCCGAGCAGTTAACCACCGCACTCATCTCCCCACAGTATCTCTCTCTCTCTCTCTCTCTCTTTCTTTCCCACCGTTTTCAGTTGATCTACACACCGGTTTATGGCAGACAGTGCAGCAGGTGTGTAGGACAGAATCAGCCTACCGCTCTTCGTTACCAGCTGCGCCCTACGGTAGAGCCTCAGCTAACTACAGCGCACAGATCACAGCAGCTGCTTGCAGACAGTTACAGAACGACTACTAGCGTTGACGCGGACGTGACACAACAACATCTCAGGGAAAGAAGGGCATGAAGCAAAGAAATAGAGAAACAACCTTAGGCATATCCATCTCATCATCAAAGGCCCTGAGCTGAAAGAGAACAGAGGGGTTTAACGCCGGTTAGATAACAACACAGGAAGGACGAAACTGAAAAGCTGGGCTACACGTTAGTTCAGTGAGTTAGGACTGTGTGCAGCACTGACGAAACAGTGTTTATGAATGGAAATGACCCACAGTGAGCAGAATTAGGGCAGTCTCATACCGTGGTGAGCGTGACTGAAAGCTTTTGTGAGAAGGGGCCAGTCATGCCTTATTGACCCTACTGACTGCAGAGAAAGGAACAGGCTAATTCTCTTCAAAATAAGGGCACGCTTGTCAGTTGGTGTGTCAAATGTGTGATGTATGAAAACCTATTATATATATCTAAGACTTTGCAACTCATGTCTTAATCATTTTTCTGTTTCCGTGTCAAGATTGGTCTGTTATGGTGTGGATAAAATAAAATGCAGTATATGCACATACATGTCATATGCCATCACGAAGGATACAACCCCATTTCTGTGCTTGGCAGCCGCTCGTCCTACCTTCTCCCCATAACCGCGATCTTTTGTCATCATCTCTCGCAATGTCTGCAGAACTTTGATGCACAGCCTCTCCTCGTTTTCCTCCAGCAGCTGCTTGGTATGTTTGATCAGCCTGCACACACACATCATTTCATAAGTCTCGACAAACGCACTCACCCGTCCATTAATAATAAATTAGCCAAAAGGAAGTATACTTTCACAGCTTACTTGCATATAAAACCTCCACTCTCACACTTCTTGCGCGAGTCTGTATTTTCAGGAAATAGAAGCTCGGGTCGATGCAGCACGTCCACCAGAACTGACAGCTCAGCCTGGACTAGCGGGCGCAGGCGGTCCTCGAGAGCTGACACAATGTCCTGCAGTCCAGACGAAGAAAGATCCTTACTGCTCACACACACATATACTGTAAGTCAGCACAAAACATGCAGAAATAACGCACCTGCAGCCTCTCAATGATGTTCCTGTAGTCCCGCGAAGCGGTCACCACGGAGTCTCTGCAGGCAGCGTTGCGAGCAGAAAGCCTCCAGCTCATGGCTGTCTTCTGCACAATGTTGTTGGATTTCACAAACAGGTTGTTCACCTGGTTGTCCAGGTCCACGGGGATGGCTATCGCTCTGCCTTTGGCTGTCGGACACACACACACACACAGCTCCAGTAACTCTCATTACTAACAAATGCAATAAAGAACCATTACTTAAAACTTCTGGACCTACGTTACCGAGCTAGGCCTTAAAAGTAAGGGCTTGTGAAACAGAAGTTGCTCTGAGTGTTGAGATGGATCTTGATCTTACCGACATCGGAGAGCACCTTGATGCAGTTCTCAACAGAGCCCTTCTGCACTGGGACCAACCAGTTACAGTGGTAGACCCTGAACACTGCCTGCAGCAGCTGGACAAAGACTGGTTGCCTGGTCTGAGGGGGGGGGGAAAAGCAGAGGGGCTGTAGTTTATTATATTTATGGAACTGGACAAACCTTCTAGTATTCTGTTGACAGCACCTGTGCTTAGAACAGCATCCTGACTCAGTAGTGGTTTGTTATTTTTCCAGGAGACCCATCAGTCCCCGAGCAACCCAACCCAGCCCAGTGAAAAACATTTCTCACATGCACAGAAATGACAAGAAAAAAAATCTTCCCTTCCACCCAACAAGAACCTGTAACACCCAACTGTGTGTTTTCCCTGCTGAACTGAATTACGACAAATACCTGGAATATTTTCCCCAACAGAGAGGCCTGCGGCAGAGGACAGAAGCAGTGAAGAAGCAACATATGCAAATATGCATAAGAAAGAACTTGAGGACGCCAACAATCACGAAGTAGCTGCTCACTTTATAATGCTGGATTAGCTCTACGGGACCATGACTAACATATTGCTGATTAACACATACGAATGGGAAGGTCACTCACACCGCAGTGACGTCAATCAGAAGAATGAAGCTCTCAGATTTTCCGTGGAAACACTAATTTTTTGCCACTTAAGGAAGCACTTAATGTGCAGTGGATGGTTTAATCTAAAAGTCTTGATTTGAGTGAGGGGAGTCAGACCATTTGGTTCAAGCTACACTAGACAGCTATTGCGTGTTCTGTCTGTACTTACATTCTTTCTGATGGCGACCTACGGCACGACACGTACAGAACATTAATAGACTGGTGGTAAGCCGGCATTTACATGTAAATATTAGGTGAGAGGAACTGCTTAATCTCAACCATCTACCATCTATCTCATGTTACTGCATCTGTCAGTTACTGTATCTTTCCTTCTTGGAAAAGGCTTTCTCTCCGATTATCTAACGCCTATATAATGGCAGGGGCGCGGTCATGTAGAGCATGTTCTGAGAAAGATGAGCTTGAGAGTGCACCGGACATTTATAGACATCCCGGAGGAGAGCACGACACGGCCGAGGCAAAGTTCATAGAAACGGAGTTACATCTGCTTTCATCGACACGCAACTCGACCATGTGTGACTGACGCTGCCGCAGCTGCTCTGAAACCTGCTTTACTTAAAAAAGTTATTTCGGAGTGACACACGATTATTTTTCCCCCCATTCGTACAGCACTTTAAATGTTGAGTGAACTATTAGGATAGTTGACGGTTAAATACCTGCAGGCTGGTGCTCTGGTCAGAGAAAGGCGAGCTGAAGAAAGTCGTCACAATGCTCATCACCGTCTCCGTTACGTAGCGCTCCAGGACCGTGTCTGCATGTTTGCGGTCACTTGTATTGTTGCACACCTGGAATCGTCAAACATTAAAAAAAAACGAAAGCGTTCGCATCTTTTTTCAGTTGAGTATAAGTAAGGTGGAGGTGCCAGCTGTTCCTTACTCTGCAAATGTCAACCAGGAAGTTCTCAAATAGTTTCCACATGTGGTTGGACGTGTAGATCTCCTTCATTTCGACCTCAGTGTCCACATAGCAGTGGTTCAGGAAGTTGATATAGGCGATCTTCACCTGAAATAATAATAGTACAATGTGTTAAGGGCGGGAAACTTCATCATCAAATATACAGAGTCTGCTCATCTCACCTCAGGGATGCAGTCCTCGTGGGTCACCACCCGCACGATGTCATCCAGCGGTAGCAGCGAGTTGCACTTGATCTCCGTGTAGACGTTCTTGCCCTCCGTGCAGACGGCCAGCAGCTCTACTAAGTGTATGTGGTACATCAGAGGGCTGTTCTCGTCCATGCGGTCCCGCTCCGATCGCATCATCTGGACCAGCGTCTGGAAGGAGGCTCGGTCATTATAGAAGACCAGAACATCCTCGCCAGCATTCACCAGCTGTTGGGAGAAACAAACGTACATGATTAGATCAGGACCTGAAAACACACACACACACACACACTCGCATAGTGTGAATCAGAAATGTGATCTGACCTCCGCCATGACGATGTCCTGACACTTTTTGATGAATTTGTTCTCTGCTTTGACGATGGTCTGAAGGAACTTGAGGTACTGCACGTTGCGGCCGTGCGTTTCGATGCAGTGGACGAAGTGCTGGACGACGCGCTCGTTGATCTCACTGCACAGCTGGAAGTTGTTCATGAAGATATGCTGCATGGTGACGGCTTCCTAAAATCTGGGCAAAATAATAAAAAAAAGGAAGAGCAGCAAGATCAAAATGACGTCATTTAAAGTCAAGATCAGTAGTTGTCATTAATAAGACTGCGGGTATTGAGTGGCCCACCATCTGGCGTTGCTTGCTTACCCCTGGGTTGAGGAACAGGTTGATGTGCTTGTGCAGCAGCGCCTGGTTCTGCTGGTTTCCTGCACAGAAATTCTGCAGAAACTGATGGGCTAGCTTCATGATATCCTGCATACGCAAATCTTCTCCCTGCAGGGGAAACGGCTTATGTGAAGGTTTGTCCGCTTTTACACACAAAGACGTCGCACAGTTCACATGAAGGCTCTCGATACCTTCTCGTAGGGGATTTGCAAGAGCTCGAGGACAGACGGCGTGGGCCCCCATGTTCCTCAGCAGCCTCTGTTGCTGTTTCTTGCTCTTCCTGCCCGACAGACCTTCCTGGACACACAGCTTGCTGAGCCGCAGCAGGATCTGATCGGAGCAGACAGAAGAGAAAGAAAGAAAACGAGAGGGGGGAGGTTGGGTACACAGAAAACAGTCTGTAGGGGAAATAAGAGCTTGTTAACCACATTTAGAAGTAAAATAATTACCTCCTTTACCACCCTGTAGTTGTAACTGCTGGTACTTTCTGCTTTCTTTGGTTTGTCTGTGCCCCCTGAATCCCCCTGGAGAGTACACCAGAAACAATGCATCAGAGGAAAAGATACTTGTAGCGACTGGCTTTCCACTGTCTTTTGATGTACTGCACCTTTTTATGCTCTGGCTCAGTGGAGAGCCCCTCTCCTCCGTCCATGCCCTCATCTGGTCCCTGCCTCTTGTACACCCAGAGCTCAGACTTCTCTACGATAGAGCGCAGCTGGTCGAGGTCCGATTTGATTTGCTTGTAATTTTCCACATCTTGGCTGGTGACTAGCAGCTGGACCTGTGAATATATACTGAAAATGTCACGATGTGAAGGGCAGAGCGGAGCAAACTGGAACCGCAGGATGACGCCGATTCCACAGTCAAGTGTTGCCCGTAAAAGGCATCCATGCATTACGTTTTATGGTATGATTTTCATCGCTTCAGTAGGTCAGACGGGTTCAGATGAGTTGTTAGGGTACCTGTTTAAAAGCCTGCAAGACCTCCTGCCTTTGACTGAAGTGTCTGAAGAGCAGGTGGAGGGCTCTGGACACCAGAGGAGGATAGTCATGCATGGTTAAGTGCAGCAGAACCCTCAAGAAGGTGCGGCCGCCGTGTTCGTCCAGATCCAGCGGGGTGTTCTCTTCACTGGGCACACACAGAACACACACACACACACTCCAATGAAAACACAGCCTCTTTCTTGGGTTTGGTGACTCTTTCTTTCTTCCTTGACACTGGGATTACCTTCCGCCAAATATCCCCTCTGCCTGCTCTTCTATGTGCTCAAAATCCAGAGCTCCTGGGATTAAAAAACAGAAAACCGTCACCGACAAAATCCATTTCACGGGCCCACACATCTGTGTAAAATGCAGCCGTAAATTAACCTGGCATATTGTTCGGTCCTTCCACCGCTCCAGCCACAGATAATTCATTCTGGGAGTTGCTTTCATCAAACTCCCTCTTGAATATAGACAGCAGACATGAAATCCTGTAGTCCAGGCGCACGTTCAAGATGAACTATAGGACAGAAAGGTGATACGTTTACTCCATATACTAATGAGTATGTGTGTCTGCACGTGTACTGAAGTGTTGCATGTTTTCTACCTGCAGGATCTCAATGATCTTGAGCTTGGTGTCCATAACCAGTATGTCCTGTTTCTCGGGTTCAGTCTGGGTCTTGACTGTGTCTCCATCGTTGCTGTTGGTTAAGGTTGTGGGAAGGAAGCCCCCTCCTCTCAGGACTACTTGGGACATGAGCTCTCCTACGCCATGAATGGACCTCATGACGTTACTGCCTGGAAACGAGCACACAACACACACACACACACACACACATAAATATCAACTTCACGATCACCATGAGATTCTTGGGTCCTCCATGGAGCATCCATATCATTCATACCTTTACTCTCATCTTCTTTTTCCATCTTGTTGTAAGGGAAAATGGTGCTCACGTGGACGCAGTCGAGAATAGCCAGCAGGATCTTGGTCAGCCTCAGCAGGTCGCTGAAGTTGTAGAAGCCAAAATAAATCAAGTTCCTGGCCAGATTCACCACCTAAACATGGAAGATAGGTTTATTAAACTGGCCACAAACGTGACTACTGTGACACGCGAGTGTGACTTTGACTGCGTTACCTCAAAGGTGAGCTTGTTCTTCTCTTTATCCGCAAAAGGGAAGCTCTGACAGACCACATCTCTCAGGTAGTTCTCAACAAACTCCATAGTCTGAGAGAATCGCTCCTTAATTTCATCTTTAGATGTTCCATCATTGTCATAACTAAAAAAAAAAAAAAAAGCACAAGGTACGATAAATAAGTGGCTCTCGACATGAGACATCCTACGATGAACAATCCATTCCATTTGTCCGTGTACTCACTCGTCAATGGCGATCTCTGAGGGGATCTCAGACCAGAGTCGAGCGTATTTGACGGGTGTGACCTGCTCCTGAGGATCGCGATCCACGTGCATGTGCAGCATCATGCGGCAGAAAGAGGCTCGCAGATCATAGGGCAGGTCTTCATCGGACATGCATCGCAAGATCAAGTCCACATCCAGCTGGCCGGAGATCTTGTTGATGGCCAAGTACTGCCGGTCCAAACACATCCTTGCAAACAGGTTCAACTGGTACCTGTAGCGGTAAATACACCCAATCAAAATAGAGCCAGACTATTGTTGTTTGACCTTCCCACGTGACCCAAACTGACCCAGTTATCAGGGACTAGTATCTCTTTAAACCCAGACAATCAAATCGCAATAAAGTGCAGCTACCTGTAATAACTGATCACCTCCTGGTCCTCCTTCTGCCCCTCCTTGGCATCCTGGGCCAGCTCCCTGATGCTTTTACTGCGGATCTCCTTATTGCTGTCTTTCCAGAACAACCACACCTCCTCCTCATCCTCTTCCGACTCCACAGAGTTCTCCCCAAGCGGCGCACCCTCGATCTCAAATCTCGATAACACAAGCCTGCCGAGGGAGAAGGTGTTTTATTTATTATTTTATTTATCTTTTTAAATGTTGATGGGGAAAAATGAGTAAGAATTTGTGGCACGATGAAGTTCACAATACAGTGACTGACAATGTAACTACTGTCACCATTAGCAACGGAAAGGAGGGGACAAGACACCTCTGCTCAGCTATCGAGACATAACTTTGCACAACTTTGGAATAAATATACATTTTCAAACTTTTGAGTGCAGATTGTTTGTGAAATCAATTTCACTCTGTGGCTCTCTAGAAAACACATAATGTACTTTGGCGTTATGAGGAGGAGAAGACAGGAATAGATAGATGCAGAGGGAGAGGACCACTCACTTAGTTTCTATGAGGATGTCTGCATTAGCTGGATCCAGCACCGCGTTACAGATGAGCTCCTGTGTCACGGGGATGGACTTATTCATTGACACACACAAGTCTGACAGGTAGTCCAGGAACCTGGACACACACACACACACACACACACACAGATATAGACAAGATATACAAAATTCAATCACCCATGATGCTTCATAAGATTTAAGACCACCGCAAGCACCAGAGATTCGTCAGCCTGTAAAAGGATCGGATATATAAAAGGATATAAAAATGCCTAGTAACTTGCAAACCATCTCATCTTTGACTCTTGATTTTACCCAGACCACTGTGACAGCGGGACACAAACCTGGGCTCGCGGTTCTTGCGGACAAGGCTAACAAACGTGTCGATCTCTGCAGCGGTGATGTGCTTCTCCAGCAGCTTGCGGTTGTTATGGAGCAGAGCTGTGATTGTGTCCTCGGCCAGGACATCATAACCAATCTGTTTCTGCATGAAGCGAAACTGTTTGGCTATATACTCCTGCGGGGGAGAAAAAAAACCAAACAGATAAACAGTCTGAGCGTACGGTACACGAACCAATACGAGAAGGCACGGACTCGCTGTGTGAAAACAGTGGCGTTTTTTAACCTAGCCCCTTTATCCTTTATCTTAAACCTTGTTACGTCTATATCCATTACTTACACTGACTGATACGGGCCATCTGTGTGCAGAGAAACAGAGCATGTTCAAAGATCAGACTGCCTCCTTATTCAACGTAATTAAATGACACCTCTAACAACCACACTGCAATGTGTTTAAGAGAAATGGACTCTTCTTAGAAAACGGGGATGTTGTATTTTACATTTACGAGCTTGTCTGTACCTTTGTGTACTCGTATGAACAGAACCTTTGATAAAGGAGCTTGGCAGGTGATGCAAAGTGTACAGGACATTCAATTACACATCTTAGATTCGAGGCAGGTACAGTATCTCTTGCTTTGTCAAGTCAGAGTTCCTACGGAGCAAAGAGCCTTCCACTTTGGAGAGCACCACTTTACCACCAGCTCCGGTGGCACACACGCCCGACCCCATACAGTGCCGGTGCTCATACAGGCCTGACAAAGCGTACCTGGTTTTTGCGGTAGTCTTGCTGAGAGTGACGCAAAACCCGATAACAGAGGCGGCAGATGTGTCTGAAGGGGGCATGACGCTGGTCGGCCAGCTCCTCCAGTCGCAGCATGGGTCCATCCCCGCTGTCTGTGAACGGAGCCTGCAGCAGCTTGAAGATCTGGATAAAGGGATACGGTCGTGACAACTGTAACCATGCTGAACGTAAAGCCAGAAGAACATGCTGGTACAAATACTAGGTTTGACAAACATGCCACTTTGAGTTATGACAAAGATTAGAAGAGGTTCATGTTTAAAATGTTGCAATCAGTGTATTATGGGATTACCTGCTTGAGAATATTCTGTTCCCTCATGAGTTTCTGCCGTTCTCTGTTGGGTTTGTTGACCATGATCTCTAGAACATCTTGTCCATTGTTGGGAATATCCACCACAAAGAAGACCAGGTCCTCCAGAAGCTTGGTGACCGCCCTAACGTGTGAAGCATGAACACACGCTTAGCTTTGTATCATCAGAGAAATTCACAATCTGAATGCATTTCTATACTTTCAGACCTCCTCTCGTTCTGTGTGATGGTGCCCTTTTCCAGCTTTCCAGCAATAGAGGCCAGCACTTTGCTTGCATCATTGGCAAAGTCGAGGTCTCTCACTTCAGCCGGGGAGACGGGCACAATGGCAAAAGCTTCTTTGTCCTCTTTCAGCGCTGAAGTGCCAATCTGGAATCAGAAAAGACATTTAACATGCATTATTTTTCAATATTTAGTATTTTGCACTCTCTGATTCTTACTCAAAATACTGGAACAGAAACAAATAGTGAAATCTACAGTTATAAGAATGTCTCTAATGAAAGGACATGTTCAGGGCACTTTCAGGGCAATATTCAGTTATGAAACACTTCAATAACTAACACAATAGGGAGGGAGAAGGTTGCACAGAAACTATTTCAACTGACAATAGTTTAGATTTGTATCACTAGTGACTCATAAAAAAAAAATCACAAAAACAGACAGAGTTTCACGTCAGCATCATGGACACAGTCTAGTCGTGACAAAAAAAACAATGTTGCATATTAGTGCAGACGAGTGATCACTCACACGCAGCATGACAGGCTTCTCCTCCTCCTTGTCGATGGGTTGGTTGGTGCTGTGAACCCACGTGTTTGTGCATAGGTGTCGGAGGCGCACATACGAGTTCCTGTAACACAAATAATACGTGGGCTATTAAATGGGGTATTAGTTCATAGATAAAATATGATAAAGTGACCTCTACGGCGGCCTTCCAGTGGAGAAAACAGGATGCAATGCCAGAATAGGATCATTTCTAATCCATATATATATAATCTAATAAATTCTTACAAGTTATTTAGAGTGTTGGGAGTAGAGACTTCATTACCATTCAAGTTTATTACCAAAGAAAGAGTAGAGCCTCAGCAAATAGATCACCCTATCAGTGAGTTTTCTCATTTCAGTCATATTTCTGTGATGATAACGAAGAATCTGATGCTGTACATGTGAAGTTATGTTCACGAAAATACAAAAGATAGATTTTATTTGGAATTTTTCAAATGATATTGCAGGGTTTTATACAAGAAGGAAACGTATGTACAAAGAATTTTTCCAATGGTCACGCGTTGCCTCAGCGCTAGACAACTTCAAGCAAGACCTGTGTGCTCACAACAGCTTCCTCTTTCTTAAGCTTTTCTAGTGAAACTGGAGAGACTCAATTTCTCGTGAAATTAAGCGAGCTGAAAACACACACACACACACACGTTTCAAAATCCATCTGAACCATGAACAAACATAAACATGCAAGAAGAAGGTTCAGGCCGTCCTCTTTCTAAAATCTATCGGTGTGTTTTTTATCTGCGTAAACATTATCGTGAGAAACAGTAAGTCATGCACTCTTTTCCATCAGCGAGCAGCCACACTCATACTTTTTCCATTATTTATGGTTTTGCAATCATATTAAGATGACTTAATATACAGTGGAAGTCCCCCATGCGTGATGTGTTTACTTTTCGGTGGAAAGAGTGACTGAGCCAGATGGCCTGCACTCTCTCTCTCTGCAACGCAGGCCCGAGCAGGTCTGAAACTCGTCACCATCGTGACGTTATGGCCTTCTTACCTGGGCACCAGCGAGTCTCCCCCTCTTAACGTGGTGGGGTCAAGCTCAAATATGGAAGAGATATCATTCCCATCGGGTACGGACACCAGCGTGTACATGACTTTGTCCTGGACGTTTCTCAAACGGGCCCGTAAGGCTTCCTGCTCTGAGTCCAGCTGCAGAGACAAGCCAAAAGGTTATTAATGATTAGAGAGATTAGAAAGTGCTCACGCAACAAGAAGCGGCACGCAGATTCTCACTTTGAGCAACTAACACTACTTAACATGTATGTGTTAAGGTCAACAGAAGTCACGTATTTTTAGTAAAAAGGTTAAGTATTGATGTGAAAAGATTTCTCGGAACTGACTGAAGATAAACGCATGCAACGCACGAGGAAATTACTGCACAAAGTCCCCTTTCTTTAAAAGAGCTACTATTTTTTCTGCCGTTTCTAAGTTTTTCCAATAAAATGTCACAGTCTTTAATAATGGGTGCCAGAAAAGCTTCATCAAATCGGGCAAGCTTTAAACAGATTTTGAGCTGAGGCACAGTTCAGTAAATATGTCGGTTTATTGAGCAGAGTGCTCTTCGTAACAGTCCTTACAATAAACTGGCTGCTTTTCTCTTTTGCCTGGGACCTTTGCAAATTTTTATTTTTTTTTCCTTCACTGCTGAAGCGAGGCAGGAAACCGAGGCAGACTGTGAACTGGTTTGCTCGTCACTGCCTGGTCAGCAGATGTGAACAGCTTCATGTTCACAGCAACAGCTTGTTCCAAAGAACTAAAGCGGCCGATACAGACATGATGCATTCACGGTGAAAGGCTGCCATCTGCTGGGGACTGAAGCGTAATACCATCTCCCTGTGCAAAAAAAATGATTCAGCCATACGCGTACAGAGTCAGATGAGTTTCACCTGGTAACACTGTGTATTGTTACTATGGTTACTTGCGATTTATTTTCTTTTCAACGGCTTGTATACACTGCATAATTTTAGTATTTTATTTGAAGTATTTTCTTGTGACAGTACTGATTAGTTCTTGCAGTATTTCAGTGTGGCTCACTTACTGAGCGGGACTCCAGGCACTCCTCCTCATACTCTGGATTAACCTGCAAAAACACAAAAGGAGAATAAGGAGAATTATTATTCCCTGTAACATCAACAGATCTTACATTTTTGTTTAAAACTGTATTTTCCTAGTCTCATTTACATATTTACTTACATTTCTGAACAATGCAAATTCAAGCAGTCACGCCTCAAGAAAATGTATCAATGCACACACAGTGTGTGTGGTCTACTGACCTCTGCAGCCAGGTAGTGTCCAGTGGCCAGGTGTTTGAACCTGAACAGGCTGTTCCAGTAGCCGGCCCCTCCCCGACATGGATCGTGCTGCACGACCTGAAACCAGAGATCACACATCACTTACATATTTCACCCATTCATGCTTGTATGCTGAATTACCTGACACACTGTGCGGTAAATGCAGGGAAACATATTCGTAGTCTTCCATACAATAGGTATTGACTGCTGCCATGCAGAGCTCCAACACACCTCTCTACATTTTAACAACTTACGTGCCACAATCAGCCAAACCAGCTCTAAAAATATCCTCCCTCACCTCTATCTCCCATAAGGCTTTGCTGCTGGTTGCCGAGGTAGCTGACTGCCGTCCAGTAGTGCGGAGGAAAACGTATTGTTTTTTTCGGTGGTCGTCGCACGTGAGGAACTTCTCCTGCTCCGCGTGAAATAACCGTACCACATCGCCCTGGAGAACGGGAGATCAGTTGTTAGTTAGCTTAAACTTAAAACAAACTAATTCTAAATCTTGTGAGCCTGTCGCATGTTTGAGAAGAAGCTCATAGAACAAACATGAAGATGGTCCAATTAATATTTACAAATATGTACGATCTCTGTGGACACACTTTTGTCAGATATTTTGGAGAGACGCTTCGGCTCAAGCTACTGTAGTCAGAGATATTTTGGGTGCTAATGTCCCAAATACAGAACCAATAAAACATAATCTCATAGTTTGTATGCTGCAGATTTAGAATCTGAACTGGACAAAAAACAAATCCACCAACCAACTTAAGAGTAGCTCCAATAAGGGACATTATTCAACTCCTCTTGTAAAAAAGTGACAGAATGTCAGCAAGTATCATACGTTACTGAAACCTTTCAGTCTTTTGCACTAGATAGAACTTTAAACATAAAGTGTGTGTGTTTTTCTGGTACTACTGTGAGACAAACCCCTTTTAAGATGATCTCCTGATTGTCGCTCCATTTCATAAACAGGACGATCTTCCAGCTGGTGTTACAGTTCACCGAGTTCACCTGAAAAACAAACAATCAGAGTCCGACGTGACTTTAGATTTGATCTACTGACAGTATCAACACTGCAGAGGTGAAAGGGATAGTTTAGTGTTCAGAGGAGTGTTTCCTGAGAATAAGACAAAATCCCGGCAGCTTTCTTAAGACGGTATAGAAGAACCGGTTTGATATGTTGTCACAGCCAATCAAATTTTGACATTATCATGTAATCTACTGGCAGCAACAACACTGCAGAGGTTAATGGGATAGTTTAGTGTTCAGGGGAATTTCAATATTAAAAGACTCTGTTTCACTTTGGGTAAGCAAGAAAAATTTCAAAACTGCGCAGGTATCTTCGTGTTTCTGTCGGACACTTCAATTAAATGACAGACGTGATGTTGTTAAGTAACGACAGAGAAAACAAAATGCTGCTGTAGTCTAGTCTGTGTATGACTGTGCTATATATGGAGGACAGCAAAACAATCCTGTAGTGTTTCACATCAGCCAGTTAATAGCCGAGCATCCAGAGGAAAAAAAGAGCCATAATTAGATTCTGCACAGCCGATGCTCCCACACAGGCATCTGAGGGGGGAAAGGTGAGTTGCAGCAGCTCATCCAAACCTCATTGCATCCTGGATTATCCACGAGCTGGTGTGTGCTGGCATGGAGCGGTTGACCAGCATTCACTGGGTTAAGGACCACTTTGTCCCCGATCACCACCTGCAAGCGCACACACAAAACAAATGCGTTAAAAATGACAACCATGCTAGCAGAAAGCAGAGCTGTCAGGGGGACTATCAAGATCGTGTCAACAGAAAACCTTGGAGCTCAAGCGCTAAAGACAGTGGGGACCTCTAGTGGGAGCAGAAGATCACCAAGAAGAGGATGCAGCTGAAGAAGTTCAACCTGCCAAAGTTAAGGATGGTGTACTTCTCCACCACTATCCATCCTCACCCACTGCCAAGGACAAGGGCAGCCTGCGGCAAATCATTGGCTCCACTGAGAGTGATTGGCAGCAATCTTCCATTCCTCTAGGACTTGCATGTCCCCACACACACACACACAAGTCCCACGCCGAGACAAGCAGGAAAAATTCATAAACTCTAAGAAAAAACTCCTTCCCCTCTGGCAGGAGGCTGCGGTCCATCAAGACCAAAACCTCAACCCAACTGCAGCTGGCCTCATCGAAAACTGACACATCTCATCTCGTCTCATCTTGCCTGATAAACACTACGTATTACATTATTGTAAATGTCTTTATGATCTTTTGAGTTTAGTTAAAAAGGCAATTTAAATACAGTGCAGTAATTCAGTTGCAGTAATGTACTCAACCTCGCATGGGTCAGAGAGCATCACTAACCATTTGCGTGTCACTGTCTTCTGTCTATTCTCAGCAGGTATGGACTGCCTCCAATTTTCTTTTTGTCCAAGGCCTGCTGCTGCTTAGGCCCTGTGCCATACCTGCTCTGAGAGGAGCTCAGCAGAGAGGCCCAGTCTATGCCGTGGTTCATTTTGTCCTTGGGCACCGGCCCACTACTTCCTGCTGCAGGGGAAGACGGGCTGGTGCCAAAAACGGCTTTGTGATCAGGTAAACACCGCTTGGGCGCTGGCACAGGTCCATCCAGGAATAGATGTGGTCAGATGGATTGAGGCTTAAGGTGGCTTCCAAGGTCTACACGTTTATCCTGTAGTAACGTTATAACACTGATTTTCCTCTGTGTGTATTACACCTTTTAAAATGCCGGGCAGGAGTCAGTCAAGACACCGACTGACATGCTGCACGACATTTCCCACAGTGCACCAGGCGTGCACGCGATTACTCACGCTGTCCCCGATGGAGCGTAGTTTGTAGAAGGGCTGGATGTAGAACCAGGAGCCCTCGTTTCCAGCAGTGTCCAACATCACCCTCATGGCGTTCTTCTCTAGCAGAGCGGGCAGACGTTTGTTCACTGTCAGGTATTTGTTGCTCTTCAGGTGAAGGAGCTGAGCAGAGACAGGACGCAGTGTCAGACAACGCACACAAATGGACACGCAGAAATGAAGAGTGAATGCAATAAAAAACTAAAAATAGTGTGCTGACTACAAGAAAGCAGCCTGGTTGAAATGAATCCTCTCATTACAGCCATTTCAAGAAATCAAATAAAAAGTTACACTGATTTATTACGCCTGCACTGAAAGTCGTCTTTTTACTATGAGCTGTGGATGTCTTCTAGATATTTTGTGGCTTACATAATGGTTGTTCTTATGTATGTGTTATGACACATTATTAAGCCATTAATAATAAAGATTCAGCCTCCTGTGTTCTGTGTTCAGGATGCATCGGGGTATATTTGTATTTACACTGAGCCTATCCTAAAATTCACAACAATGTCATACCGCAAGATGCAATTGATGAAGCTGAGGCACACATTTAGAGATAAGAGATGTAGGAGCGATTAAATCATAGGCTGATTGCATGCCAGAGCTATCACAGCTAAACCTCGTGGTAGTCTAAACAGAGTTTATCTGACTAAATACCAAGCAGAGAATACGACCAGTTCTGAATCACGAGCAGAATCTGCTTTAAAGGCAAAGTATGTACATGAAATCTGACTCTTGTTCTAAGTTTGTTTTCAAGTTCGCCAACAACTCCAAGAATAATTTCAGGAAGATGTGGACATACTTATGTCTAAAAACAAGAACAAGGGAGCTGAAAAAGGAAAAAAAACTAATCATGGAACTGTTATGTACGTACAAGTAGGTGAAAAAATGAGTGTTATATATAAAATATATTAAAAAAACAACAACAATGACCAACATACAACATCTGATGAAGTGTGTGAATAAAGCATTGTGTATTGCAGACTGTGAATATAGAATTTGTCATTTGTGGGTGTGTATGTGACATTTTAGTGTTTGTTGCTCGTTTTGGAGCGCAGAGCTCAAACAAACCTGAATGACCGTCCCGTACTGAATTACTGTTCCGAGCAGTTTTTTGTTCTCAGAGTCATTTTGCTTCTTCTCCAAGTCGGCCGCATGCTGGAAGGCAAGAATGTGGTAAGAAAATATAGCATGGTCTATGAGTGCAGTCAGATATGAAGACAGTAAATCTCGGGTGTGTTAGGAATAATGGTGAGAAGGTTCTGAGACAAAAACGTCCGCTTCAACAGAGGGGCCGAAAACCGAAAACTCTGGCTCACATTTCCATGGAAACAGAGGGATTGTATTCTTCCATTTTATGACTGTGTGGTCAGATAGCAGATTGCTTTAAATGGTATTGTACTGCAGGAAGAGAGAAAGGAGAGTGCAGAGGGCAGAAAGGTAAGACAGGAGGAGTGAAAGTCTTTGGAAATGTCTATAAAAGGACGTTTTAAACAAATATATATAATAACTTAAAGTGCTTAACCAAATCTACCATTTAACCCTGAAGTCTAATGCAACTCTGTCCTTTCTTTATCCTGTGAAGACAGGCCCGTGTGTAGTGTCCTGGTCTCTGAGTGTGTCGTCGGTTTGCTTACATGGAGCTTGTTGAGGAGCACCGTGTCTGTGTTCCCTCCAGGCTTCGCTGCTTTCCAGAACTGCTTCTGCGCCGAGTAGCGGTTCATGGGACACAGTCTGAACAGACAGTCTGGAAACGGAGAATTAGAACATAGAAATAAATGCAGGCATAGACAAACACGCACACAGGGGTTACAGCTAAGAGAAGTACGAGGGTCTAAAACAAAAAGGAGGGAATATGTTGATGCAGGCTGAATGATAATTGTTAAGGGCAGAGACACGGCGCGGGAGACGGGTCACAGCGGCAGCTTAGCATAAACCAACAGACACTAAAGGCCTGACTTTCTAAACAAAGGAGAAACAAGAGGTTCGGCAAACACAAAATACCCGACAGGCTTGATTGAATAAATCTGAGCTAATAACCAAACAATATAAAACACACACACTCATATTCATTTTTCTCCTTTGTGGAGATCAAAGGGCTTTTTCAGCTGCGGGGAAGAGACACGAGGGACAGAGTGTGTGTGTGTGTGTGAGTGAGTGTGTGTGTGTGTGCGCCCATGTCATACAAGTATAGTAATATGCGGTTACGTTGTGGTATATGTAGGAGTAGTAAAGTCACGGTGCATAATAGCCTTTATGTGTTATGGTGTGACACAGCAGCACGTCGTTGTCAGCGAGAGTTGGTAACCGCAGCAACGTCGAGATGATGCCGCTGTCATCAGCAGCAGCAGCAGCAGCAGCAGGCTCTGATTGTGCTGCTCATTTTCATAGATACTGCAGAAAGTAGCAAACAGTCCCAGCGATTTGCATGTGGATGCAGTTTTAACATAACAGAGTTCCTGTTCGGCCCCAGAAGAGTTCCTCTTCTGTGTCAAGCTGCAAATGACTACAACTGACGCCACACAAGGACTTTTACACGGGCTCAAAGTCGAGGCCTGCAGCTCGCGGAGCACATTAACTACTATGACATTTTCCCCTGCAGAGTTAAAACTTCTGCACATCAGCGACTCCTCCCTCCGAGTCCTGGCTTTCCTCTGACTTCACCTCTCATCAGACCGAGGCTCTCTATTCTGAGAGGGCGAAAAGAGGAGAAAAAAAGAACAATCTGTCCATCCTTCCCCCATTCTTTCTCTCTCTCCTCCAGTTATAGCCACAGTAACATGACCAAATAAGGCCAAGTGAAGGGGAGTGGGATGACAGAGGGAGAAAGAAGAGGGTGGGGACTCCCTATCTTCCCCCCCTCAATTTTCTACTATCCCTCCTTCTCCCTTCTGAATTCCTCTAACCATTTCACACACACCACTCTCTCCCTTGAAACTAAAAGGTCTGTATCTTGCAAATCTTATTCATGCCCCCCCACCTCCACCCCTGCTTCAGCCCCCTCATCAGATATGGTTTACTTTAGTTTGACCTAAAATACTGTTAGAACAACAAAGAAAAGGAAGTGAAAGAGAAACGAGAAAGACAGGAAGAGAGCGAAAGAATGTGTAACAGAGAGAGAGAGAGAGAGAGAGAGCACAGAGAGGGTAAGAAGAAGGAGACGAACTGGAGCTATTTTGTGCTGCAGTGGGAATAAATATGTATTCGTGTGTGTGTGTGTGTGTGTGTGTGTGTGTGTGTGTGTCTCACATACTTTCACACAAGTACACGAAACAGTCGAATGAGTTTTCACCGGAACTGGGTGAAAGCAGCGAGTGTGAAAGCCAAATGAACACGAGCACGCACGCTGGAAGTTCCTGTCTGACGTGCGAGCTGCCCTATAATTTGACACCGGCTTTTTTATCATACTCTAAAACGCACAATCACTGCTGCAATATGAGTGCGGCGTGTGACAGGGGAGTTGCCTTTAATCATTTGGCCAGGAGAGAAAACATGTCCGCTCAGTCAGACCAAAATCTGTGGTGGAGACTTCCTGCCGGGGTCACCGGGCCGGCATGGTGGGACAACTCAGTGATTCATTAACTTTTTACTTTTAAAAAAAACAATCTTTAACCGCCACATCATAAATATTTAGCGCTCAAACTATCTATTTGAGCTCATAAACAAAGCTGTCTCTGATACAAACTGACAATGGCCTAAGATCATACAGCCCTCAGGTACACATAGGCTACGTCAAGTCCTTGAGGGCAAGTCACAAGCTTCTTTAAGACACTTGCAAATCATCCGGATGCCTCTCGGGTCTTTGAATGTTTACCATTGATACTCGTAAACAGGAGTACTACACAGGCAGTAGTGTGATGTCTTCTGTAGCTTTTTGAATGACATCATGCTTGTTGTAGTATGTAAACTGCAGTAGTTGGAGAAATGTTTGCTTCCTGGTGGAGAGTCACGCTGATATCACTCAAATGTTAAATATAATACAGAGTTTGGCGCAAAGATGGAGATCGGCCACGCTGGCTCTGCCCGACGATAACAGAATCTGCCGCTCGGCGCCAGAAAAGCACGGGTTGTACTTCATTTGTCTAATCCAAACAAATAAGTTTTACGGCATTATATGCAAAACTACGTCCTGGCTATGAAGAGTTGCTAAGCAGCAACCGGTGCTGGGTTTTGTTACCTTGAGTAAGTGTCTGAAAGTAATGGAGGTGTGCGTTGCTGTTTTCTCATTTTGTTGTTGAACTTTAGACTCGACTGTTTTTGTGTTCTACTCTAAAGACTGATTGTGAGCTCGCGTCTCCAACTACAGCTCCAGTCATTACTATGTCTATCATCCTATGCCAGGCCCACAGTGATATACAATAGTTTTTGCATGACTAGACAGGACTTTCCATTAGTGGCCAGTATAAACTACACATTATTACAATATGTGAATGTATGGATGCAGAGTTGAGTCAAGAATATCTGACTCGGTGCTGTGAAGGATCCTGACACCGCCTTTAAGCGTCATGTCAAACTACAGCACGTTAGCGCTGACTACACGCGCGACAAAGTGTGAACGTCTCAGCGAGTAACACAACAGCTTCTTTTCTTTTTTTTGCATACGCACAGCTTTTTTTAAGCAACGCCAACTTTTGTTGACGTGTGACCAACTGATAGCAGCTCATTTGTTTACACTCCTGAATGTCATCACGAAGAATGAGAAATAAGAGGATAGACAACAAAACGTCTGTTCTCTGGCATTTATTACATCGTATTCAGCAGTTGTTTTATATTGTTTATTTTAGTCATTATAGGCTTTTTCCCTTACAGGCCCTTTCTTCTAAGATAATTAAGAATTCACAATAAAAATACAATATGTAATAAATGCAACAACTCCAATTTACAAGAAAGTTTTGTGAGCTCTGATTGTAAAGAGGGGGTTTAATTTAAATCCATCCAATCCAGTACATTTCATTTTATGTGTTAGAGTTAATAAATATTTTGTTGGGATTAACAGATATTACATAAAAATTAGGATTATACAGAAGTCAAGCTTGTCTTTTATATTTTACGTGCTAAATGTTTTTTTTTTAGCTTTTAAGTGTCTCTCCGCTCAACAATGTGTTTGCCGTGTGGTTCCTGCCTCTCCACTCGAATGCTTGAGCGTCACCGTGCAGAAAGATGTATGTGCTGCATTTGACACTAAAAGGTTCTTTTCACGTTCGTCTGCTGAAGGAAGGAAGCTTCTCCGTGCTCACACTAAGACGTGTACATACAGGCATGATTTGTGATATAACTCGTGTCCAAGTCAATCCTGGTCCAGTGTGCAGCTTAGACAAGTGTGATGTGGAAACTTGAAGCCTTTGGAGACTTCGGGGATGACGTATGAGACATCGTGTCTCCAGTAGTTGAACTTTTGAAATGAACAATATTTGAATATTTATCTATTCAGGATTGAATTCATTTTTCAATGAGGGAGAAGGAGCAGATGTCATTTCAACTACCTTGTAAACTGTGTTATTGAGTTTATAATATTTTATATGCCTTAAAAAGGTCTTTAAATTATTTTCATGAACTCGTCTGCTGACGCATTGGTATATTAGCGGCGTTGTGCAATGCTGCTTTGAATGGTCTGACAGATGACTCAGAGACATCACTAACGCCGACTCTTTAGACACGCACAGTTCAGCTAAAAGCTAATAAAAAATTCCTCCGCTCGCTGCCAAACTCCACCAGACTTAAGAGGATCAAGAGGAAGATGCTTGTAGCCGTGGCAACCGTAAAAACTACTGAGAGGATGTTAAGCCAACAGAGATGAAGTACCTCCAAGGAAGTTTTATCTAAGAGCTGAACTGCCACAACACTTTGGTTACTACGAGAAGGGCAACAAAAACGCGAGAGCGTTCAGTTAGATCTAATGTGCATGATTCACAGCGGTACACAATTTAAAGCACACCGCGCGATCTTTAAACACAAGCGGGGAGGTCTGCAATAATTAGAACAACAACATCGGCTTGGCAAAGGACCCCGAGACGCGCATTACATAATACTCTCTATTCTGTGTTAAATCAACAACATCCTCAATGATCTGGCTTGTATAAACTGCTATTCACTCCAGGCCTCTTATCCTGTTGGAGATATTGTAGAGGAAGCAACTAATCACTTGTAGAGCATCTAAGACAATAAATTGGTCTACGAAACCGGCTTCCCTTAGCTGTTTCCTGAAAGACTCCTTTTCTCTCTCTCAGACTTGAAAGCAGTATATGTGGTTATTACGAGAGGAAGGGACTAAAGACAATATTGCTTCTGGTGTTTATCTCAAACAAACCACCCAGCTAGTCCGCAGCGTGTCTCTGGCAGCGACGGTGGTTTGGGCTGGCAACAGGTAGGCGAGGTGGCAAGGAGTTAACGCTCCAACGTTTGTCGGGGTTTATGAGGTTTGAATGTTTCAAGTTAAAAGTCATTAAAGACAGGAGATGAGATTTGAAATAAGATGAGAAAAACAGTAAAAAAGTGGACAACCGAGACGAGGAGACATTATCCATTGGCCGCATAAAGACATGCATTGTTTTCAGCTTTTAGAAAAAGACGTGAACAACCTGCTGACCACATCATCAATAGGTGATGATTCATATAAGCAAAGCATAAAGTGGATGACGTCTGAGAAAATGGGGCATCCAAATTTACACCACCACTTTAAACACACAAAGAAGCGAGCCAGCAACGTAGAAACTTCAAATGCAACCACTGGCCTGACGTTCAAACGACTGAGTGATGACATATAAATCACAAATAATACAGAGGTGGAGCATTTTAAACTCCTAACACAAAGCTGTGTTTTCTTCAATGTTCTGCCCGCTGCTCTGAACTCAGTGCACAGTGTGTGTGTGTGTGTGTGTGTGTGTGTGCGTCAAACGGCATTTCAAATACTGTCTGGGTGAAATACAAAGCGAGGCTACCGATGTCTCGGCGTATGCATGCAGACTACATGAGTGAAAGTGTGATTGTGTGGAGGGCGCTTGTGTTTACATTTGGAGGAAATGTTGCGCATACCTCAGCAATGACAGTATAAAGCTCTGCATGTGGACATGGCTAGTCTGGCCTCATGCCCTTATAGCGTCCACTGAGGAGGATTATCTCCGTCTCTCTCAAACAGCTGAGGAGCCTCCCCAAAAAGAGGAGGGACCGACGAGTGTTTGCTCTGCCGGAGAATACCCGGAGGAGTCAAATTAGACTTTTCCAAAGAAGAAAAAATACAGATATGTGGGCACATTTAGCCTGACTGCGCTTGCGGATGTTTAAGCAAGAAAAAAAAAAAAGAAAGTTTCTTAACAATGTTTCACCCTTAAGGGTTATCTATACAAAGTTCAAGTTCATGAGACAAATATGTAGTTTTTTTCAGAGACGCTCCTGAAGCAAGACGACAAGGTTCTTTTTTTAAACCTTAATTTTCATAAACCTTAAATTTTACAAATTAAAATTAATTGTTGTAATGTAAGACTAACTAGCATGGCTCTATTACAGGGGAAGGCATCAAAAGAGGAAACATAAGCAGGTTTTTAAGCAGGTATGTGTTCATACTGGATACTGACTAAAACTGCCAGCGATGCACACAATTGTCCCACAATGCAATGCACCAAGGGAGCAGAAGGAGCTGCTCAAAAGTACAACAACGGTGAGATATAATGCACAGTAGTGATGAGGCAGGAGGCAGAGAGATCACAGAGAGTTTCTAACGTCCGGCGGCAGAGAGGACGTTTTCACAGCTGACGTTCTTGACTTGTCTCTGCAGAAAAAGCACAGGTGTTGCTAATAATATTACAGTGTGTCCCCGTAAGCCGCGACAGTGTGACAGTGAGCCAGCAGTGTACGATACTAGGATTGGGATTTGGCCTGTCATGGCAGGAAAAGCACAGGAGCTAATAACATCAATACTGGCTTTGTTCCATTTAACCGTACCAGTGAGCCAGCGTGCACATCACCGGAGCTCTCTGCAACTGCCAACCTAAGTGGAATGCAAGTGCTGTTAATGTTATCAATGATGCCTGTTTGACAAGCCATAGTCCACTTTAAAAAGCTTTATTGACTTAAGCCCACTGTAGGTGTCATGAGACGTATTTAAAGGAAAACAAATCCTCTGATAACGTGTGTGACATATGTCACTTTGCAAAAGGACCAAACTTAAGGTTAGACAGACACACTGGAGGGTTCAATTCCAGCCCGTCGTCCTCACCCTCCCCCGCCTTTCCTGTCTCCCTCCAGCTATCATTATCAAATCAAGCAGATACGCCAAAAACAATAATCTGTGATCTGTGAAAAAGAATCTGACTTTTAGTCCTGAGAACCAGATGAATCTGCTCTGCGTCTGGTCCTCCCTCACATTCAGAAAGACAGCCACCCATCCTGGATCTAGTAAGGTCAATCTGAACCATTTCTCTGATATTGGCTGATGGTACAGAGGAGCGCGACCGCTGATTGGCCGTTGAGACATTTTTGTAAACAACCAAGATGGCTTCCGCTGATGCGGGACTGTTCCTGTCGATTATCTCGTCAGTAATAAACAAACTAGACGGTAGATTTTCTCTAAAATATGAACACACAACTGCACATTGTTATGTTTATTGTACTTTTGGATTGACAGGATTTGGTAAGCCTGCCGGCAAAAGAACCAGACCAAATCTCCACTTTGTGTTGCAGCTTTATGTTTGTCAAACTGGACAAAGCTCTTTCAGCACAGCAGACATTACGCTGCCATTTGATGATGAATAAACTGACCTTTATGTTTAAAATCTAAGAATTTCTACCCAATGCCAACCATTGTTCTAGTCCCAAAAATGTCAATCTTTATTACACTGCAGACAATGTTTGGCTTCGCTGTTTCAGTCGCCCGTTCCCAGGCGGTCTTCTAGCACCCGGCCTCACCTCTTTCTCCCGTCTGCTAGACATCCAGAGACCTCTCACAGTGACATGAAGGCCTCTCGTGGTCACGACCAGATGACGTGGTGAAGGAGTTACCAAAGCCACTTTCACAACACCCATAGCTTGTGAGCAAGTGTGTGTAGCAACAGATATACAGTAACGAAAAAAAATCTCTTGAATAAAAACCGCTTTGGCCATAGTTTCATTTCCCACCGCGGATCCACAGATTTACAATATTAGCAATCATTTCCGATTCGATGTTGATGTTTAGAGCAGGACCATTCCCTGTGCCCTGTGTACCTTGTGATGAGTTTTAGAAATGGGAGATTACATAAGACAAAGTGATTAGTGAAAGCCTTCCCATGTAAGTGAGCCAACAGGAAGCTCCCTCGCTACAATCACGTTTCTTTATAGTCTCACACAGTCGCTGTCAGAGTCCAGCTAAATGACTACGGATGCCTATATAAACACAATGACTACACAGCGGACTAAGCTAGCAAAACACTGTGGGTGTTTGTTTGGATGGAAGTCGGCAGATGTTTTTGACGCACAGGGCAAGCAACGACAGAGAGCGAGAGACTCCTCTTTTATGTGGCTGCAGGAGTGGAGGTATCATTGTCTCTCGGGGGAGATAACCTGTCTCGTGACACTAGAGACCCGGTGAGAGAAGAGCTCTCCGCAGCTCACATCAAAGCTCTCTACTCTCTAAACACAGCGCAATCTTCTTTATGCTCTTGAGACCGCAGATAGCATCCTAAATGCCAAGTGTGAGCATGCGGATGTGGAATGCTCACTGTCCAAAGTAGCTTAACAACAACCACCAAGAGTGTACAATGTAAAAAGAAACATCATTTGCCGGCAGTACAGCACATTTATCAAACAAACAGTTATTCAGCAGTGACCGAGAAGGAGTGCTGTTTTTATACGTCGTGCAAGAACACACTCATGTTCTCTGCGGCAGTGCCGGGCAAAGCCTCTCCCCAGAGACATAAACCTCCAGCCTGAGAACCGAGGGTCATGAGTTCTACTTCCTGTATGGGAGCTAATAATAGCGGGGTTCACCCAAAGAGGCATCTCAAGGCCTTTTGTTTGCAAAGCAGCTCCTCGAGTGTGTTGTTTTCCCAACAAATCAGCATCAGAGCCAGTTCTCTCCGGCCGCCTCTCCTCTACCTCCACAGACGAGGTGTGCGAGTAAGCACACACAGCTGCGAACACACGCACGGATGCATAAGTATGCACACACACACACACACACACACACACACACACACCATTAGCCCTAGTCCAGAGGGCAGATATATTGTGGCTGTCACCAAAGAAACACATCATAACACATTCAGCAGCGTCCCGCCTGTAGAGTCCAGTATAAACAGACAGCAGTTAGTGTGATGATGTCAGGCCTCAGGAGGGCGAGGAGGGGAGCCCACTCTCTTACCTCTGAACTTTTTTGGAGGGATGTTGAGGTCCCCCGCGTCAGGCTGGACGACACAGCGATCATCCACCAAGCTACGAATACAGACACAGAATAACACTGTTAGTCGGATGCCTGTGTATTTTGTTCAGGTACATTATGTATATGTTGTCTGATGACTGAATATAACCAATCGCAGATGGCACAGTCAGCTGCCAGGTTAAAAAAAAAAAAATTGACAGCAGCGACTTTGCTAATTGTATAATCATTTAAACTAGACTAGAGGTTTGTGGCTCCAACTTCTCGATGGTGAATATTTGGTGACCGAGCATGATTAGGTTTCAGACAAAACAGTTTTACTATGTTTCGGCATTTTATAGAACAGTTAATCAATTAGTAAAGAAAATAATTAGCAAACTACATGTATGTAATAAAACTGATTTACTGTAATTTACTGATAAACTATTTAAGAATACTGCAATATGCCAATCAAAGTCATTTACAATCATATAAGCAAAAACATAATTAAAGGAAGTTTATCTAAAATTTGAAATGCTGGAAGTAGCAAACGTTTGTCGTATTTGCTTTACTTAATTGGTGTTTGTTGTGTATTGACAGCCGTTTGTCCCTCCGGTGATACGGTTACGCCCCCCTTATGTTATGTGTCGTGAAGTGACGTTTTGTAGTCTGTCCAGAGTTGAAGTTAAAATACAGCAGACATGCAACTTCCCCCTGATCTCCTGTTTCCTCATTAACAGTCGTCATATTAAACGACGAAGTATATAGTGTTGATTAACGTTTTTCATTTTTATTGAGATCGTCATTTCATTCAATCTTAACTACTGTATGTCACCTCATGTGCCTGTGGATTTATGTATGTATATTAAACCTAGTGACCTGGTATTAGTACCCCCAACGAAAGCTTCCGCGTGTTCCCCCCTCAACACAACAATTAAATAATCGCTGGACAGATGACCTGGCACGCAGGCGGGAATGTCTGGTGACAAATTTAGCTTTTACTGGCTTAGAATAACACTTGTCTGGACACAGGCCAAATCCCACATCCATTTCAGGGCCTTTTTCCCGGGGAATGTGTACAGTTGTCCAAACAGTGCTGTCTACCTCTGCAGTCGGTGCACCTCAAGGAAAAAAGGCGGCAGACTCAAAAGAAGAAAATATCCAGGAGTGTTAAGAAGGAATCATAGAGTTTGTGCACATCTGCATTGTGTTGACGACGCACATAATAATCCCCGTCAGTGTGGTCAGTCATTAACACGAGTTTAATAGTTAAACCTCTGAACAAACAGGACAGGTCCTGCTGAAGGGGCACAACATTTTTTTTTAGCATTTTGAGCCTCTAATTTGCTTACAGACCCCAAACAGGAGGCGGGAATGCTGCTCGACTGGAGAAGTTTCGCCTCTCCTCAGGATGGTTTCTTCCTGAGGGCAGATGATCTGGATAGGGCTGCTGAGTTGGTGGTTGTGCGTGGAGAAGTGGCTTACGGCCAAAAACTGTCATGACAGTTTAGTAAATACATACGCTTGTATGTGTGTGTGTGTGTGTGTGTGTGTGTACGTGGGAAGCGCTGGAACTCGAGAAAGGCCACAGTGTCTGTTTAGTGACTCAGACTTTGCTGTAGGTCATTCCATTTTTCATGAGCGTGGAGGGGGGGGGGGTCCTGGAGCTGATACCGACAGCATGACTGCTGTTACACACACTCTGCTGCACCTTCCTATGGTTGTCTTGTGGTTTCTACCGGCAAAACGTTAAAGCCGCCTTTCTCTGCTGTGAATCACTACAGCGTCACCGATGTATATCCGTGCAGTGCCCACAGATTGATCACGCGATCAATCTGCATTACACTTCTAGAAAATCAGGGTTGCTCTGTGAGGTAGAAATAATGGCGAAAAAGCAACATGTATTTGCTGCCACTGTGTGGGTGAACGAGTGGCTTGTAAGCAGCATTTTGCAATTACTGTTGGGTTCTGTGCACAGCACCACCTCAGTGTTTTTTCCTCTAACGCTGACCCCGACACCCACTCCTGCCACGGGCTCCCAAACACACACACACACACACACACTTTATCATTAACTGAGCATTTGCCGCCCCTACATTTCCTTTTCTCCCAGCGCTATCAGGGGTGGTTTTGGTCAGTCATGGGCAAAGCACCACTTCAAAAAGGCCTCCCACTGCTTCCACAGCTTTGTTCTGTGGGATACACTGCAAAACTGCATCCATTTATCTCCCGTGAGCTACTTAATCCCATTCTGCCACGGTGACTATGTGACACGTGCAAACAAACATTGACCAGGAACACACAAACACAGAAACTGATGGAAGGACTCTCTCTGATAGCACCGAATTTGTTTATCGCCATCGGTGAACTGTCGCCAGTGCTGGTGTGACACTTCCTTCTATCCAAATGCTGCTCAGCTTGCAGCAGAGCGGCGTGAAGCGGGCCCACACATGTACGAGATGGACATACCCCAGGGTGCTGATGAAGCCATTGGTGGATCCCTCTGCGTACAGGGAGCAGATGTCCCCAATGTGTAGGAAGCTGGACATCTTATCCGACATGTTTGACACACAAGGGGAGCACCTGCGGCAGAGGACAGGGGTCAAAAATCACACACTGTATCAGATATTTCATTTCTTTAATGAGAATTCTGTCACAGTAACAATCAGTAAATCTACCCAGCTCCATTGATTGATGATTATTAGTGATTTCAGTTTACATTTGCAGATCTGACAGAGCTCCCAATGAGGCGGCAGAGCAGGTTTTGAAGGGACGCCAGGCTTCCCTGCGAGGTGAACGCCAATGCAACAGATCAGACAGGATTTGCATTGAGGTCGCAGGAAAACTGTTGGGCCCGGTGTTAACTGTAACCTGTTTGTGTTGTGTCTGTGGCTGCAGGGGCAGCCACGGTTAATGATTAGGAGAGCTGCAGCCGTACCAGGAAGGAGCTTCATGCACCTGCAACAGGTCACTGAAGCTGATACATGCGGGCACAAGCGGGTCCACTTCACTCTGGTTATCCGCCTCTCACCGAGGGTCGCTAAATCTCTGAGAAATAAACCAGCGTGTGTGGCTTTTGGGCTGCAAGCTAAGAATTAATGACATGCATGATGTGGGCAGCTGTTACAGCAGAGACAGAGAGAGAGAGAGAGAGAGAAAGTCTGGCTTATGTAAACCACTAAAACACATGAAACTTCAGCAAAGCGTCCAGTGGATGGCTGTCATTTTAATCTGCATCCGCAATCACGCAGCAGTCCCACACTTCAGTCTTTCTCCTGTTTGGTCACTAATTGTACAAAAGAAGCACATCACAGGCGCTGACTGCGAGCTGTGAGCATTTTGTTAACCATTTAAGGAGAGGCGAGCTAAATCCTTTTTTTCTCCCCCCCTCTCTCTCTCTCTCTCTCTCTCTGCTGCGGATAGGATGGCGAGGCGAACAAGTTATGTGCGCTCAACTTTACCTCGGTTTGCGGGGAAAAGCGACTCCGTGCCGGCTAAGACAACATGACGGTGTCCCTCCTCTTCTCCGCCCGGGGGCTGTGGGTTAATATCCAGCCGGTCAGCGGGCGTAATAATCCAGTTTGTTTTATTTATTGACAGACTCTATCACCTTTCCGCGCCTGTCGCCGCTCCCCGGGGCTGTGCTCACTGAGGCAGGCAGGCAGCACACTGGCTGAGCTGAGCTGCCTGGCTCACTGCCACTTCTTCTTCTTCTTCTTCTTCTTCTTCTCCTCCACAAGCGGCCCTAGTGTTGATAGCTGGGAAATGATGTCCATGTGGTCCCATCCCATCATTTAAGGAAATCCAACCCATCATGTCATCTCTCCTTTGATTTTTTTGTTTTTTTTTATGATGCGGGAGTTGAAAAAGTGTCTTTAACACAGCAACACGTGCGTGGATTTGTTGTAGTAACAACTTTTAGGGTTATTTTCTCACATTAAAACACCCGGTGTGTGATTTACTTACAGGTCAAGTCACAGCTTGAGATTTGTTTTTAGGTAGGAACTACAAAATGTTCACTTTCGGGCACGAAAGAGTCAACTTTGGTTTGCGTTTCAAAGCCAGCTGACCGACCACGTGACTACGCGGAAGTGAGAGTCGCAGCAGCAACATGAGCGGCTCGGCGAGGATGGTGCGCAGGTTTGCCTTGTTTATATTAGTGTTCGCTTTGGTGGGCGATGTGTTGCATTCAACAGGTGAAGAAGAAGAAGAAGAGGAGGAGGACAGCGTGGTGCGTGCTGTGGCTTCATCATCATCCCCCGCCCCGCAGGGAGCAGCAGGCTGCGGCTGTGGGGACCTGAAGAGAGCCGCCGCCGCCGCCGCTGCCGCTGAGGAGCATGCGGAGGACTGGCACGGCTCCCGAGGAGCCAGCTGAGAAATACTCAAGAGGCGCCAATGAGGAGATGCAAAGTCGGGTAATCTATCATGCAGGTTCTTGCTGGCACTTCCGATCAAGTGACTGCCAGGGGATCCTGATCTATGAATCCTATATGTTGCAGCACAGACAGTGACACCCTTACAGAGAACATTATATGACCCAAACATACATAATCAGTCATCATACATCATTTCACCTCATTTTAAATCCACCAGGCTGATCCACGTGCCACAGACCCTCTCAGCAAACACATGCAATCTTCCTGGAATATGATGGTTTGTGCACGAGCCCACATTCGGTTACTCTCCAGATAAAGGCTGCATGTTTGTGGCATTGTGGGTAGGAGTAGTAGAAAGTAGACTAGCATTATAGTTCTTTCTTTTTTCCGTCCGCCCAGCTTTTCCGTCTTTGCTATGTATAGTCTAGCTGGCTCTGGGGACATTTGGTTATTTGGAGCTGTGGTTAGAGATTGTGCCACCGAGGTTGGCGAACAGTGACTGTGGCAAAAGGTCGTAGTCACAGTTTGCCAATCTGGATGAAGCAATCTCCGGCTCGCTCCCTCAGGATCATGTGTGTTCCTCGCTTCCCGGAAAACCTCGGGCAGCAGCAGATGACGGGTCCTGCACAGTACACAGTTGATTTAATGTCCGTGCATATGATGTCATGATGTAGGCAAGAAAAGTGACATTTCAGTCGTGTGCCGATCAGTTAGCTGCATATGTAAATATGTACTTCTTCTATATTTCGCAGCACCTTTTTCTGATTGTCGATAACTTATTGTATTCCTTCGACATCATGGCATCTGGAGTTTATGCTGCTATTGTGCTGTCTGGTCTGGTCTGGTCCGATCGATCTTCCCACTCATGTATTTCCTGCTTGCAGATGGTGCTGATTTCTGGAGGACAGTTCCTGATGGGAACAGACAAGCCAGGCATCCCTGCAGATGGTGAGGGCCCTCAGAGGCTGGTGCATGTGGACTCCTTCTACATGGACATCCAGGAAGTCACCAACCAACAGTTCGAGAGCTTTGTCGAAGCCTCGGGATACGTTACTGAGGTATGAAGAAGTTACTGTATGTAAAGATGAAACTATAAGATCATTAAAAATGAGTTTGATTTGTCCAACCAATCAAAACCCAGTGTAGCAGTGGCTATTTCTTAAAAGGTTAAAAGGCAAAGTCTCGTTTATTTATCATAATGTTTTTATCCTCGTGCTTTTAGGCGGAGAAATTTGGAGACTCATTTGTCTTTGAGGGGCTTTTGAGCGAGGATGTGAAAAACCAAATCACCCAAGCAGTAAGTCGACTCACCTGTGCAGTTCATGTTTACTTATGCTACAGCTGTATGAAGCACTGTTAGCGCTTTGATCATCAGTCTCAGTCCTTTGGATCCCTGAAAGGCTTCAGACGTGATACCATTTTTATGTATTTGAACTTCTTCAGAGTTATATATATGTGCGCAAAGACATAATCTGGAAGTGTACCGGCCGCCGCATATTTTTGGCTTTAGATACACATGAAGACCGCTGTTGAGACTGTTCACAGTCTGGTTGTGCCCTGAGCACAGCGGGCCTCTTGTAGACGAAAACCAGACAGCAGGGAATTTACTGCTTCATCTCAGCTGTCATGTGCAGCCTGATCATGTGGCTGAGGAAGGTGCTGTGTGCCCATTAGCACGGCAACACTGGAAACCGTTAGACCCGTTGTAATTCTGCACGTCCAAGGTGATTCAGGATGAGCCGTGGAGTGTGTCTCTGAGACAATACTCATTGTTAGCATCGCTGTGTTATCAGGTTGCTGCTGCCCCCTGGTGGCTCCCAGTCAAAGGGGCCTACTGGAGGCATCCTCACGGTCCAGACTCCAACATAAAGGACAGGTAAGAAAATGCTCTATGTATATTTAAAACCTCTAAATGGTTCTGGCAATATGAGCCTGAGTGAGACAAATCAAGCGGGTTCCCCCGTCTAACGCAGCTCTTCAAGTTGAAACAGTGCTGAGCACAAAGACACAGCACGAAGAGGGATTTCGGTGTGAAAGTGAGCGTAACTTAAGACAAAACCTCTTTTATTAGTTTATTCAGACTGCTGGAGGCTCATTTTAGCTTTCCTGGAACTTAAAAATGCAAATCTTTGACTGTTGATTTTGTTCCCCATCATTTACACTGAAACCAGTATGGATCTACTGAAAACACGTGGACTTTTCTTTTAAATATTGATCTGCAGGCAGATTTTCACCTTTTGATTTGATTTTGAGGTTCCTGGAAAAAGCAAACTGATAAACTAAGCAGCTTTCACCCAGGCTACACACTGTTTACCCTCCTCCCCTCCAGGAGGCGCTACAGGTTCAGGTTTCTTCCCTTCAGCCCTCATCCAAATTTATATCTGCATTATATTTATATATCCTGTTCATATGTTCATACTCTGCACTTCTGAGTATTGTTACTTTGAATTACAGTAGCGTTGAATCTAATCTACACGCAGGCTTAGTCATTTATTTTAACCCCATCTTTCTGTAGGCCGGACCATCCTGTTCTTCATGTGTCCTGGGCAGATGCTGTTGCCTACTGCTCCTGGTTACACAAGAGACTTCCTACGGAGGCAGAATGGGAGTACGCCTGCAGGGGTGGCCTGAAAGACAGGTCTGATGTTTACTAATTATATCACTATAATATATCCCGTTGTGGCTATTATACAGGTCCCATGTCAATTTCCGGATATACTGCCCCTGCCTGCAGGCTTTACCCCTGGGGGAACAAGTTGAATCCAAAAGGACAACATTATGCCAACCTCTGGCAGGGAGACTTCCCCAACCATAACACTGGAGAGGATGGATATGTCAAAACCTCGCCGGTAAGACAGAAGAGGAAAGATGGAAGGATGCCAAAGTTAAAGGTGTCATGCGTCATATTTCATCTAGGCAGGAGGAATGACGGCTGTGCTCATTGTCACAAGACTGGAAGGTGGAATTTATATTTGAGCCACCGCCTACGTAATCTATAGTTTATGAAAAGGTGCTGAAGATCAAAGCTCATTTCAGAAGTTAATAAAGTCACGCCAGCGGCTCACAGATTCCAGAGATCAAATGAATAACAATAAGCTAATATTAATCTAATCTCTTTCTCTGCAGGAGCAGCTTTAAAGCCCTAATTTAGAAGAATCAATCATGAATGTATGTGCTCCGATTCTTTAAGGGTGTGTGCTGCTGAAGGAAAATGATTTATTCTGATCCCACAAACTGACACAAACACGGGCATTGATTCTAATAATGCAGATGTCATTTAAGCAGCCTGTTGGGCGATAGAAAACACTTCATCCAGATTGAACACCAAGTGATCTGTGTTTGGGAATCTTGAATTTCTCTTAATCAGAGCCTCCATTAATGTGGCGTTATTCTCTCCGCTATGCAGGTGATGTCCTTCCCTGCCAATGGATACGGTCTGTATGACATGGTGGGAAATGCATGGGAATGGACCTCAGACTGGTGGACCGTGCATCACACCGCAGACGAGCAACATAACCCAGTAAGAACACATCACCTCTAAGACTTTTAGGTTTTACAGGCTTTTTGCTGCTCCGATATCTGATCATGTTTCTCTCTCCCAGACGGGTCCTCCGTCAGGCACAGATAAGGTGAAGAAAGGAGGATCGTACATGTGCCACAAGGTAAAGAAGAGGTGATGCTTGTTATGCTGTGGAGATTCAATAGTTTAATTATCAAACACTGGTCTGAATGTCCACAGACTTATCTGCACTGTTAAAATAGCTCACATTCTGTGGGCAGTGAGGTCTGTTGTGACGCGAGTTCATCAGTGAAAACAAAATAGTTCCTGGTAGTGGTGCCAACCTGTTTTGCAGCATGTATTGAACCTAGGCAACAACAGCTCTGACATTAGCATTTCTAAAGAGAGCATGGAGCGCTGTATAATTCTCTACCTGCCTGATTACAAAGAGAAAAATACAGCCTCTCTTCTATTTTTTCTTCTCTTCCTGGTATGTGAGACCAAAGTAGTCTCTGCGACAGTGCATGCACAGTTGCCCGGAGACTTGTCCAGTGGCTCTGCTTATTCTGGATTTAAGAAACCTGATCTCATATCGTTCACGGAGATGTCAGAGAGAACTCCCAACCACGCATATTGTACACTTACTTTATCTGCAACACTATTTGAGCCGCCCACCGCTGACCATTCCAGTTTGCTTACCACGAGCATTGGTTGCCATGGGAATGTGACTAATTGCATGCAAAATGAGTCCTAAGAACAGAGGTCTGTTTGTTTCATACGAATACGCCATGTGAGGGAGGAGAGGACAACAGTCAGACATGCTTGATGAATGTGTACAAACCGGCGCAGCGTAAGACAAACCTTTCCTCAAAAGATCTCAGACTTAACGAGACCTTTGGATGATTGTCTCCGTTGTCTGTTTGTTTTTAACACGCTGCAATAAAAAGTTAATTCATTGCTCTCTTCTTTCCACTTCCTCCAGTCTTACTGTTACAGATACAGATGTGCAGCCAGAAGCCAGAACACTCCAGACAGCTCAGCCTCTAATCTTGGTTTTCGCTGCGTCTCTCCGGAGCAACAGTGACCTGACCTGCTTATCTTAAACACGGGGTCCCCTCCTTCGAGCTGCTCTCTAACCCCAGTTTTGGTTAAGTAGGTTGTAGTGGATTCTTATGTGCCATCTCATCAACGTGCATTTGAAGATCCCGTTTGATAGAAGACATGGAGGATTTTTTTAGCAGATATTCAGAGAATATTCCAGCTCTATTTTTATAGCTTTCTATTTATATTAATTTTTAGATTTTTTTTTTACACGAAATGAAAAGGCTGAAAAACTGTTTCTACTTGGGTTAATTAAGCATTTCAGTGACTGATCATGTGGTCTCTGTGATCATGTGAATTTCTAAAAAAAAAAAAGTGTTATGTGCACACAGCATACAACGAGTCCATGTAAACTGTGAAATTGCTGTAAGATTATGGGAAAGTATTCAGGATCACAAATTGTTTTGTTTTTTTGTGAATTTCCTAATTAGCCATAATAAAATAAACTAACCAAATGAAGCATTTTTTCGTCTTAATGCTGCACTGAAATAGTATTCGATACTGTCGGTGTAGTTAATTAATGCTAAACCTCAGCACCCTACTTTGGTATTAGTGTGCTTCATCATTATTGACCTCTATCACAGCTGTGTAACACGTTTAATGTCTGTAACATCCACTAGAGGGCAGCACATGCTCATATCTATCTGTCTGCACGTCTGTCGATCTGTCAAGAGTGTACGTATGAGTTGGTTTGTTGAAGTTAAGCTGACACAGTATAAGCTCTGTAAGGATGGTTTAGGGGGCTGTGACGGTGCAAAGCTGATTCAGTCGGTTTTGGACTGAGATGGGCTTAACTTCTTCTCAGACATGCGATTTAGAAGCCACGGGGAACCAACGGCATGTATCACCAGGGAGCGAGGGTGCCTGTCAAAACTGAAAGGATATACTGTATGACCAGGAGAGGAAGTCAAACAAGACCAGATGTCTGCAAAAGAACCAAAAATTATTTATTTTAACTTCATCAGTATACATATTGCATGTGAAAATAATTAACTAAGCAATTAGCGCAAAGAATCTAGCAAAAATAAGTGAGTAAAAGGGGAAAGGGTCAAACGTCTCTAGGCCACCTTATTAGAAAGAAAAACAAAAATGTCTGAACAAACATTTGTATTTCTAGCATTAACATCACATTTATCAGCAAACTAAAAATCCTATTCTCTCGCAATTAAAATCAGAAAGTTCAAAGGTATAGTTGATACAACATTACTGCACAATTGCTAACATTCAGTAGACAGTTTAACAAGTCTAAACCCCGCTGTCAGCTTTTAATTGAAGTTCAGGCAAACTCCATTATCTATCAGTGCACAACAGATGACCTGTTTTACAAAACAGAGAAAGAAACACTGATTTTCACTAATGCTGCAGGAAGAGCGTCGGCCCCCGCTGCTGTATTGTTAACCCAAAAGAATGTGAGTCAAAAATGCACCACAGAAACAAGAGCATAGCAACTAAGACAACCTGGAGGCTAAATACAGCTGCCATCTTGGAGAGTCCAAAACAATGAAGAGATAGAAAGAATCAAACAAGGCGATACGCTATACTAATAAAAATCCTGTCCTTGATCACTCTGCCGCTTATTAGCAAAGCTGAGAATACAAAAAAAACATTTGCAACTTTATTTGACTTTTGCACCAAAATGGCAAAAGTGTGTCTTTTTGTGCTGCTGGAGAGGCAGCCAGGCCTCTTCACTAAATTCTCACCACATGTAATAACTACGTGTGGTGTCAACAGGGGAGGGTTTCCCCTCTGTGCTGCCTTCTTTGTCCTTCTCACCGTCGGCTTCCCACAGGTTGATGAGTGGAGGGTAAAGCTCGTTCAGGGGGATGGAGGAAGTCTTCAGCATGTATTTCTTCAGGGAGTGGTGGTAGTTTTTTCTCTTCCATCTGCGGGCCATGTAGACGCCCACAGTGGCCAGACTGAGGAAGGCCAGCATGGTCGCCATGACGGCCAGCACTGCCGCACTCGGGTGCTGGTCTGACAGGTCCAGGGCGAAGGTAGCGCTACGTGTTGTCACATTAACACAAGACTTGTGCGTCTGCAAATGGACATTGGAGACCGTGAGGCATACCTCATACTCGGTGGCAGGTTGAAGGTGTGTGAGGTTGTACTCATGAACGTCTACAGGGACACGGGCTGTGTAGGTGATGTGTGGGTTGTCAATCTTCATGGTGGCCGAAGCCCACTTCAGGTTGGAGGTCATGACATTAGAATTGACCTTCCAGGAGACCAGGATCGAATGCGACTCCGTCTGCTTGACATAGATTTTCATCACCTGGGCGTTGTCTAGCAGGGTGCCATTTACACGTATGGTGGCAACCCTTGTGTCAGCACCTTCTGTGTTCTGGGCCACGCAGGTGTAATGACCTGAATCCTCCACCTGAACGTGAGACAGCCTCAGGGTGCCCTCACTACTCAAGTGGTATCGCTCTGACACGGTGTCTATTGTGATTTTGGTCCCAAGAGGAGTCACCCAGTAGATCTCAGGCTCGGGCTCAGCCATAGCCCTGCAGTCAAGACTGACACTCATACCCAGCTCGAGGTTCAAGTGGCTCGGGAAGGTGTTGTGGGATATAAGTGGGAGGCATTGCTCTGGGGAGTCCAGGAGCCTCAGCCCTCGAACCCGCTGGCCTTTGAGTTCAGATGGGGAGGTGCACAGCATGGCCAGGGGCTCCATGAAGCGCACTGCGGTCCTGTTGGAACTCATCCACTGAATGACACAGTCACAGCGCAATGGGTTGCTGTGCAGACTGATCTCCCGCAGATTAGGCAACACCTCCACAGTGTGCTGGTAAAGGGCAGTGAGGGCATTGTTATTAAGCATGAGACTCTCCAAGGAGGGCATGTCCCTAAAGGCCAACCTATGCACATAAGACAGTTTAGGGTTGTTGGTGGCCTCCAGCTTTGTCAGTTCTGGCAAGTTGTCCAGAGCATAGCGGTCAATCGACACTAACTCCATCATGTTGTTGATACCCAGCTCCTTCAGACGTAACATGTTCTGGAAATCTCCTTCCTGAATTTTGTGAACTGGATTTTTGTTTAAATCCAAGAATTTTAGATTGGGAACTCTTTGAAGGGCCAGCTGAGGGATTCTGACCAGTTTGTTGTCATAGAAAGAAATGCTTTCAAGGTTATCCAGACCTACAAATGCATTCGCTGGAACATCAGTGAGATCCATGCCAGCCAGAACCAGACTCCTCAGGCTTCCTAGAGGCTTAAAGTTCATATCTAGGAGGCCAATAACTGGGTTTTCCCCTATCATGAGGATCTCGAGGTTAGGTGTTTCTTCAAACCAGCGGCTGTCTATGACATGGAGCCTGTTGGAGTTAAGATGAAGGCGCAGCAGGCTGCGCAAGCCTGCAAATGCCCGAGGAGAGATTGAGCTTATCTGGTTGTGGTTGATGTAGAGCTCCTGGAGATTTGAAAGGTTTCCCAGGCAGTGGTCTGGCAGCTGGGTGATCTGATTCTCCTCTAGATGCAGGGTGGTCAGGTGGTTCATGTTTGTGAGGCCCACAGCTTCCACAGTGCTGAAGTTATTCTGGGATAGGTCTAACTCCGTCAGGTTGAACAGCACCTCCAGCTCTCCACTTGTGTGAGAGATGGCATTACTTTGGAGCAGCAACACCTGAGTATCTGTGGACAGGTTGGTAGGGATGTGCGTGAGCCTCAAGTCATTGCAGTCCACTGTGGTTGCCTCCTTGTACGTTGACTGGGGAGTGAACCAGGGGCGGATCTCACAAACACACAAACGCGGACATTCTTTGCCATGTATGGGCGACAGAGATGAAAGAAGCAATCCCATGCACACCCAGAGCAGAGGAGGCCACGGCTGCAAGCTGAGAGCCATGTTCTCTGCTCTCTCTGCTCACACAAAGCTTAGACGAGAGGCAGCGTTCTGGAGAAAGGTTTGGAGGGAAGGTCCGTGAGCATTAGTCTCTGATTCTGCTAGCTAGTTGCTGTAGGCAATTTCCAGAGTGATGATTTGTTATCCGGGAGAAAGTTATTTGCAGAAGCGAGGGCAGAAGATCATCTGGTCCAAACGTGACCTCTGCTGATTGGTTTGTCTCACTTCCTCACCTTGAGTTTTAAACCTAAAAAATAAAACAGAGAAAGAAAGTAAAATGTTAAAACCTGCAACACAGACGCACCAAACTCTGTTATATTCGTCTGCAGAAAAGTAGTGGATAGTGGACACAGTAAGGGAGTTCAACTAAAATAACAGCTGAATGGTGAATGAGAGAAAGTACGGGAGTCATATTTGGTTAGCTTGTACAGGGTAACAAATGAGGCAAGTGGCGGTTTTCCACAGTGCCACCCCACAGATATTTAGGGGACTAAGTTGACGTGTCTAACAGGGCAGAATGAATCTGTCAAATTTGTCTTGTTGCCCTGCCATCGTGTAGACATTCATTCCTACCTTTTAATGAGCTCCTACACAGCCAGAGCCAGCTTAAAAATGAGAATAAGTTTGAGGAAAAGTAACTTCTGGATGTTGGAATAAAACTGGGCGAGGCAATGGTTAAAATACTATTTAAACATGAAGCTGTTGGCCTGGCCATTCCTCTTCTTCTTAGTGAAAATTACATGGGCTGTGTTTTGTTTTTTTACCTTTGTCCAGCAATAATTTGGCAATTTTTCATGTTGGTTTAGGACACATATTAGTGACTAAAGTAGATTTCTGGTACATTATGTGTTGCATCTGTCACTACCTAATGACGAGAGGGTTGATATTGGCTCTGTATCCCTGGTGTGTTTTGTATTTCAAGATTACCAACACATTTTCTCTCCGTGCTTGGAAGATTATCTGCATACTGGCTTTGTATCTCAGTGATCCTCTCGAGCGAGTGTGTGGGGTGGGCACAGCCGGCGTCTCTGGCTGCGAGCCCATTACACAACAGGCTTAATAAACAGGGAGTGTGTGCTCTTCACTGTTAATCACGTGCTGCTTATACTTATACAGGGTCATAAGAAGCAGTCATACACACACAAGTGAATTCAGCATTTTCTTTTTAAAAAGAGCAATAGCTGCGACTGTGCGGATGTGCACACCGTTCTCATCCAAGTTGGGTCAAACTAAGACAAGCAGAGAGAGACTGGAATGGGCTGTCAGGAAGAAGCCCCCAAAGGAATTATAACATTTTACGCTTTTGCTGTCATTTGTCAATTTTGTGACACCGGCTCTGAGAAACATCTGCAGCGGTGACAGGATAAATTTCCACAAGCAGATATGCCATCATGAGCAATGGAAATGAAGAAATCCTGAAACGTATACATCTCCTGAACATACCTCTATTGGCTGCGCAAGCATTACTATTTAAGTGTGTGTGTGATTGATTAAAGTAATTATCTAAATAAACAAAAAAGAATAATCAGCTTTTATAATTGTTTTACTTAGCGAGTGGGAAGGGAAGAGAAACTCTCTTAAACTAAACACCAGAGTGTGACTCACACTCATATATATTCACATTCATCCTCATAAATAAATTGAAATTGAGCAACCGGTATGTGTGCGTGCATGCGTGTGTGTGTGTGTGCAACAGAGAGAGATAGTTGGGCGTATTTTGTTTCACATCAAGACTGACAAACTCCTCCAATATTAACATAAAACCAATACAGATTGTTTTCTCCCTCCTTTCATGTGCTGTCTGTTCGTGCCCTGCGATGTGTTGACACCCTCTCACAGTCCTGCCTCCGCATTTGCATGTACAACACTCTCAAAGAAGCTCGACAAATAGCCTACAAAACGGAATAATTTGCTACACAGGGAAACTGGCATCACCACACTGTTTCTAGGAATCTAAACACGTGTGGCAACAGCTCTTCTCACGTGTTTAAGCATCACAGCTCGTTCACGTCTGTTTCTCTTTGAGTAAGAACACATATGGTGCCTGGTATCAGGTGACTGGACCCGGTCACACTCAAACTAAACTGATTCCCTTTAGTGTGACTGAAGTATGGCACCTCATTATTGGCTCTTTGACTGTTAATAACTGCTGAACATGTGGCGCCTCCCTCTGCCTTTAATCGTCCATCATTCGGCTTCTCAACTAATCCATGCAAAAATCTTTCAGTACCTGCCCCGACAATATACTGCGCCTTGGTGTAAAAAGATTTGCTTGCTAATACATTTATCTATCCCCTCTCTTCCTCCATGTGTTGCGCTGCTCCGGTATCAAATCGGAGGAGACAGGCGGAGTAATCGCTGCTTTCATGCTGAGGCCATAAAACTCAGACACCTGGCACCAGGTTTCTGGCAGACTGGCAGCGCCGTGGGGGTCTGCATCCGTTCCCACCTATCTCTCACTGTGTGTACGTGCTGACCTTATTGACCCAAGGAAGCTCTGCTGAGCACATATGCTCTTTCTCACTGATGACCTGCAACACTACAGTACACAAATTCATACTTACAAGCTACCTAGTATACCACAGATACTATTGTTGGCCATTGACCAGCTCCACTGTAGTGATTAGACTTAAGGACGAAGCTTTGCTAATTACACGATCCCTCACCGGCTTCCCACCCGTGAACACCAAGCTAGCTTTTTTCCCACTGCCGTGTGTGTGGGATTTTTGTCTACATCGCACATCATTTACTTTGTGCAGCACGTCGTCTTCACGTAGACGAGATAGAACGCATCATGAACTCCGACCTCTCACGCACACGCTACAATTTCCACTGCCATATATCTGAATCGAAACGCAAACATATTGATTCACATCTCATTCACAGTTCCACCTCCACAGTTCACCTTTTAGATGACTGACATGTCATCTACAGCGTCAGTACAGACTAAAAGCAGATACTCAGATAAACAACTGTTTAAAAAAATGACATTTCATAATGCATTTGTGTGTACGTGTGTGTGTGCGTGCTGGAAGGCCAACATTATTTAGATCAATTAAAACGAAAAGGTGAAAGCCATTATAAGGGCAAAGAGCAGGAAACAGATTCATCTAATAGCAGCGTTAGAGCACACAGACGAGTGTGTCATCATTACTGTTGGCGGATACGATTTGAAAGCGGCTCTTTGATTTACTAAACAGATCTACACATGACTCCTGCATGACACTATTATTGTGGTACCTGCGTTCTGAAATGACGTGCGGAGAAATAGAAAATATTGTACATTATATTCTGGGCTATGATTCTTGTCTCAAAAACAAGAAGTACAACCGAGGAGAAGTGAAATCCCACAGGATCATTTCCAAGAGGGAAATGGAGAGGTCTGTTACAGCGCCATGCTGTACAGAATCACTTTGGTAGGACAACACCTTATTGAACTCTCGTTCTCTGGGACGTGACAGAGATTAGATCTGAGATTAATTCTCTCACTGCCAAAGCAGGACTGGACCAGCACCTGGATCCTGAAAATCTATTGCTAATCTTTTGGCTGAGGCAGCAGAGAGCAATTACGCTGTAGGGATGATAATTAAAAATGCATGCATACATGTGTATCTACACTGCAGCATCTCCACACCGCCACTGTTTTTCCACTCACACACGCGGACATGCATGCACACACAGACTGCTGGAAGAAGGCAGAAAAATCCCTCAACAGCTGTCTGAATCGAAGCCTCCAGCAGGAGGGATTTACCCTCTCTGCACACCCAATCCTTAGGAGGTTTTAATCTAAGTACACATTACACATATAAAGCAGCATCTACAGTAGCTGGCATTTCCAATGGGCTTACGAATAGTCTCACATAACAAGATTCTCCACACTTCATTTTAGAGCTGCTCCAGTGTGGGAGAAAGGTCTGGCTTGTTTGTGTTTATTTAAATTGATCAGAATTGTCTTTGATGATTGATGCAGCCGTGCCCTTGCAAAGCGGTAATACGCAGATAGCGGAAGAGGAGGAGAACTGTGATTGAAACAGTTGGCCGACGTTAGGTCTAAGCCCACAGTCTGCTCCCTGAGAGAGAAACGGCGGCCCCGAGGTTCAAAGCAAGATAGCGAGATGTAATTGTGGGGCATAATGAGCTTTGTCTGCTTCATGCTAAGGTCTCATAAATGCATTTAGAAGACAGGATCTCCGGACAATATGGGGAGCAATGAAGATAATGAGCGTGAGTCACTAAAGAAACACAGACCTGCAGACGCACGAGGGGAGCATTTCTCTTTAGGTCTGTGAGATGTCTTAGTGTGTGCAGGCGGCGGTTTTCATCTAAAGAAATTTAAAAAGATTCCCGGTTTTAATGATTCCTGGAGTTAAAGTTATGCCCCTTCAGGTCAAACTGCAGCAATTTCATTTATCCTGCTTTCACACCTTCTAAGAGTTTAGATGTAATGCTGCTAATACTACACTTCATGTGCCACCGGTGCAGCCGGGGGGAACCTCATTTGACAGCACACTGCATCATTTTTCATAGGAGGCTATGCTTTTGCCCCCCCTTCCCTATTCCTGAGGCCCTTTTCACTGGGTGGAAAATGTAAGCAGTGTTTCTGAATCAGCAGCCACACAACAGGCTCACAGACATGCCGTCACCATAGCAACGGCTATGCCACCGGCATGTCTGTTTCATAACCAAATGAGAAGACACGAGAAGACGGCTATTAGTGCCATCAGGAAGCTAAAGGAACACGCCAGCGAGAGATGCTACTGGTGCAAGAAGGTGACTGCATGCATAAAACCGTACGGTAATCCAAAAGAGCATCCATGCATGATACAGTTGTGTCTGCACGACATATCATCCACACATGCTCAAATGTCCCCATACCGCCATTTACCACACCACTAATAACATATGATCCTGATTTCTACACTAAAGCTGCCACTTTTTTTTCCGAGACAATCAGTTTCGATCCAGAGCTATCATGTGTTTCTGGGAAGCTGAGTAGTGCTGCCTGATGTTTTCTCCATGTCCTCACTGCGCTGGCCTGCCTGAGAGACATCCTGTTCCTGCTCCATTAGTATGCAAGCGTCTCACTTCACATCACACAAGGCTTTGGTGCAGCTGCTGATGGCAGAGGTGTAGAGCCGAGGAGGAGAAGGATGCATGTGAGGGAGAAAGTAAAGAGGGAGAGGATGAAGAGCTCTGCTTCAATTAGAAGACCACAGGAGGAAACTGCTGAACGGGAAACGGAACAGCGCTGAAGGTACTATGAGAAAATCCAAAATTAAAGTAATTAAAGTAGGCTGCACGGATCTACAATGTTTCTTCAGAGTCTATTAAGGTTTATAAGTCGCAGCATGCCAAATTGTCTGTATTTCTATTTACTGCAAATCCATATGGTAGCTTTATTTCCCCGTGGAACTGAGATGGATCTTGACACAATTTTCTTCTCTGGCTCTGATTTTTTTCCCCCCGTCTCTATCTTTTTTTTTCCCCTTATCCTTCCTCCTCCACTTCATTGCTCCTTACGGTTTCAGCGTTGGTGGAAAGCCAATATGTTGTCATTGGAGCATCGATCAATCACCCCTCAAAGCCAAAGTCTCTAATCTCTGGGGAATCCCTGTTTGAAACAACGCTAAGGTCGGGGAAGATGAACTCATGCAGTTAAAATTGATTTTTGATTTAAAATGGATTTTCATAAATGTGCCGTGTTCCCCGTGCTTTTGTCCAACTTTAACTGATATTCATCCAAAACACCTTTAAAGTGCCGCACAGACTTTATGATCTATGATATTATCTATGATAATCCCTGAAAAAAAGCAAAGGATGACAAACAGCTGACTCAGCCATAACACCACGCAACAAAACCTTTCAATGGCCCGTCATGTTTCCATGTTCCCCCTTCAGATCATGCTCACAAAGGGAGAAGGTCAAGCTGTTCCACCCTCGTCTCCGCTGCTGTGGGAACCTCAGCACCAGCACATGTTGCAGAGTTAGGCCCTGTGGCTCACAATGGTTCTCACCCAAACACACACAGACACACCAAGACGTGTCTTTGTTTCGGCAGGTTCTCACACTCCTCATCACCAGCTGAGGAAATACGTCACTGTGCATTGTGAAGGTTGGGGGGGGGAAGGTGCCACGGCCTCCTAAACACTCATATCATTGGCTCATTGGGTAACAATTGTCTGCGTCTGCTACCAAAACAAAGTAAATAAAATTGTGCGGTTGCTGGAAAACAACAGTGCAAATCATGCAGTGCAAAATACTCATCCTGTCCTAATCTAATAGACAAACAGCCATATTGATATTAGTGAGTTCTTTGTGTTGATCTCAGTAACAGGTGTTGCTGTAATGCAGCAGCTGAAACAACAGAGCCCACTTGACAAAGGTGACCCTAACAATACAGACTCCTCCTGCTCCTCTCAAACTTCTCAGTGGAAACATTGTCTTTCTTTCTCCTCCGTGCCTTCACTTCAGACATCTGCCGATTCCTTGACCCTTACGCATGCAAATGGGTCTGATGGAGCGCATGAGCCCCCCGTATCTGCTACTCAGCTGTTTCAGCAGGCAGGCACTCTGCACTGGCGAGTGATGCTGCAGTTTGTGTAAATGTTACACTCCACTGATAGTTGAACCCGGTGTCACAGTGCAGTGAAATGTCAGGGCTGCTGGAAAGACTGCAGGATTAATAATGAGCCCTTTGGAGACTCACAATTCACGCTCACATTTGGCTTTTCTATGCCAATATATATATATATATATATATATATATATATATATATATATATATATATATATATATATATATATATATACAACTGAACCATGTAACTTAACACAAGGTTTGCAGTGCACAGATTTATTTTCTTTGTTTCCCTGCTTCTGATCAGTTCATGTTTATCATTTGTCTAGACCTGAAAAAGATTCACAATAACACAATAATACAGTGTACTGTGTGCAGATTGACTGCAGAGCACAGTGTCCTTGCAAATCTAGTACTCCTACAATACATTTTGTTGATGAGATGCAGACGAATCCTGATCATGAATCGATAAATATGGACAACTTTTAGGATCTATGTTCTGTTCAAAATCGATTCTTTCTTTGTTGAAGCTTTTTTTTTTTAAAAAACATGATTTTTCCTCTTTGCGGTGGTAAAACGCGCCGCACGAGGACTCACGCCATGGACAGAGAACGCGTTATTGTTTCATTTCACCTTTGTTGATCAGTGCGTTTCTTAAAACACACAAATGATTACTTCATCTTCACGAGTTTATCTCTCCAGACCACACCGACACATTCAGCTCTTTCTGTCGAGAAAGGACTAAAGAAGATAACCGGAGATATTTCTCAGCTTTATGTGTCAAGATTTCAGCACATGCATTAAATAAACACATTGCTCTCACCTATGAAGCGCCGTATCCTCCGTACGCAAGGCTGCTGCAGGCTACTGTATCTGACCCATGCAGTATCCGCAGCTCCAGGATGATGCGCGAAGGGGGGGATGCAGGCTGTGTTTGAGAATAGCAATAATCAGGGTCGTTAACGAGAATAAACCTCGTCCCCGGAACGCGATGTAATATCTGCTCCAGTCTCCAGCGCTGGAGTGTTACTTCAGGAGTGGAAACGCTGCGGCGCACAGCTTCCAGTGACGAGCAGCTGCCCGGCGCAGGTCAGCTGGACTGAAACGCGTCTGACACCGACAGTGGTGCCCAAACAGGCAACCTCACCATCTGTTCTGTCATCAGCACCACGGGAACAAAAGTCCCACCCTGCCGACCACGAGCTGCGAAGTGCGAGGTTTTTTTTTTTTTTATGATGGAGCAGGTGGAGGAACCAATGGCATCTCATTGTTTGGATGTTTCTGTTGTTGCTCTCTGGGAAATGAGTTTTATTGTCAACATAACTGAAGTCAGCCAGTTTGGGGGGGAAAAAAGGGTTCAAAGCTTATTTGAGAGGAGAGCAGAATGTAAGATCTTTTGGGTAGACACAGAGGTGATATAAATTTAATGACTTTCTGATTAATAATTCAAAATAATTATGAAATGAAATGGACTTTAAAGTGGAACTGATCTCTCTCTCTCTCACACACCACACACACACACACACACACACTCTCACACAGAAAAACTTGCACAGAAGCGTCTATGTTGAAAGAGAGATGTGTCTCTTCTCTCAGACCTGTCACTTGTTTGGATTCTTCCTCCTCCACCGCCTCCCCGTCCTCTCTAAGGGGAGCAGTGAAAATGACAACATTTCATCACTTGCCGTTTGAGCTGCAGCTTTGGGAGCTGTCTGCCTGGTTCTTCATCCGTACTGTAGCTACAGAGCAGGAAACGTGATCATCTGTGTGAGACAGGAAAGTGTGCCAGGCAGACGTCATTCGCAGGTTTTGGCTGTTTATATTGGAATTATTCAGAAAGTAATATTACAGTTTTTACAGGTTTTTGTCATTCATGTCTATCAGAAAGCCTGGAAAGGTTTGTCACTCTCTGCTGAAGCTGAATCCTTGAGCAGATTACTGAAGCTCTCAGGGTTACTCCACAATTAGTCCTTCTATATTTGAAGTTTTGCCTTAGTAATGAAATACTCAAAGAGCAAAGACAGCTTTGTGCATTTAGCCTGAAGGTTACTTCTGAACAAAAATAGGATTCATTTCTGAGGTACTGTAATCGATTCCTTTTCTTTCTTGATTATTGATAAGAAAGTATTCAAATCAGGATTGTTGACCTCCCAAACGGTCTGTTTCCAGTGTTTGTGCTAAGCTAAGCTAACTGGCTGGAACTGCATTTATCATACAACCAGTGAAAATGGCACTGATCTTCTCATCGAACTCTCTGCGATAAAACTGAATAAGCATATTTCTCAAAATGTTAAACTGCTCTTACAGGCAGACATAGACACTCAGGTTTGGAGACCTTTAACATTTGCCCACAGCCAATCTGTAATCCATCCATGTTGACTCATGCAACATTAAACACTACAGTACAAATGTCAAACATGTTACTGTGGCCTTCTGCACACCGAGTGTGTCTGAAGGAGTTTCCAAAGTTTTAGTCATCCTGTTCGTGAGATCCCTGCTGTAGATTGGTTTGTCCTGATCTGAAATGTAGCTGTCTCATGTCGTCTTTAAATATTTTAGAACTTTTAGATTCAGGATTTTTTTTGCAGACAGTGTAGCAAAAAATAGAGCGAAGCCTCTCTGAATACAAATGCATTTGTGAAATATAATTCATTTAGCTGGGGGCAAACTGGAACTTGTTCAAAGGCCTTTTGTGGTGTCCCAGAACTGCGCTGTGGGAACCGCTCATATCGTTCCACCACCGCAGAAAGCTTCAAAGTTGATTCAGCAGTCACTCTGAGTGTTAGTTAGCAACCAGCAAATCATAATTTCCCACCATTAAACTGCAGAGCTTGTGGTGTGGTTGCCTTGGCAACAACACCCTCCCAGGAAAGGCGATGCAGCATATCCACCGGTTTATTAGATCTCTGATCACACAGCTCCCTCCACATGGCCATCTGGGAAAAGCAGTCACACAGAAACGTATGCCCCCCGTTTTACCTTTCGTAAAAAGTCTTTCGCATCCGTTTGCCGCATTACACTCTGCTGAAGAGAAGACGGGGTGTCATTTCTCTTGTCAGGGCTTGTTTTGAGTCAAAGAAGGGTAAAATATTAAATATTAAATGCATAAAAAGTCTTGAGGAGGGATGAGATGAATTAAATAAAGTGGATACTGAGAAGCAGAGTCTAAGAAAGACACACAAAGAAATTCCGTGCACGCCTCGCTCTTTCCCAGGAGCATCTGTCCGAGTTCACCCAGTTTATTTGGAATAATTTTGATCATGTCTATTAGAACATGAGAGATGACGAATCTAATGCTTTCTAATTTGATTTTCTGACTCAATCAGATTTCAGCTGACATTAATATGAACAGCTTCATGCAGTTCTGAAACAGATGCCCGCCTCTGAACATTTAGCAACATCCGCTACCTTGTTGCGACATTATCTCACTATCACACCGATCCCGGTGCCACCGGTCACCTCCTGCCAGGCTACAGCAAACATGACAAACTGCAGATGTTGTTTTAATACACACACACACACACCCGTGGTTACACAAACACTGTCACTCTCCAGAGAAAAGTGTCAATTCCGATTTTATTTCAATTTCCTTTACCTAGCCTAATACTATGTTTGGCATGGTCCAGCTCTCTGTCTGTCCCTCTCCTCGCCTTCAGGTGCAGGATGATAGGTGGAACAAATAAGGCATCTGCTGGAGACTGGACACAGAAACACAAACAGCTTACAATATAATGCAGTCCAACACAACAATAGCACAACAATACAGCCTCAGGAAATCCCCCCTGAGTTGAATCAGCACCTTCCAGTCTCAACACAAATTGAACATTATGAGCCTCAGTGAGGTTGAATTTATTGCAGGGTTGTTATATTGGATTGCAACAGAGTGTACAGGTGGTAACTTGTATTGTTTCCCATGTAGCTTTCACGTGGCTTTAGTGTGGCAGATCTACTTCAACAGTACACCTTTGAAGGAAGAAAGACATGACCAGACATGATAGAGAACACACTGCACCGTTCATGAAGTATCATCCTGGACATATCTTAGATTTTGCCACATTTTGTGACAATTTGTGAATTGACTATTAATTAATATTTGAAGAGGTAACACTTGTCTGGCTGTCTGCCTGTGCGTTTTCCTCTTGCCCATGTCTCTCTAGGCGTGGCCTCTGATTCCCTCTCACCTGCCCGATCACCTTCACCACCTGCGGCTCGTCGTCTGGTCACACATATAAACTCAGTTCAACCTTCCAGACTCCACCAGTTTCTTCAATCTAGTGCTCTTGTGTCTTCTTCAGGTTTTGTCATTTGCCTCGTTATCACTCCCATCTCTGGAAACCAGTCACCATCATACCTGCACGGTTTGGATCTCTTCACCAGCTGATGCCTACATTCCCCTGCACTAACCCTTTTTGAACTGTAGTCAGTCTCCGGGTTCACAGACAGGGGTCATACTTGCATGATCCTGGGGTCATATTGTATTGCACCACTTTGCATTTGGAGAGTTCACTATACATTAATGAGGACATTGCGAAGTGATTAGCTTAGCTTAGAGTAAAGATGTGTAAACCGTGAATCTGTCATTGTGTCAACAGTGGGGAGGAGATGTAATGCCTTCCCCTATTACTCTGGAATTTGTTGTCAGAAACAGGCCTGGTTGCGTTCTTGCCAAAATTTAGATGACAAGATTGATACCGCTTTCATGTCTGTACAGTAAATCTGAATATAGAGCCAGGAGGCGATTAGCTTAGCTTAGAGGAAAAGACTGGAAACAGACACCGAAAAGCTAGCCTGGCTCTGTCCAAAGGTAATAAAAGCCACCTACCAGCACCTCTAAAGCGCACTAATTAATGTTATATCTCATTTGTTTAATGAGATGTTGTGGGTTTTTTTGTGTGCCAAACACATCGTCAATGTGCGGTTGCCAGGCAACCAGATTAGTCTCCAGTAAATAAGTAACTATGCCTGGCCAAAAAAGTAGTCTGCATATGTCCCATTAGAAACTTCTCATTTTTGCATGGAATAACTAATTAATGTGAAGTTGGTTAATTAGTCGTGCTGGTAGACGTAGCTTTGTTTATTCTTTATGCTAAGCTAAGCTAACCTTTAGCTTTAGCTTCATATCTGAAGGACACAAGAAGTGGGATCGAACTCTCCAAGTTAATGCTCCAAAATGTCAAACTCGAGCATTTTCTCACACTTTTTTTTTCCCAGTAAGACTTCTTGAACTGCCCTGCATGGTAAGAAATAATAAGGATTAGAATTTATCTAATTAAACATATTCAGAGTAATACATTTAAATAGGTTTCCTCTCAGGTGAAGGTGAAATCAGATTTGAAAGGACGGTGACAGTGTCAGCGGATTCGTGACGTTACTAGAGCAGCGTTTCTTTTTTTTCCTGTGGTATGTGTTAACTGTGCCAATCATTACCCGTCCTGTATAGAAATGTAGGGCACCGCTCTTCCATTAGTGCTGGCACTGACTTTTTTACATCCAGTTGTACTGCCAAGGCTCAAGGTGAGCATTAGTGTGAATGTCTCCCCCGAATTGGTCTTAATAGGCACAGAGGTGATGAGGTCTTGATTCCTGTTACACATGCCACTTTGCATTAGTGTCCACATTAGAGCCTGCCACTCCACAACCAATCAGAACCACTTAACAACAAAATCAACAGATCCCTTTATAATTGCTCCTGAGCAAAGCAATTTAACAGAGGCTCTTGGGGATTGACTTTCATTTGGGTTTGTCAAACACAGGCCTTGCTTGATTTGTTTTGGCCAAATCGAAAATTAAGATAGTTTCTGAAGCGTGTGTGTGTGTGTATATAAATATATATGACTTTGCGAAGTAGCTGTTTGTACTCATTTGCCTTATGCAGAAATAAATTAATAAAGGTAATTGTTCTTGGATGTGCTACTCTGTGATAGAATAGAACAGGACAATAATTGTTTCTCGTTAATTCATTTTATTCATCCATCCTTCTTATTTTCTCCCTTAAACAAACAAGATTTTTTTTCTTCCTTTCAGCTCAACTCGACAAAAAAAACAGACCATTAATATTTAATTGACATGTTGCATCAGCAGCTTTTACATCACTGCCATTTGGCAAAGGAGGGCAAGAGAACTGCTTTTACTGCTGCCTCAAGTCGACTCATTTTATTTTTGTTTTGTTTCTTTATCTTAATATTTCAGACACGTCAATGCCATCGAGTCAAAGTATTCTTGAATTAATTAAACTGCGCACTCGCGCCGTCCATTGCGAAGTAAGACAACGCAGAGTCAAAGATGTTTTTTACCATCTGTGTCTCATCATTAAATAATTATCATCAGTATGTTAAGATCATGGAGCAGGAAAGTATGGAGAGGTTCTGCGTTAATAATGAAATAAGTTTACTTCGCTTTTTTTTTGTAGGTCACCACAGCTACAGCAACAACGTAACACGTTTCTATAGTTCATGCTGGGAGCTTGTTATGAAGTTGGTGGTCACAAATTAAAATTTTCCCTCTCTTAGATTTTAGCCGTGCTGGTGGCATTGCTCTCGGGATGGTAATGTTCAAATATGTCAAACATCTCTATTAACAACTATTTATATAGTTTAGTGTATAAATGTATATTTATATAGTAAAGCACCCACCCTGCAGCCCTGTACACCGCTAAACACACACATTGAACTAAGATGGTGACAATGCATTACACTCACCTTACATCAACTTTATATCAGCATATTTCCATGCTAGCTTTAACTTAGCCTCACAGAGCTGCTAGCATTGCTGCAGACGGCAACCTCTATGGTTGTGAAATGAAGCCAGTGCAGAGGTGCCAAAAACTGTACTTGGCTGTAAAAGTTTCCATAAGCCCCCATATTAAAATGTCTTTTTCTGTGTAGCTCTGGCCGCTTTGTCGGTGGAGCGGTGCTGTATTTTTTATTTCTTTTTTTTGTACCGGGCTCATTTCTGCCGTGAAGTTGGGCATTTTAACATGGTAGTTACTGAGGTTACTGATTCATTCTGTAGCCAGCCTCAAGTGCCCGTTCAAGGAACTGCAGTTTCTGGCACCTCCACGTCACTTCACAGTGTCGGAGATTGACCAGGCTTCGTCCGGCACGCCTCACCTTCACCAACACTCCATGTGTTTGATGGTTTTTGGATTAGTGGGGAGCCGGTGAAGGTAGTACTACCAAGATGGAGATAACACTGCGCTTCACAAAGGCTCTTTCTTGTTTAAAACCAGCACTGTTTTAAGCTAACTCACTTTTCAAGAGCAAAGACAGACTACATAAATAAAAACAATGATATGTATGTAGTATTATATAATATATACTTCACTGTAAATATCTAAATAATAGTCATTAGACCCAGCTGCATAAGCACAGTGATGTCTGAGAGCATGCAGCGAAGGACTCTGGGTTTTAACAAGTAGGATTGTGTATGCGTATGATTAGTGGGAGAATTTTTTACTTGTCTGGTCTTTTTTTTTTTGTGCTCAAACAGAAAAGAGGAAAGTCTGCGTCTCTCCCCATCCTCCATCCTTATCCCTCCTTGTTCACCCCTCCCTCTCCTGCGCCAGCTGAACAAAGACAACTGCTCTTTGTTAGCTACATGCTCTGTGTGAGACTTCAAGTCAGAATCTGTCTTTTCACCGACGCTGGTGGCAGAGATAGTGGTACTTCCACAAACACGTATGTGTCCATGGGCAGTGGTGATGGAGCGGGGGGAGGAAATAATCCTGAAGATAATGTTAGGCCTTGTGCCTACTAGGTTTCTCTTTAGAGCATCAGCACCTTTTTCAGACATTTTCAATAGAGAGAGGGCATGTGTAGCTGAAGCAGCTGTCTCTATAAAAGCACTTTACCCAGCACCTTTTCTTGTTCAAAAACACTCTGCCTTTTTGTTCTGCTGCTCTGTGTGCTTAAGCTTAAAAAAAAAAAAAGATCTCAGATTTTCAAAAGAAGCGCTGCACTTTTCCTGTCAGGAGGATGAGATGTTGTCAAAGATACAGTATCCACACACAGCACTTTTCTCCCCTCGCCATACCAAAGCACTTCGTCCCTGCAAACCTGCCAGTGCTTTTCTGCAGGAAATATAAAATGCCCACTGTGCACAAGGCTTTGGGGAAAATGGCAGACTGGGCTGTCCCACTTGGGAAGATGCAAAGTGAATAAAATCACATTGGAGTGATTAGGACCAGTGGGGGGAAGAGGATTCGCTTTAGGAGGAGAAAGTGAAGAGAGTGATGGAATTTCCATCTCGTCTGCCCCACCCATTTTTCTCCATATATGGCATCGCTGATGTGCTCGAGGCTGATGAAGTGGTTCGCCAGTCTGTTCTCTGAGGGTATTATTTGGATGAGGGGGGCGGTAGAAGGGGGTTGGTTGGCCTCCTTTACTAGTCTGTTCTCCAACAAAATACTTCTTTGTCTGCCTTTTCCCTGTTTTCCACCCTATCTTGAAGCAGTGATTGCCCTTTTGTGCTGATTTATATTGGTTATTTACACCGTGCCATGCTCTATCAGTAATGAATTATTCCTGTAACATGATTATAATGCGTGCATAATTAAATGGTTGTGTGCACAGTGGGTTAAGATCTCCCAGGATGTGTGTGTGCATTGCACAAATGAACACGAATCTCCCTCAGAGGGTGAATCCTATGGACTGTTAAGGTCACCTGCATGGTGAATGGGATAATTTAGCTCCATTTCCTGGCTGGCTAATATCAATAGATGGAGAGTTAAAGAGCATGAAGAGAGTAGGCGGCTATTAGCCCTTATAAATCACACTGATTCTAGAGAGAGAGCTGGAGATAGAGAGACGGTAGCGGGTGGGAGTGGAAGGTGTCAAGGACAGGGAAACTCCAGAGAATCTACCTGAAAGATCTTCTAACTCTGAGAGAATGACCAAGTGTCTCACAGGCAGAGAGGTCTTTTACGGAAACAGCGCGAGAGACAAGACAAATTACAAACTGTCGGAATTAATATTAAGGCTGCCCTCAGCTGCCGTCATAAATTTTACACACAAACCCGATCATTATTTACAGCGAACGCCTCGTACCGTTGTCCATGTGGGATTTAAAAAAACACAACATTCAGTGTTGATCCCCCCTCTGCAGGGGCCTTTTGGCTAATTCCTGCACTCCATCAGCTTTGGGACTAATTGCAGCAGCAGGCTTCAGTGCAGTAATTGGAATGCATTTGGGATGTTAAAAAAAAAAAAAAAAGCTTCATTAGGTTAAATCAATAAAGACTGCTCTCCAAAGGGACAGGGTGAAGCAGTGTTACAACTCTTCCAAGCCTCATTACATCTGAATAATGAGTAAATATCATTTTGAGCAAACAAACAACATGCAGGCCCTGCGTCTCTAACCTTGGCATTTGGTTTCGCAGTGGCTGATTCAACCTTCCCCGGTAATGTGGGACGGGATGTACCGATTTCGACTTTAAGTTCTCGGCGAATTATGAGGATGCGAGGCCTCTGAGGCTGTTCCACTCCATCTCCTGGCCTCACAAGAGGAGATGTAATCTCGCACAGTGTCTCTCAGCTGTTCACTGTTCCGATGTACTGTCTCACTTTTTGGCCCCGTCACTTGAGGTCTGAACCCGACAGCCTTTGCTCAGTTAGAGGTCATAGACGTCTCTACGCCTTTGTGTCCCTGCTTCTGCCGATGTCCTCTGTCGCCTGGGGGAACTATTTTGTCTGTGAGCTTGAAGTTAGCAGGTGCCATCACCTTGCCAGCCTAACAGATTGACAGCTGAAGAAAAACTGATCAATGCTAGGCTGCTATTTTCATCCCCTCAAACACCCCTCCTGTCCTTGGTGTCATTTTGAGGCACTCCATATATTTTTCCCAACCACACACACACTCACACCCACCTGTAGCCTTATTCTAGTCACTGTGTGTGTGTGTTTTTCTGCTCCTGGCTTTTTAACTCTGCTTCTATCACTGACTCTTGGGGAGTATTCTCTGCTGCAGTCTTTTTTTGTGTGTCATCCCGTAGCCCGCATCAGCTTCGGTGAAACTGATTCCCTCTGTCAACGCTGTCACAAGAAGTTTACTTGTTGCCATATCCCAAACACACTTTCACTGCAGGCCATGAGGAACACGACAAAACAGGTGGCATCAACTGAAGAAACACTTTTTGATATAATGCTGTTTACACTTTATTAAAAGGGGATGTTTCAGTGAATATAAAAAAAGCTTTTAAGAAGGTCAGAGGGGCTTAAGTCGCACCGCTTTCGTGAAATGACTCATATATTGTTTCACATTAGCCACAGGGTGATTCCAGTTAATCTCCGCTCACAGGACGTGATGTTCCTTGTGCCAGTGCAAACACTACCACAAAGGGCTATTTCCAACAACAAGCCAACAAAGAATGACTGTTATTATCAAGAAAAATACAGTCAGGTCTCCGCTTCCTTCTCCAAACCATAAATACAATCAAATAGTCCGTTGTTAATATCAGTAATGATATTTCTGACTTGCCCACCCTCCCTGCCACAGCTTATCTACCTCCATCCCAAGTGTTGTGTTTGATATCACTTTCCGCATCTAAACAAACATAAAATTTAAATATTAAGCGGCGTCTCAGACAAAAACGTACACTGTGGGACAGTCGCACAGATGGTGGCAGTGGTGGCAAGCTGCTGGAAACCAGCTCAGTGAAAGTACCTACAGCAGTCAAACCACAACCGTCTCATTAGAGATTCACACTATGGTGTGACTGGAGTCACACAGCATGAATAAGCCTATCAGGGCCAGTGGTTAGCCTTGAAAATCTTGGTCCCTCCAGAGGGACTTGAAAATCGTGTCAGCGTAGAAAATTGCCGTATGTAAGCCCACTGTACATGTTTAAGTGAAAAATATATTCACAGTGCTCCGGTTGGCTCACATTAATGGAGTTGTTAAAGCGCGGTGGAGTTAAGTGAACAGAGGCTGCCGTTAGGATGACTTCCTGATCAGTTAGAGCTGGAGGCCGACGCAGCGGGTCTTGGAGAAGCTGAATCAAAAAGGACGACGCGACTGAGGTCATTAATTTTATTTTTTTTTAGCTGCTGCAGCTCAGAAATGTTGGGCTCATATCAGAGTTACAGTATCGTTAGATTACTGTGCCATCACTGACCTCTGGCTCCTGTTGGGGACGTTTGACCAAGAGCCAAAGGCGATGAAGTCATGCCAGGAGTACTTTTAAAACCGCTGCATAATACTACCAGTGACATCCTGCTTCCCTTCATGAAAATAAGACGGTGTGTTCAAGCATGCCTGTTGTTCCCCAGTGGAGAGTATGGTTCCATTTGGTATTTAAATGGGTCAAACTGTGTTGATTTATTCATGCACTGAGTCTTTAGTGCCACTCAGCCTGACAGGCAAGCTCCAGGCTCAGCCCCTATGAACATAAACTCTTCCTCCACCCCGATGCACCTCTGTGTAAAGTATATACTGTAAACAATATACAGGGTATTTTTCCTTTCCTTAATGCACCTCTACATGATTTCACAGCGACATGTCAATAAACATACATTACATAACAAAGTCAATTAAAACATACATAATAAAGTCAGTTAAACCCTCACGCTTAATTAGAGTTCCCATTTTCAGCCACAAAACTTGTGTTTTTCTCATATTCGGTAAGTTGATTAACTAGAAATGAACAGGAAGCAATTAATGATAATCTATTCATTATTTAACTACCTCCTCAAACGCAAATATTTGCCACTTTTGTTCTGATAGTAAATTAAATATGTCTGTGTTCTGGACCGTTGTGGAGACATCACCTTGGGCTCTGTGCTACATTTTAGTTTAGTTTGTTCAACAGTTCTAGGGGAACACACTGGAAGACATTTTCACGCTTTCGAGCCATGAAAGCAAAGGGAAAGTGCTGCAGTCACACTTACTGGATAAAAATTACTATAACACAAATGTGGCAATAAAAGATGTGATTTTAATAACACAGGTTTCATTCTTACCAACATCAAGTCCAGAACAAACAGATAACTGCACCTTCTCTGACGGCTCCAGAGGATGCATGTTTGTATGTCCTCCATCAACAAGCTTTCAGACAGCGCTGTCAGGTGTGAAAGGTAACCCTCTCAATCTCCCTTTGAAATCTGCAGCCGAGCGCTTCTGCTTTCACCGACTCCCTGTATCAGCGAGCAATATAAAAGAACAGGAGCATTATTCACTGCACTCAAACATGAAAAAAAAATACTCAGTGAGACAGACATACGCAGACGGCTACCGACACACACAGCTGCATTGTGGGTTTTCACTCCTGGGAGGTGTAAATGATGGAAAGGAGGAAAGAGAGGCGAACGGCAGCCAGAGGTTGACCCGTGATTCGCCTGCAGTCGACTGTCCTCACAAAGACCCACTCATAGTGTAACAAACAGGACGAGATTCATATCAAGGTCACCACACAGCTGGGCTTGCTTCCATCTCGTACACATTCATAGCCTATAGAAAGGTCAGTCCTCTTTGTAGCAAAGTTCCATCTCACACGAAAGGTGTCCCTTGAAAACACACAGAAATCTGTTATACGAACACCATTTCACTCTTAGGATAAACTACATTCATTCCCTTTAAATAAGCTTTGTTCTTAAAGGCTGGGTTTGACCTTTTAAATGTTACGTGCTGTCTCACAGTATGCACATTTCAGTGTGTTTAATGGTTTTATGATGCTCGCTGCTATAAATACCTACTGGGTTGGGACGTTTCTTTAAAAAAAAAAAAAAAAAAGTATTTTAAAATAGCCAATAGAAGAGAGGTGACAGGAAACAAGGGTAGAGAGACAAATGTTCCCTCTGGACTCGAACCAGGGCAGCTGGGATCACATGGGAGTCCTGGTGCCTTAAAACGCTTAGCCACCAGGACACCGTTGGGAGGATACATTTCTCATGTACATTCATGCACACTCCAAACACCATAATAATCATGGACAACATGCAAAACCAACAAAAAACAACAACAATTCACAGGCAAAGACACTGAACGTGAATAAAAATCCTGATTATCTTTTCCAGTGTTCTGTCAGTCAGAGAAAACACAAGCAGAAGTAAAATTAGAAGACGTGTTATAAGAATATTAAAAGAATTTACAAACTATCACTGACATCCTCGCAGGTTTAAATGCACTGAGAGATTCAGGGTGCAAAGAGGGACCCAGCAAGCACTGATGCTGTGTTTTCAGGCCTGGGAAATCCACAGTAATTACACTAATACGGCACCCTCTCAGCAGGCTCATTTGTTTAGCTTCCAATAGAGCCGACCAGATGGTCCCCTGAGCCCAGTTTCCTTCCATATTCATGAGATGAAGTTTGACCCTGCCACCTCTGAGGGGCTGACCTCTAACCCAGACCCTTTAGGACATCAATAGGATATGGAAGAGGGCAGAGGGAGTAGCATTGCACCGGGCACCCCAACCCCCACGGGGCGCGCATCCAACCCCTCTGACTGAAGGCATTGGATATGTGGAACACCGGAGTGAGCCCAAGCTATAGGCGAGCCTTCACGCGAGTTCCCAGGCTCCGGTGGGGCGTCGTCTCTGGAAGTGAACATCTGTCCCAACCACATGCAGTCCTATACACCGAGGAGTTTGGAGTGCAAAGACAAAGGCAGGGAATCAAACTAATGATGTCAGACCGTGTCAACAGTGTTCAAGAGCGTGGCAGTGAACTCTGAACCCCCCTGCAGGATGTTTTCGTGCGCATACCCAACCTTTAGAAACATTTAGTGGGTTTATCAGTCAAATAAAGTAAACATACAGTAAATGGAAATCATTGGCCTGATTTGAACAATGTCTGGTGTGACCAGCTCTCTTTTAGTCCCTTTTAAACCCTTAAACTCTTCCTCTTCCTCCTCCGCTGCAACTTTAAAATGAGCAACTTTACGAGGGAGCGAGGTGTTTATTAAGAAAAGAGTAGAGTGTGAATGTTAAGTACGTCAAAATTACACAGGACATGCTGTGAAAGTGCACAAATGGTTTTAAATCATAGCTGCTACGTCTGAGGGAACAGCTTTTAATGTGAAATTTCCATTCTCAGAGGTTGTAATGTCACACTTAATGCAAAGCTATTATGCTCGGTTATTCGCCTTTTTAAAATCTGACATCGTCTGTGTGAAACTGGCGTAAAACACTCGCTAAGAAGCGACTAACTAAGCTATTTGAATCAAAATATTGTATAATTGGTCTGGAAATCAAGATGTAAATCATACATAAGTGTGCTTCCTATATTACTTCAATACTATAGGAAAGAATCATATAATATATACCAACCCACACAGACATATTGTGTGGTGGTGCTCCTGCTGTCAAGGCAGTAAACTGTTGATATGAATGTGTAATGCAGCATCTGTTTTTTTGTGCATTCTGAATAAACAGAATTTATTTGGAATAAATACATTCAGCCTGAAGCCTCTTTTAATGACTGCGTCTGTTCACTCGCAGCTACTCTGTTGTTGCACGTCTGAGGCGGATTCAGTATGTGAGACTGAAGTTACCTCAACTGTACCACTCAGAGGAAACATAAGAGTGGGAAGGTTGTAAGTACAGAAAATGTAAGGCTAAATCTGTAACTGACAGCCATTTATAGATCTTATACTTATAGTTTCTCCCCTTAGGTGTGCTGGTTCAGGGACAACCCCTGTTTATTTGTCCCAAACAGCTAATGTACATACTGTAGTGACGTTAGCTGCGAGTTAGCACGCAGGCTGTGAGAGGGAGCCGGTGTGTGTTTTTGTTCAGCGCAGCCTCAGACTGAACTCCTCGGCTCTTACTGACATTGTCCTCCAGTCTTTTCTTCTTCTTTCATCTCTGCACATTTTTAGAACAGATTCACAAAGCCCCCGGATGGATGTGAAATATTTTCCTATGCTTCCTCCCCTCAGTTCATAACACACACACACACACACACACACACACACACACTTTCTCGCACCTCTTCATTAACTTTGTATGCCTTAAAATTTGAGACAATTAATTTTAAAATCTGCCTCCTTTGATCTATAAAAGTGTAATAATCCCTGAAGTACCTCATTAAGATATGGTCTAAGAAATACTCCAGTCCGTGGAGATGAACAGATTATAACAAAAAAGATAACTCGCTAGTGAAATACTTTATTATCTAAACTCTCCAATCGAGGAAGCAGGTAAAAATGATGAAGTGCAAGAGAGCGCAAAGAGAGTGCAGAGGCTAAACAAAGCAGTTTACTGCCAATTCAATAATGTTCCACTTTTGAATGATTCTGGGTGATATGCTCAGATGAGAGTACACGGCTCCACGCGGTGGTAACCCCTGCTTTCTCTCTTTCAGCTGCCGTGATGGCAGAAATATCAGCAGGGTGGTTCTTTATTACTGATCTTATCTGGGACTATTCGGCCGCACTGGTTTACAGGGGCTGTGTGCCCGCGTAGTGGAGATGAGCCAGAGTGAAGATAACACTGCACATCCATCTGACTAATTGGCTCTACAATGCAGCCAGAGGGGAGGGGAAAAAAAACACTCTGATTTATAGGGCTTGAGAATGCAGTTTCTCGCTTTAAAAATATCTATCCTTCTCTATCAGCTCTGAATTTAGAGCCCTTTTACCAATTAAAGAATTTGGTCCGTGATCTCGTTTAAGACATTCTGTCTGCGATGCCTAGTTAATATATGCCCTTGCCCTCTGATAGAGACTTCTCAGGCTAATTGTGGGTATTTGCTGCTTGCTGAGTGTGTATTGTAAAGCAGAAAAGAGAGACAAATGTGCAACCCCACAGTTATGTCACCTCTGGTAAGCTAAAAGCCTTTCGGAGAGGGTTCGTACAATAGCGATTCATCCACATAAGCTGATTACGTTCCTCCCGGAGATGATCATGTAACACTTTATTTTGGGTGGCCGTGAATTATCCCCAAATTATGCACACAATGAGATCTAATTAACTATTCATTCATAATTTGCAGCCTCTCTTGGTTATTGTCCTGACACTCGACAGGCTTTAGCAAGGGGCATCGCTGGTTTTAGTGTCTCGCTCACACAAGCTGTGCCCCTGAGGAAATGTCACACACGGCGCTGACATACTATCTCATGACACAGCGTAGACAGTCCCCGTCCTAGCCTTGTCACAGTCTTCTGCACAGCCACCTCGGATACATGTCACAATTTCCACCGTCACACTTGTCACAGGGATTCCTGCCACCGTCGATGCAGTCCCTGTCACGGCAGATGCGGGGAGAGACAGTACGGGAGTTTGCGGGAAGTGGAAGTTTGATAGTAATGACATAGCTATGTGCGAGATAGTGACAGTATTGTCAAAAGGTGTCCGTGTCAGATCGCTGAGAAAAAACAACAGAAAAGTGGGGAACTCCACGAAAGCATCTTATTACTGAAGACGACAATACCTTCCATATGCTGAAGACTTATTTAACACGCAGCAGTGTTATACAGCCTGAGCACAGAGATTTTATTGCTATACGTTGGAGAAGATGATTTCTAGAGTGCAGTCAAAGCTCATATTACCATGTGCCTTTAACTTTATCACTTTCTATCAAGACGTACTTGTAGAGAGTTAGGTGAGAGGATTGATAACCCTCTATTAAATATACATTCCATATGAAACCAAAGGTTTAGCTTAGCTTAGCTTAGCATAGAGACTGTAAACAAGGGGAAACAGCTAGCCTGGCTCTGTCTAAGGGTGATAAAATCCTCCTCCAAACACCTCTTACGCTCTATGTGCTTTATAAATCATTGAAAACCAATTCTTTTTAATGCACATCCTCCTCAAGCATCGGGTCACCATGAGTGTAAATCTGCTTCCTCTAAGAGCAAATATGTACCACAGTCCTCCAATGAAGAGCCCTTGAACTCACTGTGACTCTTGGGTAAAGCAATAATGTGTTGGGTGCAGATATTTCAGCTCCGACTAAGACTCAGCCCCTCTCTTGCAGGGTTTGAGAGCTGCACAGTCGATATCCCACAGATGGTGGGGGGAACAATGTGATCTACGCAGCCATCGGTTGCCTCTTGACTCATTACTGGGAATGGGAGGCCTGGGGTAAATGGGGAAAAGCGCAAGGTAAAGAGGTGGTAAATGATCCCACAGCTGTAGGAACAGGAGACGCCGCATTAGCCCTGTAATGAAGCACTGAGAGGCTACAGCCTGTAGGAAGCTTTTCATTTCAGGCGGAAGTTAAAGCTGAGGGGACGGAGTAGAGCGCTGAAAAAAAGAAATGTGAGCAGGTGTCCACTATCACTGATAAGGTGCTCGAGGGTAGTTCAATCAGAGGGTCAATAAGAAATTTTGACCCTTGACCTCACCCCATAACTTCAATAAATGCATCTGCCATCTGACTGGCATGCCTCATTAGGGGTTTAATCAGTTTAATGACAATGAGACCATTAAGGAAAATGTATGCGCCTGTTTTGCATGTAATTTATCATCCCAACAAACATCCTGTAGTGATGCCATTAGTTTGTCACAGTAGATGCATTCATTACATTTTGTTTACCGCAGATTCAAATGCACCCATACGAGTACCAATGCTTATTCATTACTGAGGCTGCAGACAAATCAGTGCACAGTTACAGTAAAGGATTACCGGTGCAGCTGAGACTGTTACGCTGCGAAGGTCAGCTGACCGACAGATTGACAAAGAAGCAAACATGTATTTTATGCGCACACACACACACACACACACACACACACCCTGAGGTGATACAGTATACTGACAAGAGTGACAGACCTGCCTGCCAGTCATGTCGCTGCTCTATGATGATGGATTGGTGCAACGCAGTGGCCCCCGCACCATCAGTCAGAGGGAGGAGAAACAACCTTCATCAATATTAATTTTTTTTCCTCCCCTCATCTATATTCATATCCTCATTCATATTCATCAGCGGTTACACCGAGCAGATTAGGGAGCTTTGTGTGCATTTCTGCGGATCATTGTTTGAGATGACGAGGTGGAAGACTCGTCTCGTGGTCTCGCTGACATTCACACCACTTTGTGTCTGCAGGTTGCATTAAAGTTTCCCCCTGACAAGAAACTGGACAGAACTTTTTGTAATCCTACTAGTTTATGCGCACAGTTTACACATTAAACGACATCAATTTGTGTAGTCTTCACACTGTTTGATTATATTTAAGGTGTCAAATGTGTTTTAAAAAATCAATACTCCCTTGTATTTGCTATATTGCTGTTATTGATTGTTTCAACGGAGACAAATGAGTGGATTAACCTAAAAGAAATTGGTAAGTCTGAATGGGAATAACATGTTGTGTGTGTGTGTGTGTGTGTGTGTGTGGTCTGTTGATAAAGTACTGAGGATGTAGTTAGCAGGTCTCTGAGGCTGTATTTGAGCACAACAGTGCTTCGAGGCAAGGATGTGAAGTATAGCAGGTGTAACATTTACCATGTTCATCATCTTAGCTTAGCATGTTAGCATGCTAACATTAGCTGGCACTGAACTCAAAGTACGGCTGAGTCTGATGGAAATTTACTTTGAAGTCATAAAGTCATAAAGTACTGGAGAGATTAAAATTTCGACCTGCTGGTGGCACTACATCATCCTCTGGGCCCCATAAATCCATCCATCCATATCTAGAACCGCTTATCCCCATCAGGGTCGTAAGGGGCCGGAGCATATCCCAGCTGGCATTGGGTGAGAGGCGCGGTACTGACCTGGACAAGTCGGCAGTTTATCACCATTAATATCTGTACCAACCCATCCAGTTGTGGACATTTCACCAGTTTTTCGGGTGTCATTAAGCAAAGCTCCATCCTGCTGGGGATACCCGCGCTAAATGTCACAACAATTCATCTAATGCTTGTCTAAAAAAAACTAAAATATCAGATTTATTATGATGCTAGATGAAATATCATTAATATCATTAGAACACATTGTCTGAGAACCATAAATGTCCACCCAGTTGGTGTTAAGATAATTGACTGGATAAATGAGCACTTTTGCTGGTGGCAGTAGATGAAAGGGGATTATCAAAGACATTCGAATCAATCATCTGGGTACTATAAATGTCTGTACAAAATTTCATGGAAATCCATCCAGTGGGTGTTGGACCAAAGTGATAATTGACTGATAGAACAATATCTTGTCGCTAGAAATGTTCAAGTCAAAATAATTCCTTTATTTTTGGAATATATCATAAAAAGGACAGACAATGTCAGCCGTTACTCACCGTGTAAGAAGGCAGTATGTCTGCATGCTACACCAATCATCATCAATCTTTTGCTTGTGGATATTAATTGAAATCTAACTCATGTAGAACCGCTGTTTCTGTATTCCCATGTGCTCTAACTCTCCGAGATGAAGAAGGGTTAATCTCAGCACGGGAAAAAAAAGCCCATTCAGACAAGACTGGACACACTCACCCTCATCATTCATTATCACTCCCAGCAAATAATTCACTCAGCTGTCTGACTTTGATTAATAACACCGTAGCTGCATTAAAAAAAAAAGAAAAAGAAAGATTCTTTAAAGATAGTCCAATTAATTTCCCCTCTGTAGAAAAGGTGTGTTTTCCCTCGGCTGCTCTTTTGTTTGAGTTATATTCCATCTTTCTCTCTTCCCCCTTTTCCTCCTCTTAACCACCTCTTCTCTAATTTCCCTTCATTTCTTCCACCTGTACTGTTCATTTTACCCCAATCAGCCTCTAATTGGCTGCTTCACGCTATGAGAAAGGCCGAGATGAAGCAGTCTGTTGTACACGCGCGCGCAACAACAGACACGTGTAATGGCGGACAGAAAACAAGGAGCTCGGCTGTTAAAGATGTGCACATCATTTTTAATGACTTTGTTTCCTCGCTCCCTGTGCCTTTGTGCTATGATGCCCTCTGCAATAGTCTGCCGTACATCTTGATCCACAGCACGTTCCTCGCTTCTGCACTTCCCTGTGTCCTTCCTGCGCGTTTGTCGTGGACAGCGAGATTAAAATTAAAGTCGAAAATGTTTCTTTTTTTTTCAGACAATAGACCTAATGAGATAACTTCATAGCTCTCGTGTCCTCTCCTTTGTCTCGGCGCCTCTTTTTTCCGTAGCTGTGCTAACTGCTGTAATCAGCAGAAATTTTTCGTTTTCATCGGCTCCACTTACAAAGCCCTCTGTCTCTCCTACGCTCAGCTGAATGAGACAGAAAGAAGAATCGCTGCTCGGGCAGCAGGTGAGAGAAGCAGCACACTCGCTCCAGACACAGGACACGTACGGGACACGGGGCTGTGAACAAGCCTGTCCTCGGAGACTTTACTACCCCGAACTTTCAGACTGTACTGTAATGTCCTTTTCTCTGCATAATATGCCCTAATGCTTAAAATAGTCATGTTTATTTAAAATACTCAATTCTAATGTCTCCTAAATTTGTTCCCTGGGAATGACTTCCTGGTCATGCAAGGCCTGATTTTAAATGCTGCTCTTAGCATATGAAATAGTAACTAGTCTTGCTCTGTCAAATTTAACAAACCTTACAAACCTCTACACCCCTTTCCTCTCTTTAAGACCTCAGCAGGCAGGCCTCTCATTTTAAGAAAATCCTCAGGAAATGGAGTTCTTTCCCCCCCGAGCTTCTTCTCTTTGGCATAAACTCCCAGCTGCTGTCAAGGAAGCTGCTCTCCTTGTGATTTTCAAATCCGGACTTAAGACTTATTTATTCTCGCTGTCTTAAGAGTGCGCAGAACTTTCAAAATTTGATGGGATTAAACTGTGTCTACATTGCAGCTCAAGCTTGGCTCGGCCGTATTGCCATTTTACTGTAACCTTGGTGAAGAGTTTTAGCAGTATTTCAGTGAATGGGGTAGAGTAGTCATACCGCTGCCTGACCTCTCTTTGAACTCGTTTACTTGTGTGTTGTTATGTATTCACGTGTGATTATATTCCAACATTTCAGCTTCATTTTGTTGTTGTTTCCCGTTTAAGTGCGGAGATGAAGTATGCCTTTGTCTTCTCAGAGACGTTAGCCACTGTTAATGTTCCCTTTAAAGCCCAATTAGATATTGGACAATACAAATACACTTGATCCGACTTTGCAGAGGAGACTGTCCTCCAATAATGAGCCTCGGAGGCGATGATAAATCACTGAGTCTGAACAAGCAGGAAGCACAGAGACAGCTGCTGAGTCGTCTCTGGTCCTCTCCATGATACTTTAAAAAGCACTGTACCATCTGGGTGGAAAAACACTAACTTAGTTTAAATGTGGATATCAGACAAAACTGCCAACATCCTCTGTGGGTGCCGGCGAGAAACTTAAAAAGTTCATCCTCACAGTGACTTATGGTACACCGTACTTTTAAAGAAAGTGTTTGTGCTGAAGCATTCTTGAGCATTGTTCTGAATCCATATTTGGGGAGCAGCTCTGTTAAGATATTTCTTTGGAGTTTTGATTTGATTTTTGAACCTTTATTATATATAGCATAAACATAGGTCGTGGCCACAGGTCGGACTTGAACCCTGTGCCGCTCAGTCACCTATCCTTCTTTTCTGACCCAGTTGAAACTGAATAGTTTTTATTGGTGCAGGTAACTGTACCCTCAGGTTGTGTTTGTTTCCAAGACACCTACCCTAACCATAACCTAACTTTCATAGTATATATAGTGTCGTCTAGGGCAGTGTTTTTCAACGCTGGTCCTCGGGGAACACTGCCCTGCATGTTTTAGATGTTTCCTGCTCCAACACACCTGATTCAGCTCATCATCAAGTCTGGTCATCAAGCTCTGCAGAGGCCTGATAACGAGCCACTCATTTGAATCAGGTGTGTTGGAGCAGGAAAAACACTGGTCTAGGGTTTTAATCCTAACCCTGACTAAGGTGTTTTTATTTGTTTTTTCTGCCACTGGGTGGTGACAGTATTGATGATTATTATCGTCTATCTAAGGTGGAGTTGTATTCATCACAAGTAGCTACAAAAAATGAAACACATTCAATTATATTGTATTAGATTACATGATATACATGTATTATGTAAATATAGATGATCGGGGTCTATTGGACAAAACGAGCACTTCGTTTTAAAGCGATCAATGTGACGTTGCTGATCAATAGTGTAAAGATTACAAATATTCAATTCCGCTGATGAAGTTTGAAAGCACTGACATAGGAGAGGCATTAATGATGAAATTCTCCATTTGCTCGCCTCGTTCCACCAAATTATTAATTTCTGCAGTCACACAGTCATAACACTGAAATACAATTCCATTTAAAATCCACTCTCGTATGTTTTCATTACGCCAAAAACAATACTCAACAATTTCACTTTTGTCCTTAGAGAGAGAAGAAATTATTACTGCTTGCTCAGCTTGTTTTGCTTTCTTCCTCCTTGCTTTTTTTTTCTTTCTCCTCTTAGCTCTTGCTTGTTCTGCAGCAGGAAGCATCTGATTAAAAACACAATCAGCACGACCGCGGGCCCCGTGCCTTCTAATCAAACCATAATGGGAGTTTACCATGCATTATCTCTGACTGGGATTTAATGAGACTTTAGCATGCATTATCTCAAAGTGAAATTTAATAGCGGTATCCAGGGGGCATTTGCAATCCCATCTGTATCTCTTTGCCAAGTCTGAGTCAGAGGAAGGAAAGGTGAGGCGAGACTTGTCTTGAGCTCCGGAGTGGGCTTGGATACATTCCTGCAACAGATGCTCTACCTCTGTTTGCTGTCGGGACCGGGATGACTTTCCATCTGGTTGCTTTGCCCTTGCATGGTTGTTTGGAACATCGAGGTGCCGTAGTGAGCAGAGAGAGCCCGTCCTTCAGCTACTGTAAAAGGACCTGGTTTGAGCCCCTATGCCAGCAAGCATCACCCCGCTGAGGTGTCCTTGAACAAATTTGTGGATCCTGCGCAGCTTCAGGGGCACAGAAAAGTACCTGGCAAGCGATCAATACATTTTTGCATAAAAACTTTCTTGAAACAACCAATTAAGCAAGCTTTCCTTTTTCCTTTTGTCCTGCGGAGCACGCACAAAGCACTTCACCACTCACATCATTAGGCCATCCTTTTAAGTCGAAGCACAGCGACAGATAAAAAGCTGCTTCTTGCACGTCACTGCTCTTCCAAAACACAGACACTTTGCTCACATCTGCGGCAGAGAGGAAACGCGCCATGTGTGCTACAGCAGTATTTTACAGTAACCCGCATGTCCTCCCATGCAGCACGTCGTGTGCTCTGGGACATGTTGTTGATGATGGAGACAGAAAAAAAAAAAAAAAAGGCCACATGTGGAAGACATGTGACAAAATGACCTCTGGAGTGAAGAGCCTGGTTGCGTGTGCGGGTCAAAGCTGTGCTGGAAAAATTGATGAATAATTGATTTTGCTCTAATGGGTGCATTTGTGTGCGTGAGCGTGCACTCTAAATTGCGTACTTGTTGATACTCACTGTACTGTACCTTTGTCGAACAAAACATTAACGCTATTTTCTTAAATCTTCAACTGGAGCCTTTCGTTTGAAAACGGAAACATCGAATTATGCTGTCACGTCGGATGATTGACAGTTTTGCCTCCCTGACATATGTCTCCTGTTGGTGTTTTCCGTGTTATTACGAAAACACTGCTGTGCACGAAGAATGGCAGGGAAGTCATCACCTCAGCGTGTCAGCCTGTCCATAGGTTCGCCGCTGACATTATTCCTGCAAACCTAATTAACAAAATCACACCATCGGCTGCGATCCCTTGAACGCATGACAAGCAGCCAGGAGGGGAGCGTGAAAGTATTAATATTTATGGCTCCATTCGGTAGTGAATAGAGAAATGGACTAAATTAGCAAGTCTAATGCTTTGCCATGCTGTAATCCACTGCAAGGGGAGAGAATTGATACAGTATCCACTCTCCAAATCACCGGTGGAGTGCTGCCATCAGGGTTGATTTTAGAGCTGAGAGGCTCTATTTTGTAGCGTTTACCTTGTGCCGTGCTGCACATTCAGAACGGGGATGTGCCTTATGAAGCTGTATACACCGCAGATGGTTGGGGCACCTGCATTATGGCGTTCGTCTCCTTCTCTCCCTCTCTCCTCCTGTCTCATTCCTCATCCTACAAACTTTTAATGAGTCATAATCTGTGTATGGCTGTGATTAGATTTAATGAGGCGCCACCAACCTTGGGTTGACTCAACTCAGCAGCAACTACGCTCTCTAATTTGTGACAGTGCACAGCCATGCTTTGGACCTTATGACAGAAGCACCGTGCAAGCGAACACAGGATTAAGCTCCTCAAAGTCTTGTTTTGGGGTTATTTTTTTTTTCTCTCTTTGGTTTCAAGATGCGTAGTAACTAATTGGCAGGGATGTCAAGTCTCGATTGGAAAGTAGGAAGAAAAAAGGAGAAACTTTCATGAGCGTTCTGACGTCAGTTTTTGCTTTTCGCGGCTTCCCAGGAGACGGAGACTCTCAAATATATCAAAGATGTGAAGAGGAAGAAGAGCAATGTAAACCTCTGAAGCGGGAACCAGTCAGGCAAAGACAAGACAGAATTTCTGGTCTATTACAGCCATCACATACAGTAGTTGTGACTAGATGTAAGGAGATGAATAAAATGAAAGAGGCCAGAAAGGAAAGTATAAAGACGGAGGGAGCCAGCACATGAATAATCTGCTCTAATAAAAAAAAAAAAAAGCTCATACATAATTATTTGATTCTTGAAGTTTATGTCAAGATAAAACGTGCCCACTTCAGTTCTTGTGACTTACATCAGCAGTGATTCATTCATTCATCCATTTATTAGAGCGACGTATAAATCACCCAGTGTGGATTGATGACTCAAGACACAAAAGAATGAGTAGCAATAAAACACCTCCTGTGTAAACACTTATTAAAAACTGCTAATCAACCGTGGGCCGTCACTCCATATTTTTTCATCATCTAACAGACTGTCAGACTCATCAAACTGGTGAAGTGGAGCTTCGTTGGGACGGCTGAGTCATAAGGCCCCCATCTCACTGTGTATTCAGACAAGCTATTGCCTTCACTTCACACTTGACAAACCGGTCTCTGTCAGGCCATAGGGCGATGTGCTGAGTGCTGCCTTTCCACCAGTAATGAGCTCCTTTAGCAAATCAGCTCTAAGTGCATGTTTTCAATGGGATGCACACTCACACACACACACACAGACACTCTTACAAACACAGAAACGTTGCCATGATCTCCCCGTCCTTGAACTGGGTCATGCTCTCAGCATTTGAGAAGGGCTCTCATTTGTGTGTGTGTGTGTGTGTGTGTGTGTGTGTGCGCGCCCCCGTGTGCACTCACCCTGTGCGCTAGTTAGCTGCTGCAGACCCAGAATGAAAGCGCCAGAAATATGGCTCCCCTGTTGTGAAATTCATCTGGTATAATGCAGTGACAAACAGCAGGGGTGGATACATCACAGATTTGAGCAATAACAGACAGGATAATGTTGCAATATATAGAATCCTGTTAAAAATACAGCCCTCGGTGTGTGTTGCTTACTGCACAGTAAGGGCTCATCTCGCGGACTGTGTTTTCCTCAGGTAGACGGAAGCATTCGGATAAAGTAAAACCACAGTATCATAAAAAATGGTCCATAAACTTCTTACATTTAACTTTTACTGCACCTCATTAAAACCAATAAACCACAGGAACGAAGTGCAAAACCTAAATGGTGAAATTGTTGGATTTAATGATCAATAAAGGCGTGTCCTATACGGAGAGTGGAAGTCGTTTTGTTAATACCTGGAAAAAAACATAAAACGGGGTATAAAAAGCTAGACGGGCATTTCGGTGACTAGCAGATGATCTGACATAAACATAAATTTTGCCTTTTCAGTTAATTAGGGGATATGCACAGGATTGTAGAGTGTGACAAAAAAAAAAACAAGCTCAAGCTGCTGAGGTACAATTTGTATTTTCTCATGGGACTAAAACAAGTTCCTACAACAGCTGTCTTTGCTTTGTTTTAAGCAGTTTTAAACAGGTCAGGCTCACAGTATTAGCATGCATGCTTGGGGACCATTGTTTTTTTTGAACTGGTACACATTTTTTATTTGTTTGTGTGTCTATCCACCATTTTGATGCTGGAATATCTTGATGTGTTGCTATCTGAGCGCACCCACGACGTTCATATTCGTGGCTGCTGGTTATCCGTGAAATTTAGTTTTAATGATCCCCGGACTTTTCTTCTAGCGCCACTAGCAAGGTTAAAATTTCAAAAGTTTGTCCCGGGACTTTGCTCATTTCCACCACCCTCTGTTATACTTTGGAGCTAACCAGCAACTAATAGCACATTAACAAGCTAAACTGAGATGGTACCTGCTTTAACATCAGCATGTTACCATGCTGACATGTGCATTTAGCTCACAGTGCAGCTGTGCCTTCATACAGCTCACGGGGCTGCTGGAGTGGCTGTAGACTGTAAGTTTGATCTCTATACGTGTGAACAGTTGTCTCTATCCTGCCTAAACATGTAGGTAGGATGTATTTGTTGTTTGTGAGTATTTCTTGGCTTCTATCTGCGGCTGAGGAAGAGCGGTGGCTATGAGGGAGGAGGATAAAGAAATTATCAGGTCAGGTTACAAGACCATCAAGGAAATATGTATCCCAAGGGGAGGACAGCATGTGCCATCCAAAGCCAAGAGCTGGCAGCCTTTCATCCTTACCAAGACTATACCAAATGTTATTTTTTGGGGGTGCATTAAAAACATACTACTTGGCACGCTATGGCCTAATTGTCTTTAATCTCCTTTTTCATTGTCAAATGAGCCAAACCTCCTCTCCACCTTCCCTTCTCCTGATGACCAGTCATCTATCTCTCTCTGACTCATTCCCTCAAATGGGAATCACTCCTCCTTATTCACCGCAGAGAGATTACAGGCCGGAACAGATGAGATGAAGCGCACAGCGGTGCTGAGATATGGACCTACAGTCCACAGCGGACAGGGAAGGGGAGGATGACATTGTGCTGATGTGCAGAAACTCGAGCGTTAAGTGTGTCATAGTTTTATACCAGACCACCTTTTACAGGTTTCGTGCGACCAAATGGAAAACAGAGAGGTTGTAAGAGAGATCATAAACGTTCATATTCACTGAAGCGGGAGAGTTTCACATTTCTTCTTCTTGTTTGGCTTTTGAAACTCTTCTGGATTTGTGAAGCACAGTGTCCTTGCTGCCACGTCCTTGCAGGAGCAGTCAAACCAACTGATTAATGATCCAGTAGTAGGAAACACACACAAAGGCGAGCGGGTACTTTGGGAATCAATTCATCACACTTTATTTTGTGTGACCCCGGCTGATGTAGTAGCCAGAGAGCCAGCACAATTCGCTCTCAGCACAAACGCATGAGCGTAGTATGGAGCATACGTGCTCGCACACCCGCACAATGGACCGAGCAGACAACATTTCCACTGCTGCAGAATCAAAACCACCATTTCTGGGTTGAGTGTAACTGGGGGGAGACTAAAGGAGTGTGTGTGTGTGTGTGTACAAATTATAGGGATAGTGTTTGATTATCAAGAAGGCCTCAATTACTTAGATTTCTTTATTTACACTGCATGAAACTGGCTGCATTAAAGCCTCTGACCGCAGCACAGCAGGGTTAAGGACATGTTTGGGTCATCCCGTGCTATGTTTAGACATACTGAGGATGCTTCATTAAGTGGGGAGGGGGGTCACTAGGCCATCCCCCTGAAGGCTTGCAGGTGCTGGTTGAACTGGTCTGCGTTTTCTTTGGCCGTCAGTAGCTGCTTCTCACACCACTCAACCAGAGAGTGCCGCAGCAGCTCCACGCGCACACCATGGAACTGCGCAATCTGGAGAGAAACACGTCGCACGCAACGTTACTACAGACAGCGGACGTTACAGCACGTTACACAATGCATGTGAAACGGGTAAGCCATAGCTTTCACCTCCTGTTTAGCAACTCCTGAAATGTGTTCAAACTCCGTCTCTGCCGCTTTCTTCACCTCCTCCATCTGATGAATACATGGAGAGAGAGAGAGTCAACGTCATTTCATACTTGATCTTCAGCAGAGATCAGACATGCGTCTCTGCAAGTCATTTCAGCAGAACGTTACTGACACCTGCTGGTCACAGAGACACTCACAGCAGCCTTCTTTACAGGTTTGGCCTTCTCCGCATTCTTCCTCGCAGCCTCTAACTCCACTAGTTTGCAGGTTCTCCTGAAGAGCATTTCCTGCATTGGAGGTAGTAATCGGGTTACAGCCAGGAACATTAATAAGAAGTTTCAGTGTCCCATTTCAAAAGCAGGCTAGGATTTAAGGTCGATGGACAACATACTGAAGATGAACATGAAAATGACACACCTTTTCAGCCTCCTGGTAGCGTGACTCCAAGTCCAGGCCTAGCCCAAGAGTGTTCACGTTGTTCTCAGCGACACTTGTCATATTTTTCTGCCCACACACACAAGCACAAAACCTGCAGATTATTTCAGAACAACGGCAATGATAATCTAATCCTTTTAAAGGAAGGGCAAACAGCTGACCTTCATAGAGTCGAAGACTTCTGATAACTTCACACAAGCCCTGTGAGAAGAGAGCGTACGTGTAAAATAAGTTTAACAACCTTTAACAATCTGCAGGGGCATTAACTTCAATTACATGTGACACTCACTTAGAGAAAGCCTGTTTGTCGGGATCCTCCCCGTGTTCGACACAGAGATGCAGAGCAGCTGAGAAGTGTCCACAGGCCACTGCTATTTCTGCAAACAAACAAAGCACGGGACTCACACTAACAAATGACTAGAGGCAGATATAATTTGTCTTGTGATGAGACAAGCCCTAACATATTGCACGTCCTCCTGTAATAATATATCCCGTGATAATAATATGCCGTGATAATATAATATCATATACCCGATAATAATCTGTTGAATCCGAACACGTGCCAGTCACAAACAACACCAACTGATGAGCAACGTCTTGTTGGTCCTCGCAAACTTTAAAATGAAAAGCAGCAGCTTTCTTACTTTGCTCAGTTAGCACCACATCCAGGAATCTCTGCACACACAAAAAAAAGGTTGTAAGTTCAAAAATCAGGACAGAGTGTCTGGTTTTGTAAGAGCAGGGGAAAAAAATGAGGGAGGAACACAAACACGCAGGCAAAAAAAACCCAAACTGGCTCACCTCCGCTGCAGTTTTGGTACAGCCAGTCAGAAGAAGGTTATGATCACGTTCAGTTTGAAAGAACTCGTCCACATCCTGCAGACACAGACATTATGGCACTGAAACGTAAAAACGCAGGTGCAGAGGCTGTAAATTTCTGTTTGTATGAGTCCCAGTTGTTACCTTATGGCCTTCTTTCCTCATCCCTTCCACAGCTTGGCTCAGCCGGTTGAAAATGTTCTTCTTTATTCTCTGTCTGCCTGGAGGCTACAATACACAAATAAGCTTAAAGTTTGTAAAGTTAATATTGCCTCAACAACAGTATATGAAATATTTCCCACATGAGAGGAAGTCTGTACGACAGCTGCAGACAACAATGTGAAACGGCAGAAACTTCTATACAAACAAATATAGTCCCAGCATTAGAAAATGGATACTGGGATACACACACACACACACACACACACACACACACACACACACACACACACACACAGACCTATTCTCTGAACATCCATCCATGCTTTTTGGCACACGTCACTCCAAAATCTGCTTATGCTCGTTATGCAGCATTCCAGACTTGACGGGAATCCGCCTCGGTCAAACGGGAAGAACTTACTGTATCATCAAGAAGGCCTGACACAACCTGACACAGACTCTGACTTTTATACAGTGACGAGGCAGTGTGTGTGTGTGTGTGTGTGTGTGTGTGTATCTGTGCTTATAATGAATCTTTAAGCATTGCTTTTATCTGTATGAGTTACTCTTTATGTTGTTATATCATCATGTTTCTCACCAAAACTGTACAAAACTGACATCTTCTATGTGCCACATGCAGAAACTGAATAATAGTTATAATATGGAAACAATTCATATGTGTTTATTTGACTCAAGCATCACGTGCGGTCTTTTATGACTTTTTGTTTGTTTTGTCCTTCTGACGGTTCCTTTATTTACAGACAGTAGTTAGGTGGATGAACTTGTACCTAAGTACACACAGTGCTGTATCTCATTAGGTTCCACTATAGCTGTGTCCCAGCTCAGGAAGAGCTTTCATTTCTTGTATCATGTTGATACTATGTTCAGCTACAGGCACAAACCTGTTATGGTGCTATGGTGAGCACTCTGACTGTCATTTAAGTTGGGAAGTGCAGGTGCAGCACACTGGCCTATAAAGAAGATTATATTTGCCACATTGATCTCTCCATTTTCTCTTCTGAAAGGTGAAAGTTTAACCATTTACTGTCTGTCTCTGTCGTAAAAAGGTGTCACGTTGCAAACTTTACTGGGGCAGATTATAATTAGGGGAAAAAAAGAGGCTTTAAAGTCAATTAAAAAATGATTTGTTTGTGTGCACTCACGTCTGAGCTGGTCAGGAAGATCTCCACTGCTTTGTTTTTGCTGAGTATGCTGTGTGCGGCAATCTGCCGGAGGAAGGCTTCCAGCGCTTTACAGTACGGCTGCCACTCTTCTAAAGCAAGAAAACCTGCAGCAGCATTTTCATCATGTCACACTCAAAATAAACAAAATATATTTGGTGAATTTCACTTAAAAATCGAATCCGCTTTATTTTCAGACGCACTCACCAAGCTGTTTGATCACTTTTGCAGATGCATTCACCTGAGCCTTTGCAGGAAGAGGAGGAAACTTGAAGAAAAAAAAACATTTTTATTATTTCCCTTATTGATTCATCACCGCAAGCTTCCTGCTGTTGTTTACACCAAAAACCGTCTCTCATTAGGTACTTGGCTTGGGAGAGCTGAGCCAATAAGGTTGATGCTTTTTGAACAGTGCAGTGTGCAGAGTTTACCGTATGCGCACATTACGATCAGCTATTACACAGCATCATGTGCTTGTGCAATATATCACACAGGCTGTCACACTAGGAAGTATCAGGAAACATTTGCTCGTAGGTGCATTGTCTTGAGAAAGACATCCAATTAGAGCACACAGCTTCAACTTCAGTTTCTACAACAACCACAACAACTGAAATCAGCTTCCTGGTTACGGAGGAAAGGAGGAGGCCGTAAAAAAAAAAGGGAAATGAGGAAGCATTTTAAAAAACAAAACAGATTTCTGGGACTTGAGTGGCAGTAGTAGTAGTCAGTGTATGAAGTAAACAATTTGGTTTGCACCGTGTTAGAATACATGATGTAAAGTTATCAGTGTTTGCAGTTTAGCTGAACACACCCCTGAATCGTTGAAGCAACAGCAGGCAGTTAGAAAAAACGATATCATAACGCAACACACACACACACACACACACTCCCAAAAAGAAGTTAGTCACTTCACTGGCTCAGCAGACAACACATGCTAGTAATACTCCTCTTGGCAGGAAAAGTGTGTGTAAGTTGTGCACAGATGAAATAAAGCACTGACTATGACTCCCTGTATCCCGGGCACATCCTCCTGAGAGAACAGGTGCTGCTGCAGCCATTCAAAATCATCATAGGTCCGCGCCACATGGTACTCTCCCGTCCCAGACAGCTGGCACAAACAACAGAGACAATATGTCATACAAGGCAGTCACAACTTACAACAAATCAGCTCACACCATCCCAGCTGTCTATTGCTTTATTTTAGGTGTAATCTTAGCAATGTTCTCAGCGAATCGCAAGTAAATTCAGGAATTTTCTCACCTTTTGAGATACAATTAGGAAAGTAAGTGTGTCCCCTTCTTTCAGCGCCTCTGTAACCTTGATGTTATGACCATGGACACTCAGAATAGGTGAAACTTCCTTCACTTCTTCCTGTAATGAAAAAAATGGGGCAATCAATATCATCAATACAATAGCTGGCAGTGAAAAACTTCACTTAGCCCACACACACACACGTCTTCATGGAGTAAAAAGCCTGTCACATGATACTCTGAGGTAGTCAAATTTTCGAGCAAGCTTACCATCATTATCAAGCCTGTAAGTTAATGTTTCCAGTCCGCCTTGTGTCTGCCCTGTAGGGTGCTTAAATCTACTTTTATCCCGATAAAAGTGCACAAAGCTTGTAAAGATCTTCTGTCTTCTGTTGGCTTTGGTGCGCTCACGCTCCAACTGCTGAGCAGGCACAGGATATCCTCTGGGTCAAAGTGCACAATGGTCCTGTGAGAAATGGAGTAAAACAGTGCCAAATCTAAAGTGCTGGCGAAGGGAAAAACGGTATGTTAGTCAGTAACTCAGGACCTTCGACACACCCACACAGGAAAAGCGTCCTAACGGTCCAATCAGTTCCTCCAGCTGTCAACCCTGCAACCTCACAAACCTGTAAACAACCATTGAGCTACAAGCATCTACCTAAGGCTCTATTTCTACACACTGAATACAAGACACAGATACTGAAAAGACAATCTAATATGGAGACTTTATTATCAATAGAAATACAATAGATAGATAGATAGAAACAGAACACATCTAAAGACGACAGTCATACAGATACAGGTATGATCTAGTAGTAAAAATCTCCTTCCTCTGCCTCCCCATCCCCAAAGAAAAAGGTGAAGCCAGGCTCTTCAAAACTGTAATGTTCATACGGACCGCCCTCATCCTCCCCATCCTGATAAAAGTGGAAGAACGGCTCCTCCACAAAGGAGCCATCATCGGAGTCGCGGAAGAAGTCTGCAAAACTGAAGAAGGCGCTTGCGTCATGTTCATCCTCAGAGTGTACAGGGACGTCTTTTTTCACGAAGGCATCGTGTCCCATGTTGTCATACAGCCTCCTCTGGTCCTTGTTGGAGAGCACCTTGTAGGCTAGAGGAGAGAGATGGGGTTATCATTAAGCTGAAGCTTACCAGTGCGACAGAAGAGTCCTGCAATGAACTGCCATTCTAACTTTATTAAAGGTCATAATGTTGAATTTGTGGTGTTAAAATTGTATTACTGTTTTTCATATCTCTCATGTTACCAACAAATAATAAAAACAGAGTTCAATCTGCAGTTATGAGAACCATACAACCTCAATGAAAGGATTTATTGGACTTTTTTTTATTAGACTGCATCAGTTTTAATTTAATCGACCTGAAATTAAAGGCAGCTGGTTGTATTTATGACGCCTTCCTATTAGGTGAATAAAAATACATGTTTTGAAAGTATTGAAAGTCATTTCACTTGTTTAAATTATATACACTATTCAAAAAAGGTTCAGTTGGCAGAAGGCATGCTTTACCTTCAGCAATCTCTCTGAAAGTCTTCTCTGCGTCGGCGCTCTTGTTCTTATCGGGGTGGTATTTCATGGCCAGTTTGCGGAAACTCTTCTTTATCTGGCTGTCAGTTGCTGTTGGCTCGACGTTGAGAGTATCATAGTAATTCCTGCTGGTCTCCGGGGGGGCAGCGGGCAGGACCTCAGATAAACACAGCAGCAGAAACACGCAGGCTTGCATCCAGCGGAAAACACCTTGCGCTTCCATGCCGCGTACAGCTGAGCCACAAGGTGTTGCACAAAAGAAGTTGTGTGGAAGTACAACTACCTTGCCGTCTGACACCTCATCTGGATATTTACATAGAGCTGTCTGGTCTACACGTCAGCATTGGCAGCACTCGGCCTCTCCAGTGGTAACTTCTCCCGTTGGCACACACGGGTTAGGTTACTTCTGGACTGACAGCTTTTTGAGACTCGAGATGTTGACGCCTTTTTTCACCCACAAAACGAAGTGAAAGTGCATGAAAACGATGCAACCTCCGTCACTGCCGGTCAAAAACGTCACACACTGTGTCTTATGAAACACTCAAGCCACGCATTGATTGATTCATTAATCAATTAATTAATTAACGACGGGGGAAAAAACAAACAACCCCCCCAAAAAGTGCAATTTTTTTAGATGCAATTCACAAAATCGCCTCTAGGGGGCGGGCGCGCTCTGGGAGGAAAGGGAGAGGAGGAAGAGCGTCTTCTTCGTTGGTACTTAAAGATGCAGCTGGGAGTGTGGTAAACAGCAACGGGGCCTAATAAAAAAAAAAAGAAAAACAACAACACACGCTGCTCCTCTGCTGCTGTTTGCTCGCCGTTCGTGGATTTCGGCGTGAACCAGCCGGAGAGACGAGACGTTTCTGCGCGGGAGCGTGTTGTTGTTCGCTGGATCCTGCTCATTGTTTCAGTTTCGGTAAGAAACAGCGTTAGCATCCGTTAGCCCGGTTAGCACCAGATAACGGTGGCGCGAGCCTGAGATGTGGTGCCGCGAGCTCGCGGACAGCGTTAACAGGCGGGTGACTAAGTGCGTTAAAATCAGCCCGCCTGTTGTTTTGTGTCGTTTTTAACCAAAAGCGCCGCGTTGCAGCTCACCGACAGGCGACAACAACAAGCAGCAGTGTGCTTCAATGTTTACCAGGTGCTGTCACGTGTTACAGCTTCAGCACTCGCCTCATAGATAGATAGATAGATACTCTAAGGAGGTAGGACGCATGGTTCCACCTCTAATATGCATTTGGACTCATGTGCATTGTGAAAACTTAACTGGAGAGAGTGCAGTTATGAAATCAGTCTCCTCTCTCTGCACAGAGGTCTCATGATTACCATCAATGCATGTTTCTAACTAAACTTCTTCCCCGGAGCTTCTGTGCTTTCTCGTCCAGCAGGTTCTCATGGATCGTGGCTGCTGCTGTGGTCTGCTGCTGACGTCCACCATATATAGCATTACTGTCATTACTGCTACCATCTCCACTACAGCTTAGTTGGTTAATGACTTATTGCTGCTGTGCATCTGGGTCTATCTCTATCTCTATCACAGATTCCACTGCTACTGTAATTCACTCTACCATCTATTGTAATTCATTGTAATTGTACAACATGTTTGTGTTGATTGTTCTGTACATGTGACATCCATTGCACGTCTGTCCGTCCTGGAAGAGGGATCCCTCCTCTGTGGCTCTTCCTGAGGTTTCTTCCACATTTTTTCCCTGTTAAAAGGGTTTTTTTGTGGGCAAGTTTTTCCTCATTCGAACCGAGGGTCGAAGGACAGAGGGTGTCACTCCCTGTACAGACTGTAAAGCCCTCTGAGGCAAAATGTGTTTTGTGACTTTGGGCTATACAAATAAAATTTGATTGATTGATTGATTGATGATTAGATGATCATTATACAGAGTCATACGCAGGTGGTAGGTCTCCTTTTTACAGTGCAGCTGCAGGAGTCTCCAGTCAACACTGCTCTGTTGTTTGAGCAGGAGGTGATGTAGTGGATGAGAGTTATAGTCCGTGAGGAGTTTGTGGGGCTCCAGAGCTGTCCCCAGCTCAAAGCCTTCTTGATCAGTTTTTTTGTGCAGCTGGCTCTGATGCTGTTGCCCCAGGAGAAGATGGCACGTCTTGCAACAACATCTGCAACATTTTAATGCACGCGTTAAAGCAGGGGTGTCCAAACTGTTTCACAAAGGGCCGGCTGTGGCTGCAGGTTTTTGTTCCAACCAACCAAGAGCACACAGTTTGACCAATTTTGCTCAGGATGTGTTATGTCATAATGTTTGCCTCGCCTCATCCAGTCACTCCCAGCAGCTTTTACATACATATTAACTGTGCTCCTAAAGCTACTGCTGTTTTTGATCTTTGCATTAAGAAAAAAAAGCTATTCGTGACTTCTTTAACTTTTTTTTATGTCACTGTTTTCCAGGTCACGTCAGCCCCCCACCATCCCAACACACATGAGTGCCGTTTTCTCCTCGCGCTGGGCCGAGCGCCATGCCTGACCGGGACAGTTCCTACCTGTCAGGTGGTGGTGGGAGTGCTGGTAATCTGGGTGAGGAAGTAGGACCTGGGTCCGGTTTGGCAGGGGGCTCGACGGAGGGCAGAGGAGGTTCAGGAGGAAGTGTCGGAGGCAACATCTCTGGTTCTGGGAGCATGGGGGGAGGAGGAGCGCTTGGGAATGGCAACAGCTGTGGGAACGGCGGCGGTGGGGGCCAAGGTGCGGGACTGGCATTGGACGGCGTCTGCAGAGACTTCATACGCAATGTCTGCAAGAGAGGGAAGCGCTGCCGGTTTAGACACCCAGACTTTAATGAGGTGCCAGACTTGGGAGTGCAAAAGAACGAATTCATCTTCTGTCATGACCACCAGAATAAAGAGTGCATGCGCTCCAACTGCCGCTTTGTCCATGGCTCTAAGGAAGATGAGGACTATTACAAGAAAACAGGAGAACTACCCCCCCGACTAAGAGGGAAAGTTGCAGCGCGACTGGGCCTGTCGCCCATGGATCTCCCCCACAGCCGTGGGGAGGTCCCTATCTGCAGAGACTTCTTGAAGGGCGAGTGCCAGAGGGGCAATAAATGTAAATTTCGCCATGTGAAAAAAGACTATGAATATGAGCCTTCCAGGGTTGGAGTGGGTGGAGTTGTGGGGCCAGGTGCCAGTGGAATGGTGAATGCCGGGGGAGGGATAGGTGTCGGAGGAGGAGGTGCCTGCGGAGGAATGCAAGGACTTGTAGGAGGCGGAGGGGGGAGTAATATGATGGGGATGGGTTGCCCCAGCTTGGGCGGTTGCAGAGATCCGGGTATCTCAGGCGTTGGGGGTGTAGGTGTAGGTGGGATGAGTGGTTGTCTGTCCATAAGTTCTGCAGGGCAACGGCGATATGATAGGAGCGCCTGCTCAGTGTATGACCCCCTACTTGAAAGTGGGCTCTTTGATGCTGGCTCCCTGGAGGCCTCTATGGACCACACTGCTCTGCAGTTTAAGAGGCGGCGGTTGGAGGGCCTGCGTCTGGCAGATGGGAGTGGAGGTGGGCACTATGAGTTGGGGGTCCAAGCCGCGTTGCCACCACGTCCCCTGGAGTACAGGTTCCTGGAGGAGGAAAACTCCCTGCTGAGGAAGAGAGTAGAAGAGTTGAAGAAGCAGGTTAGAATGAGAGACTGACAAAAAACTAAACAACTAACAACTAAAACATTATTTGGATCTCTGAGAAGTCCTACATAGAACTTCAAATCTAAATTGTTCGTATTTATTAAATATGATTTGATAGCTAATACCAGATACAGTTGCAGATTTCAGTCCAACATAGGATTGTTCTAAAAATAAAAATAGCATCAGCATCTGAGGATCCCAGCGTATCAAGTAAACATCTTCATGAAATGAAAAACAGATCAGGCCATTTGCTATTAGGACCAGACATTTGAAAGCAGAGCTGAGGCAGTTATTCCAGTCAGTCGACATAAACTATTTTGATAAATAATTAATATTTTGAGTAATTTCCCAAGTAAATATCCTAAATAATGGATGTTTGCTGTTTTTCTTCATCTAATGTGATACTAAACTAAAAATCTTTGGTTTTTAGAACGTTGATCAGACAAAACTTACAAAAAACAAACATAAACATATTTTCTGATCAATGTCTCGTGTGTGTCCCGTGTGTGTCTCGTGTGTGTGTGTCTCAGGTCTCGAATCTCATTGCCACCAATGAGGTTCTCCTGGAGCAGAACGCCCAGTTCCGAAGCCAGGCCAAGGTGATGACGTTGTCTTCCACCCCTGCACCCACCGAGCAGAGTCTGGCGCCCCCTGTGGGTGCAGTAAGCACCTACAACCATGGCATCGCCCAGACTCACACCACCCTGAGCAGCGCTGGACTGCAGCCCCGGCCCGTGACCCAGCAAGATCTGGTCGCCCCTACCGGCGCGCCCGCGGCACCCCCGTCAAACGCCGCCCCACCCTCTGCCCCTCCACCCCACCTCAACCCCGAGATCACCCCCCTCTCAGCCGCCCTCGCACAGACCATCGCTCAGGGGATGGCACCACCCGTTTCTATGGCACCGGTGGCTGTATCTGTGGCACCGGTGGCAGTGTCCATGACGCAGCCTCTGCCTGGCATCACCATGAGTCACGCCACCACCCCGATGGTGTCGTACCCCATTGCGAGTCAGAGCATGAGGATCACCACTCTGCCTCACTGACTGATTACAGGACTGTAGTGCCCATAAGTCAGACTGTAGCATCCTGAACAGGGATTTTTAACATAGCTGGTCTTTTATGTTGTATTCTAGAACAGTGACTGTCTGTACCTATAACCTCTCCAGCAGAGGGCAGGATAAAGACGTCTGTCCCTCACCCTGTGTTCTGTGGCATCATCTCAAATGCTTCTTTTCCTACAGACTGGCTCACTGACGTGTGAACAGCCTTTGTACCAAAGGGATCTTTTCAAACTGGCACCAAAAAAAAGGCAACAAATATGTAAATATGTGAGATCATCTACAGCGTTTGAACCATTTCTGCAAGACTGTCGTGCCATGCTTGTGGGGACAGTTTGTGTTTCTATTTTTGTGGATTGCGCTGGTGTAAATTAACTTTGGTACTTTGCACATTAAAAAAAAACAAAATAACTAACACTCAACACTTCATATTGTTCTGCGTTTCTTTGCATGCATGCACAGGTCAGGTATGTCCAGAGGTAAAATATTCACATCACCATTTCTTGAGTTGTTTGGGTGGAGTCACATTGTGTAAACTATAACAATGCTTCTTCAGTAGCCACATATCCGTGTGGCTGTTCAAACAGGTTGGATGTCTGGTGTTTGTGCAAGCCCGAGATGATGGCCTCACACCGGATTTAGGGGATTTGGAGGAGAGTGCCCAGTCCGCTGTTTTAGAACAAACAGGAGCAGCAGAGATGCACTATAGATGGACAGCTTGGATGTTATCATCTTTGAAATGTAGCTTTTATATGCGTCAACAGGCACCTTACTTTTTAATAGACACTACATTTGAATGAACACCCACAGTGCCGCGGCAAACCTCTTGTTTTCCACAGCGTAATGCTGCAGTAATAATGGTTATTAGTACCAGGCTGATGGCTGTCTTGACGCAGCAGTGAAAGAGTCACATTTGCGCTTTTTTTTGGTGCCTTCAGACAGTGGGCGTGTTTTCATCCAGATAACGGGACTCGGTGAGGACCAGAACTTCGTGTCAGTCACTTCCTCCGGACCTCTGCTTATTCAGTAAAAACTGCTCCAATTCAACGCTCACAACAACTCTTTTAAAAACCCGGAACGAGGATGAGAAAGACGGTGAAGTAACCAAGGGCGCACGCATCGCAACGAGCCGGGACACGTTTGTTCAAGCGGCGGCATGCTGACGGTAGAAATGAAACATTAACAATTTAGTCCTCTCTGACGTGCTCATTCTTCACATCTATATTTTTTATACAGCCGTAACGCATTAGTGACATTATTGCTTGAGAAGACAGCACCATGCAAAGCGAAAAAACCGAGCCGAGTGAGTCCAAGGGCGCCGAGTGTCCGAGCGCAAACGACGCCGAGAAGAAGGCGCTGTGCTCCGCGGAGGCTGAAGCCCCCAAACCCAAGGGGATAAGTGCCGTCGCGGTGCTCTGGACATTTGGGAAATGTCTGGGAGCATTGCTGCCCGTCTACCTGGCTGGTTACTACCGGGTTAGCACCAGTCTGCTGGTGTTCGGGATGATGGTCTACACGGGATGGAAACATGCCCGAGAAGCCAAAGAGGCACGCCTGAGATCAGCCATACAGTTCATCAGCAACGAGGAGGAGTACACATCCAGGAGTGTGTCCAAGATCAAGAGAGATCTGCCTGCGTGGGTGAGAAATGACCCTGCGACAGTCAACGTGTCTTCTGCCATCACACTGCCACAATGACCTATAGTAACCCTTATCATACACATCACATATAGAAAGGTGCACAGCGGTGAAGCCTTAAATCAGAATATCATGAAGAGGCATACCGAGGTTTGCAGCGTGACAAAGAGTTTGTTTCCAGTAAACCAGCCCAGTCATGGCCTATTTTTAACTGGCATGGCATCACTCCAGTCTCTTATTATTGTGGAAACGTTTGTAGGCTGATAAAACTTTGAAGTTTATATGAGAAAGGGTTGAGGAACACTGCCCTTGAAGTCAGCTTCTTTCTTTCTTTCTTTTTACCACTGCTTTTCCTAAAGTCACCAGTGAAGTCCTGATTTTAACACACGTACCACCAGGTGTGCAGAAGTTCCTTTTTTTAATTACATGCAGTTGGTTCCCACATTATTTCAGTTCAAGACTAAACTTGTTCTAAAGGATTATGGGGAAACTTCATGGAGCGCGTTGCAACAACAACCCTCAAACCTAATATTAACCAAATATTAACTAAAGGTGGCTGGAAATGTTTCTTTTTTGTTAGTATAAAGGTCTTGATTTGCATGCTATACATATGTGTATATATGCACCCAAAATGGAAATGCAGAAACCCACATGGTGCTGTTTTGACTCAAAACATGTCGCCACGCCCTGCTCCCGTATGTGGATCACTTCTTTTTTCACCTAGTGATTACAGTGATTGCTTGCGTAACCACGCGGCATGCAAACGCCACATTAAAGCGTCCGTAAAGGGGCATCCCCCTGTTGCTCTCTGGTGTTGCTCTCCAGCGTGCATAGAAAATAACGTCCATATTTGATCTGAGATTTCCTGTTTACCTTTTTTTTTTAATTTTAGAAATATTTGCTCCGTCTAAAACCTGGTGCAGGATGATACCAGCAGTGCTTTTGATGACATTTCCAGACCTGCAGCACTAGCGGCTGAATGATTTCCCTTTCCTGTTGTGTTTTCACATGTACCCTCATTGTTTTCCTTCAGGTCAACTTCCCAGATGTTGAAAAGGTTGAGTGGCTGAATAAGGTAAAATGTTTTCATATCTTGCTCCACTTTTCCACCATATGGCCACCGCAGAAAAAGATATTGTTTTTTTTTTTGCCTTCTAAATTAAGGGCCACGACAAACACGCGCCTGTCTGCTCAGCTGTCCAGCTGCTGTGCTGACTGACATGTGTGCAGTCTGCAACGTGAATAGTCGCTGCTGGCTGATAGATGGTAGCGCGGCTGCTGTTGCTCCTATGTTCCAGAAAAAAAAAAGGCCACACCCCCATTAGTGTAGCCACTTTGTCTGTACTGCAGAGAGCAGGCCCACTGCCAGGCAGCCCTCAACATTTCCATTTCATTGCTGGCCGGCTCACAGGAAGAGGGAGGAGCTGCTCAGCCCCCTAAACTAAATAAAACTGCAGCCATTGTCCCCCTCAACCCCAACCCCCATTCCCTGTTGCAGCTCAGAGAAACTAAGACCATTAAAACAGATGCGCAGACATAAAAGTATCCATGCTAACAAGACCACGGGATCTTAGTGCCAGAGAGCCAGACAAAGCAGAGGTTTGAGATCTGTTACTGGAGGGGGAGATCAGCAGATTTCCTCGTTATTCAGGCCTCATCCTTCACAGGAGCAGGCGGCGGATGACTCACTCTTCACTTATGCCGGACTGAAAACCAACTCTGAGTTGTTGTTTTATTTCACAGTCACACGAGCATACAGTGTCCTCTGCTTTTGCTCGTTTCCCCGAAGAAATATAAACTTCACGTGTTTATGTAGCAACACTGATGTTGTGTAGAAGGTCAACACATGTACTGTAGTGCACACAGTATTCACAGGATTCATTGTGGCTGTCTGGCACCAAAGTAGCCGACCGACGGCTCAGGAGACCCAACAGGCCGCAGCTGACAGCTGTCTCTGTCATTCTCCGGTTATTGCTTATGGAAGCCAAGGCATTTGACAGATAGTTTTGTTGCTATGTGGCTAAAATGACACAGTTCAAAAAGCAGTCTCTGGTTACAGGGGCCAACATTGTATGTCAAGTTGTGTCATCCTAATAAAAGCAGCTTATAACCAACCACGTTGTTGCTGGCCTGCCCAGGTGCTGCAGCAGGTGTGGCCCTTTGTTGGCCAGTACCTTGAGAAGCTGCTGGTGGAAACCATCGCACCATCTATCCGAGCCTCAAGCACCCACCTCCAGACCCTCAGCTTCACAAAGGTGGACATGGGAGACAAGGTGATGCAACCGAAAGCTTTACTACTGCCGTAAATATGCACACAAATTATGCATGTTGTTTACGTGGTGCAAACACGTGTGTTTTCTGCTCCAGGCCATGAAGGTCGTGGGGATCAAGGCGCACACAGAGAACGACAAAGGCCAAGTGCTGCTTGATCTGTACATTAGGTGAAGGTTTATTCATTTCTCTTTGGGAGTCACCTCTAGACTAGAAGGCGTGATTGAAAGTGACATTTTTTTGTGCTTGTGTCCTCAGCTACGTTGGCAATGTAGAGATCAACGTCGAGGTGAAGAGGTACTTCTGCAAAGCTGGAGTCAAAGGAATACAGGTAATTAATAATGAATACAAAGCAGTCGCCCACCTAACGGGAACAGCAATGTGCAGACAGTCGCATTTATCCGCGGTTTTCACAAGCGTGCGTTCTGCTCCTCTGTCTTCAGCTACACGGGATGATGCGTGTGATTCTGGAGCCTCTCATTGGAGATGTGCCCATCGTGGGTGCGGTCACCATGTTTTTCATCAAGAGACCTGTACGTCCATCTCCACTCACCTCTATCTGTCCTTTCCTTGTTGGCCCTCATCCCCCATTCCTGTGGCTATCATGTAGCTGAGAATAGTCTCATATGCCTTTCAAGCTATTGATTTCTCAACAGTCCCGGTTTATTCGCTACATTCAGCACATTCCTCTGTCTTATCTCCTCCCAGAAACTGGACATCAATTGGACCGGACTAACTAATTTGCTGGACATCCCTGGACTGAAGTGAGTCATGCTGAGATAACCTTTCAGTGGTTTACACTTCAGTGATAGCCACGACCTTAAAGTTAACACAACCTCACAATGTTTTATTCATGTGCGGGCTTCATTATACAGTCAATAGAGAATACAGCTGTACATTTCCATTGAAATGCCTTTTCTCTTTTGTCTCAGTGTCATGTCTGATAGCATGATTATGGATGCCATTGCCTCCTTCTTGGTGCTGCCCAACCGCCTGGTTGTCCCCCTGGTTCAGGGCCTGCATGTAGCCCAGCTTCGCTCTCCTTTGCCCAGGGTAAAGCCTGAACGTGAACAGACTACAGACGAAATATATGAAAGAGAATACACATGTATACATTCACATCTCAGTCAACACCAGCATAACACATCCTCATCCCACTTTTTCTTTCTTAGGGAGTGGTACGCATCCACCTACTGGAGGCACAGAGTCTAGTAGCCAAGGATAACTATGTGAAAGGGGTTATGGCTGGCTTGTCTGACCCCTATGCCATCCTGAGGGTCGGCCCTCAGACCTTCACCTCCAAACAAATTGACAACACACATTCTCCCAAGTGGGAAGAGATGTATGAGGTAAACGAGAGTTTTATGAAATGTCTGAAGTTTGTGTCGTCATGACTCCACGCGTACAGGTGTTTAAAGACTCAGATCATGTACCATTTCACTCTGTTCTGTATTTGAAGGTCTAGGCTGTTACAGTGCTGTTCATTTTCATTCATGGCCAAATGAGGCCCACGGCTAGCTTCCATACAAATCGATCAATCGTCAGTCTTCATGTCCTTGTATGTGTCTGGTACGTCAGGTCATAGTCCACGAAGTGCCTGGTCAAGAGTTGGAGGTGGAGGTATATGACAAAGACCCAGACCAGGATGATTTCCTGGGCAGGTACATATGCATAGTTCATGTCTCTTTGTCTGCTTATGTTTAATCTGGCATTGTCACCTTTCATCTGTCACCTACACAACCTTTTTTTTTTGGAAACGTATAATTCTACTATTGATTTGCCCTTTCATCTTTTTATTTAATTCTGTCTCGCTCTCTTCGCCCGTATAGGACCAAATTGGATTTGGGCATTGTCAGGAAGTCCATAGTTGTGGATGATGTAAGTAAGGTGTTCTCGTTTCAGTCACGGTTTCTATAAGCGATGTTTTGATCTTTGGTGTTTTGTAAATGTATGTGTCTGCCTCCCCAGTGGTTCACTTTGAAAGACACTCCGTCAGGACGGGTTCATTTCAGGCTGGAGTGGTTGTCCTTGCTGGCCAGCACTGATCACCTAGAGCAGGTTCGGACGACTCATCTCTGCTGATATATTATTCTAAAGTGATTCTAGAGTATGATTGTGTTCCATCATTTATTTATAACACTACATATTTGCAATTCTCCTCCAGACCCTGAAGAGGAATGAAAGCGTCAACAGCAAGGCTGGTGATCCGCCATCTTCAGCTATTTTGGTTGTGTATCTGGACAAGGCTGAGGCGCTTCCTGTGAGTCAAATATCTCAACCCTGCGTGCGGCTGTGTTCGTGCCTAGCTCGGAGCGGCTTCCTGTGTGTGTGGTTGAAATGAGGCAGAACCGTAACTGCCACCTGCCTGCCATTCCTCAAAGCTGCATTGGCTTCTAACACTGTGCATTCAGTTGTAGTGTGGATGAGCGAGGCTCACTCACCGTGGTTATCCGCGGTACTGTGCTAATCTCTGCCGTGCTTACAGCAGTGGCGAAATATGTGGAATGAACTCTTTGTCTTTGTGGTTTCTTTTAAACTTCCTCATTATGGCATGTGGTATGGTGCTTCCTGTCAGTTATTTGTGCTGTTGCTATGGTGCCCTATACACACTATTATTCACATCCACCCCGTGTTGTCAGGGTGGTAGATAAGTCTATTTTTTGCCCTGCTCTTGATTACAGAATGCCATTGCTCACATACCTTACTTTGTAGTCATATTTGCCTCTAACTGTGTCTTTTAGATGAAGAAGGGAAATAAAGAGCCCAATCCCATGGTGCAGTTGTCTGTGCAAGACATCACGAGAGAGAGCAAGGTATATCTGCTGGGAAGGCCTGTTATAATACTGTTGATGGTCTCTTTTAGTTCTACTTTATATGCATCTTATTTATTCTCGGCTTTAGACTTGTTACACAACCGTTAATCCAGAGTGGGAGGAAGCGTTTACCTTCTTTATCCAGGATCCACGCAAGCAGGACATAGACATTCAGGTAACAGCCTACAAGATTACTTACTCTGCGCTACGTGTTTGGTAGTCTGAAAGCCAAACATGGGTTCTTATTTTGGCTTTCCTTCATGTTCAACCAATCAGGTGAAGGACGCTGACCGTGTGCAGACGTTGGGCAGTCTGACTATCCCGCTGTCCCGTCTGCTGTCCAATTCTAATCTCTCTCTGGACCAGTGGTTCCAGTTGGACAACTCCGGATCTGCCAGTCGTATCTACATCAACACGGTTCTCAGGGTAAATGGCACTAAGGCCCAATCAGTAATCCTGTGCTGCATAAGAACATTTAATGTCTGATAAATACACTAGAAACTAAATTAAAGAACCCTTTTCTGATGTATAATGGTGTCTGTAATGGAAATTTGGGATGTTAGTCACTTTGTTTTTTTCTGTCTCTTCTCTTTTCTCTTATAATACAGGTCCTGTGGTTAGATGAGGAACGTATTCCATCTGATGTGTCATCTAATCTGGAGGCTGGGCTGTCCAAACAGCTGCCCCAGCAGACGTCCCCTCATCCTAGCTTTGCCACAGAGGTAACAGGGGGCTGCCCATTAATGATACTTAGACTTAGGACTGTGTTTATGTAAATCACACATATTCTAATGAGTTTATATTTTTTCCAGGGGCTGCTTAGAATTCACCTATTGGCCGGGCAGAACCTTGTTCCAAAAGATAACCTGATGGGGGGCATGGTAAAAGGCAAGAGTGACCCCTACGTCAAGATCAACATTGGAGGTGAAACGTTCACAAGTCAGGTTATCAAGAGCAATCTGAACCCCACCTGGAATGAGATGTATGAGGTAAACAGCTTACTGAAAGAACACAACGATCACACACAAGTCACAAGTTAGTTACATCGGTAATTTGTTCAACCCTCAGGTGATTCTTACCGAGCTGCCTGGCCAGGAGCTGCAGGTGGAGGTGTTTGACAAAGACATGGACATGAAGGATGACTTCATGGGCAGGTACAATAATACAATAAGACAATTAAATGATCAAACAAGGCGAATGGATTCATTAAAGATGCAAACTAACCTCGTATTTGCCTACATACAGGCTGAAGATCAGTCTGAAGGACATCATCGATTCTCAGTACACCGATCAGGTGGGATCTGTGTTGCCAGACACATCGCTGCACGTTTATAGCTCCAAAGAGTGAGCCCTGTTGTAATATTTCCTCTTCTCTGTTCAGTGGTACAATCTCAGCGATGTGAAGTCCGGTCGAGTTCATCTGGTGCTGGAATGGGTCCCAAAAGCCTCCGAGTCAGACAGATTGGACCAGGTCAATACTGCCCAGATAAGTCACACCACATTAATGTACCCTTGCTTGTAAGTTTGATCCACACTCACTGATTCTTTCACGTGTCTGCAGGTTCTTCAGTTCTACTCCAGACAGTCCTACCAGAATAAGACGGTCCCCTCAGCAGGCTTACTGTTTGTTTTTATTGAGCAAGCACATGGCTTACCGGTAAGTCTTTTATTACTGATGTTAGGGATGATGTCAGGAGGCGCAATAAATGTTTAGAATTCACCTGCCTTTATTTTTGCTGCCTGTTTGTCTCTCAACAGGTTAAGAAGAGTGGCAAGGATCCAAAAGTGGGAGCAGATGTTACTCTTGGAAAAATGTCTCGGAAAACTACCGTAAGACCTCAAACCTCATTTCATTACAAGAGTGACTGAATATCTGTGAGCAATACTGACTGACTCTTGCATCTTCAAAGGTGTGTGATCGGACCACATCACCTCAGTGGAATGAAGCATTCTGCTTCCTTGTTCAAGACCCCAGAGAAGATATTCTTGTTGTTAAGGTATGGTGGCTTTGGTGCATAATGATACATAATACAGTGGATCAGATCCAGATGCAAACAGTGTGATCTCTGATATATATCATAAATACATCATAAAGACGCTGCATCGTATTTCTCCAGCTCTCCCACAGCTGGACCTTGCCCATCGGCTCCCTGGTGGTGCCTATCAGGGAGCTGCTCTCTGAACCAGAGCTGGTCCTTAGACCAGTGGTTCCATCTGGATGGAGCCTCACCTGAGAGTCAGGTTCTTCTGAGGGCCGAACTCAAGGTAGAAGAATTCTCCGTCCGCAGTTTCCTCTGTTTGTTTTGTAATATTTATCTTGTAAATTGTCTTTTTTGTCTGTATCTATATTTTCTTTATCGTTTTACCTTCACTTTTATTTGCTCATAAGACATTTGAGGCACTTCTTAATTGTGTGCTTATACCAGCTGGTTAACAATGTGAAATAATAATAGTCTCAACTCAATTGCAGATGCTGATTCCTAGCAAATGTCCGGGCCAATGTGCCACTGACAAGGCTAAGGTCACTCCAGTGTCAGACCCTTCCCCTGCTCCGCGAAAACAGGAGACAGACACAGTGCTGAGGTGAGCAAGTTCATTCAAAAGGTCTGCCCTTACTTCCTGTTTCTCCTTTTTCTTTAACATGTTTATGTTTTTATTCTTTATTGCTACTCTCTGTGTTCTCAGGTCAAGTTCAGTAGACGTTCCTCCCACAGAGACTGTCGTCTCTTCGGTAACCTCACACGAAGCCGGTGACGTGAAGGAAACAGCAGCTGATGTGATTGAGGAGAAGGTGGAGGAAGAATCAGCAAGTCCTGCTGTACCACAACCTCCTCACACCTCCCCAGACCTCAGCTTTGCCAGCGAGGTAACGTCACAAAATAATGATCTACAGTAGACGATACGTACAACAGGACGCGACACAATCACATTCAATAAAAAAAACAAAAGAACGTATGAATACAAAGTTTAACTGATCCCTTCCTGTAGGGGCTGCTGAGAATCATCCTCTTGGAGGCCCAGAGTCTGGTTGCCAAAGATAAAATGATGGGTGGTTTGATAAAGGGCAAGAGCGACCCCTACGCCAAGATCAGCGTTGGGGAGTTTGCGTTTAAGAGCAAAGTAATCGACGGGAATCTCAACCCAGTCTGGAACGAGATGTACGAGGTGTGTATGAAGGAATGTGCCAGTTGATTTGCTCTGAGCATCATTTCAAATAAAGGACGACGGTGCTAATGCTTCATGTTGTCTCTCAGATGGTGCTGAGGCCTCAGTCAGGACAGGAGGTGCAAGTAGAGCTGTACGATAAAGACATGGACAAAGATGACTTCCTGGGCAGGTAACATGATAATTTATGGAAAAATCACTGTCAGTCATTGTTTCTCAACTTGTAGTTATTTCTTCCATGTGTACTAACATTACTCACACTGTGGAGCATTTTTAGAGTCGGGTTTCACCTTCGCTGATCATCCATTTAACGCGTAACATTGTGTAAAATGTGCAAAAAATGTTTTCATTGCGAGCAGATTCAAAATCAGCGTGGCAGACATCATCCAATCCCAGTACACAGACCAGGTTAGTGCCGCATGCTCTGTTGCATCTGAGTTATTCCTGCGGTGTAAGCATTGGCTTCAATTCAGTAAGCGTGTCTTTGTTTCAGTGGTACACCCTAAGTGACGTGAAGTCTGGGCGCGTTCGCCTGATACTGGAGTGGGTACCGGCAGTGTCCCACAATGCCACCTTGGATCAAGTTAGTGATTTGTTTGTCTCCCCTCTTCTTTCCATATTTCTAATCTTTATCTTTTCCGAATGTGACCTCCTGCTCAGTTCACTGTGCACATCAGCGCTGAGTCACTGTAATGTATTTTTGATTGGATTCTCCGCTGCAGGTGATGCAGATGCAGTCTCTACAGTCTTACCACAACAAGGCTGTTCCCTCCACAGCCCTGCTCTTTGTTTACTTGGACAGAGCACACTCATTGCCCGTAAGTCCTGTGTAATTTGCCTTGGAGTCATAGATAGAGTTTGGAAAGCACATATTATTAAACTGACCCTCTGTTGGCGCTTTTTGTCTTTCTGTGTCCAGTTTAAGAATAGTGGAAAGGAGCCCAAGGCTGCGGCTGAGCTTGTTTTTGGTAACACAACTCACAAAACCAAGGTATGAGACTGGTTAATAAACTCCTTATAACAGGGACGCACCCTTTGACAACAACAATGTTGCAACTGTAATTTCATTGGTTAATATTGTTTAATCTTCTGTTGTAATTGTTTAGGCAGTAAAAATGTCACAATAGAGTCTCTCTCACAGTTTCACAGAAACCAAACAAGTATGTGGTAAATGGTTTAAATTCCTCTGGGATAAATTACTGAAAGCTGCTATATTTAGAAGTTGGAAAAAGCACAAACCTGGCGCCCCCCTCTGGTGGCATTGAAGAGGACACACATTGAAACTATTTCAAAGGATTTACCAAAGTGCAAGGACTACATATCCTCAACCAGCTCGCTCCGTCTCTTTCTGTCTGAAGGTGTGCGATCGCTCCAGATCGCCTCAGTGGAATGAGTCATTCTACTACTTGGTCCGCGACCCCAGAGAGGAGATGCTCATAGTGAAGGTGAGTGTACTGTACTGTGAGAAGAAGCGTCAGGTACGTCTGCCCCTCTGACTGACATTACAAACGTGTCCTTGTCTCTGTAGTTGTCGAGTGCATGGGACCAGCCTATGGGGTCTCTCGTAGTCCCTGTGAGAGAGCTGCTCTCTGAGCCAGAGCTGGTCATGGACCAGTGGATGCCTCTGGATGGAGCCTTACCTGAAAGTCAGATCCTACTGAGGGCTGAACTCAAGGTAGGAGAACACAACGCACATAGGTGATTATATCCGTTGCCATTTATACTAATTTATAATAACCAACTGCACATGTGTTATTGACAGATCCTGAGCTCAAGGATGACTGAAGCTCCGCAGCCTTCTGTGACTGCCACAGAGAAAGACGAGATTCCCTCTGAGCCGACATTCAAAGCAGTCGTCGAGGATGAAAAAAGCTCAGAGCAGCCCACACATGAGTGAGTGTTGTGAGCCTGATTTGATTATACACACATCAGAACTCTGCAGACTGTTGGTGGTATTCAAATACCTCCTACCGCAACGTGTAATTATGCATCTTCAGATTGGTGGCAGAATCCAGCCAGTCTGAAGCAGCAGAAGCAGCAGAAGCCTCCACAGAAGATGGTGAACCCGATGCCACTCACGCTACACCTGATACATTCCCTGCTGCAGCAGTGAGTCGGAGCACTTTGTCAGTCGTCATGTTTAACCCCGTCTACTTTCACCCTTTATAACCTTCATGCAATTTCGCTCAGCTGGTGGAGGAACCGACAGATCCAGAAGAGCATCCGTCACTGCCAGACACAGCAGCTAAAGGAAGCTTCGAACCCCGGCAAATACAGACAGAGGAGTGAGTTCCACCTTATTTTTTGCTCCACTGGAAGAATGGAAATAAATGTAACAGGAAAACACGTTTAAATGTGTGTGTGTGCTTGTGTGTAGTTCTGGTTTAGACAACCTGGCTCATGCCACAGTGACTGGTCTTCCTGTCGACACCGTGGGGCCAGCAGAGGTCACAGAAATCCCCAAAGCCGTTCTTCCACCACACACAGACCCCAGCCAGGACTTCGGCAAAGAGGTGCGTTCAGTGGATGCCTTGATTGAACATAGTGGAAGTTGAATAATTAGCATCCACCACTGTACAGTTGCATTTGTTCTTCACTGTTCTGTTTTTTTGTGTGTATTTGCATTACTTATTAAACGAGAAGGAAACACCGATGTTAGCAGTGCGCAGTGAGGTGCAGGCTCTTCCACCTCTGTCAAAGTGAATACTTTGATCACATTAACAATGATGTCTTTGCCAGTCATCAGTCACGTGGCTTTTTCTGAGTAACTCCTCGGTGAATGTACAACTTCCTCTTGTCTTTAAATATCTTGTTAAGGTCGGCCAGGGAGATCGGTCAGTTCAGTTTCCTCTCCTGTGTCATGCCAGCTAGAATTTTAAAAAAAAGAAGGATTTCCAGGCAGGAGGCTCAGAGTTTGATGATATCTTTGCACACTCTTGCTGTCCTCTCATGTACGCAGACTTCTTGTCTGCATGTATGCAACACTTACGATCTTCATCCTGCAGGGGCTGCTGAGGATCCACCTGCTGGAGGCTCAGAATCTGGTGGCCAAGGACAACCTGATGGGCGGCATGGTGAAAGGCAAGAGTGACCCCTATGTCAAGATCAACATAGGGCAAGTTGCATTCAAGAGTCACGTTATCAAGGAGAACCTCAACCCGACGTGGAATGAAATGTATGAGGTATGAAGCGTCCTCTGTTTAAGTATCGTTTACTGTCTGGCTTTCACTACATGTATAGTATTTTCTACAAACATGTGCTCTTGTTTGTTTTTAACAGGTGGTTTTGAGTGGACACGGCAACCAGGAGATCAAGTTTGAAGCGTACGATAAGGATTTAGACTCTGATGACTTCCTTGGCAGGTGTGTTTCATGTTCACGTGTCAGTATAGTTTAATCAGTAACTTATATTAGTGCTCCGGTTTGAAAAGTCGCCGATCCGCTTGGTAAGAATTTTAACAGCATCACACCTGTGACTTTGCATCAGTGCATAAAATAAATAGATCTTTCTGTTTGATTACAGATCAAGTAAAATAATTTTGTTCAGGACCAGCATGCTAGAAAAACAGAAATCGAAGCCATTCGTAGTGTTTAAACTTTTGACTTTTATATGAAATATTTACACGTACCTGTACATGATCAGCATTCATCTTTCTGCTGCTTTCATTAGATTAAATGTAGGAAATCTTTGTTTCCAGAAGACGTTAAAACCTTGTCAAATTTGATGCTTTGTTGTTCACAGATTCAGTGTTCAGCTAAATGAGGTCATCAGATCCCAGTACACGGATCAGGTTCGTCAATAATTCATAATCTCGAGTCATGCTATGTGCTTTCTAATCTGCCTGCTGCCATCTGCTCGTATAAAAGGTGGCGCCCTGCTTCTTTAACCGACTTTGTCTCTTTTGCAGTGGTACACTCTGAAAGACGTGAAGTCCGGGCGGGTTCACTTGATACTGGAATGGGTTCCTACAGTGTCACATTCAGCCACACTTGACCAGGTCGGTCCTTACAAGCGTTTAGCCTCGCAACAGCTGACTCGGCCATTTTTTTTTAAACATGCACTATCGAACTGTCTCGTCCTAGATAATGCTGTTGAGTCACATTCCGACACAAAGAGCACTTTAATCACGTGGCGTCGCAATTATCAGGTCCAACTGGCTGTGCTTCATATCGCAGGTACTGCAGCTTCAGACTCTGCAATCTTATCGGAACAAAGCTGTCCCCGCTGCTGCTCTGCTCTTTGTCCATATTGAGAGAGCACATTTGTTGCCTGTAAGTCGGCCGCAGTTTATTTACATACCGTGCAGTAGATGACAAAAAATGTTTCCTCCTGTGATCAAACTTGCTGCTCTCTTTCTGGATAGTTGAAGAAGAGCGGAAAGGAGCCCAAAGCAGGAGCTGAGCTTGTTCTGGGTGAAACAACATACAGAACCAAAGTGAGATTCTTTCTGCACGGTGCTCTATAATCAGTCTGATAGATGAATTATTATCGCAATATCTCTACCATATTTTTCCGTGGTTTCTTTTAAGGTTTGTGACCGCAGTACCAATCCTCAGTGGAATGAGTCTTTCTACTTTCCGGTCCAGGACCCTAAAAAACAGATGCTTATCTTAAAGGCAAGACAATGATTCACATTCTACATCTCACATTTAACAGCAGAGTGTTTTTTTTTTTTGTTTTTAATTCTCTCTCTCTCTTCTCTCATGCATCACAGTTGTCCAGTGGCTGGGACCAGCCAATGGGATCTCTGGTGGTTCTGGTCAAGGACCTGCTTGCAGAGCCAGAGCTGGTCCTGGACCGGTGGTTCCATCTGGATGGAGCCTTACCGGAGAGTCAGATCCTGCTGAGGGCTGAACTCAAGGTGAGAAAGTAAACACATCTATCCACACACACACACACACACACACACACACACACACACACACACACACACCTGATGTTTAGTATTTTAAAAAATATTCAATAAAAAAAACTATTTTTTTCTGTTTTCGATAGATTCTAGAGTCCAAAATGGTGGATCTGATCAGTGCAGGGACTCTGCCCTGTGCTGGCTCTGGAAATGGACAGGTGAAGCTGTCTCTTTCATATGCGTCGCAGGAGAAACAGCTCATCGTCATGGTCCATGCCTGCAGGTCTGCTTCCTTACATAGCGTGCCAAAACACGTCAGATCGTGTCCTCGTCAATGAAGTACTGTTCGCAAAATCATAGTTACTCAAAGTCTTTTGGGTTAGATATTATAATGGCACAACTTCATCACCAGCTTTAGCTTTGAGCTCGGCATGCTGCAGCATCTCACCTGGTTTGACACAGTGATAGGACATCTCATATTCAGGAATGCTGACTGTTCAGTTAGATTATATACGGAAAGGTCAGATGTCTATTGACTTTAGTTGCCACATCTGGATGAATCAGCGTAACTTGACAAAAATAGTTTTAACCTGTCAATACAGACATGTCTGTTTACCCCATAAGAAAGACCTGCAATTCAACAAAATGAGGACATTGTTGATGACAGCTTGAATTAAAAATAATATACATGTACAGGGATTTATGCTGCTGTAATAACTTTTTGATATGATTCTTCTTTAATGTGTAAAATGATTGAAGATGTGCTTTCTTGCTCTGTGTGCAGAGGTCTGTTGTCTCAAGGTAAGGATGGTGTGGACAGCTACGTTTCCCTCATGCTGCTGCCAGACAAAAGTAAGGCCACCAAGAGGAAGACAGCAGTGAAGAAACGAGACCTCAACCCAGAATACAATGAGAGGTAACAAACTAATATCGCCTTTGTGTTCCTGTCCCAGATTTGTTAGTGTTCGCATCTAATCGTATCAATGTCTTCAAGGTTTGAGTATGCTCTGCCTGTGGCTGAGACACAGTTCAGACGCCTCAGTGTATCGGTGAAGAATAACTCGGCCTCGTTCAGGAGCCGCGACGTCATCGGACAGGTCAGTCTGAGCCTGCACTTTTTCAATTCCACCTGCAACTCTGATATGCTTTAAAACACGTAACCGTCAGGGTATCCAAAGAATGTCACACGTGACCACAGCACAAAAGGGAAGATAATTTGGGTAAATACACGTGTGTGCAGATGTGACCTGGCTGTATACCAGCGCTAGTCAACTTACATCCATTGCATGACTGTTTAAAGTGTTCCCTTGGTCTCTGGACACACTGTTTATACACATGTTAATACTTCATTCCTGTTCTTTAGGTGCAGATCGAGTTGGCTCAGCTTGACCTGATTTCCGGTGTGACAGAATGGTGAGCAGAGCAGACTGAACTTTCTCCAGACTGCATTTCAGTTCAAGTGATACGCTCATCGTGTGTTGAGTTGGCAGGTGGCTGCAAAACGTTCATAGTTTCCTCACTGGCAAGGAACAGAGGCTGCAGTCCGCTCGGGTTAATGATGTTTTAAACCATAAAATCAAACTCTATCCATCGACAGTTCAAAGTGCTTTGTATGTAGTCTCCAATAGAGGACGTTTAGGGTGGAGTACTGAACTGCGCGCTTTGTCTTCTTTAATTATCACTGTTAATCAAGTAATTGCTAACGATTGAAGTCGGTTTTTATTCAGTTTTCATCCGTCTGTTTATTCCAGGTTCACTCTGAAAGAAGAAGCCGACTAGTCGCTCCGCTTGCTGATGTCGTCGTAGTACAAAGATGATGATGCCGTCACTCAACTTGGTGTTATCCCACTGCTGCAAATCACACTGATGCCTTCACCTCCCACCTTTGCATACAGAGTACCACTGTGGCAGCCTTACCTGCATCCACCCAGCTCTCTGTGTACTGACACATAGTATAGAATTGGACTGCACTGTATATTTACGTACATCAATACTCTCACCAAGGATAAGTAGGCTAAGTAGCTAAACGCAGAGTTTACAGGGCTAAAAAAGCAAGTTTGTACTGAAGGTCACTTTACTATATGAAGAATTAAGTTTTAAGATTGAGTGCAGCAAGTGAAAGCTAAACAGGCTCAGAAAGAATGAAGTCATTTTTTTTTTCTTTTTTGTTGTTGCAAGAATGTTTTAAATCAGCTTGAAGTGCAGTAACATTTTAAGACTATAGTTTCAAGTATTGCTCATAGATGCTAATGCCAATTCAGTATTTTGGATCCGTTTTATGACTGACATTGGAGTTATTACATATATCACACCACTTTGCTATGTTTGCGTTTGAAATTGCTTTTGAAAATAATTTTTAAAATATTTTTTTTCTTTTCTACAAGACGTGTTTGTTACACCTGGGTCACAATTGAATCACGATATGTTTGATTTTGTGTATATTTGCAAAGCTTATGCTTCAGATCTGATACCGTTTGTTGAAAGGTGGTAACAAAAATAAATGATTTTGCACATGTCACTTTTTTTGAGTTATAATTTAACAGTTTTATTTATGATATACATTGTTTTATTGCCACTTCTACTGTGTATACTTTTTATAACTTCCATCTTTAATGATACTGAGGAGGGGTGGCTGTGGCTCGGGCCATCTAGTTCAGTCAAAGCGTTTTTAGGCAAGATACCGAACTTAACATACGCATAGTTGCAAAGCTAAAGTTCACTGGAGGATATGTGTCATAGCTTATTGGCAAGTGGACACAGAGGATAAAGCAAGAGCACTGAAAGCTTCAACCTTCCAGACACAAGCTCACTTCTCTAATCTTTAGGCTACCACTCCCACAGTACCACAGCGTGGAAATATTCTGTTACAACTAAGATGTTAAACAAGCAGACTTACAAGTATCATTTAAATATACTTACATAACTAAAGTAAATGCAATTATTATGCAGAAGCACCCATTATATATTATATTATTGGATTATAATATTGATGCATAAATGTGTAAGCATCACTCCTTTATATACTGCCAGGTAGTGTCATCTATAATTCACACTTTGACCGCAGCGGCATTTTGATGACACAGGTGTGTCCAATGATACTACAGACAGAGTCAGGCTGCTGCTGTGAAGCATGCTCTGCTAAATGAAACACAAACTGTGTTGACCCTACTACTTCATATCAAAAAGGTGATGTTTATATTAATATTTATTCTATGATCTATTTTTTTATATAGTTTTGTAAAGACGTTTAGCACGGGTTAACTCCTTAACACAGTTAACACATTTTTAAATCTTCTGTACATATTTAAATCCTCTGCAAATGTTTAATTTCTCTGCAAATGTTTAAGTTTGCTACAAATGTTTAATCTCTCAGTGCATATTTAAATCCTCTGCAAATCTTTAGTTTTGCTACAAATGTTTAATCTCTCTGTACATATTTAAATTTAGATCTGTCTCAGGTTAATTTTAATGTACGGTTACTGTGTTATAAATTCATTCTAATCTATCTATCTATCTATCTATCTATCTATCTATCTATCTATCTATCTATCTATCTATCTATCTATCTATCTATCTATCTATCTATCTATCCTAAATCTGCAGTAGTAATAAATAACTGTAGTGGAGTAAAAAGTGCCAAACGTAAAGTGCCAAAGTAAAGTAAAGTAAAGTAAAGTAAAGTAAAGTAAAGTAAAGTAAAGTAAAGTAAAGTAAAGTACTTGCTGGTTGTTTGGAGCTGGTCAGTCTGCGCAGCTGCCGCGTGAGCCTGCAGTGTGACGTCAGCAGTCTCGCGGCGGACAGTCGTTTCACTTTCATTTCAGAGGAAACAGCGTTCAGACGTGAAAACCAGCGCGAGGTAAATATACCTGACAGATTCATGTGTCTGCGTTCAAAATGTACACTCTGTGTTTGTGGCATAACGCTGTGTCAAACATGTACGAAACGAGCAAAGAAGTGAAAGCTGACGTTAAGTCGTGTTGAAGTTAGTTTGACGCAACCGAAAGCGGACTCGAGCGAAAGCTTTCTGTTTTAACTTCATGTCGCAGTTTGGCTTATCGTTTATTTTTATATATGTGCATTAAGTAAAGAACTGTTCATCTGTGCAGGCTGACAACACCACGACAAAACACAGCTGTCAAAATGTTAGCAGACCCTGAGGAAGAGCCTATGGAGGTGGAGGTGAGCAGCTGCCAAGTTTACAGACTAAAGTTGAACATTGAACCAGCATGACAGACAAACTTTATCTATTATATAATAGAAATATCATAATGTCAATATGTACAGTTAATGTCTTTGGTGGGATTGATGATTTAAATTAAGTTTGATGGATTCATTTCCTGCAGTTGTCTTTTTATTTAACTATCGTGTCTTCTCATGCAGCCACCTTTAACGTCACATGAGAGTGCAGAGGTTAGTGTGTGTGTGTGAGTGTGAGTGTGTGTGTGAGTGTGTGTGTATGTGTGTGTGTGAGCTTGTGTGTGTGTGTGTGTGTGCTTACGTGTTACAAGTTACAGACATGACTTCAAGCAGTAATCAATTTTTAAAAGCAGCGCAGAGTGTGGAAACAGTGGCAGTGATTATATTTCTGTTCATTCATGAGCAGTTTTTACAAACTGCAAAACATTGTCAACATAAAAAATCCGGGCCGCGTTCCAACAGGCCTGTGTGTTTGTTTGTCAAAGTGAAAGTAAGTGAATGTATGACTCATATATTCTGTTTTGAACTGTGCCAATGCTATCGTCCATTTTGTGTTTTTCATTTTTATAATTTTACAATGCTATTTTCTTGGCTTGTTCTGTTTTGCTCAGTATTACACACTGACATTAACTGTAACATGTTTGTTTTGTTTTTCTCAGATGACTTCATCACAGAACAAAGATGAAGTGAACAGCGTTCAAGTCACCCTCTCAGTCGAGTGGCCAAAAGATGCTAACCCAAAAACATATAAAAAAAACCTAGAGAAAATTCTTCAGAGTTGGGCCAACAAAAAACACCGTAACCTAAACCTAAGTGTCGTGGATGTCTTAGAGAATGGGAAAGCTGTGATAAGGATTGCACCTCCTCCAGGTACAGTATGATTTTTTTTGCAAATATTATATCACACATCTATAACCAAGATTTTAAGTTGACTAACACATTAGAAGTATTTTACATCTTTTGGAGCCAATTCAGTTTAATGTTGCGTTTGCTCTCTTTAAAGCTGTGACGGACCTTCAGCAACTGAGTGGACAAACACTGGTTGGGAAAGACGGGTACACAGTCTGGATAACAAATGTTGATCTGTCAACGCAAAAGCTGGAGACAAAAAAACAAGACGATGTTTCAGTGACTCCAACTGTGTCAGAGCCACACGACGTATGTGCTGTGTAGAAAATGAGCAGGAATGAATTATATTTTAAATGAATGTTTTTATGTTTTTTTAAGATAAATTAATATACTGTATTTTATCTAGGAGGAAAAATCAGTGGATCAAAGTAATGCCAGCAGTTCATCAGCAATTCCTACAGCAGGAGAAGTGAAGGGTACTCTTCCAATTGGCCTTTTCTGGTATGTGAGCCACATCTACAAGGAGGAGATAAAACGCATTCAGAGAGAGAACGGAGTTGAACTCAATGCAGAAGTGATTGTGACATTTGAAGCTGGAGATGGAGACAGCCAGAAAGCTTTCTCTGAGTTCACTAACCTTATTCAGAAGTGCATAAATGAATCTGCTGGTACAGTTTTTCCCTTAAAGTTTGTAACTCCAGAAGAGCTGAAAGACACACTGCATATCATCCAGAAGCCTGAGAACAAGCTTTTGTGTACTATATCCTCTGATGAAATGACCGTATGTGGGCCAAAACAAAGTCAAGATGCCGTCAGTAAGTCCTTAAATGCAGCACAGAAAACCTTTACAAACGATAACTACACTTCAGATGGAGAGTCTACACAGGCGTCTCAAGGCACATCACTGAAGATTGGCATGAGCGACGTCAAAGATCACCTCGTGGATACTGGACTACCCATGAATCAGAACCACTGGAAGATGATGACTACTCTCTATAAGGAAAACATAGCAAAGATCAAAGATAGGTTTGGTGTGGACTTTAAGGAATCAGCCATCGGTCAAGACAAAGTTGAAGTCAAAGTTCGCAGACCTGGAGGAAATGCATCAATGGAGAGCCATGCTGTCAGAGCTCTTCTTCATCTGTACCAGAAGGTGGTCACAAGACCCATGAGCATGACCCAACACCATGGTGCCGCTGGGTTCAACGGATCACCGAACATGGGCAATTTTCATCAATCAGAGGGCGCCTCCGGTGGACTGGTGTCGAGTGGCCAATCAGAATACAACATGCGCAACACTGAAGCACCCACAGGAGAGGGAGCAACAGCTGGAGCCAGCGAAGATGATAAGTGTCCAATATGCATGGATGAATTTACCAATAAGAAGCGGCTCAAGTGTAAACATGAATTTTGTGAGAAATGCCTGACAAAGTCGAAAGAAAACATGGGACCTGTCTGTCCTGTGTGCAGAGATGTCTTCGGTGTGATTGAGGGAAACCAGCCAGATGGAACAATGTCATGGCAGTATATTTCTTCTTCCCTCCCTGGGTTCTCACACTATGGCACAATAGTCATCACATATAATATGCACGGTGGAAAGCAGACGGTAAATGTCTTAATTTAAATATCCGTAGAAATGTTGTAATTTGTAATCTAACATGGTTGTCAGTTATATCTACGTTTCTCTGTCCTTTTGCAGGAAAAGCATCCAAATCCTGGAAAGTCCTATCATTCTATTCAGAGAACAGCATATCTGCCAGACACCAAAGAGGGCAGAGAAGTTCTGCATCTGTTAAAGAAAGCGTTTGACCAGAAGCTCATTTTCACTGTTGGGACATCCAGAACGACTGGGTTGGAGAACCAGGTGACCTGGAATGACATTCACCACAAAACCTCAACGTCAGGAGGACCAGAGGGGTACAGTAGTCCAATCTCTTAGTCCCTTTTAACATACATACTTCATTGGTGCCAAGTCTACTTTAATTGTATTAACCCTTGTACATCCTCTGTCTCCACAGTTTTGGGTATCCTGACGCTGGTTACTTGAGCAGAGTCAGAGAGGAGCTGAAGGCCAAAGGCGTCGAGTGAAGACATTGGTGGGGAGAGTTGTGTCCACACATAAAAGATGATCATTTAAAACACACAATTACAGGAATGCACATACTACTCTTTCGTATGCTGTCTCTCTTCTCTCTTCTCTTCCAATTTCTCATGTAATTCGTATGGGTTGCTTTGGAGGCGCAGCGGACAGCATTCACAGCGTTTATGGTTTAGCAGCTTTCAGTGTTTGATGAAGGATTTGTTGATTGATGTTCCATTAATAGTAACAACAGAATGAGAATGACATTTGCATCCATATATTTACCTTTATGTCTACAGTACACATGATCTGATTTACTGTTAAATAAGTAAATGAATAAAGCAACCAACACTGACTCAGCACAGTGTTTTGTGTGTGTGTGTGTGTGTGTGTGTGTGTGTGTGGGGACACAAAACACATTAGCTTGTTTTCTGTACAATTTTTAAAATTTTATTTATAACAATATCTGTTATTTAGTTTGTAAAGTACTCCAGCAAAAATTAAACATTATTCTCTTTCCAGAAGAAAGTCTGAGCCTCCATGCATTGTGTACTATAAAAGCTATGTGTCATTTTTCATTAAAAAACAAACAAACAAACAAAAAAAAAACAAGGACTAATCAAAAAACAATTCTGAAAATGCATGTATGATTTTGCAAAAATGTTCTTTAGGTAAAATGATTGTACTTCTCTCAATTTAAGACACAACATATACAACAGCATAAAATAACACTTGCTGACAGGTAAGCAAAAAACAAAAACAAAAAAACAACTTGTTATTGTAGTTACATTAAAGATTGGTGTTACTTTTCACATGCATTAAGATATGGCTGACACATTTCTGACAGAAGCAGCATTTTGGGACAGAGGCTGAGCGTAAGGACGTGTCAGAGCGACCAGAATGGTAGCATTAGCAGCAGCAGGGCACAGAGGAGAGTGAGAGATTAGAAAGAGCTCAAGACGAGCAGAGAAACGCTAAGGACCAAATGAACATAATGCACTTAAGACTTGAGTCATTACAAAACTGTGAACGTACAGACTTCGATCCTCTGAAGGTAGAAAGATAAATCTACTCACAAAGTCAGATGGGTATTATCTGGTCTTTACAAAAAACAATGGACTGGAGAAGTAAAAGACAAGCAAAAGACCCATCTTGATCTTTCCCCCCCCCCCCATTCTATTTTACCATATTTGCAGCCTACCTTTCCTTCTGCAAGAAGACCCTTGTAACAGAACTAAATGGCACGGACGTGACACTGTCCATCAAAGTCTTGTATCTGCCATGGCCCTCTCGTTATTAGCCAACTTCCCACCCATGAAGGCATTCACCCTTACCGTGTCTTTACATCTGTCATCTCCACCCACTACTCTGCCTGGAATGTTTAACCCATAACCAACTTTCTCACTCTCTCATCTTCATAGTCACACACCAGAACGCCTCTCACCCCCTCACATTTCAGCAACACACGAGCTCCAGCTGTCATACAATGTGATTAAAAACAAACATACCTGTTTAACATCTTACGGTATAAAGCCTACAGTACACACTATACCGTAAAATATGAATTCTGTGCAAGGAAGACAACACAATCATTTCATGAACATTGTTCTCTGAGAAAGAATTATGTGGAAATACTGTAGTTGCCATCTGGTATTGACATTTTACATGTGCTATACACAAACGGTGCTATCACAAATCTGTCTCACACAATCTCGCTGAGAAACCCAGCAAGACAACATATGTACCGATTTAGAAAACTTTGAGTTTTGCCTTTCCCGCTCAAAGTCAACACAAACAACAAACAGTTGGCACTGGTGAAATGGAACAATGTTTTTTTCTTTTCTATACAATTCATACAAAAATAAAAAATTAAAATTGCTCCAATGATAGCATCTTTTCTTCTGATTTTCTTGTTTCCATTTCATTTTGCACAGAGGTAGTGGCTATTTAGGTAAAGGGTAAGGGACAAAGTGTAAATTAAAAATCTCTCATAGAAAATGTTACTCATTTTTGACCAGAGGAATCTCAAAAGAACAAAATATAATACTGCAATCACATACAAAAGTAGTCCTTCATTTTTGTACATTTTATACAGTGTTCACACTTTTTATCAATTTTCTCTCGTACTTTTTATCGATTTTTTTTTGTTTTGTTTCGTTTTTTTCTTTTAAAAGGCAAGAAGAGGGGTGTGTTTGGAATAGCGTGATCCAAGCCGATGGACAGTCTATGCCAGCGGGTCCACAAGGGGCTCCTCGTCTCCGCGTGATAGCAGTTCCTTCTTCTCATCTGTGCTGGCCAGAGAGTTGCGACTGTTGTGAGCTCCCATGTACAGAGTGGCATATACTGGGTTTGTGAAGTTGGTGGGCTGGAAAGGGTTAAAAAAAAAATCATCCATTAGATGTCATATGAAGTATTTGCGCAGAGGCTAGGTATGGTACGGTATGCCTGGTAGTTTTCTCTACCTTGTCTGGGTCCAGCGTAAAGTCTGCGTCCAGCAGCTCCCCAGCGTCGTCATCAGGCTCGCCCTCGTAGATCTTGTACGCAGGGTTTCCAATCTCAACATTCATGGCTCCATTAGTCATCCTTTGGTGCTGGAAGCCCTTGGCCCTACACAAAGTTATAAGGGTCACAGTCATATCTTTGCGTCTTATTCAAAGTTAGAGACAACCTAAACAACGCAAGCAGGGACACAGCCACATTATGAAGGGAGGGAAGAGGCATCGCATGACTCTTACCACCATCCAGGCTGAGGGGACTAAGCCACAGCACAGGCACCAACACAAACCCAGCATTCATGTAGCTCATGACACAGCGGACCTGGATACTGGACTGTAAATGTACAGACTATCCTTTAAGACCCAGAATAGATTCTCTAAAATATGCTGAATCGACTATGATATCTACCTCTGAGTAAATGCTGGATTTTTCACATGCATTTTCCAATTTGAGCTTGGAAGAATGCTGCCACACTATCCATCTCTCACTGCAAGTATCACAATAGAAACCACAGCACGGTACAGTAAGTACAATATGGCACAAAATGATGGACAACAGTATGACAGATCTATTCAATGCATCTCTCTAATAGATCTGCCTCGGAGCCGCTCTGACGAGGGCCACTGAACGGGAGGTACTGTAGGAGCGGGATGAGCTACAGCTCCCACGAACATCTGAGAGAATGGCGCAACATTCACCACAGGACCAAACACTGCACAGCAGCACCAAGACTTATGGGTAGGAGAAAGACAGAGAGAGAGAGAGAGAGAGAGAGAGAGAGAGAGAGGCAGAGAAAGAGAGCATCAGGATGCAGAAGTAAATGAGGGAATGGAAGGAAAGTGTAACCCTGGCAACCGTTACCGCAAGCGCCTGGAGCCGGTTTTGCCGGGCCGGCTAGACCTGAGGAGCAGAAGAAATGCCATTACAGAGAGGAGAGGAAAAGTGCAGACGGAAGGAAAGGGCAGAAGGAAGAGGAAGAGGGAGGGAAAGAGGGGACACAGTGGCAAAAAGAGGTCTCCAATGTCTCTGGTGTTTAAATCTGTTGCTGTTAACTCACCCTCTCATCCTCCTTCTATACCAGATCAACGCTCCTGCAGCCAGTAGAACCAGCAGCAACAGTAGCATCACAGGGATCACTATGGAGGCTGTGCCTAGACATAAAACACACACACAATCATAAGAATAGTGTGTCAAGAGTCATGACTTCTGGGTCTGAAGTCAGTTTAGAAGTGTTGACTTACGTCCGCCTGAACCTGTGGATCCTTCAGTGTTGGCCACGGACTCACAGCGATGCCCTGCCCAGCCAGGTGAACATCTACAAACACACACACACGAAAAAAGAGGATATATAGATATGCATGTATGCAGTGACACACTGGATCTATTCAATTCTATCCAATATTCACAATCATCAATGGATGAAAACACTGCTGCTCACCTGCACTCTGGTAGGCGGGAGGCGGGGTTTATAGAGCACTGGCCATTGGCACAGTACTCATTTGTATCACACGTGTAGCAGCTGGGCTGGACTCTTCCATTTGAGCAGCTACAGACAGAAGAACGATCGACCGTGAGGAGGACTGGCAACTTTGCATGTGCATGCTAGTGGTATTTAAATTGCATGTGTGAGCGCGCTTTACCGGCAGGTGAAGTCCCCTGTAGATGTAAAGCTGTTGCTGGGGATACACTCGCCGTCGCGACAATAGTGACACTTGTCAATCTCGCACGTGCTGCCGGTGTACTGAGGCAGACAGCGGCACAGTTTGGAGCCGTTTTCACTCTGCAGACATGTACCTTTGTTCAGGCAGTGGCCCTCACAGCTTCCTGCTCACACACAAACAAACATACATGTAAGTGCACTACTTGACAACATATTTAAAGCATTTTTAGACTTGTACATGGGCTACATAGTGGAAACACTCACTGTACTGGCACTGGTCGCCCAGGAAGTCAGCAGGGCAGCGACAGGTTGGCTGGTTTCCGGCGCTAACTGTGCAGTTGCCTCCGTTTTTGCAGTAATTCTTACAGGTGTGCAGGTTACAGTTTGGTCCTGTAAAGCCTGTCATGCATCGACAGGTAGGAGAGCCTGTGGAAGAGCAGACATATGTAAATGAGTCATGTTGTTTTTAACATGATCTATCACTGAACGAGCAAGAGAAACATAAGACAAATTGCTGAAACCGGCCTGCAATGTCCATTCTTTACCTGTAGGGGAAGGCGTGCATGTGCCTCCGTTCTTGCAATAGTCCCTGCACTGGTCAATCTCACATCGATCCCCTCCATAGTTAGGCTGGCAGCGACACTTGGGCTGCTTGTGGGCATTCAGGAAACAGCTGCCGCCGTTCATACACTGCACCAAGCAGGGACCGCTGGGAGGAGCTGTAGATGATGATGACGTTGTTGTTTTTTTTCAGTCATGGAGAATGATGTGGGTGCCAGTGTGCGTTCTGTACGTGCGAGCGTGTGTCTACTCACAAATGGGAGAAAGTGTGGGAGTGGGCAGCTCCACACACGTGCCATTGTCCAGCGTGCGCCCGTTGGGACATGTGCAGACCGGTCCGCTGGGGCTCAGCAGACACAGCCATTCACATTTCTTCCTGTCGCAGGGATTAGTCACTAAAAAAAAGGCAGAGTGAGAATCGTGAATTATGAAAAAATAATTCTCTTCCAAGCAGTGAGAGGTTTGTCAGCTTTCTACTCACTCTCAGGCTGCTTGTAGCGGTGATACAAAACTATATCTGTGGCGTGGTTCATTCCAGTCGTCAGGTTCTCAATGGGGCCTTTGCCAAACTTGTTCACTCGGAAGACGTAGTTGTTGATGTAGGTGACGCCGTAGACGTAGTCTTCGAATACGTCAATGCTGAAGGGGTGATGGAGTTCTGTTTCGGGAGAGAGAGAGAGCACAGAGTTTAGAGGCTAGAGCATCGTCCGCCCGCAGAAAGTCACAAACATGCCGTGCCACTCAACTGTTCTTAATGCTGTTTACTGCCACGACTGCATCACTGCCGTTCAGCCTCACGCTGCAGATCAACGAGAGTTTAGCATCGGCCCAGTAAAGACGCTCGTTGAAGTAGTCCACCGCGAGACCTACATGGAGAGAGAGAGAGACAGCAGGATTAGAAAATGTTTGACCGATTTTACACTTTGTATTTAGCATAGAATACATGTAGGAGAAGTATGCTGGAGTCTTACCAGTTGGCCACTGGATGTTTTCCTCCACCAGCGTCTCTCTCATGGTGCCGTCCATAGCAGCTGTTTCAATCTTGGGGTGGTTCCCCCAGTCTGCCCAGTACATTTTCCTGACGGAGGAAAAGTAAAAGCTTCATTTATCACTGCTCTTGCCATCATTAAACCTCCATTTGAATTCTTGTGACTCTCTACGGGGCCCGCTCACCCTCTCTGGGGGTCGACTACAATGGCGTAAGGCTCATCAATCATGCCGGAGATGAGAGTCTTGCGGTGGCGTCCTCCACCTATCTGGGCCACCTCGATGACATCTCTCCCAGAGTCAGTCCAGTACAAGTTCCCTGCCACCCAGTCTACAGCAATGCCGCGGGGCATCTTCAGATCAGGGATCTAAACACAGCCACAGAGAAAAGGCAGCCCGTCTCGTTTATGTTTCCATCGCACGCCTGCGCGAGTACGAGAGCACGTATACACACTTACCTCCACGTTGGTGACCCTCGAGTCACTCTGCCGCCGGTTGCGGTTGCTGTTGGGGGAAGAGGAGGAAGAGGGCAAATCGTAGGAAGAAATGCGTCCCGTGTGCCAGTTTGTCCAGTAAATGCGGTTCGTCTTGACGTGCAGGTCCATGGCGTCGATGCGCACGTTGGCGTCGCCCTGGAAGATCTGCTCATAACGCCAGTTTGGCATGGAAGGGTCCAGGCTGCGGATCTCACTGTCGTCGGCGATGTAGAGCACTTGTCTCGGAGCTGAGGATGCAACAGAACGTCGAAGAAGAGCAGAAATAAAATTAAAGCATGTAGGCAAAATAAGCTGTGAAAGCCAACAAGTGTCACTTATGACAGAAGTGCTCACCATCAGCCTTGCAGGTCTCGTTGATTCTGGTGAAGTACTTGTGGCAGCTGCACTTGTGTGAACCTTTAGTGTTGTTGCAGATGTGGGAACACACTCCAAACTGCTTACACTCATTTTTATCTGCAAAACACAGACTTAGCTTTGAGTCCCCAAGGGCACGTTCTAGCCACAGCATAATAAATGAATATAACATAAAAAAACAACAACTGTACCTTCACATCTGTTGCGTCCATTCGACTGGAAGCCGGGTTTGCAGGAACAGAAAGAGTCTGTGCCGTTCACCACGCAATGAGCTTCATCTCCGTCTCCGCACACTGTTCTGTTACTGCGACAGTCGTTCAGCACCGTGTCTGCAGGCAAGACAGAAAAAAAAGAAAAGAGAGATAGCATGCATTTACATTGATAACTCTGCAGAAGGTCATTAAGACATCTCTACTGTTGACACAACACACCTTTCTTATTGCAGAGGATTTCATCAGAGCCATAGTCCTCGCAGTCGTTGAAGTAGTTGCAGCGCAAGATAGAGCTGATGCAACGGCCATTGGAGCACTGGAATTCACCCTTCTGACATACCGGTGTGGAGGGAGGTATTTCTGTAGGAGTATGGTGGTCACAGAGAGGTCATTCCCCCGATTAGCACACGCGGAAAGCACCTCAGTCCATGATTTAGTCACATTCTGAGGCAACTTGTCAATACAACTTTACGGTAAGCTGGTAAAACTCACGGCAGTTCACTTCATCGCTGTTGTCCCCACAGTTGTTGACGCCATCACAGCGTTTTGATAATGGCAGGCACACGCGGTCATTATGGCAGCGGAACTGCCTTGTGGGCGGACACTGGAATTTAACTACGGGACAGAGAGGGAGAGGAACATTTAGGAATGACGATGACTGCATTCAAGCAAAGTGCCGGGTGGTCTTCAGGAGGTCCGTCCACGTGTGGAACACAGAGATTCTCACCGCACTCTTCTGGATTTTCATCGGAGTTGTCGCCACAGTCATCCTCGCCGTCGCACTTCCAGCCCAGGGGTTTACAAAGAGTGTTGTTGCACTGGAACTCATCCAGGGGGCAGTGTCTGCCCACTAATACAAGATAGTGAGGGGGGAAAGAGGAATTAATCATACATAACCTGCTAAATGCATCCACATATTGGCTATGCGTGTGTTTCTTACCACCGCTGTCACATTTCTCCTCGTCACTGCCATCCACGCAGTCAGCATCAGCGTCACAGCGCCAGCGGATGGGGATGCAATGGCCATTTTTGCACTGGAACTGATCGCTGTCACACTTCACATCACAGCCATTCTGGACCAAAGCATCCAATTATTTTCATTAGTGCCCCCGGTACGTCAGATTTCACAGCGGAATGTTAATCAGGGAGGAAATGTTTGGGGCCATACCTCGTCCGAACCGTCAGCACAGTCGTGGTCCCCGTCACACTTCCAGCGCCCGGCAATGCAGCGGCCATTCGTGCAGGCAAACTCGCTCTCTGAACACTGACGAGGCACTGAGGGCAGAGAGAAGGCAGCTCAGGAGGATGACAGGGGATAATTGTGCAGGAAAAGAGAGCCGAGGCAAGGAGCAAGGAGAGGCGCGAGGGGAAAGAAGAGAAAGGTGGGAATAGAGCAGACTGCAAAAAAAGAAGACGGTGCTCTGTCGAGAGCCAGACGTACGGTACATGAATAAAAATAAGGTGGATAATTCATATCACGGGATCGACTCATGGGGCACAGAGGTGGGGATGGTACAACATTCTGTAGAGGAGCTAGTGGGATTGAAAGGGGGGGAGAAACAAGCCGGGGGGGCACACGGAAGACTGGGTAGCTGAGGTTGCGGATGGTTGAGCTGAAACTGTGAAAACACCTACCTCTGGCTCACATCAACAGGCCGGTGTGAAATGCAAAATAGACATGAGATGATGTGAGATGTGCAAATGGCCACAAAACTAATCAACGCAAAAATGAAATCAAAAAGGCTTCAGTCATGCGCGTAGTTCAGTAAATATCACAGACAGACGCGCAGTGAAAGGTGAGACATTGCTTACCACTTATAACCTGTTGCATCTGACCAGTCTGCTTACAGTAGAGCTCATGTCACGTTATGAAAAACTGTTTCCGTGTAGGTAACGAGCTGCGGCTGAGGCTGTGGAAAAAGCAGAGGGAACCTACCACACTTGTCTTCATCCGAGTTGTCCCCGCAATCATTGTCGTAGTCACATTGCCAGCGGCCAGGCACACAGCGGTTGTTCTTACAGCGGAATTGGTATGGCTCGCACGTCCGCTCGTCTGAGCACCAAACAGACAGGATGAGCACAAACGTGGCACTACTACTGACTTCCTATCCGTTTTTTCTTCCTCCTCATCCACGCCCCTGCCCTTACCGCACTCTTCCTTGGGCTCATCTGAAGCGTCTCCGCAGTCGTCCTCCCCGTCACACTTCCAGCGTGCCGGGATGCATCGCCCCGAGTCCTTGCAGCGGAACTCATCCACGCCGCACGTCATCTGAGCTGCAATAGAGAGGATTTAATGGATGAGGAGAGGTCACGTTACACTGTATTTGCGCTGGAGAGGACACTTATTTCTTAAGAAGAGGTGTTCTGCACGGTAATAATGAGCTGTGTCTTACTGCAGTTGGCAGGCTCATCGGATCCATCCACACAGTCATTGTCCTTGTCACAAACCCACACCCGCGGGATACAGCGCTTGGTGATGGCACACTGGAACTGATTGGGGGCGCATGTCACTTCCGCTGCACAGGAGACAAACAGATACTCCACTCAATACAGAAGAATTGCAACCTAATCACAACTCAAAACAAAAAATGAAATGATTCAATGAACGCTGAAGTCCACGGAGAGCCGCAACATTCATTACATAACGTGGTGATTTCGCTATTCTTATAGCCTCGCAGTTTGAGGGTGCCAAAATGTAAATTTTGACTTTGGGATGGCACGACGGAGCAGTTCATGTAATCCCTCTCAGTGGAGGATGAATGTGCTCAGCAAATGTCATGCCAATTACATTATGCAACATCATTTGGCCTGAGGGTGTTGCTAGAGGAAAGGTCAAAATGGCGAGAGATCCCCTGGAGATTGTGAGAATGTTCAGCGATGTCCTATCAGCTCATTAGGTTTTCAGATAAGAGTATATGAAAATGGAAAGTGCGGCTTCAGGGAGACTATAGAGGAAAGGCTGAGAGGTCACTGGAAACAGTAGGGTTCATCCAGTGGGGACAAAACTTAGCCATGCTTCGAGTTGTAGAAATATCTTGTTCCGGACCAAAGTGTTGTTCAGGTGAGTGAACAGACGGACATGCTGTTCTGCCACTAGCAGGATAAAAGCTGAAAACATCAGAGAGAACTTTTAGACTCACGACAGTCTTTCTCATCCTCTCCCTCTCCACAGTTGTCCTGTCCATTGCAACGGAAGATCCCAGGGATGCAGCGACTTGGGTGGGTACATTTAAACTGGCTCGGCAGGCAGACGTGGATATCTGGAAAAACAAACGGCGGGTAACAAAGAATGCCGGATGTTACAGCTACAGCTCAGAAAACATTTTTGAATACTGTGAGTGTGTGTCTGTGTGTGTGTGTGTACCGCAGTTGGCCTCATCAGAGTTATCCTGGCAATCATTGTCTCCGTCACAGATGTAGGCTGGGTTGGTGCAGATGCCTGTACCGCACTGGAATTGGCCTGGCCTGCACTTAAACTCGGCTGCGGAGACAAAACACGGCATATTATTAACCAGAAAAACAACAACAACACACTGCAACGGTGATAGGTTATTACGACTTAATGTAGTCAGGCTGCTGTCATCACTCACGGCAGTCTGCAGGCTCATCCGAGCGGTCCCCGCAGTCATCTTCAGTGTCACACTTCCACCAAAATGGAATGCACTTGTCATTTTTGCAGACAAACTGAAGGAGCAGAAGAAATTCTTTTTTAGATTTGCGTTACACACACACACGCCAAATGTTTGAAACAATAGCCCGAAGCTAGCTCACCTGACTTGCGGTGCAGTTGGACAAGCACTGCCTGCCATCAGCTGCTAGATAAAAGTTAGTGGGGCACGCGCACTTGTAGCCCCCTCCAGGCGAGAGCAGACACAGGTTGCTGCAGCCTCCATTGTCGACCTGGCATGGGTGGTCAGCCACTGAAGAACAATGAAATATACACGAGGTGAACTGAGAACAGACAGCTGAAGATTTACGCGTGCGTGGGAGTGACGAGCTGACTCGGTTTTACCTTCGGGTTGGCGGTACGGGTGGTAAATGTGCACGTCCATTGGTCTGTGTAAGGTGCTGATCAGCACGGTCTTGTTGACTCCCAGTGTTTTATGAGCTCTGTTGATGGACTTTGTCTCCCAGTCTGTCCAGTAGATGTACTCCTCGAACAGAGTCATAGCAAAGATGTGGGGGATATCCTGCACCAGAACTACAGGGGCACATACGAGACAAATAAATTAGCAGCAACAACAACAGGAAAAGAAAAAAAAAGACAGTTCAGTTCAGTTTGTGCGTGTTACTTGTGTGTCTGTTGGTTCCATCAAGGCTGGCAAATGCGATGTAGTCCTCTCGAGCATCGGCCCAGTAGATGCGGTCATTGACAAAGTCCAGCGTCAGGCCATTGGGCCAGGTGATCTTATCCTCCACGATGACACTCCTGTTGGTGCCATCCATCCCAATCCTCCCAATGTGGGGGCTGTCACCCCAGTCCGACCAGTATAAGTATCTGTCAGGGATGTGTTGTATTAGTTAGGGCGCATTCATAACAATTCCGCTCGTTTCCAGCTTAAATTCTGCCAACAAAATCAAATAAACTTTCCCTGCTCGAAAACTTTTTGACCCAGAAGTTGTGCAGTGTCAGTCTTACCCATAGCGTACGTCCACAGCTACAGCACGTGGCTCCCTCAGGCCGCTGTTGACCAGAACTGTCCGGTACGCTCCATTCAGCTTTGACACCTCGATGGTGTCCCGTCCCTTATCGCACCAGTACAGGTTTCCTCCCACCCAGTCAACTGCCAGACCGTCTGGGTTGCTGAGTGATGTGCGATGAAGGACCTAACAAATGAGCAAGCGGCGTATACTTTCTGAAACTGTGCCTCACAGTGAGGGAGATAATTATTTTCCCTTACACATACAAATGAAGATTAATTAATCATTTTAAGTGCTGGTCTTTATATCAGCACATTTCACGGCCCCGCAATCCTCCTTAGAGAAGACGCCGCTACACTGACCTGAACGTCGCTGCCGTTGATGTGCATGCGTCGGATCATGCTGCCCTGGGTGGTCACATCTGTCCAATAAATCATCTGCTGGCGATAGTCAAAGTCCAGAGCCACAGCATTGTTCAAGCCCTGTCAAAACACAGAGAGCTGCATTAGTCTGGGCCGGCGATAAACCCCTGCGGGATAGTTTGCAGGAGTTCTAATCACTTCAGAAGGACATGCCGTGACTGGCAAGTCTTACCTGTTTGAGCAGTGTATAGTTGGATCCATCCAAATTGAGCTTCCTCAGATAGTAGCGGTTGGCAAAGATCAGGAAGGGTTCCTCATCTGCAGGGAGGGAGACGTCGTGTGCGTGTGTGGATTTACAGTAAACGCTCCCTGAATGTCACTGATCTCGTCATGCTTCTTACCTGAGGTGGATTTGCATATGGTGGGATTTTCAGGGCTCAGCTGGAAACCGTCCACGCACAGGCAGTGGAAGCTGCCGTGCGTGTTGAGGCAGTGCTGCGTGCAGGGATAGGTAGTCGTGCACTCATCTATGTCGACGCACGTCTTCCCGTCGTCTTTCAGACGGAAGCCGGGGTGGCATCGGCACTGCGAGGAGGCAAAGCGCCAGAGCAGGTAAAGCAACAGCACGCGTTGCTTCGTTTACACACGCATGGCTGGAGACCGCAGTCAGATATTCACTTACCTTGAAGCCTATTTTTAGGTCTTCACAGAGCTGGGAGCAGCCGCTCAGCTTGCTGTTCAGGCACTCATTAATAAAGCAGTTCAGCTCATCAGAGCCGTCGCCACAGTCGTCCTTATGGTCACAGAGCAATGTCTCGTTGACACAGTTTCCATTGTTGCAGGCATACGCGGTGTCATTGCATTTCTTCTCTGAAAGGAGAAACAAATTAAGAGAAAATGTCAGCTGGTGCAGGTGATATTATTTCAGAGCCTCAGGAAATAATTTCAGTCCCAACTGAGCTGGTGTGACGTGCATAAACATATGTACTTCTCCATGTTTGCTTTCTGTACTGTTCATATGCTCTAAAATGAGACACACTTACGTCACACTAATGTCACCTAATGCACAAATGTATTTAGATGGCTGTGTGGATCTGACCTGGGCCATTGCAGTGTGGGTTCTTTGGGGCTTCGTCTGATTGGTCATGGCAGTCAAAGTCTCCATCGCACGCCCATGAACTCTGGATGAGGCAGCGTCCGTTGGCGCAGCGGAACTCGTTGGGTCCACACGTCGGATATTCTGCAGGGAGAGACAGCACCACGGTGAGGGAGAGCTGAACTTGTTAAAAGCGAGGGCGCGGAGGAAGAGGTCACGACTCCACTCACTGCACTCCTGGGACTCGTCGGAGCCGTCGCCGCAGTCGTTGTCATGGTCACACACAAAGTGCTTGGGGATACACTGTCGGTTCTGGCACATGAACTCGTTGCTGTCGCACGTGTTGTTAAACACTGAGACACAAAAAATATTTGGTGAGCGAACAGCTGCAGCGTGGATTTATGTCCTCCATTCGTCCTCTGTGGGTCTGCACTCACCACAGCCAGCTTTGACGCTCTCGTCGGCCCCATCAGGACAGTCTTTGTCTCCGTCGCACTTCCAACGCTGGGGGATACACATATGTGATCCAGGACACTGGAACGCCTCCGGACTACAGGTTTTAGTCTCTGTGACAGAAAGAGGTTAGTTGAAGGTGATTTTCAGGCCTGAGTATTTGTGGATATGCTGTAAACTCCTTTAAAGTATTACAAAAAATGTTTTTAGTTCACACTCTTGCAAATTAGATGGCATGTATACGGGGTATATAAAACACATCCATAAATGAGGGAATTGTCACGCTTGTTTTGGTTTTTCAGCAGAATCTACTGCTGCGAAAACATCTTTGGTGCTACATAATGTTAACACCAGTGACTCTCTAAAGGTTTGTGCCCAATACTCACTGCACTTGCTGTCCTCATCGCTGCTGTCACCACAGTCGTCCGCTCCGTCACACACCCAGCGGTTGGGAATGCAGCGATGGTTCCCGCACTCAAACTGCGAGGCTGAGCAGAATTTATCTAGAGGTCCACAAAGAATATATATATAGATATAAATAGAGCAAAATACAAGTGACAAAAGGAAGTAACAGTCTGCTGCACATGAGCTTTGTTAGATTCTAAAGTGAAAACTTACCACAGTGAGCCTCGTCTGCGCCGTTCTCACAGTCATTCTCCTTATCACACGTCCAGCTCATGGGGATACAGCGTCCGCTCGGACAGGCAAAGAAGGGCGTAGGACACTTTGTTTTCCCGCTCCCTGGCAGAGTGACAGAAAAGTCCCAAATTTAAAAAAATGCAAATCTCAAAGAGCTACGCCAGCATGGAGGCAGGATAGAAAACTGCAATGTTTTTTGAGGAGAATGTTTGTTCCATTTGGAATAATCCAAATTGGACTTGTGGACCTGTGAAATAATAATTTCACCTTCTCCTTGAATGCTGCGTGTGGATTAAGTTGAGAGAAGAAAATGTGATTAAAAAAAAACCTGGGCAATTTTTTTCATCTGAGAAGTCTCCGCAGTCATTAGCTCCATCACAGTGCCACGAGGGGGCAAAGCAGAGTGTGGTGAACTCGCACTTCTGAAATGTCACTCCTTTCACTCCCAGATGGAAATAACTGGAACAGTCCGTGGCAGCTTAACAAAGAGAGCAGAATTACATTATACCGTAGCCTCGGAGAACGTGTTTGCTTTCTCCATTTTCAGTCAGTTTTCAGACACATTTTAACGTACTGCAGTTCATCTCATCGCTGGCATCCTTGCAGTCCACTTTCTGGTTACACTTGCTCGAGTTGGAGATGCACCCTCCGTCTCTGCACTGGAACTGGTCAGCTGAGCACAGCGTGGCTGTCAAACACAAAAAACGACACACAGCGTTTAAGTAGGACATTATGGAAAAACGTCACGTGAATCAAATGGCAGGAAGCGTGTTTAATCAGAGGACTGGACTCACTGTTACAAAAGACTTCATCAGAATTGTCCCCACAGTCGTCCTGCCCATTGCACCAGGAGCTATGCCCCACACAGCGGCCATTCACACACCGCCTGTATCCCTTCTTACATACACGGTTGGCTGAGGAGCAGACAGGAAATGATGCAGACTCAGATTACAAACATGAAGAATGTGGCTGAGAGTGTTTTGACAGAGAGAAAAGCTTCCACTCACCACAGTATGACTGTTTCTCATCGGACTTGTCCTTGCAGTGGGCCATGCCATCACATGTCAGGGTGTAGTTGACACAGTCTCCATTTCCACATTCAAACTCGTCGATGTTGTTACACGTAGTGTTGAGGGCTGCGAGGCCAAGACAGAACAATGCACTTAGGAAGAGTTGCCTTCCCCCGAGGGGTGTGGCATGGAGAAATGTTCTTTAACTGTGATCTCGGTCTCATCTCATTAACTTTATAGTCTAACATTATAGTCTGCATGCAAAAGAGGGTCTGCACAGAATCTGAAGATTTAACAACTTTTTTTACCGCAACATATAAAACAAAGTAATTGATTTTATCTGGCACCTCAGTTGAGTTTTTTTAAGTCAAACTTTTGTTCTTCCCTCTCCTGCGTTACCTATGCAGGTGTTGTCTTCTAAAAGCTTCCTGTCACCACGGCAACTGCAGTTGACCCTTCCCTCGGAGGTTAGCAAACACAGGTCCTGACATCCTCCGTTGTTAACGCGGCACAGAGAGAACTCACCTACGCAGGGATGAGGAAAGTTTAGAGAAGGTCAGCCACACAAAACAGCACATATCAACACACACACACACGCACACGCACGCATGCACGCACGCACGCACGCACGCACGCACGCACGCACGCACGCACGCACGCACGCACGCACGCACGCACACGCACACACACACACACACACACACACACACACACACACACACACACAACACACACCAAGAATGGATAAATGCATAAACATCAGGAGGCAGACAGATGCATGGACGTGACAATAGCTCTGCCTCCGCTGGATGCATAATTCAATGTGACTCAATCTAAATGGGATTTGCAACTATTACCACAGGCTCTCGGCCCGTGTGGTCGCCGTGGGTACTGGAGCGCGAGGGAGTTTTACTGGGTGAGGCGACTTTGAGGGAGAAGATGGCTGACGATGTTGCAGAGGAATAAAATGCGGCATGCTGCAACTGATTTAAAACTTTATAGACGACGGGAGACGTTGAACAAGATGTAGCTGGAGAAGTGTGGATAAAAGTGACGAGCAGAGACTTGTCTGTAGCAATATAGAGGTGATGTTGAGGTTGTGAATGGCAGCCCATTCTGGTGTCTGTAAGTGATGTGCTGCAGTGTCACACCTTCATTACTCCTGTCACCTCGTTAACTGCTCTGTTGGAGCAGAAAAACATCTTGCTGTAAACAGGCCTTATTGTTTTTGTCTGCTTTGTTATTGGTATTTTATATGGCACGGTAAGAAAGCGCACGGTGACGAGGATAGAAAACGCTTCCTGTCACGGTGTCACTATAGAAATATTAACAACACGCTCTCACTCACACAAACAGCTGGATCTCTCGCTCTGTGTAAGAACTCACAGCTATTGGTGTCGTTGGCCACAGCGACGATGCCCATCGGCTGCTGAGGAATGTCAGCGCGCAGCACCTTCATGTCTCCTCCCGTGTATTTGTCAGCCCGGAGCACAGCCCTCCTCACCCAGTCGGTCCAGAAGATGTAGTCACCGTACACAGCCAGGCCGAACGGATGCACCGGCTCATTCTTCAACACCACCTGCAGGGGGAAGCACAACCCCAGTCACCATCGCACAAGTTCAGAAAATTCCAGTCTTGCAACACACACAGTGATTATTACACAATGCAGCACAATTATATTTCAATATGTTTGTTATTCGCCACGGTGTACAGTGCGCCTGCATGTCAGTGTGCGCGTCACTCACGTGGCGCCGGGTGCCGTCGTACTCGCAGCGCTCGATCTTGTCTAGTGTGGCGTCAGAGAAGTAAAGTTTTTCAGCGCGGTGGTCTATGGCGAGGCCGTTCGGGGTTCGGATGTCATTGCCGATAATCACGAGGACGTTGGAACCAGTCAGTGTGGCACGCATGATACTGGGAGACTGCTCATTCCAGTTGGTCCAAAACATGAGGCTGAAAGGAGAGAGAGCACAGATCAGTGATGTGCAGAAGTTATACGACGGGTACGACGTAAATGAACGCGTTAGTTCTAACCTCTGACACTCATCGAGGACAAAGGCTCTGGGGTGGTCATCTCCCGACATGCTGACCACAGTGTGCCTGTCAACGGCGCCCCAGCGGCTCTGATCCACAGTGTGCCGGGTGATGGTTGAGGTGGTGTAGCTGGTCCAGTACAGCATATCCCAGCCCCTGTGGTACGCCAAGCCCTCCACCGAGCCGACATCTGCACAAGAATGAAAGAATAGAGAGAAGAAAGAGAAGAAAGGGGAAAGAAAGATAGAGATGAATGCGGACCACAGCGGAAAATGTGAAAGAAAAAGAAGACGGAGGCATGAAACCACAAACAGGGAGAAGACAGAGGAGGAAAGGGGGGAAGGAAAAGAAGCACGTCAATACCAGTGCTATGTTAAAAGGGCAAGTGTGGACTGTCTGGCAGCAGTTCAGTGCTGGCAGACTGCTGTGTGGCAGTACAGAGTCAGGGCTAAGGACATGACAGCTTGGTATTAATGACCAAGAACACAGTGTGATTCAAGGCTTTTATCCAACAAATAGCTCACTAAAAAGGTCACAATAACAGTTGCCGGCGAGCATATTACTTTCCATCGCACTACCTCATCAACAGATGAGAAATAAAGTCATTCTTTCTGCTCCGCAAGCCTTGAAATGAGCAAGAGGTTGTAAGCTCCTCGCCTCCACGGAGGCCAGAGGACAGACGAGAGTCAGCCAAAATGGAGGAGGAAAAAGTTCTGTTGCGGCAGATAGAGAACAGCTGCTGCGCTGGTGAGAAACACTGCGCGCGCCCACACACACACACACACACGTAGACGGTGTACTGATCTGAAAACAGCACAACCACGTCGGATTCCTCCGATGCCAGATTATTGGTAATAGTTGCCTTGTTACTGTTGCTGCAATGGAACAGTCCGCTGATTACAGTGGCCTTTTCCAGTGCTGCGTATGACCTCACTCTATCTATTAGCTCGAGCCCGAGGATCAGTGAGGTTCACCACCAGGTGGGACACTTAACACTACACCTCAACATCTCCAGTGCAACGCCGCTGACATGAATAAACATTTGTCTGGCTCATGCTAGGAGCCTGTGAATGAAGCAAAGCGAAAAAACAACTCTCCTCCTGCGTCTCGTACTCATAAATCAATGCCCTAAAAAAATCGATGAGGAGCTACATGAAATCTATTCACCCCTATTTCCTCTTTCCTTAGTGTTGTTAATGAATTGTAAATCTCCGGCCTGCAGCACTCTCCACTCAGATGCTTGCTTTTCACTTCTTTTTTTTAATCTTCACACTGTTGATCTTAGCCTATCTGGGGTTCTGTACATTTTGCGCTTGCAATATACAGATGAGCTAAATTTATAGCTCTCGAGATCAGATGCTTCTACTGGCACTGATAGGTTTTTATTGCAGCTATCTGCAGTTAGCTGTGATAGCAGCTGGGCGTTTACTATCAGACCAGCAGTCAATAATTACCCTGATTTCTAAAGGCAAACACAATTTCACTCTGTCCCTCTCCGCGTGTGTGTACGCCATATCTGTGTATGTTCTGTATACGTGTGTGAAAGGAAAACAATAGAAAATGTACAGATACTTTCAGGAAATAACAAGATACAATGAACCCCGTGAGAAACTATGTCTGGCCTCATTAGATACCTCCCACACAGAGCAGGCCGTCCCAACTCTCGCCTGGCCTGTGATAATCAGTCCAGAGTTCACCAGCCATTTACTCAATCTCATCCTCTTTTACTGTCGAGCTATTCGCCTCGCCTTCCCTCCTCTGCCAGGACTGCATTTCTCTGGAGATCCGTTCCTCGGAGGCAGGAACACAGCTGATTGTGGATTGCGGGTCTGATTGAGATGTCATGTGGAGGAGTCGCCTGCTCCGAGGTGACAGGAAAATCACACAATCTACGGCTTATTTAGCTCTCAACAGTCGGGTGCTCTTAACAGGAGTCCAGGGGGAGGGATGAAAACCAGAGCGGCGGCTAAGAAATCAGCAACGTCTTGACTTCAACGGAGGAGTCAGGTGTTATTTCGCTCTCTTCACCACCCCCCACCACCCCCCTCTCCACTGCCCGGCCAATCAGAGGTGGGTTGATTGCAAAGACGCGAACGGCTCGATTCACCTACAGTGACACTGGAAGCAGTTTGGACTCTATAAAAACACTGTCTGGATGTGGACTGATGTATGAATGTATGTAATGTGTATTTATGTATTTATTCCTGTATTTAACATCCATCTTCAGTCTTTCGTATTATTCCGATTTACCGTCAGCCTTAGGAAAACGACTGGAATGTGATGTTATTTCTGAGTAAGCAGCTATTGACAGTACGAGTAATCGTTCCCACATGTATTATCAGTAGTTTTATGGCCGGCTTGAGCATATTTGACCCAACCTGTGTTTTCACAGTTGATAGTGGTATCATAGCCATAGTATGACTGTAAACATCTCCATAACTGAAGACACGATGCCGCTGAGGAATTCTACAGATTCAGAAGATCTGCTAGGGAACAACAGCGACTCTGGGCTGGAAAACGTGGAGCAGGTCCTCGTTCCCGTATTAGATGCACTGATTTTGGTGTTGGGAGTTAGTGGGCACACCGTGGTGATGGTGATCCTGTGTGGGAGGCGGAAAAGGGGGGTGGTGGGACAGTCTCCTCAAAGTTCAATTACGGGCACGGGAACGGACATCCTCCTGCTGGCTCTGAGCGCCGCAGACCTGCTCCTGCTCTCCATGCTTCCCTTCCACACGGTTGCCATCACCATGCAGCACTGGCCGTTTGGGGACTTCATGTGCCGCCTGGTGGGCTTCTTGGGATCGGCCTGCTCCTCGGCCAGCGTCTTCACCCTGGCCACATTGGCTGTGTCTCGCTATCTGACTGTGGTGCGGCCTACCAGAGCCTACAGCCTGCTCTCCCCTCGCCGGGTGTCTATAGCTGCCGCACTTCTCTGGGTGCCGGCCTGTTGCCTGGCTGTCCCCCAGCTGGTTTTTCGCTCTGTGGGAAACCCATACCGAGCCCCTGATGGCCTCGCATGCTTTGCCTTTCTGCACCAACGAGACCAGCTCATCTACGGACTAATGTACTTCATCGTGGCCTTCTTGCTTCCACTGGTCACCATTGCAGTCGCATACGGCAGTATCTACTTGTTCCTGTGGAGGAGTCGGCGTACTGGCAGGGCCCCCCAAGTAGAACGCTACCAGAACCAAGTGACCCAGACATCAGCCATGCTTGTGCTGGCTTTCACCCTCTGCTGGCTGCCGTCCTATGGCCTGACGCTGGCCTTGTTGGCAGATAAAAGTTCAGGGGCCACTGGCGCCTCACCACGTTACGGGCCCTTTTCTGTATTTGCACGCTTTATGGCGACTTCCTCTACCGTGGTGAACCCCATCCTCTATGTACTGATGTCCCAAAAGTTCAGACAAGACATACTGAGGATGTTCAAGAGGGGAGGGCAAGGAGCTACTGTGGCTGTGGCTATGACTGCTGCCTGACAGCATGAGCAACAACTTTGATATGAGTGAAAACCTGGAACACAAACACCGAGCAAGGACTACTGGGAATCACAATAAAAGACATTACAAGCCGAGTCGCTTTGCTGACACTCGTAAAAATGGATACAACCACTGCACTCATGGAAAGTCTACTTAACAAGGCAAAACAAGAGCGCTCACGACGGCAGACAACATTCAACATCTTTGCCTCTAACAACATTCACTAGTAGACTGAATATTGCATAAGAAGATCAAACCACCCTGGGAGGTGCTGCTCCACAGGGACAGAAAATCCTGAATCATGCATTCCTTGTAAAACAGTTTAAAGTAAAAGGCTCTTTGGTAAAACATTAACGGTGCCCCAGTGTTTTGTTGTACTGAGATAAGGTGAATGAAAGTCTTTCTGAAGGCCTGTTTGTGTTCCCTCTATTCTCACGGCACAGATAAATCCTTTTGCTTCCTGTTTGGTTACAACTTCAGAATAAGAGTTTCTAGGTCGTGTACAGATCTTTGTGCTTTCTTGTTTTCGGGGAAGTCCAGCTGTTGTATCCTCTAGGATGAAACCTCACCGCGGGGTTTGATGTTCGCAACTGAAGGGTCTTTGTTAGCAACTAGTGGAGTGATCTAAAATGACTAATGGCCCAGTCAACTATGGATGTTTAAAAAAAAAGGTTAAGATGTGGGAATACTCACTCTCTACCACGGTCCTGCGGTCCAAACCGTCATCACTGATCCGCTGGATGTTGCCAAAGTGGATGTCACTGAAGAAGATACGGTTAGCTCCCTTCCCTCCTCCTCCTCTGTAATCAAAAGTGAGCGCAATGACGTTCTTCATGTGCTCGGGGTCCTCGAACGGTTTAATGGGCGCGTTCAGGTTGTTTTCATCCGACAGGTGGACGCTCTTTAGTATGGTGCGCTCCGAGTAGAGCAGGTAGCCATCGTAGTCGCGGCAGCTGCGTCCGTCCTCGGCCAGCATGCCGTGGGCGCAGGCGCACGTGCGCTGTCCGTTGCCGCGGAAAAGACAAAGCTGCTGGCACCCGCCGTTGTTGTCTTTGCACACGTTTGTCCCTGTACACAGACGAAAGCCATTAAAAAAACAGCCATTAAAGCGCTGCAACGGGATAGAGACCGCCACACTGCTTACCCTGCTGCCTCGCCCTGTTGAAAACCTTGATGTCTTTAAGCTGCACTCCGATGCCAGTTCTCAGAGACACAGAGTCTGTGGCGTTGTCCTTGCTGCCTCTCTTTATGGAGCCATTAGCGTGAGTCCTGGTCCAAAGCAGACAGATTAAAAAAAATATTAGAAAGAAGCTGAGGCTTGCAGATTAGGAAAATATCAAGTGTGGATATCTTTCACAAATAAGGGGTTTGGGGAGGGGTGGGGGGTGAAGACATCTGACCTGTCACTCCAGTAGATGTAGCTCTCAAACACAGACACAGAGAACATGTCCATGTTGTTGTTAGCCAGCACCACTTCCCTGTTTTCTCCCGTCTCCAGGTTGATGCGCTCAATCTTATCCGTCCTGGCATCGCACCAGTACAGCAGGCTCTCCTACATGCACAAACAGACAGCAGCCATTGAAATCATGTGATGCAATGTCCACTGTCTGCACTGTAACACGGTGACACGGATGTTAAAAATGCTCTGTTCAGACTGCACCTCGTAGTCGATGGAGATGCCATTGGGCCAGCTGATGCTGACATTGACCAGGACGGCCCTCTGAGAGCCATCCAGACGAGACCGCTCAATACGTGGGTACTGGCCCCACTCGGTCCAGAACAGGTAGCTGCACACACACACACACACACACACACAAAGCACAGAGATAACTTCCTCGGTAATCAATAACGTGAGAGATTACAGAAGCAGAAGCTAAAGCCAGCTACAGAAGCTACAGCCAGAGTGTCCGCTCACCCTTTCGCGGGATGGACCGTGATGGCACGAGGCTTGTCCAGCCCTTGGGAGATCACCACATAGCGGAAGGAGCCATTGAGCCTGGCCACCTCGATCACATCAAAGCCTTGATCTGTCCAGTAGATGTTTCCTGTAGAGGGGAAGGAAACAAATGACCCTCGAGCAGATGCAGGTATTTATCCCGTGTGACCTCCTTTTCCTTGAACTAAGTAATAAATTCTTTTCACGGCTCAGGTGTTTCTGTTTTGTCCTCTTCTGTGTCTGTTCTTTGTATATGCTTTTCCTCTTTCCTCATTTAGTATAATAGGTTCGCCTACTGTGGGCCTTTTTTTTCCCCCTACTGTGTTCTAACAGACAGTGACAGCCTGTGCAAAGGATGATGAATTTGCTGACAGCGCGGTGTGTGTGTGATTGATACTGTTTGAATTCCACAATTTTGTCACGCACACTATGTTTTTTACAGGTCTGAGTTGCCTCTCACCCGCTATCCAGTCGACAGCAATGCCCTCCACCCTGCCGATGCCATTAGTGACTACATCCTCTCTCCAGGTCTGGTCTCTCTTGGCTCTGCTAATGGTGCTCAGACCCATGTCCACCCAGTAGATAGTGTCATTATCTGTGAAAGCAAGAAAAGCACATCAAAGCCTTATTCAGTAACACATACTGAATTGCCTGGGTGATTTCAGCAACGTCAAAGAGAAAAAGTAACTTTATGTTGGGGCCATTTTTCCAGATCTCGAATTAGAGAGAAAAAAAAATTACATGTCGTAAAAAGACTTACCAGCGTGGAAATCTATGCCTACAGCCAGGGAGGTGCCAGACACTGGTACCAGGGCATCAGACTTTGTCTGATGGGTCCAAAGGAATACCGCGTATGCCTTCATGCACAGAGTACAGCAAGAAAGAGCCAACACCTACGACAAACACATCACATTTCCTGTTTTCAGCCCAAAGTTTGTGTTGGATCACGTGTGTATTGTTTTTCGCGAATTCTTCGATCCAGATCTGGCCAAATCATGAGCAAATTATGCGTATTAGCCTGTCGTACCCTCGCAAGACTGTTGCCCCGTGCGCAGGCTGTATCCTGCAGTGCACATGCAGGCTCTGGTGGTCTGGGAGGTGGGGAGACACAGCTGGGAACAGTCTCCATTGTTATTACTGCAGAGATTGGTGCCTGGGAACACAAAAGCACGAGAACAAACACACAAAACAAATCAAAGAGGAGTTATGGAGACATAAACAGATGTGCTTTGGCATAGATAAACACGCTACGCGCTACAAGCAAAACAGACCTTCGATGAGACAGGGACATATTTTCCTCCCTCTTCCTTTTTAATCTTTTGCAAAGTAATTTCACCAAAACAAATGTTGCATAGGCTCAGAAAAAAAGCCGCCATGTGGCAGCCTGCCCCGCACCTTTCTGCACAGTTTCATTGTAGATTTTCATGTGCATCATGGGAGACGTGCTGTTCCTCAGGACTTTCCAATTGCCACCGTCCTTCTTGTCACAGGTTCCTATCTGGTCAGTTCCTTGGTCCGCCCACCACAACTTCTCTCCTAAAGGATCCAACACACAACAGGACGCTCAACACTCTTCACAAGAACCAGACCAGACCGACCTCAAAATTTAAAAAGGCACACACATATGTGGTCGCACTCACTGGATGAAATCAACATTTTCTGGAGACCTACCCATGATTGCCAGAGCAGTAGCCTTGGTCAGCTTTCCCTTCACCCCCTCAAGCACCTCCAGCCCGGTGCCGTCCAGTTTACAGCGGTTGATGGTGCTGTTTCCTGAGCTGATCCAGTACAGCTGCTCAGTGTCAAAGTCGATCGAGAGACCTGGAAAACACAAACAGATTGTGACGTGTAATGACCTGCCCTGTCACTAGGGTGTGCTGTCCCTCGTGCAGTCACACAAAGAGGCGCAGTGCACGTCACTCACCGACGGGGCCTTTCTGGTTTATGAAAAGGACGGTGCTGTTGCTGCCATCTGTGTTGGCCATAATGATGTCGTCCCCAGCTAACCAGTAGAGTTTCCTGAAGGAGAGCAGGCAGAAAGAATCAAGCACGCCTCGGCAGGAGGGGCGGGTTTCGATTTACTTTCAGCGCATCATTATTTGCTTTGTTGACCAATCTAATAACACTCACAGAGCCTCACAACAGAAACCTCATTGCTCCGTGCATGCCACAATTTGAGGCAATTTCTCATTGGCAAAAAGGCACTAATAAACTCATGATCTGAGGGAATCAATTTGCAATCTTTCTGCTGCACTGGAGCCAATCTACCTCACATTTTCTCTCATTTAAATCTCAAATAAATCAGCGCACACTCCAGTAATTTCTAAATCTTAGATATAATTTACACACACAGTACTATGGACAGACTGGATTCAGCTACTTTAAATGGAAGGAATTTCAAACATGTCTCGAGCCGGAGTCTGTCGTTCCCCTTGGAGATTTTAAAGCTTTATCACGTGATAAACAATTGTTATGACTCTTGCGATAGTTTTTATAATTATTTTTGTCATTTGTGGCCACGATTGGTATGCTGGTTACACTAAATGGTTACATAAATTAGCAACAACTGTAATAAACTGACAGTAATACGACAAAATCATGTTGAACGTGGAGTGTTTGAGCGGTAAATCATAGCAAACTTTATGTGTCTTAAACAGGCATTTCAAAAATAAATGCAAAATGTTGTTTTCAATTTAATAGATGCTGAAAAAAAAACTCTTCGTCCCTACACTGACGTCCCCGCGCTCCCAGGCCGAACATACATAAACTCCTTTCTTTTGCCTCAGAGTTCGTTGCTCCTCAAACTCCTCCTCGCCGAACACCCGCGGAGCCGACGGGACAATGTGATTTTGTATCACCCTGTTTAGACTGCCTGTAGTCTATGTTTAAAGGTTATCATCCACTACCCCCATCACCCACTTCCTGTTCAATCCTACCACATCCTCCACACCCTTCATTTGTTTGTTAACATGCCTTTAAATAAAGTTTCTGGTGCATTTAAACGCCCATGTTCTCGTGTTTTTGCACACACACGCATACGCTAGTTTGAGTTTGTCCCTCCTCGTCTCTCTTTTGCTCCCACCCACTCCTTGACGTATTCTGGGCAGTGTGTTTGTGTGCCAGAAAGAGGACACAGCCCCAGCATATGGATCCAGCATCTGCTTCTCATTTTCCCCCATGCCAACAATGTTCAGATCGGAAACATTCTTCCACTTAACTAGGCTAAGTCTTAGAAAGGGAGGAAGGAGTGCACAAAAAAACACACGGAGGCAGAGACATTTCCTAAGAAAATATCCTTACTTCATCCACGTCTAATACTCCAAAGCACACATATTCCCTGCAGGACAAAACTAAATCTATGAATACAGATGGCCTTGTCTGCTCTGTTGGTATGAGGAGAGGCCAGGTTGTGTTTGGAGTAACAAAAGGGAAGAGGAGGTTTCAAGAGGGAGGACGGGAGGGGAACAAAAATGGACACTTGCTAAACAAGGCAGGGATGGGACGAGATGTAAGATAAAAACTGAAATAGAAACAGTGACAGAAAGCGACAGAAGCACTGGCTGTAAATAATTTATAGATGGCGTATTTGAGCGCAGAAGCTATCTTTGAAAATAGAAACGGAACAAGACGGAGAGAGAGAGAGAGAGAGCGAGAGCAACAGAAGGGCAGAGATGACATGAGAGCAGAGAAGAATTGGAACAACTTTGTGAGTGAAGAAACAGTCAGAGGTCAGCGACCATCTATACCAAATTACTCTGCCTGTCATCGCCGACAGCAAACAGAGGGGAGCCTGACAGCCAGACATGGCTTGAGTGTGTATGACTGTGTGTGTGCGTGCGCGCACTTCTGTGCGTATGTATCGCAGGTTAAAGGTGAAATCAGGAGGGTGTCTGAGAGCAATTTCTCAAAGCTTTATCTTGACTAAGTGTGACAGCTTTAGTGTGTGCGTGGTGCGTGTGTGCCGGTGTGGACGACTAACCCGAGTATTGGATGCAGCACCAGACAGTGTGGTGGTTTTTCCAGGCCCTGGATGACAGCATTTTTGAAGGAGCCATCAAGTCTGGCAACATTAATCTGTTTCTTGTTTGTATCAAAACTGGTCCAGAACAGGTTTCTGGACACCCAGTCCACCGCCAGGCCGTGAGCATTGGGCAGATCTGCAGACAGATAAACACGCACAGCCATTACTCAGCACTGCCAAAAAAGTTAATCAGCCATTATACTTTTGCGTCATTGTCTAATTCAGAAATTAAAGAGAAAGGCGGAAGAACTGCAACAAAAGACGTTACAATTGACCCATTGTTAAGACCCTTCCCCGCCTGTTAAGCCTCCCATTGCGCTTTTGCAGCTGCATTTGCAGTTTACAATGCTCACCCGTGATAGACGTAATACTTTTAATTTGAAGTATTCAAACAATAGGATGCTAACTGTATGCTTTGGTTGAAAATGGAATCGTCTGCCGATACCACACGATTACAGTTGTTAAGCTATGATTGGATAGTTCATGTCAGGAGGAGGAGTTTAGCAAACAGTCAGTTACAGTCTTTGCAATGCAGCTAGACACAAAACACAAATACAAGAAAATATGTATCTAGTATATTTAGTGATACTTTTTTCCAAATATATTATGGATTCTTTTGAACTTCTTAAAACTGAAAAATAGATTTTTTTAAAAACAATCAAACGAGACACGGGTGGAAATCTGAAAATGGATAAATGGAAAGTTATCCTTTCATTGCTTTTTAGATAACTGTCGAGGATAATCAGTTGAATTTCTTCTTGTTTTTTTCCCTTCACTTTCTTTTATCAGCATCATATTATCTGTTCCTGTTTCCTCTTTCAGAAAAATCTGTACAAACTGAAAGCAGTTTAGTGTTTTGTGCAGCGCTGCCTCCTCCGTACCAGCAGAAACCACGGTCTCGACTCCAGTGCCATTGATGAACGCTCTCTTGATGGTCTGGGTGCGGACATCTGACCAGTAAATGCGGTGCTCCAGAGCGTCGTAGTCCACCACGGTCACGTTGTCGATGTCGGGCACGGTGAAGGAGATGATGTAGTTGTAGTAGGGGTTGTCGATGTCCACCCCTCTGATCTCGATCTGCCGAGCGTACAGCAGGAACTGACGGGACTCTGCAAGGCAGGGGAACATGTTGACAGGCATCCTTCGGTCATTCCTCAATTCATCGGGAGTAATCAGGTGTTAAAGGCAGCTTCGAAGCACAGGTGAAATGCACGAGTGCGCACTAATGCCAGGGGTTGTGGGGAAAGGCGGTTGCAGCACGGATGGGCACATCTGCACATTATTCCTGCCACTGAACAAACAGTTAATCCAATTGCATCTTTGACTCTAATGATTGTGTCTGTCTGGCTAACTCAATCGCACAGCCGTGATGACCAAAGTGAATTCAATCAGCGCAGACGCGTTACAACTGCAGCGGTCTCAACAGTCCTATCATCATTTAACTGTGTGCAGCTTAAATGATAGACAGCGAGAGAGGGAAAAGGAGGGAGCGAGGGGGGAGACTAATGACAGTGTCTGGCTGTATCGGCCCGGCCAGAATAGGTGGTGGGCGCGGAGGGCTGTGGCTGATGCCTGCATCAGACAGAATGGAGCTCTCCATTCCATTACTCCTGAAGATAATAGAAAGTGCTGCCTTGAATACTAAACTCGCACACTGAGTAAACAGGTGCACCCTCCTTTTTCACAGGCACAGACACTTCAAATGTGCTCCAGAGCTGTGACAGCAATGGCAAGTCAAAATGAAAAAAGTCTAGATTATTTAATCCCCCCCACACATAAACACACACACACACACAAATGGAAATAAGAGAAGGCGATGGGATTACACTGTGGCACGACAAGCAGAGGGGAAGCTGTCTGCTGGCTCAAAGAGGAATCACTTGTGTGTTTTCCTGCAGTAGCTGCGTGCTTACCGTAGCAGGTGCGTTTGTCGGGGCCCAGCTTCATGAGGTGAGGGCAGGCGCACGAGAACGTCTGATTGTAGTTGATGAGACACAGGTGAGAGCAGGGCTCCTTGCCGTCTTTAGCCGCGCACGGGTTAGGAGCTGGTGTGGAAAATAAATCTCATAAATCATGGTGGATAATATTCCATGCTTGGTCTACGTTTCTGCAAGGATTACAAAAGTTGTCACTCTCCTAATGAGGCCGTCAGGCTGCAGCAGCTCGACAGTATGTGTGTGTGTTTCTCACCCAGCGGCTGTCTGGATGGATGGTAGACCTGGAGGTCAAAAGGCTGCGTGTTGGTTCTCTGGACCACAGTGACGTTGCTTCCTGTCCACTTGTTTGCCTTGGCCAGCGTGTTGGTCCTCCAGTCCGTCCAGTAAACCTCTCCGCCGTACATAGTGACGGCGAAGGGATGTGACAGGTACTCGTGTCCCCTCAGAACCTCGATCAGCCCAGAACCATCATACTTTGCTGAGTAAATGGCATCAGACCTGCGTATGAGCACATTTTTTTCAATGAATGTCTGCGTAGGACTGAAAGAAACTGTGCGTGCATCAAATAATGTAAAACAGGACAAGGTGTTTGCGTGAGTGTGCTCATGTCTGTGCCCTTTCTTCTTCACCTGGCATCGATCCAGAGGATGCGGCGCTCTAGATAATCCACAGTGAGTCCGTTTGGCCAGCCTCCATTGCCAGTTTCCTTATGGATGGTCTTCCTGCCTTCTCCACTCATGGATGCAGCTTCAATCCTGGGCAAGCTGGCATCCCAGTCTGTCCAGAAGAGGATCCTACAAAGTCACGCCATAAAATCAACATGCAGTTATCAAAAAAAAAAGTCACCAGGCAGCCATTGCAAACATTTTGCCCTTTAAATAATCCTGTAATTTATTGTAAATGTGTTTGGTTTGATACCAGCAGGAGGAGCAGTAAGCAGTGTGGAAATTACCCATCCCGGGGATCCAGAGCAATAGCTCGAGGGTGCTCCACCTCCCCAGCAAGCAGTGTTGTCCTCATGGTGCCGTCCAACTTGGCCACCTCTATCTGATCCAGGTTGCTTTCCACCCAGTAAATGTTTCCTGCTATCCAGTCCACTGCCAATCCCTCAGGGGTAGCCAGCCCATACTGGATTACCACATCAAAACTGGTTAAAGCTGCAAGGACAGATAAAAAAAGGACAGGAAAAAGTTGTTTTGTGTGTCTTACCTGACAGAAAGATACGTCATCTTACCATTTAAGTTACTTAAAATTACAACAGAAATGACATTTGACATTTTTTGGTTAAAAACTGCTTGAAAATCTGATCTAATCATATTTCATCCCAACTACTCGATAAAATAAACATTCCTCCGGTGTGCTTTACGTTTCTTAATGCATTCACGCAGCAGCACTTCTGTATGTATAAAGGCTTCGAAGGCCAGGATTTGCTGATGGCAAGATTAGTGACTACTGATCCGCTTCACTTCAGTATTTATAAATTATGTAAATGTGATCATGCTATTTGGATTCAAAGCTAGCATCGCAAACTGTAATTCCTTTAATCAAACAGTTAGACGCTATGTTCGGGAGGGAACAGTGCGATAAATGAAAACATAAATAAATGCGGTTGTGCATCAGCAGGGGGTATGATATTACAATTACAGAGCGGGGCTTAAAAACATAAATATGTGGTGCCTTGCAGGGCCGGAGAGTCACATTTCTCAGCCTCTTTCATTTTCCAGTGGGTCCCTAATCAGAGGGACATGTCTAATTGTTGGAGATGAGTCATTATCCTGTCTGGAGCAAAGAAAACACACACTCAGTGTATACAGCCCCCCCAGCAAACTGTGGACACAACAACCACACGCTCAGGCAAAAGTATACACGCAACCACAACTTTGCAGTGATGATAGGGCCGCGTTTGTCCCCTGAACTGTGCTGGTGAAGACCATGTGACGTAGCTGAAAGCTCCGGTGGAAATCAACTAAATGGACCAAAACGTAAATGAGGTTTATCTACTGTGAATTTAAGCTTAAATAAGAAATGCTCACCTCCATTCTCAGACAGCTTCCCACGGTAGATCTTGTCCTCCACCACATCAGTCCAATAGAGAGCGCTCTGGTTGAGATGGAAGTCCAGGGCAGATGGTGTTCCTTAGGCCTGGTACCAACACACTGAACTCCCCTTTATTCAGATCAATGCGGCGAATCTCGTGGCGGTTTGAGAAAATGATAAAAGGTTTGAAAGGATCTGTGGAGAGGAACGAGACACCAGAGGACACGTGTGAGAGACGTCGAAGGGTTAAAACTCTTTGCCCGGTCACTGTTAACTGTAAAACGCCGCAGCCACGTTTCCGCTGCAGTGTGCGACTTGTCCAGTGAACGAGGGGCTGTGTCGGAAGCGGCTCTAATCCTGGGTAATTAAAATGCAGTGTAAATAAGACGGGAGTTATCTGTACCTAACAGGCATCCAGACAGGCAGCAGGATAAATGACGGGGTGCTGGTGGCTAGTCTCTAAGACCTGGCAGCGCAGGCCCCAATCATAAATTCATGTTTCCTCGCTGGCTAGTTGGCTGGATGGAGAGAACTAGATTCTTTATATGGAAAATAAAATTCAAAGCTAATTTAATGTGGCCGAGCAGTTTCCTTTTTTTTTTTCAACGGCTTGCCCTCTCCCTGACTTTAACAAGAAGCATATCTGCTCCTCACTTTATTATTTAATATTGCAGATTCTTTCTTTTCATAAAATAATAATGGAATCTAGAAACCAATGTTCGGGTCTTTTTATGTTTCCTTCTTCTTTTCCTACACATACTCGAACAGCATTTAAATGCTCAGTGTCTAAGATTTACAGGCTGTATTTACAGAATATGGCAGAAAAGGAATATAACATTCATAACGTGAAATTAACAATTGTTATGTTTTTATTACCCTAATGAACCTTTTATATCTACATACACCATGAGTCCTCTTCCACACGGTCTGCCGGTCTTTCTACAGTAGCCTAACACTCTAGATAAAATTTCTCCTTTACGCTAGGAAGTTGCCAGATGCCCCTAAATTCCTCCTCTTCTGTCTCTGTCGTCCAAAGCAGTATCACGGCTCCTCCAGCCACACGGTTTCTTGCCTGGGTAACCTTTCCTTTGCTTGACCCCAAACCCACACCGCACTGTTTGATTTTGCAGTTTTGAACCCTGACAATGGGTTTCACTTCCCTAGCTTCCTCTCTCGCTGTGCAGCTCGCATCAATCAAACAATTCAATTTCCCCGAATCGATCCCAGGCTAGCCCTCGGGACGCGCCGCCGTCTTCTGACCGCCCCTTTCCCCTCCACCACGCGCCGTCTTCCTCCTCTTGTGCCGTTTCAGTCCCTTACCCGTGCTCTTGCAGTTCTCCATGTCAGGCTCCAGCTCCCAGCCCTCGTAACAAGAGCATTTCACACTGAACTTGTCCTGTTCACAGCGCTGACTGCACTTAAGGTGTTTGGCACAGAAGCTTTGGATTTGACAGGTCTTGTTGTCGGGCCCCAACTCCATGCCCAGTGGACAGGAACAGATCACCCCCTCACCAGGGGCCACCGTGCAGTTATGGCTGCAGTCGCCATTGTCCAGTGAGCACAGGTCTGTAAGACAGAGAATATCAGAGGACTGTCACAAGGAGTAGCTGTGCACAGGACTGTTATTAAACCGCTGAAGCCTCGCTTTGAGATGCAGAGCTTTGCTTGCTGTTATGGTGTTCCCTGTACTGCAAACACAGCCTGCTTGCTGTTGTCTCTTACCACAGAGTTTTTCATCAGAGCCATCTGGGCAGTCATCAGTGCCATCGCAAAGTTTCTCCGCAGGCAGGCAGATGGTGGAATCATTGGCACACACATGGTGAGAGAGCTTACACACCAGGGCTTCACAGTTGTCCTCGTCTGAGTTGTCCTCGCAGTCGCTGTCTCCGTCGCACACCCAGGCTTTGCTGATACAGCGCGCTATGGACAGACGGCACGGTAACTTTAAAAAGAATTACTTAAGAGCTGGCTTGCTGTACTTTACACTCTTCCTAATTTAGAGTCTCCTCACCGGAGTCCCTGCAGCCAAACTTGACAGCCGGGTCGCACATGTGTGTGACACCCTCGCAATTCTTCTCGTCGCTCAGGTCCATGCAGTCCGTGTCCCCGTCGCAGCGCCAACGCAACGGGATGCACAGGCCGTCCATCCGACACTGAAACTCATCTGTATGACAACCTCCGGGGGGACGTGTGGCTGCAGGGAGAGAGAGAGAGACATCATGAATCTCTGAAATGACACCGACTTCAATCCTTGTCCGCGTTAATCATCAGGACACACAGCCTTGAGCAGAACATGCTCAGGCTGTAAAAAACAAAAACTAACAAGCTGTCTATTAGAAATCTGGATGGCAACAAGTCCTAGCAACAGGAAAGACAGATTCAAGTATGCATTCTTAGGCTGTCTATGTTTGTTACACACCGGCTGCCAGTGAATCTTCTTATTCTTCCAAGGTAGCAGAAGGGAGTCCGATTTTTTCGGGTCACATTTTACACCCGTCAGAATCTGACTCCCCACTTATGTTAAAAATGCAAGATGTAACAACAACAATTTTCACTCTGCTGGCATGTTGTGACCTCTGCTGCTTATTTGTAAAGTTATTTTTAACTAGTGTCAACAGAGAGGAAAAAAGTGTCACATTTTACACCATCAAAATCTGAGATGTAGATGCAAGATGTAACATCTTAGAGGCTTTACCTTTTCATAGTGACTCTTCTAGAAACTAGATTCAGCACTCAGTGCATCGTGTTCGTCTGCATAGCAGAACCCGCTTGGAAACAAGTCGGACTCAGGAGGAATCCGTTATCATAGATTTTTAGTGGGTGTGTTAGAAGCTGGTACAGTATGAGCTGCAGTCAACAGCAACTTATTGTTGTTTTCCTAACATGGCATCCATGTTCTTCTTCTTCTTGTTTTTTCTTTTCTGATATCTGACTGTAATGACTGCAGCTGAGGTTAGCATGTTTAGCATGTTTGGTTACTTCATTTGTCTTAATTAGAGGGTATGGCATCCTCCTGCAGGTGTGCTGAATAAACAACGATGGGGACTCAACGCCGAGGCAAAGCCAGACTGAAAAAAGGCACATGCTAAAAACTTTAGTTTATACATGATATTGCACAGCAAATTGTAAAGCCTAGTTGGAAGCATGGTGTTGTCATGTATAAGGATTTCTTGTATAACTTGTATTCATATTCTTACATACAACAATACACCGCAGGGAGGAGTTTCCTAACCGGAGGCAGGTGTAGATTAACCCCGCCTAATTGGCGAGTGAAGATACTGACCCTGATTGGTGCAGTTTGCGTGGGTCTCGTCGCTGTAGTCCCCGCAGTCATTATCCCCGTCACAGGTCCAGTAATCGGGGATGCAGCGGCCGCTGTTACACTTGAACTGAGCGCTGGAGCAGGAGTGACTGCAGCCTGCCTCGTCGCTGTTATCCCCGCAGTCATTATCTGAAAAACAAACACAGTCAAGCAACACCCACTCTTCCATTACGAGACGCCCGCTGCCTCAAAGGGACGAACACACACAAACACTCACAAAACTATTTCTTTCTCTTTTTTTTTTCACAGTTAACACAGTGACAGTTGAAACCATGGACTATAAATGAAACAGAAATATGAGAAAAGAGAGTAAATAATGGCAGAAACTGCATAGATCAGACCATGCACCATGAGGGAATGTACCGAGCGTTGATACATTGAGCTTGGCAGCAGAGCATCATAAGCACTTTAATACCCAGAATAATATAAAACAGCTACCTAATGTGTAACCTTTACAGAAGTCCATTTCATAGTTATCAGGCCTTTGTGGTTAAACTACTTTTTGTCATTCAGCGTGGCACAACGTGATTTCAATTGAGTTTCATTCATTTGTTTGCTGTGATAACAGCCACACTTTGAGTTTTCCACGTATTTGATTGACTGAATGATGAATTGACACTTTATCAAATCTAATTTAGCTTCAAGCCTGTCTACAGTAAATGAACGGCAGCAGTAACTGGCCTCGTTCAGCTCGTGGCCACGTTCATTTAGCGGGAAAAGCAGCAGTGACTGTTTCTGAGCCAGCTTGGCCAGTCCTCAAACTAAGCTAGCGTCATGGCTGTTGTGGTGCATGTTGATCTATGCACTAACCGGTCAGGTTTGGACAATTCAACTCATCAGAGCCGTCCCCACAATCCTTTTCTGAAAGACAGAACCAATGGAAGACAGCAGAGTGGGCGAACGGCACAACACGGGACAACAAAACCAACAACACAGAACAACAAAAGACAGGAGAGAAAAAAAAAAAACACAACACACGCAAACGTGACAAGGTGACAAAAAGAAGCGTGTCTAATGCCAATAATGAGGAACGTGCCAAAAAACGTGCACAGCAAAATGTGACAAGAGGAAAGAGAGGAGTCGCCACCGTAAACAGGCACACAGGAGGAAGAGAGGAGAGGAGGAAAGAACATACACTAACCATTATCGCAGCGCCAGTTTATGTTGATACAGCGGCCGTTGTTGCAGGTAAACTGGGTGAGGGGGAAGCACGTAGGGTAGGCTGTGGACAGAACTAGAGTGTGAACATGTCGCCCTTTTACCTCCTAAAAAAGGAAGACGTTTAAAGGACCTGCTTATTAAAACAGCTATAAATCACAGCTTTACTGTGAGAATAAGTTGACCAACCACAGGAAGCGGGTTCATCTGATCGATCACCGCAGTCATCGTCCAGGTCACACGTCCAGGAACTAGGGATGCAGCGCCCGCTAGCACACGAATACTGATTGGGCGGGCAGGTACGAGCTGAAAGACAAACACAGACACAGAATTAAAAAAAATAAATAAATAAATAAATAAAAAAAACACCTGCCAGATTTTAGGCATGTTTGTTTGTGCACCTGAGCAGGTGGTGTTGGATTCGTCCTCGTCGTTCCCGCAGTCATTGTCCCCGTCACACAGCCAACGCAGAGGGATGCAGCGGTTGTTCTTGCACTTAAATCTGTCTGTGGGGCAAGTGTGCTGGTCTGGAGAGAGGAGAGGACAAATCGAAGGGCGTCCAGCAAACCGTACGGGGAAACGAAAGGGGGAAAAAAAAAGGTGAAGGGATAGGAAGTGCAAATGAATGAAAGAGAGAGCAAATATTGCAGCTTATTCTGTGAACTTATTTTAGTGTTTTCTTTTTGGACGGGCTTTTATTTTGTCTGGGACGGGAGCACGTCTGCACTGCAACCACAGACAGACAGACAAGCAGACGGTGAGCTTTTCCAGATCTACAGACATTGCTACTTTTCTCCTTGCACAAACACACACACACACACACACACACACTGACATATCATGTACTCACATATACACAAAATTAGTACGTGTAAACACATCCTCACTACATTCAGACTCTGCTCTCTCATTTCATTCTGGCATTACCCGACTGTTAAGCTCAGACTGCCAGAGGTCATCTGACTCAGTACCAGCAGGAGGGGGTAGCTGTTTTGAAGCCGTGTCAAATCAAATGTGTGTGTGTGTGCGTGTGTGTGCAGTTACTCACGGCACAGCTCAGGAGCCTCGTCGCTGTTGTCCAGGCAGTCGTTGTCTCCGTCACACTTCCAGCGCTCCTGGATGCAGCGGTTGTTCTTACAAGCAAACTCCCCGGACTGGCACTGAGGAGGGGGCACGTAAGACGGGTTGGCTGTGGAAGGAGAAGCAGAGGGAAAGAGGAATGTGAAAAAAAAGAGAGGTCGTCGAGGACATGAAGAAAAAAAAAAAAGGAAGCAAAATACAGTTTTAAACTATCAAATTTTGCAACAGAAGGAAAAAGGGCTGGATTTATGGAAGTCGGAGTCGATTGTTATGTGTAATATTAATGCAGGTTAATAACCTTGACTATTCTAGGCTTCGAAAAGGCGGCATTTATTGTACTGGACAGCATTACATTAGTTCAAATATTTTTGCCAAGCAGTTCTAGCAAAACACTGACTCATCCTGTCCAACGTACCGAAAATAAAACCTCGTGTTGTTTGAGTGCTGTGAGAAATACCTTTCAGTCTCACACACGCTCACATGTTTGAACTCACCTTTGCAGCTGGTGTTGTCAGCCGGGTCGAGGATTTGGTCTTCTGCGCAGGCACACTGCCTGCCTCCCGGTATGGCCAAACACAGACTGCTGCAGCCGCCGTTGTACACGCGGCACTTATTGGAGCCTGTGGTCGAGCAAACGTGAATGCGGAGATGCATGAGGGTTAACGCAAACACAGATGACGGGACGGGTTACGGGAATAATGCTTTGTTTGACGTGTTTTCCGGGCACCTTGTTGCTGCTGAGCGTCGTACATGCGGATCTCAAAGATGGGCGGCCTCTCGTTGCGCAGCAGAGTGGCGGTGCCGGTGGTGGTGTCCAGCTTGTAAATGCTGCCACTGCGATACTCGTTCCAGAACAAGAAGTGTTTATAGTGGCACAGGCCAAAGGCGTGGTTCAGTTCCTGACCTTCGTACACCGTCTGGTGAGGTGAGAAAAAATATGTTTTCAAAAGTCACCTCTAATAAACAAACTACAGAGCTCGGTGTGCAGAACTACTGCTCAAAACATCTTCATATTAATTCATGCTAAACATAAATATGTGATGCGATGACGCGATGAACCTTTTTCCTGCTTAAATATGCTGTAAACCTAATTACCTTTGGCTAGCATACACCAACGCTACACTAACGTCTCAGTCTTGTCTCTGTCTTGGACAAAAAGGACTCAGGATTTTATTGTAAGACCGGGCAAGACCACAGCTGCAGCGATATCCCATTATATTCCCATCGATCACCTAATAACGTCTTATTTCTCCACCACAGTTTCTTAATGAACTGAAAATATTTTCACACTTCGAGCAGAGTGAAACGAATGATTGTGGAAGCGGCTGAGAGACAGTTCACAAAGTTCATCTGCGTCCTGTAGTTACAGAGCAAACACCTGCATGGCACAGAAAACTAAAGTGAGGACAGGAGGGTTCAGGTCGGGGTTTAACCACAAGATCACAGGCCAGCAGCTGCAAAGTTCTCGGTATTTTATATAGCATTACTGTGAACTTCAGTAGCCCAATTTTGGGACAGAAGAATTGCAAGAAGAATTAAGTAAACTCTAAATGGTGGAATAAGAAATAACCTACTAGAAATAAAAATACAATACACTCTTCTCTCTTATTACACTGTTCCGTATACAGGAAACGCTTATGTTGTTACTCCACCCATCAAAGTCTTGTCTCCGTCTCGGTTTAGGTGGTCTTGACTCTAAAATGCTACTTTTCAGTGGTATGTGAGTAAATATTTTAATTCCAAGCGTTCAATAACAACCAGAACTTTCTAATTTCTGGATTATGAATCTTAAATGCTAAAATCAACACCGCCAAATCAAAACATAACCGACACGCGGGCCAGCGAAAACAAAAGTATTCTCAATGTATCCACGAGGAGTGAGCAGCATTAAACGGGCCACAGATCGTGGTCTGAAATGTGATGGACCACCCACCGCTTTAAGACTCCCTCCTGATTAGCTCACTCACGGCGAATAATCCTTCCCTCTATTCCTGGGGACCACTCTGTCTTTACACAGCAGCAAAGTAATCCCGACTTATGGCGAGCGAGTGCTGACCTTGCGCTCGGTGCTGTTGACGTAGACCATCTCGATGCGGTCGTAGTAGGCATCCACCCAGTAGAGGATTCCCTGTGGGATGTCCAGACTCAGACCGTTGGGCCACAGCACCGTTTTGCTGGTCAGCAGCACGTTTCTATTGGAGCCGTCCATCCAGGCCCGCTCAATTTTGCCTCGCTTGCTCTCCTTAGGGTCCTCCTCCCAGTCTGTCCAGTACATCCAGCTGAGGAAGCAACAAGGAAACTGTCACGGATACAAGTATTCCATGAAACGTGAGCCAGACAGAAAAAGGACAATATTTGTCGGCGCATCTTGACAAATTTCTTGGCATTAACGGAGGCAATGACTTTTTATCTGGCTGCAATAAAGCGCGCAGTCATCAGTGCATCCAGTGCGGCGGCTTCAATTTGTTTCTCCGGTGATCTGCCCACAGGCAAACCAGGTTCCTTTAGGACCCGTCAATCTTCTCCGCTGATCTAGCCTCAGCCTGTGAGCAGCCGGCTGTCTACAACACTGTGCAAAACTAGACGCAATCCCCGTTGTTGCGATATGACTTACATTAGTATTAACATTTCACATTTCCTTCTCCTTTCCCGTCTGCAGATTTCTCCTCCTGCTCCCTCCCTTTCCCGGAGCCAGATTGATTACAGGCATTAGTGGAGGCGAGTGCCTTTCCCCTGGGAAGTGTGTGGACACACATCGCCCTGTCACTAGAAATCCAAAGAGTGTGAGCGGGTTTATGAGCTCGTGATACTCAGGAGACAGCCCAGGAGGTCATATCAATAAGACGCGTCCACACGCGGCAAGATTAAGAGCCATTTGAAAGAGTGCACGAGAAACATGCTTGTATGTTAACAGGCCTGTGGGAGAAGATCTATCATATAACGTGCAAAACGCCCCATCAGTTCTAATAAACACTGTGCGATAGGCGTAATCAACAACACAGATAAAAGATGATAGAAGACTCTCTGCAGGAAATTGTGAAGAAGCACAGACAAAAGACAAAACACTCCTGACAAGCGGTGAGTAATAGGACAAATAAACAGCTCGGGCTCCAGGAAGAAGACATTTTGCTGAGAGGTGAGTGACAACAGCTGAGTCATCAGACAGCTGACCCGAAAAAATAACCACTGTATTATGTCTCACCATGACCACAAATAAGCACATCCAAGCACCAAACAGCCGCCTCAAAGTCGGCATAATGCTAACTCTGGCTGGGCAGCGCAGCTTGTGACCTGGACCTCGTTCAAAGATCTTTATCCCTTTTCTCTGGAACAAAAAAAAAACGTCACACCCCTCTATCTCATCGCTGCCTCTATCTGTCTATCTGTCTCTCCTTACCCGTTTAGAGGATCCACCACGATGGCGCGAGGGTGGGTCATCTTTCCCTCGATGAGGGTTTTCCGAGTCTGCGAAGCCTTTTCCAGCCGAGCCACGCTGATGGTTTTCTTGGGCCCGTCGTCTGTCCAGTACAAGTTATCAGCCATCCAGTCCACGGCGATGCCCTCCACTGTGTGGATTCCTGAGACAGACACACAATGTTGGTGAGAAGCCAGCAGTGCAGTGCCGTCTAGGCTCTATCTTGATTTCTATCAAAATTCTTGTTCTCTGTGGGATAACCTGGAAAAATACGTTAAACGTTTCAGTTTTTAAGTTGTATGCTACCAAATGAGTTCAGAAAATAGCTGCACAAGCTTAGAATTATACCGTTATATATTATTTATTTAGTGACGGTTAACCAACCTTCCTTCACAATGGTGTCCCGCTCTGTTCCATCAATCTTCTGTCGCCCGATGATGTAGCTGGTGGCGTCGGCAAAGTAGATGAACTCGCTCTCGGCGTGAAAGTCCAGAGCTCTGGGGTTCATCAGATTCTCTATGGGGATCATGTACTCATCTGGCACCTTTGCATTCATGTCCATGCCCCTGATGACCCCCGGGCGACCTTTACCGTAGACCAGGAAGAGCTCATGCTCGGGTTCTGCAGCAAAAACAAGGCGACAGAGGCAACAGAGGCAGTTAACGCTGAACTTCTCTCGGCGCGTCTTTCGTTCTTTAGCGATTTCTGTTGACGAATAATCATAAAAAATTAAATGCTGACTCACGACTGCTGTTTTTTTCGCCCAAAATAATGTGTATTGATCAAGCTAGCAAATAACGTGCGATATCAGCAAAAGCCCTAAATGAAAATTAAGTAGTCTTGAGCTGAGAGGCAGAGGGAGAGGAGGTGGGACTGCCTTTAGTCAAATCAATTGTGTCATTTTCAAGGACAGTTTATTCTCCGCAGGCGGATCAATATAATGCTATTATTGGTTGATTGAATATTAAAACACTCCTCAAAATAAGCTGAATCAGCCTGGCAGCTTCATCGGGGGGGGGGTCAGCGGAGAGCTGGCCAGTTAAACTAAGTTGCTCAGCTACTTTGTTCATAGCTCCTTACAGTCTACAGCCCAGGGGAGAACTGCATCGCTGATCCAACCTTGGCTGCCCTTGGCTTTAGGTTAACAGAGCCGAATCACTGCAGCTCTGAGTTAATACTTACAGTCACGCCGGGAGCATGCACACGCCGCATTGTGTTGTGCCAAAGATGCTTCAGCGCAGCTACTGAAACATCATCACGATCGCATTAAGACGCCAGCAGTCCGACTTACTTTTGCAGGACTTGCCATCGCTGCCCAGGCTGAATCCGGAGCGGCAGCGACAGGTTCGGGTCTTGTGGCCGTTCCCCAGCAGACAGATGTCTGAGCAGCCTCCGGCCTTCCCAAACTGGTCCACCTCACACGCATGACTACGCACTGCACAGCAAAAAGAAAGTAACGTCAAAAAACAATACAGTATTCAGATGTACACAAGATATATGTGTGTGTGTGTGTGTGTGTGTGTAGTCTACCTGGAGGCTGGCGTCTCTGGTGGTAAACGTGCAGCGCTCCTCCCTTGTCCACCCTGGTCACCACTTGGTAGTCAGTGCTGTTGAAGCGGTTGACCCTGATCACACTGGTTTTAGGCTGCATGTTAGCGTTATCTGAGTTGGTGGCATACAGATAGTTTTCAAACACCGTCAGCCCGTACAGGTGTTCGATCTTAGAGAGAGATAACGGAGAGTGGGGAGACGATGGAAGGGTGGAGAGAGTTAAAAAAAAAGAGAGAGAGAGGAGATGACATTTAGTCCAAAGTACTCAAAATCCCATTTCATGTTTTTTCTTCGCCTCTATCTTCAGTGAGCGTAAACGATCTGATGTGGCCTGGAGGATAGATGATAGTTCATGTAGTCTGACTAAGAACTGACTAACAGTTCTATATTTGGAAACCTCAGAGTCTATTATCATACTCTGTTTGAAGTGTCCTCCACGTTTTAAACATTTGCTTTCATTTTTTTTCCATGCATGAAGCAGATGTACTGTTTCCATGGTTACCTTCAATAAACCGTGTGCCAAGTTGTCGAACAGTGGTTAAACTTCAGTCTTTTTTAGTCTTTGTGAAGCGTTTTCATACTATTTGGTTTAGAAAATAGTATTTTCTGTGGCCGCGGATTTCAGCAGATTATAAAGTGATGAAGTGTCTAGCAGTACAGGAAGCGGGAAAACTTCCACTGCTGTCAGTAGACAGAGCTCACAGACAAACTAGCGTCTCTCTGACAAAATCCGCCAAAATAGCAAGGCAAGAACTTTCACATCGGAGCAGATATACAGTAGGCCGGTGACTCAGTGTGCCATGAGGCCGCGTCTGCAGCAGCATAAAACCTGACATGCCACCGAGGTCGATCACAGCAGGCTGTGTGGAGCCCACTGGGCCACAGAAAGACACCAATAAAAAGGGTTAGAAGGGAAATGCGCTGCCGAGGTGACACAGTGAATGGAAACCTATCAGTATGGGACTGTAATGAAACCTTTTCTCACAGACAAACCAGCCCAACATCCAGCCATAATTAAAAAGAGAAATATCCTTCACGTCTTGATTTCACACGCTTCATGTCTGAAGTGGGTGTGACCACCCGCAGCCACCATCAGAACTGAATTTGTCCAAATATAATGAATCTAAAGGGTCTCGTTTAGCAGGCAGGGGACAGCTTTCCTCTAATCAAGCCCGTGCATGTGGAGGTGAACAAAAAAAAACGTTCCTATGCCGCTTCAGGAGGGCACACACTCTTAATAAAACTGTGCAAACTCGGGACCTTCAATAACACACTTCATTTTAACCTTCACCTGAAGGATGTGCATGTGCTAATACCCTACTTCAAGTGCACGCACACACACACACACAGGAAGAGATGGTGGTTTGTGTGTGTGTGTGTGTGTGTGTGTGTGTGTACCCTTAGGGTCAGTGAGTAAATGAAAGTCATTACTTCTCCACAGATCCCAGTAAAAACCATGGTAACACATTTAAGAGCCACTGTGCTTCATCAACGCTGCGACATCAACAACCTCCATATTAGACACTATTAATCAGCCTCTTTAATGAAAAGGCAAACGTCTGCAGTCTTAACTCGGCTCATAATTCACTGGGCAGCAACACATTACGGGAGCACACAGGAGAAACATAAGGTGCGTTATAGATATAGAGGGAACTCTAAAGCACACTTGAGTTTTGGAGCATTATGAATAGCAAACACAAGAACAGCAGATCTAAGAGAGGTTGTCTTCCTCCTGATGGAAGGTGACGGGAGCGCGGTGCGTTCAGCGCGGCTGTTCTCACCAGCAGGCCTTGGATGATGGTGTGCCGGTTTTTGCCCTCATAGTCCACCACCTCGATGTAGTCAAGGTAGGCATCAGCCCAGTACACCAGCCTGCTGACGAGGTCCAGCGTGATGCCATGGGGGAATACGATCTTACTGTCCACGAGTTTGGTCCGGTTTTGGCCGTCCATGTCGCAGCGCTCCACCTTGGGGATCTGACCGTAGTCTGTGAAGAATACCTTCCTGTGGAAACGAAAGAATCAGGCCTGATTGAGGAGAAAAAAGGAAGGAGGACAACCGAATTCATTTCATTTTCAGCCCATCTGGCTTCGTTGTGATTGATTGATTGCCCTCATTTCCATCACACGGAGAGAAAAACAGTCGGCAAACGGAGAATGGTAGGAAACATTCCTGAGGGCAGACAGCACGCAAGGCTAATTGTTGAAGTCGTTTAAGGAACAATGCTGAATATTTGCCGAATATCATTAGATTATTGGGCTGTTGCATGAGAAGAAGAAGAAGAAGAAACAAGAAGTCTAAAGTCAGTAACTCTCCTCTCAGTTTTTTCTGAATATTTGTAGTTTTACAAGCTGGCAGTGTGAAGAAGCACATTTCCACTATAAACCTGACAGGCAGAGCATAATCATTATTTTCATATGGTTTTCACCGCTGCCAAACAGCAAAAATTGTGACTTATTTATGGCTGCAAATAACAAATCATGCTCACGACCCCTGTAAAACGGTGTTAGCGAGCAAGCTCGTCTTTTTAAAACGTGTGTTAAACAAGCTGGAAAACTCATTCCGCACAATTTCATTCATCAATTATCTTGAGACTTGCTGTCTAAACTAAACCTCACCATCTCATCATAGTGGAGTCATTCCACAGCCAGTAACCAGCGCATGAAGCTAAGCAGAAACACGACCACGTTGTTTTTAATTCAACTTTTCTTTCTTTAGGGTGACTATAGCAGTGAATAGACAGTGTGTGGGACTTCTGGAAAGATTTGTGGTCACTAATTCAACAACACAACAGATGATTTTTGCTGTTATTGTTGTTTTCCTCCCCCTCTAATGACACTGCAGACCACAAAAACCAAACTGAACAACAGCTACAGTGAATCTACCTGACCTTATTACTGGAAGAACCAATTACGGCCGGGGATATTGCGTGGGATGCAAACGATGTGCGTAGCTACGAGCGAGCGTGTGCACATATACACACCCGTTCTCACATTCATGCTGTTATTTTTTTCCAAACACACACACACACACACACACACAAGCTCCCTTTCTCTCTCCTTCTTTCTCTCCCTCTCTCTCACACACACACACACAAGCGTGCAGCACAGATATAGACACACTTTCAGGAATTCAGTTGGAAATTCTGGTCATAAACAAAAGAGCTGTAACAAAAACATGCTTTTACACTCAAAAACCTATACAGTCAGCATACCACAGCGCAAACAGAACATCTGCACTCAATTTCTCCAGTGTCCAAACCTCACTTCAGCCTTTTACCCCATTTCAACTCCTACTTTTTAAAGTTGGGTAACAATGACTCCAGTTACTCTCATGGGACTGTGAGAGTGCATGAATCACACACTGTTTTTCTGCAAGGCTGTATTTTGATATATAGCACATATATCTGTCTTTGCGTTTATGTCTTTTTATATGTGTGTGTGTGTGTTTATGCATGTGACAGAAAGTGATCAAACTGACCCCATGGTGGGGTCCAGGGCGATGCCTTTAGGGTTGTACAGCTCCAGGTCCAGGAGGGTGACACATAATTGCCCGTCCTTGTCACACACGAAGATCCTGTCATCCACGTCATCCACAAAGTAGAAGTTTCCGGTAAGCCAGTCGATGGCCATCTGTTCCACATCTGGACAGAGAGAGAGCAGCACGGTGAGGAGGGGATGAGATAGGACACGGGGAAGGCAAGAACTGTGTTTTCAGTACCTGAATGGATTCATTTTGACTGGCACTGAACTGGAGCGTGTGATGTTGTTGTGCTTTGCAGCAGATGGGTTTGAGGTTTGAGTCATGTGATGAAGTCAATTAGTCAGCAACAATCACACACACGCGCGCGTCCACGCGCACTGCCTGGCTTGGGGAAGATTTCTTCGTTGACAAACTAAATGACAGCCAACTCCAATGAGCAAGTGTCTAGGTAACGCGCCCCGTCATTCAAAGTCACTCACACAGACAGAATATGAGATTGGCTGTGTGTCGCCTCAAAAAGTCTGATGTTGCCGTGGCTGTAACCAAGCAACGCTGGGCATGTGGTTTCCGCTGCATTTATTTTCCTCCGGCTCAGCTCACGGGGGAAGACCAGTGCCACCACCCGTCGACGAAAATCAAATACCTAAATACGTGCCCATGGCACCACACGCGCACTTTATGGAATATTTACGGAGCAAAGAATTTCAAGCTGGAATACCCCTGCTCTGTCCAAAACTGCTTGAATGTGGTGCAGGACCACGCAGGGAGGGGTCTGAGGGAGGAGAGAAATAGTGAAAAAGAATAACATGAGACATTAATATACCCCTCTCTCTCTCTGGTTCCCTCATTCCCTCCTCTTCCTTCCTTTCCTCAAACAGCAGCTCAGCCACATTGAATCCGAGCCAAGGATCAGAGACAGAAAGCTATTGTTAAAGCTGAAGAAGCTGTGAAAATCTTAAAAGGTCCAGAATGATCAATTTACTGTAGTCTACATCTGATTTTCACGCAACATTAAACTACTGCAGTCAGTAGCTATTTTGTAAACTTGGATAAAAATCTATAATAAACATAAAAACGATCACGCGTTGCTTTAGAATAGTAAACTATCCAACAGTACAAAAAATAGTTCAAATGACTTCCAAACAAGCTGAGTGCAGCGCTGACACACACTGTTTTTGTTGATATATATAGTTATAGCATTCATTTGTTGTGTTTCACTCCTTCCTGAATAGAAATAAGTCCAACACTGCATCTCATTTTAGCTCCGTGTTTGCTTTTTTTTTTACCAACTCACGAAGGAAATATTCAGCTTCAGCTGCAAAAAAAATGCTCCTTTACATTCACTAGGTAGCAAGTTACTAACGTTGTCCGTCCGTCTGTCTGTTTTTTGGTGCTGAGCAGGAAGAGTACACTGCACCTTTCCTCTAAAAATAGCTGGTTAGCTGAGTAGTTAATACCCTAACAACAACGTCCCAGGTGTGATTTTATCGGTGGACCTTTGTTGAGTGTCTCTCTCCCTGCATTTCTTGTCTGTACCTCAGTCAAAGGCCAAAGTAACCTTTTTTTTAAAAAAAAAAAAGACAATGTGGCTGAACTAAAACGGTAAGGTTGCAGCAGAAAAGACACAAAAAAATAAGTTGGAAGGCAGCATAACACTCCTACTACTAATTATCTGTTAGTTCATCATTACAAGTGACCCCCTTCTCACAGAATAGTCATTGGAAATATAAAAATATTGATTACAGTCACTTCGAGTAACATTGAGAATGCAAGCCATTTTCTCTTCTGCATTGTGGTTTCGCGACTTTCACTTGAGCAAAGCATCTGAATGCTCCCTCCAGCACCAACTGCAAATATTAATCATAATATAATGAATGAAAACTATACTTGATGTATATAAGCACACGTATGTTTTTGCATATGAGTGAGCTCGAAGGAGAGAGTGAGGGAAAGTGTGGGGAGGAGGGCTTCGCTAACCGCAAGATTTGTATTTTCACAGCTGCCACAAGCTCTGCTCTGCACTGAACTATCCACACACACATGCATGCATGCACACACACACACACACATCTAAAAATCCCAGCTAAAGTCGTGCTGCGGGAGTCCTTAGCCTTGCAGTGCCCAGTGCAAAGGGTGGAGGTATAGCACTGTGGTATGTTTACTAGGGCGATCAGGTCACTGCGGTGATTTAGGAGAGACGGCGGGATCGATTTCTCTAACCAGGAAAGAAAAACCTGGGTGGGGGGAAATGACAAAGCGAATTCCTCCGCAGAAGCAATAAAATTAACTGTAATTCCAGAGGAGACCACTGTGTTTAGAAAAACTGACACATTCTGAAAAGTCTGACTAACTACGGGAAGGAAACACTTTCAAGTATTTTGGAGAAAAAGTGGAAAACAGATAAAAGAAAAAATGCAGCTGGGCGGAGAGGAAAGGAAGAAAAAGTGAGGAGGGAAAAAAAAAGACAGACAAGAGAAGAAAGAGAGGGAGAGAGAGGCGAGAGAGAGATCTGATTTCCACTAAGGAAACTTGGGCATTGTGCAGCAGCATTTCTGGGGTTTATGGGAATCAGGGGCTGTATTCCCAAAGGTGTTCTTAATTTTTAACACAGAGTTCTCTGTTTAAATGCTTCCAGCTGCCCCACAACACACTGCCTCACTGATTAGGCAATGGGTAAACAAAGGGGGTCGAAGAGAGGGGATTGTGCAATATTCCAAAAGTTTACTGAGAGCCCTGAAAAAAAAACGCCCCCCCCCCCGCTCACCATTTTCCTCCACCTCTGTTGAACAGAAACGGCTCCAGCAAAGCCAGAGACTGTTCTATCTCCTCCCATTCTCTCTCTCCTCCTTCTCAATGCATCATCTCCCTATCCCTCCCCTTTGTCTGTTCCCCAGAGGTGGAAAAACAGTCTGGATTCATTAACTGCAGCTCTGTCTGAAACTATGCTATAAAAAACAACAGCATAATTGAAAAAACAGAACTGGCTGCCTTCTTCTTCTTCTTCTTCTTCTTCTCTAAACAACTTGTTTTCTATGTGTTTTCTTGTTCGTCTCTTTGCTCCCCATTGGTCTAAGAAAAACAACAGCCAAGTGGATGTCTACACAATGTATTTATACTGTATTGTTACATGGAGAAAAGCTGGCTGTGTTTCACCTCAGTTCTTATATATAGTAGTACAATGAGGCGCTGACATCCTCGCAGGCACCCACTGCTTGTACACAGGGGATCAATGGTGTAGTTGTATCAGTAGGCATTACTTTTAATGGAGCTCGTACGAGTTCGATACCTCCGAACTGTCACTTTTAAACTGCGACTAAAGCTTTAACACCAACCCCCGCTTCACTTCCACTCCAAAACACTCCCTCGAGCATCTGGCGAAGGCGTCACAGCAGAAACAGGCAGGGGGAGAAAAAAATAAAACGCATTTTCAAAGTTCAGGGTTAGTTTGTGTGTGTGTGTGTGTGTAAAAAAAAAAGGAGGGGAGAGAGAGTTTAAAGCTTAATAAAGTGTTGAATGGAGAGAATATTTGAAAATGTGCTGACTGACTTGCCTTTTAACAGCACATGACCTCTTAAGGAGATTTCAGGCCAGTGTCTGTGCTAAGCAGCATGGTGCGGCTCACTGTGCAGGTACAGTTCAGGCAATGAAGAGAGGCTTAGTGATAGCTCCGGATCAGTCCTCCTGTGCATAGCGTGGAGCATCAGCCTCAACTACTGAATCTATCTCTGTTTCATTCCGAAGTTAAACCTCAGATATATGTATATGAAAATCAGTGGGGAACCTAGCAGATTTATATAAATGTGTTCAGTGGCTGTTTCCTGCTGCAATGATGCATTCCTAAGCATAACTTATAATAAATGAGGTCCAGGACATTCAAAATAAGCTCTACGGTACGTGATAGAAAATGATGACAAAATGCAAATTGGATGTGTTGCTCAAACTAATTTAAAAATAAAAAAATACATCGCGTCTGCACTGCAGATGGGAGTCTTGTTGTGTTGAAATTAATATTGCACAGACTGAAGTGTGCAGCAGCTCATATGAATGAACTCTCAGCTGCAGCACCTTCAGCGAGCCTTTATCTGGTGCACAGTGATCTTTATATGTTATTTTTTTAAAATATTAAATGGGGATATGTTTTTTGTTTAGTAGGAGCTAAAAGTAAAAAAAACAAAAAACAACATCTTTCTTTGTCAGCACGGAGCTTTACATCATCGCATCTGTACGTGGTATGATTAGCGACGGCGAGAAGCAGACATATATAGGATGAGAGTAGGTGTATGTTGAAACGTCGGAACAGAGAGTGGGACTGAGGAAAAAAAGAGTCAACGGGAATGTAATGAAAGTGAGAGAGAGCGAGAGAAAGGGAGGGAAAGAGTGCAAAGGGGGGGTTGGGGGTGTGGGGGGTGGAGACACATCTGGACAACTCATCTGTGGCATACTGAGGTCATGAGTCACAACCGCACACGCATCATTTCCTGTATGTTCACCACTGCCATGGCTCGCTGCTGGCTCCCTCCATGTTGACTGTAAGCACAAACCTGCTCCTCCTATTCTGTCACACTCACACGCCAGCAGCAGCCAGTCCAAAAGACCAACCCTGCTGTCTAGGCAGTCGGGCCAGATTATAGGCTGGAACAGATGAGAAAAATCTGCTCTTTTCTATCGCGCATTTTTTTTTTGGCACTAAGCAATCTGTTTTGGGGTCTGCTGGGCGGTCACATGATGCAGCTCTTTAGATATTCCAGACATCATAGATGTGAAGGTTTATACTTGATTTGTGTCAGCATCTAAAATACGGTTACTTTATTCTCTAAAACGCTCACACCAGAAAACAACTAGGACTTGATTTTCTCTGCCAGTTGGAATTTTACCTTCACTGCATCTCTAAGCCCTTTTTCACATCCCACTCATGCACACACTGACATAAAAGTAGCAATATTGTCACTTGGATACAGGAAGTGCCCTTGAATTGCTTCCTTATTTCAGACATACATCTGTAATCTTTCGCCATCAGTCATGCACATCCTGCCCACACTCCTCAATGCAGCCAGTTTATTTTGTTTGCAAGTCTATCGGGATGTGTCTGCACACCACGACCGCTGCAGTGTGTGTGTGTGTGTGTGGGGGGGAGTGTGTACGCGTGTGGGGGGACAGCCGTGGAGAACCCATCTGAAGCTGCTGGAATTTCCTGCAAATTCTTCAGGTCCTATCGATCCACGGCGATAATCCTTGTTTGTTTAATTGCTCTGATCGTAATTATTAAGCACACATAATGTTTTTCGTAGCAGGACATCTCATGAGCCTCACTGATTTCAGGCTCGGGCGCGGATGTATTGTCTAAGGTGTTAATAACTGATAATGTTGGCGAGGCTCAAAGCAGACAAAAGGTGCATCAGGCTCGATCTTTATCGCATCACAACGAGGGACACTAAAATGCCTTGTGCATAATTTTCATTGTTCGGCGGCCGTCTCATATCATCTGGTCTGTAATGAGCAGATTTCCAGATGACAGCTACATCACATTGTGCGTGCGCGCGGAGGACAGAGGAGCCAGACTGCCATCACTCCGTCTTTTCATTTTGTCTGATGGTCCGCGATGAGAAAGTTATTTCTGTCATCTTAATGCATTCTCTAGTCACATGGAAAAGGGACGTGAGCGGAGACCGGCCACCGCACACTGAGTGGATCTGATCGGTCACAACGCAAACGGAAAAGAAAAAAAAAATGAGAGGAATAAATCTGAGCTATATGACTCCGTACAATTACAGTGTTTCAGTAAGTCTCGTCTACAGATCAGAGGGATTGTGGGGAGACCAGAGAAGAACAGGCTAGAATCATAGTGACTAAGCGAGAGAGAAATGCAGTGTTGTTTTCAAGGAAAAAAGGCTTTAATCAATGTTTGCAGAGCAGTATAACAATGACGGCAGTTATAACTCATCTGTCGACCAGCTTCCTAAGAAATAGTACAGCGACGCATTCCTGTTGGCTTTGTGATGATCATTATTGTGGCTGCGTTCCCACTGATTCACTGTGAAGACAAGTTGCCTGAAAGGCGAAGCTGGAAGAAGTGATAAAGGAGAAGGAGGGGCATCCGGATGAGGGCGCGGTGTTGGACCCGCAGGTCGTCTCCGTGCACGCGCACACGCCTGCATTCAGTCACGCACCCCGTCTGTCCTTCAGTTTCATTTTTAAAGAAAAGAGACTCTTGAGCTTTTTCTGGAACAAAACCTAAGCCACGGGAAAAAAATACAGCTGCCTTTAATGTGCTCTGATTCACAGGCTGTGCACAGAGAAGCTAAGGAGCGCTTGTCGTTTCAGGTCCTGATGCCACCTGTTTACATGTGAAACATGTTTGAAACAACCCGCATGTGCAGATGATCATTTAGACCAACAAGCCCAGCCACATCGCCATCTGCAAAGAATGCACACCAGACAAAAATAATAATTCAAGGTGAGGATCAGCTGAGGCCTGTAGCCTAAGGCTCTACTGCACCTATCTGATGGTGGGGGTGACCAAAACAACAGATGAACTTGAATGACTCGACTGAACGACTAAACTGTTAGATGAACATCTGATGCCAGCTGCATTCATTTCCAGCAACCAGAGCAAAAACAAGACTCGATAACATCTGATTCAATGTTCCTTTGCTGCATCTCTCTCTCTCTCTTACACTACGTGAAGTTTCAAGGTCCACCTACTGCAGGAGACTCTTACAAAATCGACGTCCGCTGTGCCGCTGTATTTTCGTCTTTCATTGCTCTGTATGCACCACGTCTATGCATCGCTTTATAGTCGGACCTGCATGAATAATGGAAGCAGGAAATGTACGAAATGCTGTGCGAACGCAGCCTTCTTCCCTCCTTTGTACAAGAGAAAAAGTGCAACTGCTTCTCACGCATTATCTAATCAGGCAAATACACATCGCATTACTAGGTGTACTAGGTTTACGCTCGCATGAGTGGTGTAAAAACCTTATTTGAAAATACAGAATGGAGCAGGTCTGTTTTTAACTATGTGAAATGGGCACAATAGAGAAGCCTGCAACACTTTCTTCCCGCCTTTGTGCCGTTACCACAGCTCTGAAGCCACATGAGCCACATGAACTATTGAAATCTGCTCACTGTATATGTACTGTGCAGGATAATAAAATATCCTAAAAAGAAAATCACAATACGCACACAAAAATACACATGCCTTGTTGCAGAGTGAGGCAACTTTTTTTTCCTGCTGCTGTATAATGTATTATGTGTGGAGAACTGTGGCTGTAACATTCTGTACTCGGGCCGGTGCAGATCATATTGTTGTTCACCATTTCACTGCATATAAATACACCGAGGTGAAGCTGTGTACTGCTGTGGTGTACTCACGGTGCAGGCTGAGGGAGATGTTGATGACTTTCTCCTCTGTGAAGCTCTTCAGGTTGGGGATCTTGGCACATTTAAGGTGCGTGGACGAGGGGGAATCTCCCACGTGGATCCAGCAGACGGTTTCCTCGGCGTAGAGGAAGTCCATCGCTGTGGTCTGTTTGGTGCTGGTAGATAGCAGGCTGTGGACTGTGGTGCCACTCAGGGAGGTGGCTTGGATGTTCTGGGAGTTGGCGATCAACAGGACAGGCAGACGGTCTACTGGCACTGAAACAAAACACGGACATGATCAGCGGTTCGCAGGAGGAAGACAGAACAGAACATCCCGACTGTGTCAGTCAAACTGGCGTACATTCAGCCCTGCTGCTGTCTGCTGGTACTTACCATTCTTGGCCTTGCACGAGCGGTTGTCTGGCTGGGACAAGTATCCCTCCACACAGGAGCAGGTGTAGGCGCCTTCAGTGTTGGTACAGGACTGACTGCAGGTCCCATACACAGTGCATTCATCAAAGTCTGCGCCACAGAAACAACAGATGGTCTTACTGCTCAGGTAATGTCAGCAAATAACCAGCTCTAGTAAGAAATAAAATCAAAACACTAAAAGTCACATTTGTATCTTTGCCAGACTTAGTTAATGATTCATTAAAGTTGGCTCATTGCACAAAATAATATAAGATCATTTGGAGGAAATACTCCAAGGCCCGCTTTACTACCGACTGTGTGCTCTGCACTTGATTTCTCCAAAACCCAAGTTAAACACTGGCGCAGCTTTGGAAGCTGAAAGAGCTTCAGCACTGATACGGAGTTTACCGGACAGGTAAGCACATAAGCTACGTAAGCTTCAGTTTGCTGTGGGTGCGACACATTACTGTTATCCAGCGGCGCTCTCATCCTGTCGTGCGGCGGCCATTTGCGTTACAAAGATCTTCTGCCGTCATTAACCGCAGGTATCGTGGAAAGCCATTGTTGAGAGGTACTTACCTTTGCATGTCTTTCCATCTGGGCTGATCTCATAACCGCTCTTACAGTAGCAAGCCGGCCCTGTTGGAGTGACCGCACAGCTTTCCTGACATCCCGAGATCGAGCAGTTGGCCACAAACTCTGCGGGGAGGGGGGCAGAAGACACGGCATCATTTGCACAGGAAGAGACAAAACAAATGGCTTTTAAGGGGTAAGATGTTTACTTGCTGTTACCAATATTGTTTTTGGCTGAAACACGGCATGAGTGGTTCCAATAGGAGGTGGATTATATAATAATCCACTCATCATACCACTATAAACCCACAGATTATGCTGTAATCACTCATTTCATTTATCCTGCTGGATAGTGTCTTGCACAAGACGGGGCGAGAGGTACGCCTGTAGGTAACAGGAGCAGGTGTTGCTGCTGAAGATGCCATTGAACGCTTCCTGGAGAATATTCACAGCTCAGCAGGGCGCTGAAGCGCATAAACAAACTTGATGTGCGTTGCTAAATTAATGAAGTCTATTCTCTGCAGCCTCCTCCTGACAATGAGGCACATTTAAATAAAAAGAGGTCAGCTGAGTTAACCATCAGCTCAGCAGCAAAAGCGTTTGAACTGACAAGTGACGCGATCTACAGTGCGTGCTGTTAAATGCAGTGTGATCACACGTCAGCAGTTCAGAGGCAGGCGGCCTCTAACAAACAGTGCCTAGAACCTGTCACTGAAAAAAAACCCAAAATCTATTCAACCAGAATGTGTCACTGCCGAGAGTTCAGAACTGCAAAACTCATTCAAGTTAACAAGCTGCAGAGATACAGGAGGAGAAAAACAAGCTTTGGGAGATTTTAGCCCCGTAACATTGAACCATTTTATTTTCCAAAGAACCGACCGATCGAGCTGAATCTGTTCCCACTTCTTCTGAATGTCTTTTCACTTTCAAGAATTATGGACATGCAGAAGTTCTCATGACCAAATCTGCACCGTGACACCCATTAATAAAGCTGTTCTTTGCAGGACACAGTGCTGCTACTGCACAAACTGGAAAAAAAAAAGTCTAAACCTTGAGCTGAAATGTGGAAAAGAACAAAATACCATTCTGACACCGTCAACAAATACTTCTGCCATGAACTCACAAACGAAACCACCCTGCCAACCTCGACCATTTCCCAGGCTACACACACGTCAGGTATACAGCAGAAGGGCACAAAGACAAACACGCTACAATCACATCTTCCCCTCAGCAAAGACTTTCTAACAGTGCGCTGCGTATCCTGTGAGTAATAAACCAAGACACAGTGAGTCATGGCCAAACAGACGCAGTCATGTCAAACCAGGCTGAGATCTATCAGTGTCAAGTGATTCACTTTGCCCAGAAACACTGGCGGACGATTCACATGAACATAACACCTCCGGCAAGAGAGAATCAAGGATCTTGACAGATTTCTGAGATAAAAGAAACAGAAGCCCACAGATTTGCTGCTGTACTGTACTGTACTGTACTGTACTGTACACAGTGTATTTCTGCACCACTGACCAAAAGAACTTCAATTATAAAGTTAAACTTTAACTTGAAGAAAAAACTACTCCATGCAAATCAGCAGATTCCTCTTTAGTTTTGTGCATTTTTAGGTATTACACCAACACGTTTCAGTGGTCTGCTATATGCTGCTGTCCCGATACACTGCATTGAATATTACAGACAATAGTACGCAAGCCTTCCTGCTGCACTCCAGATGCTTGCTGGGACAACCGCAGTTCAAATTACATGACATGCCCAGGAATTTTCCAAAACAAGTCTGAGCACCGAACAACTGAGATGTGTTTAGAAAACCAACATGGGCAACAATGTCAACAACCTTCTGTGAAAAATATTTACTCTGGAGCAAATGAAAGTCCATCTGAAGCCCCTTTAAGAATGCAAGGCGCTCGTATCAGTCAGGCGACCCCTGACTGAAGCACTTAGAGAAATATGTGACATGCATAGTGATGTGCGCGTTACGGACACATGCATACACTTACCCACACTCAAACCCTTTCACCTAATTCTAAACTGAACCCTCAAACCTTGAAATGAACTGTCACAACGCTCTACGCTCGCTTCAAAGTCCAGCGAGCCTGAAAAGCGCATGAAAATTTGATGTCCCTTCCAAAGGCTCTCCCAAATGTTTCTTTAATAAATATTTCATCCAAACTCATTTTTAACTGGAGGTGGAGGTGTAGCTGGGAGATTAATAAGAAGAAGAATAAAAAAGACAGGTGCACACGCTGTGCCAAAACCTCAGAGCCTCTGGACAGGATATTAATTAAATATTTTGTTTTGGTTCCCTGAGGTTCGAGTTTGTGGATTTTTCTACAGGTTGAGGATGAGAAAGAAAGTTTTGAAGTTTTATCAAGCAAAATGGAAGAAATATATCTTCAATAGCAATCAAAGTTATCCAGGAGAATATATTAGCGATGCAGCAGTAATGATGCCTGCTGGGTAGTTTTACATTTATATGACACAAAGCGGCTTGATGGACAGTCTTACGGATTCATCATCAGTCATGCTCGTCTGCTAACCTTTTGACAGACACGACTTCCAATGGAGGAAGTTCCGTACAGTCACGCATCCCTGCAATAATTTACCCTTTCAGTGAAGATAAGTTCGCACATTCGAGTTCTATTTTCTCTCACGGCGTTCAACTTGATCAGCACTTTTTTTTTTTGATCCCTTCCTTAGAGAACATTAATACATTCTTTAGCCTCATCATAAATTGCTTCCTTGTTTCTGGTTTCACAATGATAACTTCCCTAATTTAACAGAATAAATTAATGACCCATCTGTCTCCACATATACCCGATTAGATGATGTTCGATACAGTTAATCGTGTCTCCGCGTAGCACGCGGAATCGCAGCTTGCTGAAAAAACGCACGCCGCATGTTTCAACAGCACAATCCAATATTTTCACATTGATGCGGCAAATCAATCTGTCACTGTGATTTCATGCGTCGCAGTGTGAAGATTTCAGGAACAACAGAAAAGCCAGTCAGGCTCCCGTTTCTTCCACACACACAGGATGTACTAGCACGAGATCTATATTAATAACCTGCATACACTCATGTTGCATATACCAAAACGTGATGGTGATGGTGTTACCTCTGCAGTGCGGGCCCTCATCCCAGCCATCAGTGCAGTCTGGAGCCCCGTTGCACAGTTTGCTCATGTGGATGCAGAGTTCTGTTCCTCCACATTGGTATTCATTGGGAGGGCACCGTGATATGGTACTGTGTGGACCTGAGGAAGACAAACACAAACACGGGTGACTGAGAAGATGTGGACGAAGTAAAAAGGGAAGTTGCATTTATGAATACCAGCGGAACTTCTCCAAAGACTGTTTTCTGTAAACCTTTCGCGTGATAATCCTGATAATTCACATAAATTATTAATAAGTCTTATTTATACCTACACTATGCAACCTTGAAATGACTGAGACTAAATTAAATTCTTCTCGGTTGCATTTTTAATCGTCATCCGATGTGTATATCAGGTGTATATCAAAGTAAAAGGTACAAAACTCAGCATACTTTGGTTGTTTTTTTTGGAGAGCTCTGTGTGTGGCTGGAGTCACTAAAATTGTTCTTTCTGCTTGAGTTTGTAAGAACCAGCAGGCAGAAAACACAGCTGTAATGTCCTGACAAAATGGACACCAAAATTGCAGTGCACTGCCTTATCTGTGAAGACAATCCCAGCTGTGGCTCTACCACAACCTGCTTGCAAGAAGGTTTGGTTGGAGCCATGCAGTACATGAGCGTGTAGTTATGATATGATTTCCAAAGACTGATCGTACCCTGGGATCTTTGTGTTATTTCCTCTCCCTTTGTCTCTCCCGTCCACTTCGTCTGGACTATAAACTGTTCGGTAAAGCGGAAATGCTTGAAAATCAATCTTTATAAAACACTGCCCTTTCATTCTGCCAGTGGATGACAGAGCTTCGACAGCGGGCACTATGTGCGGCTGACAACGCATTTGTCAGAATGAAGAAACACAGAAATGTTTCTCTGCTGACTCCCCCAGTGATTGTGAGTGCACGTCAAGCTCCGTATCCCTCATGTTTGTGGACGGCAAACCATTACAACAGATACAAGACAGAGGTAACCTGCAGTGGGTGCGCAGCAATCTGGCTAAAAACAGGAGAGATGAGGACTGACTTTCAAAGAAACCTCCTCCTGAAAATGGATGGCAATCAAAATTGCCGGCGGTCTTGGACCTATTCCTGACAGACAGACGAACCCAACACCTCAATCCCTCTTTTCATGTGTTCAAAGCACAAGCTCTGCTGCAAAGTCATTACCTGCCAGTTGACCCCACATCAGGGAAGTACACAACAGACAGCCAAAAGGCAAAAAAATATATATATTCTCCAATCTGCACTACAATCTCAGGTATGATGAAGTTCAACAGCTTCTTCCCAGGAAGTCTCCCTGCGTAGCCTGCACTGAATTCTTCTGAATTTTCTGAATATGTGTGTGTCTGTCTGTATGTGTGAGTGTCACGTGCATAGAAATACAATAACGTGGTCAAACGTTTGATGACCTTCACTAAGTGACTGAATCCTTCACACGTCAGTGTCTGTCTTACTCAGCAGAGCGACTGATCAATCACACTGCGCGTCAGCTTTGTGCTAGCTAATCAGAGCAGCTGGGTCACAAATTAGGAACTTCTATACATATATATTGCGTAAGCTGTTGGACTACTTCTGCTTGTGTCGTCATACTAGCCACAAAGGCAAATTTATTCCCATGTTTCAGACATATCCGATTCTAAAATAATTCAAGAAAACAGGCATGCTTGTTTCCCTTTTTCATCTTATGCAAGCCGTTTTGTTCCTTTACTTTGTTTCCCCGACACTTCTGCCGTCCCTTTCTCATCCGTCATGGATTTACATTCGTCTTTTCCTCCTGCCAACTTAGCAGGCAGAACCACAAGGCAGACATTCAAAGAACCATTGTGGCAGCAAAAGATGGCCACGAAAGAAAACTAGCAGGAATTACAAACACACCATTATCCTAACTGGGCCTAGCCAAATGACTACCTTCCCTACATCTACAGCGTACACACATCCATCCCAGAGGCAAAACACAGACAATGAGCATGCAAGTGTAGTGGCACGCAGGCCTGGTATTGTAGTCGGCGCTAAGAGAACTTTGGGATCTCTGGGAAAGAAAATATATTCATCAAGGGTGAACGTGAGTTTAGCCAAAACTACTCCCTCCAAGACGCTACACTAAATACATGCGGCTCCAACTCTACACATAGTGAATGCACTGCTGAAAAATCACTGGATAAGCAGCGAGGCCTTTCCCCCCTTTAATGACCTGAACTTGTTTTCTTGGACGGTGTGCACTGCCTTGTGACTCTGGCCAGTCGATCCACAAAAAGACTAATGACTCAGTACGACTTCTGCCCTCATGTCTAGTCTACGTGTCGCCCAGAGCTGTGCCCAGAAATGACTAGATGAGTACATGCATCAGGAGCAGTGATTGAATTATGGTGTAATAATTACAATAAAAAAAACAATTCTGCCCATAATGTTGGAAGAGAAGACTGACACCACTGTTTGCTGCTTGTCCACAACAGCAGGTGGCTTAGCTTAGCATAAAGGGGGAAGTTACGTGCTCAGCAGCACCTCTCGAGGACGCTGATTAACACATTGTTTCATACACAAACTGAAATGTTGGAACAAACATTTCTGGTTTTATGGGGAGTTGCTGTCTAAGCCTCTCTGCTGTGGTGCTCTAACTATTTCTTGGTGACCAGTTGCCTGGCAACCTAGCAATGACAGCAAGGCTGGAAGAAGTCCTTGTGCTCGGCCAATAGTCTAAACAGCCAATGGATTAAACACACAAGATACAACATGTTATTTAGTGAGCTTTGGTTGGTGCTGGAAGGCATATTTTTGAACTTTGGAGGGAGCCAGCTGTTGTTTCCCCTTTCTTCCAGTCTTAACGCTGCTAAGCTGAGATAATCACCTGCCAGCTCTATTTCCATATTTAACAAATAGAAACGAGGGAGGTATCGATCTTCTCGTCTAACTCTGAGAAAGAACGGGAATGGCCAGATTTCCCAAAAGCTACATTTAAAATAATGGTGAATTTATTCATAATGGTGGATAATTTGCCCACTTGTGGTCAACTTTTATATAAAAAAACACAAGCATGACGCATGAGCCTCTTCTTTCCTTCCTTTAGTCTTTGTTCAGTCGTGAACTTCATTTGAAACCGATCACTCCTCTGCAGGGATCATTTTTCTCAGCCCATGTGGAAAGTCAAACTGTCGGCCGTCCCTCCTCCTCCTCCTCCTCCTCCTCACTCTCCCTCTCTCTCCGTCTCCGTCTTTATCTCCTCCCATCATTTTTCCTACAACATCTGTTGACCCATTTACAGTAAGTGCATAAGTGGGAGGGCAACGTGTGGAGAACGAAAACAGAAAGAGAGGAAGAGAGAGAAAAGGGTAGACGGAGAAGACCGAGTGGAACACCTCATCCACAGGAAGTGGACAGAGCCCCACAAGGCCTCATTCTTGTGCGAGCTGGCAGTGGTCGGCGGGGGCCGCGGCAGTGGAAAAGGCATTGCAAATTTGAATTAAACAGGGTCTTTTATTCAACATTCCTCTACTGTGAGTGAGCCAGGTTTGCAGGCTCGAACCTTTTTTTCTCTCTCTCTCTTCGAGAAGTTTCTATTTGCTCTACACAACTCGTTGAATAGTTCAGTGAAGGATCCACACGGGATGGCTGGGTTCTGTTCCGTGGTTCAATTAGGACACCCAAGGAAAAGGAAAAATGATCCTGGTGTGTCCATCACGGCTCTGTCACAGATTCTGCTTGTGACAGTGCCAGTGGGTGAGTGCTGAGGCTGGAGATCTGACTGTTCTTTTCCTATGGTGAACTGCTGTAGATACTACAGACGTCACAGAGACGTCAGCAGATACCAGGATAGATTTCACTTTTTCCATTTCTCTGTCTGTCTTAACAGATTTGTCTGAAGGTGTAGAAACAGACATAAACAGCCTCGGCCTTCATCAAATTTGCAGTGCACACATTTAAGAAATATTACACCTAACGGATACATTTCTGCCAAACAAAGCCTTTCTTCTCGAACCAGTCTATCAAAATAAGATTTAGTCGTGCTGGATTTCAGACACCTTGCACGAGTGGAGTCTTTAAGCTGCTACATATAGAGGTTGATCACATGCACTTTTCCAATCCGAGGGCCCGAGGGGAAGACGGGGGGGGGCAGAGAACTAAGGCCATTGTTTGGATCACACAAATCGGCTGTGGCCTCCTACAAAGCAGGCTGAGCTACGGTGTTGTAAGAAACGTCACGTGCAAAGCCTGATCTGAACTGTGGCACGGCCACCTGCAGGGAGAGCTGGGGAAATGGTGAAGGCCACGGGGCAGAGTGACGAAAGAGGGCCAGGCGCTTTCTAATTATGTGCTGTTCTGGGATTAACACTTAAAGACACATTGTCCTTAGTCTTTGCTAAGGCCTTCAGCACTTTCTTTATTTTTCCCTTTCGTAACGTTTTTACAGAGTGATTCATCTTGGAAACTGACTCTTGATCTGTGTTCCCTCTCCAGCACTAGAAAAAAGGCCCAGCTGACTGAGATGGAGTCAAGATCTGGGTCTGGATCAGGCTGTCACCGAGCCCAAAGCTTGTTAGGCTGTGGGGATTTTCCATTCTCTAGTTCATGCTCCCACCACCATATGCTGTCAACACAAAGCTTATTCGACCAATAACAAACACACAAACAAACAAACAAACAAAAAAACAGGTTGCTGCCAGTGCTGCAGCAAAAATATAAAAGCGACTTTATTTGGGCCAAAATGAGGCCAACTGTGCAGAGCTGCGAGGCTGCCCACTGCTTCAACTTTATTTTCAGTCCTACACGCACTTCAGAATATGACACAATGTCAGAAATACACACGCATACTCAAACCATTACGGCATATTCCACTAACAAGCATCAGATGATTAAAACTAATTCTGCTGCTTCACAGCCATCCGCATATAGATTAATAATTTAATATGTTTACCCATAAATACACCTCATGAATAAAGAGTACTGCACCACTCTTAATGACACAGTAATACTGGGTTTCTCTGATGACCAAGGCTGGCCCTCTCTGCGATGCTCTTGACCCACATGACACATTCTTGGACGGAGCATCTGAATCTTGACCAAGCAGCCCCAAGGCACCCCCTTGACCTGCATCCCCCCCCCCCCCCGACCATCGTCTGCCCTGCCAAAGAAACAAAATCCCAAACAAACTAGGACACGGCATCAAAACAAAAACAAGATGAGGCAACACCAGAGCTAACATTGGGGTTAAAACGGGAGTTTGTATTGACAGAGAGATCTTGAGACAGGCGGAGGAGAGCGGGAGCAGCAGCAGGTAGCCGCCGAGTGGTGAGGATAACAATGCCTGCGCTTCACCGCTGTTTATTTCTGACAGCAATCCTATAAACACTTCACGCCGCAGGTGAAACACAACACACTAACCTGACACTCCAACCACACCTACCCTACTGATCAGTTTAACAGTGTTTTTATTTAAAACATGTACAGCTCAAATGTAGTTTACTGTAACAATCTCTGGTTTTCACCCTGGTGGCAGACTGTGTCGGCTCATGGCTCCACACTTGCTGGTTGGATCTTGTGTCTCTCGTTCATTGCTCACCCCTCCTCCTCCTCCTCCTCCTCCTCCTCCTCCTCCTCCTCCTCCAAATTATCAACACCACATTTTCATTCCTTCCTGGGGGGGCTTCTGGGGTGGCTGGCAAGGTGACAAGCAAAGCAGGAAGGCTAAATCCAGCTCTTGAAAGCACAACAAACTGAGCTCTCTCCAAACACAGCAGCACCACCGCTCCTCGGGGCAGAGAGACCACTAAGCAAACAGTTCTATCAGCAAAGTAAATTGCAAGATTCATATAGGACACCACCACCAGATACCCCGACCAAATAAATAGATTGGACCTATATCTGTATGGGTTATGAAAGAGGAAAAGTAAATGAATACACACAAAGGAAATCAATGGTGAAACGCTACAAGATAGCGCAGGAGATATGACGTTCATATATTTCCTTAAGCTTAAGCATGAAAAGACGGATAATAAAAGTTCTAAAGACACACCACACGCACCTGCGCTCACACAGGCAGATACAGACACACTTTCTCCCCTCCTTTCTCACAAACACACACAGATGAAAGAAGAAAAATAGACCTTTTGTCTACTGAATAAGGTTTTTACGTAGAGACTTTATTTCGGAGATTGAACAGGCTCATTATTTGACTCATTCGTCTCTTATTTCCTCACAATGGACCGAGGATTAGCTTAAAACTATTAGTATTGTGCAAGTTTTTCTTGCAGAGAGCAGAGAGACGTCCATACTGCTGCCCCAGAATGACTGAATATCTGAAAAGCACTTAGTCTTAGTTCCTACCCAGAAAGCAGGATACTAACTTTAATCAGCACAAATGAAGCTCCGGGCTCCTCACCAGACAGTCATTTTCATTTGTCACATAGTCGTCTGTCCTTTGAATTAGTTTCCTAATGCTCTCATCATTGCATAGAAAAACAGCAATGCAAATGACAGCAAAGGCCCAAGGGGGTCGGAGGAGAGTAACCGTCATCGTGACAGCCAAGAAACCCGAGGAGACCGAAGTTAAAAAACTGCTCCAGAGGACAAGCTGTGCGTTCCTTGATGTACTCTGGCATACAGGATGTAGTCATTTATTACTGTGGCTAATCAGACACAACGTAGTATGGAGAGACCCACGAGGCATAGCCAGGTGTTCAGCATCTGTGCATCTATACCTCTAAGATGCAGGGCGGGGACTTCAATCACCCAAATCATCATATAGTTATCGTTCATGGCTCTCGTTCTGCTGCATCACAAACTCCGCTCTCTCTCTCTTCCTTGTCCCAGGCTTGCTCCTAGTCCCCCCCAGCCCCCTCACCCTACCCCCAAAGGGTGCCTCTGGCCCGCCCCGCCCCCCTTCTGCGGAGAGAGCCCTGCTGGGATTACATAATGGTCTTTTTAAAATTTAAATCCCTGACACGCTTTTCTTGGCTGAACACAGGCCGGGCTCGCTTGTCCCGCTTCAAGGGGCCAGCTTTGCCCTCTCTACTGCCCTGGCCTTTACTCCTCGTCTAAAAATTGCCAGCTGGTGGCCTGTGGATCACATCCGGCCCCACACTCCCCTAAATAGAGCATATATATATATATAGAGAGAGAGAGAGAGAGAGAGAGAGTTAGCGGTGCTTTGAATTTTACACGGGTACACAATTTATGCACTCCACAATGACTCAGCAACTATGACACACCAATAATAAGATAAGGAAAATGGCCATTGTTTGGGTTTTATGGCTTACGACCTTTCTAACTGCTCCCATTAGCGTTGTTGTCCAGCTGTAGCAGACAGCTGTTTTTAAAGACAAAGCCCGACACACCAACTCTACAGTACTTGCTCAGCACAAAACACCAGACCCCGACTTTGCACGTAGCTAACTTTGCCGGCTAATTACATAACGGTGCAGCATTTAGCGGCTAAAGAGCCAGATATTTCACTCAGGAGCTGACAGAGTGAGAGTTAGTTTTTTACACTTGCTAGGTAGCCAGAAACACGACACCAAATCAATGTTAACGCTGTTGATGTCCTTGTCTGCTGAATGTGTGCATAGGCAACTGGGGGCGCACCAGTGGTTTCGCCTGGTGGTGAACTGGGGCTGGGTCCCTGCCACAGTGGCTTGGATTTGGTTGTTTGGTTTCCCGTCTCTCTCCGGCTGCTACCATCAAATAAAAGCAACAAATGCGCCTCAATAATGTGACGATAATATGTCAATATTAGGTTTATTTTGCTGCCCCCAAGTGTAAAAATAACAGTTAATGCAAGTTTAAGGTTGTTGTCAAATTTCCTAATTTCAATAAATGAATCATCCCTGTAGCAGACATGCATTGTAGTATAACTGCAGCTGTTCAGTAAAAGCAAGCATATATGGCATTTTCACATTACAGCCACATTACCTCATGAGTATGAGCTGATGTAAGGTTCAGAGATGTGCATACTCATGGTGACAAACCTCCTCCTCTGTTGGTGTGTGATGTAATGCATTGCATTTATGTCCGTGCGCGTGTGTTTGCTGGGCGGACAACCTCTGAAGATCTGTAGAAAGGTAAAGCGTTTCTGCTGTTGTTGCTTTATTACGTGAGAGTGCCTGTGTGTGCATGTGTGTGTAAAAGAGAGCAGCACACGCTCTCACACCTGCAGCAGGTTTCTGCAAGGCGACAGACTCTTTCATGCCGAGCAAAGGTTGGTTTCCCTGACATGTTGATGGCTATCTGGACAGTAACAGGATCAAACACACGACTTCCTCTTCCATATCTGAACAGCATAGGCACTGGCTTTGGGTCAACTGTCTAGTAAATGACAGCATTGATCAAATACAAAACACCACACAATAAACCCCCTTTATGTCTCATTACCCCTGACTGCGCCTCCAACTTCGAGTTCAAAGGATAAAACATGCCAGATTTAAATTTCCATTCAAGGCCTTACAAGGTCTTTCATTTCTTTTGATAGGAGTCAGTGAGACACACATTACATCATAAAAGATTATGTTTTCCACTCTGAAAGTGGCTCTTACAAAAGTGCTTCTTCTCCTAAAGCACTAATTGCAGCCTGTCTGTAAAGCTGTCCTTATTACAGGCCAGGGGCAGGGAACGTCATTGCAGCGTTGCACACTTCCTGTGTTTCCAGGGCACACTCACTGCACGTGGGAATATTACAGGACCCCAATAAAGTCCACACCCTGAGGAGATGGCCACTCTCTAACAGTCTACACCTGACCCGAAGGCCACGGAGGAGAATAATCTTCACATTTATCTTCACCGCACGACTTTCGATTGTTCATTGATCAGGAATTCAGATCAAAGTTCTATCAAAATAAGGTCATATGCCAGGACAACCACTTTGTTTTTCTTTTACTCTTTCAGTATCCCTTCATGCCAGTCTGACCCAGCACCCCGGGGTACAAAGAACAGCATTGTGGGCGTTACACAGCAGGGCAAAGCAGCTGCACTGGACAGTGGCTGACTTCCCCGGCAATAGCCAACACACTAACAAAGGCCACTGTGAAGCCTCATCCACATGAGTGAATAAATAAACCTCTCTCATGCATCTTTCGAGCACGAGCATCTGCAAAAGCACCTTCACAAAGAGCACATTTATCACAACAATAAAACCAGAAATGTTTCACAGTGTATGAATGTTGTACATGCTCATAAAACATTCTCATAAATCTTTGTGACAACTTCTGCTCAGAAAAATGGATTAGCTTTTTTTTCCCTTCCTGTTTACATTATGATGAGCATTTGTTCAGTACTCACAGCTCTGGCAACATCTGTTCTGCACCAAAAATCATGTTTTTATGCTTTGGGGGAATCACCATAGGGGACAGGTACAGAGGAGGAAGACATCGAACAAAGATCTGAAATGAATAATGGATTTTGGGGTGTGCAGCCTAGAAAATGTCTGCAACCAAAGATGCAACCAGCACACTTAAAGAATACGGCTGGTAATATTTGTGTCATTAATCGTCAACCAGTCAACACCAAAAGCAACAGTGCAATAGTTTGTTTTTTGGCTCAAAGGAATAAATGAACAGATGCTGGCTTTTGGCAATAATTGCTAATAGACACAATTCATTATTAGTTTTGAGCTTTTCAAGATGTTTGTTAAGGAAGAAAACCACAGAATATTACCAGACTTATTATTTGATTATAATAATTTAAAAAAGAAGACAGACTGACTATTTGACCCTCTGTACTGATTTCTCTACTTGCTCGTGTTCCAAAGTAAAACAGATAAAAAAGTGCATTACAATAAAAACCTTTTCTCTTCAACCTTTGTTATGAACTTGTACCTGGCTTGTACTCCTCAGTAACAATCTCTGCAAAGTTCACTTTAAGAAAACATCAAGATTCTAAGAAAGCCGCGATAAGGATTGGCATTTCTTTTGTCTCTGTCTGACTCACTTCTTGGATTTTATCATCCTGACACTTCCAGATCACGGTCCCATAACTGTTGTTTTTGAGACGGTTTGGCATGAGCCCTCTCTGGGAGAGTAGCGGGAGACGGGGGATGGAGTCACTGTTGTTTCTGTCCCAGATAGAGACACGAAAGAAGGCCGGGCCAGAGATGAGAAGGGAGCAGGTTGTGAAAAACAGCAGGTTTCTCCATTGCTCTGGGCGAGTCTCTAATGACTTCCAGACGCACTCTCATACAGTCAATGTGTCTAGACTGCAACTACAGCACTGTACTCTGCCCTCCCAGTCACTCACTCACTCTCTCCCAGTCTAACCCCCCTCAAAAAAGCAGCATGTACACACATACACACACACTGTGCCCCTCCCCGCCCATCTCAGGCTCTCCGTCCTCTTAGAAAACTACAGGCGTTCCAGTCTAAGAGGCTGACCAAAGAGACACTGCTGCTTTCATTCCCTCCCCAGGGATTCAGCCTCAAAGCATCTCAACTCTAATGAAGACTTTGAAATGACGGCTCTCTTTTTTTAGTCCTACTTTCAGTTTGGTTTTGTCTCATGACTGCATCCTCTGTGGCCCTGAATGCAAAAGGAAATCACTTCTATCACAGAAATAACAACTCTGTAAATCTCCTAATTGGGCATGACAGGACTGTTTAAGAGCAGAATGACCCCCGTCACATCGTGATAAAACGTCCCGTTGTTTTCTCCAGCGCGGCTGTGGTTAGCCACATAAATATAATAGGCCAACAGCTGACAACAGGTTTAAGAAGATGTTTGGAGGAATCAAAGGCTACAGTTCCATATTAGCATAGCTTTGATATTACAAAAAAAAATCTCTTTTAAGAGCCAGCACAGCAGGTTGCAGATCCATATGTGGGGTGGTTTTACACTTGGAGACCGCACCTGTTGAACAGTGTTGAAACCAATCTCCATAATTCATACGTCTCCTGCACAGATAGGCCGAGGATGTTACATGAAACAGCTACGAATTTGCATTTCTTACCCTTGAAACAAATCAAAGCCTCATCTAACAAATTTAATTTTATACTGATTTGTAAAAAAAAATGGTCCCTGTCTTAACCTGTCGTCTTCATATCAGAGGAGGTTTCAACTAAATTCTGATTCTCGAACACAAGAAAACAACCACATGATGTGATGATGTGAGAAGAAGTGTATAATGTCTGCATGAGCTGAAAAGCCTTTCCTCTTCTCTGCGAAAAGATTCAGCAAGATTATAACAATCAGGATATCCAAGAAGGTAACCCACAACGTCTGCATACAATATGCTGGACTCAGTATTTTCATTTTATTTCTTATAAGACTTACAAACATCAGGTTCCTCATCAGAGCCGTCTGGGCAGTCTTTCTCCCGATCGCAGCGCCAGCCCTTCGAGATGCACGTCACCCCGTCTTTACACACAAACTGCTTAGGGCTGCAGGTCTTTGGGGCTGAAAAGACACAAAGAAAAAGTGAATTAATGAAAAGATTTCACAGGAAGCAAAAAAAAAATAAATAAATACTCCTTTTGTGTCAGTGATTTTCTGAGGTCTCATTAGCAAGCGAGATCTGTTGTGTTCAGAGTCAATAGTCGCCCTCGCTTGCCCTAATTAGGTCCTGGAAAGTTGCTACTTGATGGAGGGGATCGAGAGAGAGACAAAAACCAAAATACACACTCTCATGCAAGCCTGGAAAGGCTTTGCATAAACTTGCGCACCTAAATATCCAGGTCAGCGTTCCCAGGCCAATACCAGTGATGCAACATGTCTGGAGGATATCAAAGAACATCTTGTTCAGTGAATTGCCCCCCTATCATCCATTTCCCCTTCATTCCAACCTTCCAGAGAGAGAGAGAGAGGAAAAACTCTCCAGTCACAGCCAAACGGGGGGAGTGTATTCAGACCCACACTAAGCCAAGTCCTTTCAGAACTGCACATAAACACTTTGACAACACACACATACACACATAAGCAACAAAGCTGAGTCACCCTGGGGGATTCAAAGAAAGCTCTTGGTGAATGAAGTTTGCTACAACAACTTACCGCTCGCTCAGTGGGAAATTCGGGGACATGAGAGGACAGTCATGTAACTAACATCTCTGGCATCACGTTGAATATCAGCGGTCTGGGTTTATTACTCCGACACCACAACAAGCGTTAAAAACTGCAGCAAGCACTTCGGATTGAACCGATATTACCACTCTAAATTGACGTCGAGAGGGTCTCTCCCCGGCCCTGGATCAAAAGGTTTGTCATCACGCCACGACAAACAGTTAGGTAGTTAATTTCCCCCATGCTCAGTGGGAAGAGGATAATTGAGGCCATCTTCTTGTCTCTCGTAAAATTATGATGATGAAGATCTATAAACATGCCTCTGCCTCCAATCTTAAATCCCCAGATTCACTTTTAAACACCCCACGACTTATTACCAGTGACAGTCTACTCATCACGGCGTCGTGTATGAAAAGGTTGAGTGGGCATCTTTAACAGAAAGACGTGACAGGCACTGGTTTCTATTTATTTATAGAGCCCTTAATGGCTACGTTCTATCACATATAACCCTGTAATTGACTTTTTTAATTGTTCTCTCAACGTTATTGAAAATGAGGGTTTGTCTTCAACGGTTCCTTGAGATTTAAATAAAGGTTGAAGGTTAAATAAGGTTGAACGAATGAACCCACCCGCCCGCCTCAGCCTTCTGACATGACTTATCGAGCCTGGCCATGTGTCGACATCTGCTTGGGTCAGAACATGAAGCGCTGATCTGAAATGGTGTTACTGTAAACGCTCAGCTTATGTAGGCATATAGCATGATGAGCAGGATAGGATGGGTTAGGATAAGGTTAGCTGATGGGATGAAGCAGGATAAACAGGATGGCTGTATTTACATTTCGAGCTAGCCTTAAAGCTCCGGCGGTGAAGGGGAGTCTTGAAACGGTGCTCAGACCTAAATACCGTGAATTCAACCTGACATATTGCTGCACACACTCACACACTCCCCACTTCCCCTCCTCGCTGTACCGCTGTGATTGGTGCATGTGTGTGTGTGTGTGTGTGCGGAGGGGCATCTTTTTCTCTCTCAGAAGTCCTGAGGATTTGCATTATTCATAAAATGCAACCGGGCTCATGTTAAAGCGTTTCCACTTTGCTCCTCATCCCTCTTCTCTCCTGCGTGCGTGCACGTTCGGTTGTTTGTTCAGACGTGTCAACAGCAGCCACAACAGGCAACTCGCTGCGGCGTGTCTGTCTATTGTTTTATTGCTTATTTGGATGCTGACATGCTTTAGCGCGACGTGCTGTTAACTTCCAATAATTGCCGTGGGAGGAGTGCGCTACCCGCCTCAAGACTCAACCGCAAGATGCTGCTGACAGAAACATATCGGGGAGCAGAGGAAGTAGGTCAGGAGGTTAGCTCGCTGAAGGTGACGCAGGCAACGTTTTGCTCAGCTGGCTGTGATGGTAGGAGAGAAGAAGCAAAGGGAGCATGGACAAAGGCCATGTTCAGAGCTGCCACTGCAGTCAGCCTCAGGTCTTCCAATTCCAGCTAAAAATATACAGAATCTATAAGATATGTTTAATATTGTGAATTTTGTAACATACAGTCAGGCAGAGGTAATGAAAAATCTCTTTTTTCCCTCTCTGTTTGTTTGTCTGATTTTTACGTTTACAAGTGAATAACTTGTAAAGCTTCCAGGCGGCACAAACCACACTGGTGATCAGGGAGGCAAGTAGAGACAATATGTGCATCTCAATTCTTTTCATTGCAGCCACGGCTCCCCTCGCTTGCATTTTGCTCACGTCTCGCTGAAGACGCGAGAACAGATACAGGAGGAAGCGGCAGCAGCGAGAAAACAGAAAACTGAGGAAACGGACTGAAGATAAATGAGACGTCCGCCTCTCTCAGGCATCTTCTGTAGTTCCTGATGACGGCAGCACAGCTGTATCAGCTGCTAGCCAAAAGCTCTGCGGTCTTTTGACGTCTTGGAGTTTGTATTTGCATAGATATGTACTATCCAAACACACTACTGCAAGCAAACACACAACTGTATTTACACTGTAAAAAGATCGGCGCAACCACAGCTTGTGCTCAGACGCCGAATTCATGTGCCATTACTGTGAATTACTATATAAATTATATATGATATAATATATATTATAAATAATATATTTTCTCAGCATCTGTAATTATTGATATTCTGCTGCTTGATTTAATAATCCCCTTTATGAAATTAATGCTTGTTTTTATGTGACAGATGGAAATAATTAAAATACACTGACGGTTGCTAGTGGTTTCTTTCCAATTATTTCAACTAGATGGTGAATTAGAAATAAATCAAATCTAAAATTGACAGCACTTAACACTTTTGTGAGTGTGACTGAGAAGTGTTGCTTTCTTGCTTGAGCGGATAAGCTTGCCGGACTGCAAGTTGACTTGTTTTGGGTTAGCGGCTGTATTTGGACAAAATCAAACGCCGCCCTGAGACTGACCTTTTTAATGCCAGCTGTAAATTCAGTCTGTGTTGTACACAGTCCGGATTTATTCGGTTAAACTATCCACGAGTCAGTGATCCAGCTAAACATTTTCTTCTTTTCGTTTTTTGGCTTAGAGGTCTGGGTTTCTGGGTTTTGTGAACTGGTGCACAATACAGGGTCTCAGACTGTGTTACTCCTTTGTTTGAGAAGGAAATGATACAGGAAGGAGAGAATGAAGCAAAAAACAGATGGATGTGAGTCAGGATGACATAAGAGAACAAGCTAGATCAGGCGTGTCCAAACTGTTCCACAAAGGGCCGGTGTGGCTGCAGGTTTTCCTTCCAACCAAGCAGCAGCACACCAGACTTGACTCATTTAATCAACTGATCTCAGTCTTCAGAGAGCTTGATTGGTCAAACTGTGTGCTCTTGGTTGGTTGGAACAAAAACCTGCAGCCACACCGGCCCTTTGTGGAACAGTTTGGACACCCCTGAGCTAGATGAACTGCAGCTATTAGAGCAAATGGAGACGGGAGGGTGGACTACAAGTCAAAGGAGGGGAGGAGGAGGGGGGGGCAGGGCTTTCACAGCTGGGGACAGGCCTGAAGATCTGAGGGCAGACTCAAACTGGGCTGGGATACTGCGATGGGATGCAGGAATGTCACACATGCTATCAATGAGCCGCCTGTGTGTTTACCAAAGTGCGTGAAAATGCTTTGGGTCATCGCCATTTGGGCTGGATTACAAATCCACTGCCCTCTGCCCCCACCGCTGTCTGCTAGTCCTCTGGGATGAGCGCCGTCTGGCTGGGAGGGAAGAATCCTCTCCTGAGGAAAGCCTCGCCCCCAGCCACAGCCCCATTTCCTCTGACACCCACAGCAGTGCTATAAATAAGTTGGAGGCCTGCCCTCTCAGATCAACCAGGGCACTGCAAAACTCCAGCAGACACCGAGACTACTGCCTCATCACGCACCACTCGACGGCGGCTGAGGTGAAGGCGGACATAAAGTACAGTTAACTGTGGCGCTGAGAGTGAACAAGTATGGAATCCAGTCTTCAAAGCCGTGTACAGTATGCCTTGAAGCCGTTATTCAGGCGCCCTTGAAGCAAAACAAGTTGTACCAGCTCTCCAGGCTGTTGTTTTGTAACCTACCCAAAAAAAAAAAAAAAAAAACGAATCGCAGAATACTGAATGATTTTCTTCAGGTGGGATTTGTTACACCAGTCTTATTTCATAACCCCAGAATCTACCTGAAACAACAGAACGGGTTTTTCCTGAACTTCCGTGAACTTCCGTCACCTTGTATACGTCAGTGCGGCTGTTAGAGACTGAAGACAGAGGTAGCAGTCATGAAAATTTATTTGCAAACGTGTACAGCTTTTACATGACAGCAGCTGCTTTCCTTTACAACGCGCAGATAGAATAAACTTCCTCAGGCTACATCCGTCGGGTCTGAGGACGTGATCCTTTCCAGCATCAGGAACTTCATAACCGGTACCGCTTCATCCAAAACTACGGAGAACAATAAAGTTGGCGGGCTGCACAAAAGCACCAGGTGGGTATGTTGGCTGAAGTGTGCGGTGAAATTATTCAAAGAGCTGACGCGGGCTGCAGCAGTGTCCGCCGGGCGGGAAAACATCATGTTTAGTCTACTGCAGATAGCATGTGCTGACACTAATAGAAGACTTCAACGGTTTCTCAAGGGGAGAAAACAGTCCCGCTGTTAGACATGATAAAGCTCCGTAATCTTTTCAAATATTTAGGAAAGAGAATAACAGAGGTTTATATGAGGGCAAGATAAACAACCTGAGCTGTGTGTAATCAATCTTGGTATCGACGCTCACTTGGCCAAACCCTGAAATGCACTTTATCTTTACAGAGAGCCACAGGCCGCAGTAACGCCGAGGCACGGCCGGTTTACGTTCACGTCTCATGACTAAATATCTTGAAAGAATGCGACAGAATAAAACATCACCGACGCAGCAGGGTGATTAATGATAAACAGCTCAGACCGGGGCCACAAAAAATATCGAGCGACAAATGTTTTTAATATTTTGTGTTCTAGAGTCATGAAACCGCCACAACAAAGCCAGAAGGGAAGAAATATGAGAAGAGATGCTGAGTAGAAACAGGGACGGGTCAGGGGTCTGTTTTGCTGACCTTTGTGCCGACCTGAGGGGGTTCTGCTAAGGGCCAGAGATGAGGGAAGAGTCTATGATGGCCTGTTTGTCTGCGGCCTGCCACCCCCTCATCCTCCTCCGCAAGCCCAGGCACAAACATTTTAGGATTTTGCAATGGAAGGGGGCCGAGAAGAAGGAAAGGGGCAGCGGGGGGAGAAAAGGTTTTCCAGTTTGTCATGTTACAAAACAGAGGAAAAGAGGCCCCAGCTGCACCTCTTAAATAAACCTTTCCTGCTGAGTTTGGAGGAGCTGTCGATGTCTAGTCAGAAGTGAACAGTGATAGAGGGGAGCAGAAAAGTTCAGACAGAATTCAGACATCACAGAGAATGGATGACAAAGCATATTCATGTTTAAACAGCAGGCACCTACATTATTATATCAATATACTGAAGCGACAGCAACAAGAGCAGAAGTTTAGGAATGTCTCTGCCTGTGTGTATCGCCACTCCACTAGCTTTCTCTCTCTGGATGAATGTTTGATTTAGTTATGTTTGATATTTCGTCTGTGTGCGTGTGTGGTGTGTGTGTCTTTTTCTTTTTTACGTCTGTGCGAGTGTGACTCGCACATGCACTTAAGAGCTGAGCAGATTTAACATCAGGAATGTGCTCATGTCTGCTGATGAGCTGCCAAATAAAATGGAGCTCCGTCGTTGCAGGACAAAACACTGCTGCCTGCGACTGTTCAGATTTTACACGTCGGATCCGAGCACGAACTCAATCTGCGCACGTCTTTGTGGTCTTGAGAGGCAGAACCTATTAAGTGAAGCAGAGTAATCAAATGGGAACTTAATTAAGAGCTATTTGGATGTCTGGCTGAGATTTCACCATGTTTCAACCCCAGAGTGGTAATCAACCATGACTGCTATTTGTACGAGAGTCAGTTTTGGAGCTGAGTGGGAGGAGGCTGCAACCTCTTTCACTTCCACATAAGGATTAAATCGAATTCAGCAACGAAGTGGGAACCAAGCAGAAAACCGCAAGGTGTGATCTGCCATTATCAAGTTTAAGTCAGTTTGGACAAATCCCTCTGCCACACCGCCACCAGAGCACGAGCTGTACGTAGCTGCGCAGGGAGAGAAATGACAATTAAGCCTACTCAGTATGCTGCCGAGGGAAACATATTAAAGAAGATTATACGAAATTCTTTAGTGCCTTTTCATAAGACCGGTACAAGTTTCAAGTCTCAGTGTGACGCATGAGCTCCAAGACTAGATTCTCTCCCAGGTTCATTATTTATGCGACAAACTGAGCCAACGGCATCTGCAGCTAACGAGAAACTGTGAAACAAGAGATTTGATAAGGAGACAAAGTAAATCATAATCACTGATCTCGTGAATAATGTCACGCGGTTGGGAACACGAGATCGATATCATTCTCATGTCTGTCTGCCAGATATACAGGAGTATAGCCAACAGTCGGTTAGCTTAGCTCGGCACAAAGGCTAGGGTTAGGTGGTTGAAACAGATAGCTGAACTCTGGCCGAAAGGAAACAACCTACCTACATCCCAGCACCTCTAAAGGTCACTAATTAACAACGTATATCTGTCTGTTTAATCCACACAGAAACCAGAGTGTAAAAGCTACAATTCAACGTTTTATGAGGAGTTATGAGACGGACATTTTCTTGGCCCTGAGCAGTTGCCAAGCAACCAGGAAGGTAGTTACTGTTCCTGGCCAATAACCCTCCGTAAAACAGTGACATGTCATCTTTAGACTTTTTATGGATTAATTAGTGAGATTTAGAGGTGCACTGTAGGGAGATTTTGTTACCAATCGGCACAGCCCAGCTAACGGTTTTCCCCCCGTTTCCAGTCTTTGTGCTAAGCTAACCAGCTGGTTGCTATAGCTTTCTATATAACGGCCTGATATCAGAGCAGCTATCACCTAACTCTTCAGCATGCAAACACGCGGGCACGTATCCACACATGCCCATGTTCAAAGTACCTCATTCCTCTCTAAACTATGAAGAAAGGAGCGTATGCAAAATAAATCAAATTTAGTAATGCTGCGTGCAGGCTAATAATAGTTGAGCAAGCAGCAGCCCATTCTCTTCAGAGCAGCACACAATGCACACAATCAGAGAGAACAAGCTGCCTACACACACACACTACACTACATACTCCTCCTCAGTGAATGTGAAGATCAGCTGACTGAAAATGCGTGTACAATATTCAGAGAGATATCACCTTGAAAAGTTATCAGATAAGGACCATAAACATCTCTCATGTTTTTGCTCAGGCGGAAGGCAGGAATAACAGCCGTGGGTCCACTGAAAGCCATGTGAGGAGATTTCTGCTGCAGAGTGAACGGTGAATGCCTGCTTGGGGGATTAGTGTTACAATTAGGCTTATGTTAAGGTTATGGTTGGGTACTTTGTGTTTGGGATTAGAAGTTTGGGAATAAATCTAAATCACAGTTGCATGAATAGTGACCTTGGTGGTGATGGGACTGAGCTTGTGTCGCTGTAGATGTATTGTTTGCATGTGTAAAGTATCTGAAAAGGGCCGCTGTTATCCAAGTTTTCACAGTCTGGGAATGTGAGGGACTCCTTTGGGATGTTGAATTCTGAAGGCTAGATACATACTGTACTTTATCAGGAAGTACGGTAAAGACAGATGAGGTCTGCTAGTTTGGTTCAATTCTCTTCCTACAGGGAGCGAATTCAAAAGCAATCTATAATAAGTGCGAGTTTGCTCTGCCACACTTTTGTCCCTGAAAAGAATGGATGTCAGTGAAAAAATCCCACAGCAGAAGCTAAAATAGTTGTGAAAGAATCCATTTGTTCTGTGCGCTCAAAGTAGACTGTATTTTATCTGGTGGGGGAACCCGGATTAGATACATCTTATAAACAAAAAACTAGAATAGACTATTTCTATCTCAAGCTGGCGATAAAATTCAACAATGTTGCACGATTAGTACATGAATGGTTTAAATAAATTCATGGATGGGTTCGATCTTATGCTACAGCGCTAATTGTGCAAGACTAACCTGACAAATCAGGGTCACAGGTTGATGCATGAGTCAGTCAACACACACACAGTCCATTCAGACTGACACAGAGGAGTAAGTTAGACCTATGTTTGCTGTTGGTGTGAATGGGTCAACACAAGCCATCCGACCTGACCCCGACACTGCCTAGCGCTAAAGACCAAAAGAGTTCCTGCTACTCAAGTCAAAAATAGAAAGAATATAAAAAAGCTGCATAACTGTTGATGTCCTGTATTTTAAAAAAGACATTGCACGTTTGATGAATCCCTTCAAGCTAGCTTTTGGCAGTGATGTGCACGGTTTGGTTATGAACAAACATGGGCGGAATGAGTGCAACAAGCCTATCTCAATCTTTAATCTCTGACGTGACCGTATTCACACCTTTATATGTGAAGGGCTTCATTACTAATAAAGTTTCCTACGACACATACAATGTTCTCGCTTCTCATACACGCCCACCTTTACTCATACGGATACACATTCGTCTGCTGAATTATCAAGGGAGCATGATCTCTTAAACTCGTCATTCGAAGCTAATAATGCTGGCTGCTGCTTTAAAGTCTGATGCTTCCTCTGTATCAAGGAGGTCTATGGTTTCAATATTAAAGTGCCTTTCACATAAAACAGCCGTCTGCTCTCACTGTTTTACTATTCTCTCTTCGTTTTTACATTTTAGTGCAATTTAGCACTGTAGCGAGGAGGAGAAAATGGTTTCCTTCTTCTTCTCTTGGCGTAATGCTAAACCTTTGGTCATCGTGCAAGGATTTCTGTCATTTTGTCTCAAGAGAGACTACTGAATAAGACTCCACCTCAGCATTTAGTCTAAGCTACAAATCAAAGACTTCAGGCGGAGAGAGCTTAGCAGTTTTCTGAACCTGATTTTACCCGACTTCTTGCAGTGACAGCTGTGGTATCAAAAGTCCCAATATATTGTGAATATATATACGTGCGTATTCATGATATCCCCGAGCATATTAGTTCAGAGGGCCTCCTGAGATTGTGTTCTATCTCCAATCCTTAAATAGCTCCATCCGGATGTGGTGTATCTCAATCAGTGGGTCACAACTCTAAAGTGGGTCACAGGGCTGGTCTGACAAGCCTGGCCACATATACCCAGAGCACTTTGGCAATAATAGACGTTAGCTTTTTAAAAGACCTGTAAATAAAGTCTCTTGTGTGCGAAGATTTTTAATTTCTGCTATGTGATGAACAGACGGAGTGGGGAGCATCTTACAGCTGCTGGTTTTAAACATATTTCAAAATACTCTTGCTGAAAGACAGATGAGAAGATTGATACCACTCTCATGTTTATCCACCATCAATATGAAGCTGGAGCCAGGAGACAGTTAGCTTAGCTCAGCATAAAGACTGGAAAAAAAAGCTAACATGGCTCTGTTCAACGGTAACACAATCTGCCTACCAGCATCTCTCAGGCTCAGTAATTCACATCGTATATATCTCGTCTGTTATTCCTCGGATGGGAACAGTGACTTCCTGGATTCTCCACTTTCTGCTAAGCTACATTAGCTGGCATCTAGCAGGGCGCATCTGAACAAACATACAGATATGAGAATGATATCGACCCTCCCCTCTAACTCTTGACGGAGAAGGTGAATGTGGGCGTTTTCCAAAAATGGACAATCTTACTGTGACTTGTACAAATGAGCTGCTAAAATTTCACATTAGCTATGACGCAACTGCATGGGCCCAGTTGGAAAATCTAGGGCTCGGGCAGCAGCAGAATTTCATTATTACAGCCACAGAAAGCATCAGTGTAATAATGTGACTGAACTTTACTTAGCCTCCGAGTTGTTTTTCGCCAGGAAAAGCTGCTGACCAAAGTACTGGATATTATATCTGCTCAGTTATGCGGTCATGGCTGCTTTTCAGTGTGTCACATAAGGTATTATGACAGCAGCCAACCAACGCTGATCTAAACCACATATTCATAGCGGTGCTAAATATACTCGACCTCTGTTATTTACATTAGCTGCTTGTTTACATGCACTTTCCAATGTAGCTTGTGCAACATAAGGTCAGCAGCGACGAGCACCTCAACAAATGCACTCTGTTTTCCATATTGCCCTCAGTTGGCAGTAAACAGTCAAGTGGTAACCTTTTGGCCATGTGGATGTCATTGTGATGGCAGTATCGCGCCAATGACAGCCAAATGCTGGGCCAGTTCTGAGGCGTCCACCAAATGTTACAGCAGAGAGATTCACAGGCAAGGAGAAGAAAGGCACCGGAAGGTGAGTTCATTAAGAGGAAAAGAGCCTGCGTCACTTTTGTTACCAACTGGGTTTTAAAGGAAGGATATCCAAGGGAGGCCAACAGCAAAAAGAACATGAAATCAGGAACCAGGGATGCCCGACATAGACTGCTTTCTTAAAAACATTTCTAATCAACACATTTCTCTGTTTCGGTTCCCCGTTGATGGTGTTTGCTACATAAAGCTGCCCCTTTCGAAGGGCCGGTGATCTCATTTTCCAATTACGGTACGCTCATGGAGCGAAACGATGCAAATTCTTTCAGTACGGTCTTTTCCACTGGGCCCCCAATTAGCAGCACCTTCTGAACAATTCGAGATTGTTCACTCTCCTCTGGGAGACAAAGAGCAGTTTAGACCCAATTAAACTCAGGATTTGTTGGTGGCCCAGTGTCTTTGCACCGGCTACCGTACGGAGACCATGACACAAAAATCTTTAGAGGTCTAGAAAATGGAAAACAGAAGAGTCGCAGGCAAGTCTGAAAAAAACTTTACAAGCCAACATATGTAGTTCAAAGGACCCTAAAAATCAAAGAGACTATCAAAGAGGTTAAAAAAGCAATTTAGCTATACTTGAAAGTGGGTACATGCAATCAGGCTTCCTCTACAACAAGTGACATGTTGGCTAAGGTGGAAAGGCTGGCTCTCAAATGTGGGTCTTACATATAGAGGCACCCAGTAAAAAATCCATTTCAAAGGGTGAGCCTCACATTCAGTCTAACCGATTAATACACGAGCCTTGTCAAGTGTGAAACACATTTCAATAGGGTTTTCTTAAGACGCTCTGCGAAGCACAGCAGCCTCTGCATCCCAGCGGGTTTTCAGGCAAAGCTAAGGTTTGGCGATCTCCTCTGCACAAGGCTGACTCATCAAATCAAGGCATTACGACTGACGAGGAGGAAGATTTCACTAAAACAATAACAGTGCATCGAGGCAGAAGCTGTTTGTTTTAAGGGCAGCTGTTTCTGGAGACCGGGAAGAAGGAGGAGGAGGAGGAGGAGGAGGAGGAAGAAACTGCAGGTGATCGCGGGCCATCCGAGTCTATCTTCAAGGCAGTAATTTCGATGGATTTTGCTCCTTAAGAACCTCACAGAGCCCGGATTGCCAAATGTAAAGCGATGACTTCAAAGGCAGGGGGAAGCGTTTATGGCTTGACGATGAATCTCAACAAATGCGGCTTGTGGTTTAAACCGGTCGTGCGTGTTAAAGTCCTACTGGGTTTAATGAAATGTCAGCCTTTAGCAGCAACTGGTGCTCCTTATAGGAAACATTTCTCCCCGGGAAAAAGTCGTAAAAGATGGAAGACATATTTGCAAAAAATAAACTCGCAATCTCTTTTCACCTGCGAGGGATTGAAGAAATCTGTCTGCACTAACTCCTCTTTGATAACGCCCTTTTCCTCTCTAACCAAACAGAGCGCGTGAGTGGTGGACTGTGGGGCTTAATAGTTTCCAGAAGTTGCTCCAGCCTGCGAAGGTGTGTGTGTGTGTACGTGTGTGTGTGTTCACAAGGTCGTAGGGAATGCTGTTTTGAACTGCTGCTCACTATCTGACTGCAGATCACAGTGTGACTGTTGGCATCCGGGGGTTGGGGGGGGAGGGGTTCTGGCTTGTGCAGCCCAGGTGATAAACTCAACAATCACACTCCATACCCAACAGTGACGCAGTGCTACACACGCCTGCTAATGGCAGCACGAAACACCTGAGCGTATACATCATTATATATGTGTGTGTGTGTGTGTGTGTGTGTGTGGGAACTGATATGATCAAACATAATAAACAGAGATGGGTCTATTGTTCTTATAGCAACGCATGCACGGTGCAGGGAAGCACCGTGTTGGTGTTGTTTGACTGAGGAATAGCTCGACTGCTGTCATCACATCAGCACACCACTCAAGGAAAATCTGCCGAACGTGAACTGACTGAAGTCCAAACACATTAGAGACACACAACAGCTCTGCAGCAGCCTCCAACGTTTGACTGATATATATATATATTTTTTTTTTTGTGTGTGTGCAGACATGACACCAAAACATCACAGACGAGAAAATCCACAACCTGTGTGTGTGTGTGTGTGTGTGTGCTGCTCCCAATTTACAGAGGAAAAAAACAAAGAAACAAACGCTGTAAACAAGTGGTTCCAGCAGGTAAACGGGGCCTGTACGCTTACAATGCCATGACTGAGTGTCAGTGGAAGCGTGTGAGAGGCGCCTGTCTCCAATGTGGGGGGGGGGGAATGTGCGATCACCGCTGTGACATTGCAATATATTCACACACATGTGGCACCGGGAGACAGAAACAAAAGAGCGCTTTAATTGTCTCGCCTCGGTTTTCATCCCCTCCACGTTGCTTCACTCAATCGAGCAGTCATTCCCTTCAGGGTACGGTCTACTCTTCTTGCATGCAGACAGAAAAAAAAACAACAAATCCTGTGACAACCAGCATGCACACACACACACACACACACTTTATATACATATATATATATAAAAAGGCATTTCACACTCTTGAGCCGTGCTTACCATCAATAGCCCTTCCCGGAGCGATTACTTCCAAACTGTGCAACAATCCCAAGAAAAGCAATCCTGTTGCCAACATGTTGGCCGCGGTGCGCAACATTGTAAGCCCTATCTGGAGAGAATATTACACATCAATCGCCTCTTGGTCCTGTCAAGCCGGAGGTTGCAGACAGGCGACGACGTGTAACCGTGCCCAGGCAGGCGGTGATGCTCCTCACTGGAAATCCGCTTTCTGTGAGTGTGTCTGTGTGTGTGTGTGTGCGCAATGCAAGCTGACAGGGATGCTGCTGTCTGCCCACTCGGAGAATATTTTTTTTTTTTGCAGACTGTCAGAGGCTATAAGAAGAAAAAAAAAAAGAATGAAGGAGCCGAGGCTTCTCCCAGCCCGGGGTTGCTTAGGGGCTCCTTGGATGCATGGACAGCCCTGCCACAAAGGCTAGCAGGCTGAACTGAGCATCAAGCTAGCCTGCCTGGCTTTGCAGTCGAGATGAAAGAGGAGCAAGAAGCGCCTCTGATCATGCAGTTGTCCTGTCTTTTGTTCTCCCTGCCCCCCCAGTGAAGAGGAGCCGCAGGAGGAAATTAAAGAAGTGGATCAAATGTTCCTCTCTCTCTCTCTCTCTCTCTCTCTCCTCCCCACCACCTCTGCTGCTGCTGCTGCTGCTGCTGCTGCTGCTGCTGGCCACAGATTGAGCCTGAAGCTCCGGAGCTCAGTCAGTCAGCCGTCTGAGTGACGTCGCAGCAGCAGCAGCTCGGCTGGCCCTCCCCTCTCTCCCTCTCTCTCTCTCTCCACCATCACCTCCACCATGTCAACTTACTGCAACAATATCTTTTATTTTTGCGTTCCTTTAATTACAATAACACTATTAATGAGGATCATAAAAGATCTAGTGTTCCTGTTGCAAGTTAAAAAACAAACAGTGAATCCGTGTTAACAGTTTAGTGTGATGAACGTTCAGAGATTTGCAGATGGACATAGAGCAGCATAAGCAACTGTAATCAGTGCTATATTAAATTAAAGGGTGAATAATTAAAAACTCTTGAATGAAATAAAACTAAATGAATCGGTTATTTAAATGATAAAACTATTAATCAGAGTGGACAATAAACAAAATATGATACAGTGGTTATTAATTGTTTAATCGAGCTGGGCTGTAATGGCCCCAAAGGAGCATACTAAACTAAGGAAATGATTTCCTCTATTTAAAAATGATTTGACGACGTAATTTTAAGATGTCAGACTAGTAGAAGATGCATCCTTCATCCAATATGCATTTTGTTTAGTCTACACCACCTGGATCCCCATTTACTTTTCGATTTGGCGGTAATCTCGCAGGTAGTCGTGGCTCCATTTAAATGACTTATGAATTCTTAATAGGACGCTATAATGTGAAGCAGCAGTCCAGATTGATTAGGCTCACATTTCAGGGACCCGCTCCGGGCGAGGACGCTCCTTCATGTGGCCTTCAGAGGAACACATTCTGACTGAAGGTATGCTTGATGTCCGCAAAAGAGAGATTAAACCTTCACAGAGGATTCAACATTGCATCACCAGAGGTTTAAAACTTGTGGTCAGCATGTTAAATGAATTTTGGGAAAGTGATGGCCAGTTGTGTCTTTCAAATTACGGCAAAGAAAGAGGCTGCGTTGGATGAGAGGTGCCTTTCAGGATCTTTGTTATCTTTGTTATTTATTGATTGCGTTCATATCGCTCACTCCTGTGTGTAATCCCACACATGGAGGCTGCAAACTGTCTGCCTGAGAATGCAGCCTATTACATGATCAAATCAGCCCTTATCGTTCATGTTGGGCTGGCACGGTGGTGCAGTGGTTAGCACCACAAGTCTGCATGTTCCCCCTGGGTCTGCGTGCGTTCTCTCTGGATAGCCCGGTCTTCCTCCCACAGTCCAAAGACATGCACATAATAGGTCAGGTCAATAGGTCAGGTTTCAGATCGCTTCAAGAGGCAGAGAGTTGAACGGCTCAAAGACTGAGGATGTCTAGTTTGTGCAACAGAGGTCAAATATTGTATCCCATAACCCACACACCCTTCTCTGGACAGCTCTCCAAAAAAGATTGCCAGAAAAATATTACACTATCAACATAAATCTTTTCATTTTCCTATGGTGCTCTGTTCCTGCCAAACACTTCACGATCCTAACGATACAAAGTCCAGCTCAGACATGCAGCATAGCCTCTGGTGACGGTAACAGGTTTAGCTGAAGGCATTTCCTGGGTGATTTGATGAACACAAAGTCCACACATGCAGTTTAATTAACTGTGGGCCTATTCTCAGAAAGCAAAGGGGGAAAGTATCCAACCTTTTGTGCTAGAAATGGCCCTGGATCTTCTCATAGGCGTAGGTATCTCTGACAAACCTTAGTGGGTTTGAAAGACACAGCATGTGAAGTTATAGTTTCGATTTTTCCGTTTTATGTATCTTACAATTTCAAAGTGAAATCCCATCTAAGTATAGCAGGGATGAAACCGTGAACCTTAGAGAGACCGGCTTTCCCAAACAGGGATTGTGTTGTATACATAACAGCCCTTAAAACTTTATAATGAAAACCTTGGCAAACATCTCCAAGGCCAAGGTCACAGACTGCTAGTCTTTAGAGCACTTATCACAAACAGCACACTCGTGTCCTCGTGTTGACTCCATTATTTTGACATGTTTGCATAACTAGACTGCCATAATAATACAAAATCTATTTGGAAGAAGACTGCTGGAAATCATCCTAAAGATGAAGGACGGGCATTTGAATATGAATTTGATTTTGTTTGTTTTTTTGTCATCTTCTGTCATCATGTCCTCGTTCCTAGCCCCGAGTCCCAAAGATGTGTTTTCATGAAATGTCTATTCAAAATATACACACTAACAAAGCAGTGAGAGTGTCACCAAACACCATAAAAGTAAATGCTCCATTAAATTTGTTTGTATTGCTGACATGCATCGCAGAAGGACACTTTAAAAAAAGCTGCATTTACACAGGAAATGAAATTTGGGCAAAACAAAACAAACATGACTCAACAATAAATATCACATGGTGCAAATATAAGCAGTAATTTATCTATTCCTCATAAAATAACACAAATTATGCAAGCTCACATCCACTCGCCACCTTCTTTTCACCTCAGTCTTTAAATTGTCCTGCCATTCAGTTAAAACCATTCACCCAAACACACATCAAGTATAAATGACCTCCAGCCTTTAAACACCGGCCTAAAAAAGTCTGTTCTGAATACTTTGCTGGCTTGGCCGTGGTTATTCAGCTCTGAGAGAGAGAAACAAGTCATTCAAGGGTCAAGTCCAAGTGAAATCGTTCATTCAAGTCAAGTCGGTAGTGTCAAAGTCGAGCTGAAAGACCTTTTAGACATATAACTCTAATGCTTCACATTTAGTGAGCGACATCAATCTTTCAGCCTTCTCGTCTCCTCATTTTTTCTGGTTAGTTTTCACATACATTTGTAATTTCACACTTTCAGTGTAAAATATGCTCCAGAAACATCTGGCACAACACATCAGGATTCGAAAAGAGCGTGGTGGTGTGTCTGGAGTCTGGCAAGTGCTAATGAATGAATGTTGACGTCTTTGAAATGTTCAAGAAAGCACAAATTAAATATGTTTGCATTCAGTTTTAGCACACAGCGTAAACACAAAGGCGTCCTTATCGTGACATGCACTTTTTAGTTTTTTTACAGTGACCGCCACAGCTATCCAGGCCTGTCTGTGAAATGCTGCACAGCACTGACACCTAGTGGGTCTACACTACCAGTATTACGTTTCAAAGAACAATGGGTCCTTTGTGTCAGAGCTTTTTTTTCCATTTCTTTTTTTTTAACATAAAATACAAGAGAAAAATGAGTCGAAATATAATGACTTTTCATTCTCACAGACAGAATCCAGCAAAACACTTCACAGGGCTGTTTGGAGAGGTATAATCTCTACAATCTTCTCTCATTTAAGGGCCTCGCCACCATTATGTTCAGTGAGCTCACATTTTGGAGGCGGCTTGAAGAGAGGCATCTCTTTTGATGAAATGCTTTCATTTTCTAAAATGAGTCTGGAGCACTTAAAGAGCCAGACAAGACTTTAAACAAGCAGCATCCGTGTTAATTCAGCCAGGAACAGCTATTTACCCCGAATCACTCTTCATCCTTTAATGTTTTTATTTGCACTGAGGCATTTGGCAAGACTTGGAGGTGCTTAATTTAGTTTTAGCGTGACTTACATCGCAGCAGTCAGACAGCACTGATTCTTAGCCTATCAAATGTTCAGCTCCAGTCCAAAAATGTGCCTCATACCAAAGGCACTATCCTGACCTAACTAAAAACAGACATTCGGTGGAAGAAAAGGGAAAGACACAACTACAAAGGCTTTCGAAATAAATGCACTTCTTAGACGACATCAAACACACACACACACACACACAAACGCGCACACACCCAAGCCACAGGCATGCACATGTGCGATGCACACAGAGACGTTTTACATAATTCTGTGACTGGTTTGCAGGCGTCTGAGCACAGTTTTTCTGATTTTGTAACAGCAAACTGTGTAAAAGAATCGACGTTTTCTGACTCCGTTTTCAGGACACGTCAGTGAGAATTTGATTATCCTGCTTTAATAAGTCACAGGAGTGATGTGTTCAAGTGTTCACCATCACATCTGGCACATGGCCATCCAGACTACAAGTGATTTTTTTTTTTTAAATTGCTTTTATTACATTCTGATCATTTATCAGTGAAGTTGGGGGAACTGTAAAAGGAGGAGGAGAGAGACGGCACAGACATGTAAAGATCAAATCAGATACATCTGGATGAAATTAAGTCTTTTTGTTCGTTTGGCCCACGCTTCATTCTGAAATAAAGTCTTTCACTTACCCTATTATCAGTGTCGGTGTCTGCAAAAGTAAAAGTCCCTCAATCCGACACATGCTTATGTTACAAAACTTGACAAATGTCCGTGTTTGAGGGTGCACTTGATGTTTTTTTAAATGCCTCTTGTCTCCTAAATGTCTTAATGATACTTGTAAATGTTTTATGTCCCATCTGTTAGAGCTGATTATTGTTTTATGTTATCCCAGCCCCCCCAGCTGTGTGAAGACATAGATATATTAGATATATTAGTGAGCTTGGGATCTCTCAGTAACGCTGTTGTTGCTTTTCACTTTTTTTTTTTTTTTGGCTCAACAAAGGGGGAAACGTCGATCTTTGTCAGTCAGGCTTGAAGCAGTGTTTAACACCACCGACCAGCAGATGGAAGCATAACACAGATGACAGACATCCTGATGGAGAGCTAGCCTTTCATTTTAATCTCATTTTTAAAGGCCGGGCCTCTGAGTCTGAGTGCAAATCCAAAACAACGTGTACACGAAATCAGAGTCCGTGTGTCACGTGTGTTCTGAAAATGTGTAAAGACACATTTGTTGCAATGCTGACAGCATCTTTCCATTCGTTTCTCATTATGGCCCTCTATCAGGTGTAAGTCTGACAACCTCTTCACAATGAACGCTGACGACGACACAAAATTGTTGACGGGCATCATTTGTGGCTATCTCATCTGCTGCACGCCGGACTCTTTTCTCCTTTTACTAATAAGTCAGGTTTTCTGCTGTGTGTGCGCATGTGTGTGTGTGTGTGTGTGTGTGTGTGTGTGTGTGTGTGTGTGTGTGTGTGTGAAAGAGAGACACGCTCTAATGGCTTATGCTGATATTTGACCCTGCAGTCATTAGAAAGTGACTCACTGATACTATACACATCTTTCATTATTCTGACATTTTGTGCAGCATTACGGCCTCACCTCATTCATCTCTGTGCAATTTTCCTCTCCATCTGTAGCTCTTGTATATTGATCTGGGCCTCTGCAGCATCACGTTGTAACATTATACTCTATCTGTTGAATGACTCATATGGTACAGTGTAGTTTTAAGGTGCAAAATGTACTCTCTTTGTCAGGATTACTCTCTCAGTTGCCATATTGTCCCTCCTCGGTTTGATATATTTTTTAATTTCAACAGAAAAGTTGTGACACTGTAAGATGAGATTTATCTTTGTGAAGATGTATTCAATAGATCGCCTGTTCAGTGAGAGAATCGGCATAACTCAGTTAATAATAACGTCTATCATCTATAACAGGAACTACATGGCAGAGTAATACCCTTGCTTGTAATGTAAGTGATGGTTAAGACAGTCAGAGGGAAAACAGTTGACATTCGCGGTGAGCATTCAGTTGTCCCACGCTGGGAGCGGACATTAAAGTAAACCGGGTTACACAGAGGAAGCTGTCCCTGCGCTTTTGCTTCATCCACAGCCTGAAAGTACCATAACACAATAACAGTCAAGTTTATATAGTTAACGCTGAGAGTAACCCGTGTTACGATATAACAATAAGTCAAAACCTTGAACAGGATCAATGTTTTTGCTCTGCGTCAGTGGAAGTAGTAGTAGAACGGTAGTCCCCAACATCCAATGAAACAAAACATCAAGTATTAAAGTATGAGTGAGTGTGAAGCTGTCAACGTTATGCAGCAGGAAAGAATCTTTTACTTCCACTCTTTGTAAATCTCTCTGAAAAGTTTGACACCGGCTGAGTTATTCCTCTCCTTGTGAGATTGATTTTCTTGTCCCCGGGATGGAAACCTATCAGTCTTAAATATCAGAGAAAAGCTGATTATTTAGTCTCCCGCTTTAAAGACCTCTCCTGCTCCGCTGGTGAGGATCTTTCCAGGGCGATTTTTATTGTCGGAGTAAGTGAAAACACCATTCATCTGGTTTGTGTCATGACTGGAGCAAGTATTTCATGCGTCATTCTTTCATCCACAGCTAAGGCCCATGATGCACCTCCGCCCAGCTCACTGCAGCTGTGATGGAAGCCAGGTTCAAGTCCAGAGAGGAGAAACAGGTCAGCACTGGTTCTCACACTGCGTTACTGTTGAGATACACGACGTTTTTAATAATCCAGCCAATCAGTTATGGACAGTTCAAAGGAATAGCATCAATAGCTATTTAAAAGTAACCACAGATAAAACTCACCTTTGTACACACACACACACACACACAGATCTGCCCACATGCGTCCATAAATCTCTAAACTCCATCATGATTGGAGCCTACATCATCACTCATCTTCTACACTCCTTCTCTCCCTCCCTTCGCCGGTGCTCTCGTCCTCCCCTCCCTTGCTTCAGAGCCAGATGGATTACCTCATCAATCAAAGTTCCCAGAATCACATCCTGTGTGTGTGTGTCCCACCAATGCAGCGTCTCCATTCAGTAGGAGAACAGTATGAGGTACTCACTACAGCCATTTTGTAACAATAACACACACACACACACACACTCACACACATAAAAAACGATATTTCAAGTAATCGCTTTATCATTCCTCCTCCTATTCGTCTGCCGGGTCTGAAGGAGCCACACAGGAAACTGATAATTTTGCCCATGCACGAAAGCCTCTTTAACGCTGTTGGAGAAAATGATCAAAATGTCTCGGGGCGCCCTCAGTAGGTTTGACACATTACGGATGTCAGTAACCCTTCACGGCTGTTGAGAAGGACAAACTAGATGAAGAAGTCTAAAATCAGAATAAATTATCTACGGCAGGGAAGCAGAACAGGGCAGGGGGGGTTTTAATTTTAGTACATCAACAAAAAATAAAGACTTGAACAAGTTGTTAGAAGTCTGTGTCCAAGCTAACAGAAGAGAACTTTTAAAAAGAGTTAAGTTAAAATATGAAGTAGGTCTTTCATGATTAGAGATAAAACCAAAATTCACTGCAAACAAATTATATGCGGAAAAAAGAAAGCCAGCCATATATTTTTTAAATTTTATTTGAATGTACAACAATGTAAGAATAGCAAAGTCAAAAATGGCGGCAACAGAGTTTGAAGATCTTGATCCCTCCCCTGTAGGTCTTCTATCAGAGAGGAAAGTTTACAGTGTTGTACAGCCCCTGTGTGTGTGTGTGGTTTTTTTTTTTTTCTTCCCTCCTCGAAAGGAACAATTATGGAGCGGGCAATGCTGATAACGCTGAAGGAATTTGAAGCATGCACAAACAGCCCTTCCCCCATCCGCTTAGCTCTCTCTCTCCCCCCTTCCCCCTGCCCTCGTCCCCTTCTTTCCTTCCCTCCCACTCCATCACCAGGCTTTCTTTCTGCCTCTTTACACTCAAATCTGTTGCTCAGATTACTTCCAGCTGGAACGTAGAGTAAATAGCCCCACTCGAGAAATTCTTGAAAACTAATTTACTCAAAAAAGGAATGACTAGCATAAATATCTCAAAGAAGACAGAGGACATTAGAGTTTTTCGCTTATTAATTTCTGCCCAACTTGATTAAAATCGTTGCATTGTCATGCCAGAAGAGGTGTTCATTTGTATGACTTTTATTTACTAATTCACAGTTTCTCTCTGACTGTCAGCCTGTGACAGGGTAGGTTTGATGTGTTAGGTGTTTTTTACTAACCTGAATAATAATTAAAAATAAAAGAACAGAAGAAACTGCAATGCATTGTGTTACTCAAGTTCATTACAATATGAATTTCATTTTATCAACATCATTGTAAATGCACAAGTTAAACTGCACAAGATGTATTTAAATTTTCATTTTACATGCATGAAAATTATTTGTTGACAACCTTTCCCACATAAAATCAGCTCATGGTGCTCGCGCTTGTTGATGACATTGAACATTAAACTTTATAAAGGTGGGCTCTGCAGATTGACTGACAGAACTGAGAACTGGGGCTTCACTAGGAAGGATATGAAAGAGAAGGGATGAACAGGAGATTATGATGAACACTCATCCGCATCCACGAAAAGGATTCGTCGATGTTCAAGCAGGCTAATGACATTTTCTTTGTCAGGCATTCCCCTCAAGCCTTCCTCACCAAAACTTCCTCTTTCACTCTCTCCCTCAAAAACACATTCGAACCACAGGGAACGCTCGACTGATTGTCTGGTGTGTGAGTGTGTGTGAGTGTGTGTGTGTGTGGTCTGCCCAGCGGACGTGTAAAACTTCTCTCACGTGAAGCAAACACATATATACATCTGTTTGTCTGTGCGGTCCAGTACGCATACTTTTACTGCTTCTTATTTACTATAACGGGGATATAAGTAGTGCCAAAATATCCCACCCCTGCTTCACCGAAAAGCACAATTACAAGTGTACTTAATGAGCTCAATGTGTGTATGTTTTATTGTGTATTGTGTGTTCATTATCCTGAAATTTACTGTTTAAGATTCATGCCAATATTTATGACACTAAACAGTTGGGAAAAATGCAAATGAATTGCTGGATGAATGATTTATTTCTAATGATAAAACAACATTTTTACTGTCTGTTATGCTTGCAGAAGTTCCTCCTAGATGACTCACAGTTGGCAGGTTTCTGATGCTGAGCAGATATAAATATAAATATTTTAGTTTTACTTTTAGCTGCTCGCCTCCTTTCAGATTTCCCCTTTTCCCTCCATCCGCCCGCGTAAATATATTCAACCACCGTTTGTTGTTGTTGCCCCTCTGTTAGCCGTTCTGACCTTGAACCCCACGCAGTCAGTCAGTCTCAATGACTGAGCCCCTCACTCACACATGAACTCCCTGAACCTTTCCACGGCCATTCATATCCACTTTCCTCTCCCCACACACACACACACACACACACACGCAGACTCCCCTTCCTTCCAAACAACAGCTCACTTTGATGACGGAGGTTGCCCCCCACAGCACTGATGCTGTTGTTTGTGTGTGAGTGTGTGTGGGTGGGTGGGGGTTTGGTTGTTAATGCAGGCAAAGGGTGGAAGGGTGGTATTTCCTCATGTGCTGTTCTCCCTTAAATAGGATGTATATGGGTGGTAGCTGTAGTTGTTTTGTTGTGTTTTCTTGCTGAACTTGCAAATTCGGAAAGATTTTTTTCCTCTTTTTTTTTTTTCATCAGATTGACTTTTGCGTATTGTTTTAGGATTTAGAACTGGAGAAGACCAGATGAAGCTTCGGTTTAATGGAATGACCTTTGACCCGTGTTTCAAAACACTTAATAAATTAAACAGAAAAGAAAAAAAATAGGCGATGCACCATCTCATCTATCCCCAATACACACAATTAGGCAATTCAGCAATTCACACACACTCACAGGCACATATACACACACACACACACACACACACTGCTTAGCTACCCTAGAGGTAATAAGGCCAGACTCTTGGGATGGAAGGGGCTGGGTCACCTAGCAACGAGCCTGTTGACGTCCAAACAATGTTCATGTCGTCAAAGTGGCTGGCTGTGCCAGACTGAGGTTCTGCTGAGTGCAACAATGTCACTGGTGTGTTCCTAAATGCAGACAGAGGAGCAGCCCACGTACAGGCTGCCGGACTGAATGAAAGAGAGACCAATACAAACTGCTTACGGCGCTAATTCATAGAAATACTGTTCGCGCTGCTGTACATGTCATTTTACGGCCCACGGAGAGGGCGCGCGGGGCTCGCAGCTAAGTGGGCAGACTGTAAGGAAGGGAGAAAGATCTGCTCACCGGGAGACTGAGGAAGTTTTGTAAGATTATATATTCCGTATCACTTTTTACTGAATTAATTAATCTCCTTCTTCTATTATGAACAGTTTGTCTGTGTCTGTTTTGAGCTCCAGGCAAACTGCAAAGTCAAACTTTAGTTTTGAGAATTGTCAAGGTCGTCCAGCTCGGCTCCTTCAGTTTGAATAACAGGCACATACATTATGAGGGGAGTTCAATTCTGCCCACCAGTTGTAGAGAAATCAAAGAGACGGTGGTTATCTATCTCAGCAGTCTCCTGAGTTGCGTTTGATGTCATCTTGTAGCATGTTTGTGCTGTCTGTACATGCTGGAAAAACCTTTCCTCCTGCAGGGATGCTTGCGCAGAGCACTATCAATGATACACTAAAATGTGGTGATCTCCATAGTGAGCGGTGCATGCGGCACAGGTGGAGCATGTGACTTGTAAGGTGCATAATTCAGGCTACCCTGACATATCGAGAGCAGCAGATATGCTTTGTAGTGTAACCAGTGCTGATTATTTTGAATGCCACTGCATTTTAGGCATCAGGTTTCAGCTGCCATCTGTGTTGGGATACATCTCCCGGCCAATCACTGGCAACAGGAGAAAGTGAAAAGGCATTTAAATATAGCAGAAGTAGATAAGAAGCCAGAGTCAGGCAGCCATGGATAAGATGCAAAAGGTAACTTCAGGACACTGCTCATTCACACTCTGATGGCAAATGTTTAGGTTTAGTACCCTCTGTGTGTGTGTGTGTGTGTGTGTGTGTGTCTGCTGTTTAACAGCCTTCGTCTGTGACCTTCAGAGGAAACTGCAGGACAACGTCAGTGCGGGCACCAGATGCACCAATCACACTGCATTAAACCATGACCAGTCGATATCACTGAATCATGCAGATGTTTGTCTTAAACCATTTCTAAAACATTATCTCCGTGATCGGCTGTGCTTGGCCTGATGACTGCACTACATCGAGAGTTTTCACTGTGTCTGATTCAGCGTCTCTTGCGTTGCGCTGCATAATTAATCGCGTCATGTTAATTGAGGAAATCGTGTCTTGCACGGGAGGAAACCAGCAGCAGTTTAAAGTTAGACTCAGGGCCGAATCAAACCAAACCATATGATTGACTTTTGATCATCGGTTACTCCTATGCATTGCAAAAGATGACGTAAAACCCAGAGAAAATTATAAGTTTGAACACCAACTCTAAGCTGCAGAGCTATTATTCTAAAAAGGTCAAGTGTACTTACATAAATATATATAAATGTACAAGTATATATTGTTCTCTCTGTCTTTAACTCAACCGGTCATGGCCGTTGAGCTTGGGTCTGCTCGAGGTTTCTGCCTGTTAAAAGGACGTTTTTCCACGCTACCGTTGCCAGGTACTTGCTCATGGTGGAATTGTTGGTGCCTGTAAATAATATCATAAAGAGAACTGGTCTAGACCTGCTCTGCATGGGAATAAAATTGAATTGAATTGTTACTGAAATGACACAAACAAGACGTGGACCATATCTCCACAATGCTTTTAAGATGTGTTTTATCCGCTTGCTGTATATTTAATTTTAACTGTGCCGTTTAAGTGATGGCTGGAGGAGAAGTGGCTGTGGTGAAGTGACACCATGATAATGACATTATGCTTCTATCACCCGCTCACCCATGGGACACTGATCTCATCTTTCTGTTCAGTTGTAGAGGTCCTGTCTCGTTGACGTTCATCACAGAAACAGTGACAAACAGACTCCACATATCTGCACTACTTTTCTGATGTAAACATTTGCAATCCAGAGCTATCAGAATATCTCAGTGGTGAAAATGTGATTCATTTAAAGAGGACTGAACACGTTAAGTGAAGTTAATGTTCATAATTCTTATTTTATGGCACAGAAGGAGTCAAAATACAGCAGAGATACGTGACGTCACCTTTGGATTTGGAAGTGCTCCACATGTAATAAAGTCTGGCTTTGACGATATGAACTGAACTAAACATTTGCACTCACATAGGTTTATAATCTACAGATTTCCCCAACTGGGACTTGTTATAACTTTAGATGGGCAACACTGTTTGTACTGCTGTGCAATCAATACAAACAAACACGGAGGGAAGGTTACACAAGCAAAGAGGAGGACAGCGGCAAAACCAAAGCAGGTACACACACGCTGGTTGGGTTAAAAGGTGGTGGAGTTTTTATACGCGTATTACGTACTGCGGCCTTATCACAGATAACAAGCCTAAGCACTGTCATCAGCACTTTCAGCGCCGTAGACTTGAACTCATTCAACGGCACGAAAGAGGAGGCAGAAAATATGAGTTGGAAAAACATGTCGAGCTAACATTGCCATTGGCACGACCCTTGACTGTTGTGCAAGTTCGTAGTTTTGCCTTATTATTATTTGGATCATGTGACCACTGATCCTCCTCAAGCTCAGCTGTTTAAAATGCACATGACAAGCTGTGTCCAACGACTATTTTATCAACGTTTAAAGCTGTGCTGATGCACACAAGAAGCATTTGTATGCATGTCTGCAAAGCATTTGTTTAATATTTGGGATAACAATATTTTAGTGGCAGTCAACATGTTTATAGGATATTGTAAATATGTAGCTCTTGTATCAAATAATCGAATATCGAATGCACGTTTTTATTGTGATATCTATGCAAATAAAACTGATTGGGGTTAGTGGGGCTGCTGATTGCAGTTACATCAGCTCAACCTCTCCTTCCCAGCACGATGGAGAAACTACTCACTGGTTGTGAAATGTGCAAAAAAAAAAAAAAAACAGACCCACTTTAGTTTGGCAGTTCTGGTCTACTATAGAAACATGGTGGTCCAACATGAGGACCCACAGCGTCTGCAAGGCTCATTTTAAGGCAGCGTTCTTATTTCTAGGTGGATATACACCGCTGAAAACATATCTGTGCATATTATATTCAACTTATGCCATATTCTGTAAATAGAGTCCCCTAAATCGGACACACCGGATCTCTGAGGCTGCTGTTAAAGGACGCCTAGATTACATGAATATCTCAAATGAAGTGAAGTGAGGTCAAGGAGTAAATTAAGGACCCCCCCCAAGACAAAACAAAAAAGATTTGTCCTCAGAGTTACAGTTTTTGTAAAGCTCCTTGCCCACTCTTCTCCCCCGGTGAGAGGAATAACAGTGGGCGGTCAGTGAAGTTGAGCTAATCCACCCCCCCTCTCTCTTCTTTCTCCGTGAGGGACCCCTGAAGTAGCCCAGGGGCCAGCAGTGGGGGCCCCTGTCCTGCTGCAGCAGCAGCACCACTTGCAGTCTATCAGCGGGACTCCAGGAACTCACTTCCCCAGCTGCTGACGTCAGCTGGCAGCCTGGGCTGTGCTCGCCGCTCCGGACATAGCGCCGAGAAAAATGCTGCTCTCCGTACCGCCAAGGGCAGGAATCAACCCATACAACGGCTATAACAGCAGAAACAGCAAAAAGGTAAAGGCTTTGGGGATTTTCCTTTTTTTTAAAGCTTGTTCGCCCTGCAGGGCAACACGCCCGTGTGTGTCGCGACCAAAAGGGGGGGAAAAGGCTTGTGACAGTGAGCTGCAGTGTCCTTGAAAAGCGAAACGTACTGAATTTAACTTAAGACTTGGTGGAGTGAAAACCCAGCTTTATGGAGCAGCCGTACCCCGCGGTGTGCGTGCGTGCGTGTAGGTGGGAGATTTCGCTACGGCTCGGTCCTGTCATGTTGGCCGCCTGGTGTTTTTATTTAGTAGTATTTGGTACGTGTGTAGTACAGTAAGGATGTCGACACGGCTCTGCTCTACTCGTTTGAAAAAAAGAAAGAAAGAAAAAAAAAGTCAATGGTGGAGAGCAACTTTTATGGGTAAGTGTGCGGCGTCGGGATAGCGCGTCTGCGTCCTGGATGTGTTTGTGGAAGTGGGGGTAGGGTGAAAAGGCAGAGCCGAGGGAACATGTTACAAAATGAATTCTGCCTCTTCCTCTCCGGTGAAGCTCCGGACACTCATATCTAGCGTGAAAATCAGCCCTTTATTGTCTCCGCTGCCGCGTAAGTTTGCAAAGTTTCTTCTTTTTTTTTTTTTTTTTTTCCCCCTCGTTTCCCATCTGAAAGCGGAATATGCCCCACCCCTTGAAAAATCCCACCAGACCATGATGACTACATTCCCAGAATTATGAATCGCGCTCTCGTGGTTACATTCAGGGTTGACACTGTCACCTTTGTAACCAACGCGAGAAGGAGAAGGACGCTCCGACACACGGATGCACGAAACAAGCTTTTTATTAAATACATAAATGACATCACTCGGCTTCCTGATGGCAGCCCTGAATGTTCAGTATCCTTAAAAAAAACTTTTCTTGATTTGTGTGTTTCCATTTGCTAACGCAGAGGTTGTATCGTGTGTCTACATTGGATTCACTGGAGCTCCCTCCTGTCCTTCCGCTCTGTGCTGCTCCTGAACCCTGAATGGCATTTTGAAAATGTATATTGACATATTGTCTTTCTGTGATCTTGGGCACCGCCTGGCTGCTCATCCTCCCAGATCTGATGTCAGCACTCGTGTCTGTCTGAGGAAAACAGCATTGAATCTGTTTGCTCCACACACACACACACACACACACACATGCAGACACAACTTCCAATTTATTTGAATGAACTCACATCTCTACTGAATATGCATTAATATGAGTTTTCCTCATTAGAGCTGTTACTAGGTTGGACCTCAATTTGTTGCTATGAGGAGACAAACAGATCCTTCCCTAAACTATCAGAGCAAACCATTTTTAGCTCGTCGGGGAGCAATAAAAAATGTTGAGCAGCGCTTTTTTAAAAGGAAATACACTGTGTGAGCAGTCTTGTGAATATCAGCGGTCGCGGTTTCATTGTTTTAATTTGTTCTTGTCATTTATGGCCATATGCATAATACATGTATAATGCAATAGGGATAAAGTGGCCATTTTCTAGCTAACTGTTTGATATAGACACTGTTTTTTTTCCCTCCATGGTCTGATCCATGTTTTGACAAGACTCCACCTTTTTAATTCTTCTGTATTAAATAAGCCATCCTCATTTCTAACAGCAGTGTCCCTTCCAACATCCACTAAGATTTATTAGCCTAGATAGTTGAAACGAATAATATTTAGCATCTGTTTTGGTAACAAATTCAAGTATAAATCCAACTTTAAACTGAAGATTTGTTGCTTTTCTTTGTCATGTGATAGTAAATATATCTTTATGATGTGGAATGGTCAGTCAAGCAATTTGAAGACGGCAAGTTGTTTTTCCCACAACTTGAATGTTTAAAAAAATAAACTATAATTGTATAATAGAGAAAATAACAATCAGATTAATCAATAATGAGTTTTTGTTGTTGTTGTTGATAAGCCTCGGGTCATGCATTGATGTTTGATCTTTTCAAATGTGAGCATGTTGAAAGAAAAGTTTAACATTGTGTGAAATATGTATGCAAGAGTCGGACGAGAAGTCTGATGAAGCTAAAGATGAAGCAACAGCCAGCAGCTGGCTAACCTTAGCTTAGCATTAAGGCCAGAAATGGCGGGAAAAGTTGGCCTGGCTCTGTCTGAAGATCGTAAAAATCCTCCTGTGCTGTGCTTTTCCCCAAATGTTGAACTTTTCCTTTAAGCAGAGATGAATGCAGCACTGGGTTAGTTATTTGTAATTTCAGTATCACTCTGTCAACATTTTGAGAACGGCGTGGTCCTCACGTTTGTGCTTTCTGTTGTCGATTGCCGGTTACAAATGAAATCTGTTCCATGATCAAATTGACCAGGAGCCCGTCACGATACGTTATCTGAGCATAGAAAATATAGGAATGTTAGATGAAGGTACACTTTATTGATCCTACACTGGGAAAGTGTTGCAGCGACAGCGCTTTAAGCTTGAATAAGACGACACAAAATTAACCAGCTGTATGTGTAAGTGTGCATGACTATATGCATCATGAACTATAAGAACTGCATAAATTATGAGCTTCTACTACGCACAAATGAAGCATGAAAAAAATAAAGAATGTAAAAGGAAGTAAAGTTTTCTCCTCCAGTTGCTTCAGTGGGCCCGGGCTCCTCTATTTAGTGGAGCCAAGGTTCACAGAAAGGTCAAGTTCCTGTGTTGTGATTCCTAGCATTTCCTCCTCCCACCTCCACCGCCATCTCATTCTTTTTTATCTCTCGCTCACATTCTGCCATACCTGAGCCGAACGAGTACACAAAATAAAAGTCGGATCGCAGAAATAAACACGCAGAGGGGTGAGAGAGGCTCTCTTTGTGCGTGCGAGGCGATTACAGAGCCCGACGACTAAAAGGTGTTTGGTTTCTGTTGTGCTTAATGCCAGCTGCTCCTCCCCTGACTCAGCACCTCATTTCCTCCCTCAAATAAATAGAATTAATGTTCTCAAATCAAATTTGGTCGGTTTCCGTGTAAAGCTTCCTGGATGGAAAAATAACAGGAGGCGGCTTGTCGCCTCACAAGGTATCATGCGTCTCGCTCGGGGCCTCGTCGAATGGCTTGTTTTTGTACTTGTCAATCAGATTTTTGTTCTCATCTTGGCGGGAGTCCTTTTCAACCAATGTCAACTTACTGCTGTGATTTAAAGATCTCGGTGCCTCATCGCGCGCTCAATCGGATCAAAACACAGCTCGATGTGAAAAGAAATCAAAGAAACAGTGCAACTGGGGCATTAACAGGGTACAGTCTTCATATCAGTGATTTTTCTCTTTCACTTTCAGCCTCGTGTGCTTTCAGACGTCACTGGTTATCTAATTCTTTCCTCGTGAACCAGCGCAGCTTGTCTGCTCTATGCGTCATTGATGGAATCTTTGAAAACCAAAAAAAAAAAAAAAAGTTTGTTAAAAAGCTCACACTTTGACGTCAAGGCAAACAAAACTTTCAGGAAATCTCGATTTTCGCTTTATAATGTAGAATCCTGTCATTAATGCTAAAGACTCTCCCCTCGATCAGAATAAACAGACTCATTAAGCGGCGGTGAGTGTGGCCGGTAAAGCAGGTTTGTCATGTCACAGGTCCCTTGCTTGTGGTTTATGAACATGAATTCTGTGTTTGAGTTGTTAGCTGGCCAAAAATAATCCAGAATAATTTTACAAGACGTGAAGAAATTGCAATATTTATGTTATGTATATGAGTTTTATATATATATATACATGTTTATACATGTTACTGTGAAAAAAGTCCCTTGAAATCCAACCGCAAGGCTGCAGGACCGCCGCACTTCAGAAAAGTTAAGGTTCAACGTGGACACTGTGTGTTTAGCTTCGCTGCTTTGGTGAATTAAATCATGCGCTTAACAATTCGCCGACAAACCGAAGAGAACCACAAGAGTTTATTTTGAGCCGGCGGTGATTAATCACTGTACTCTCGACACTAGAGGTAAAGGCGACCTGCGATGAGATTGCATTTATTAATAGTTTACCAAATCAACAGTTTTCTGTCTATTTGTAGCTCGGAGAAGAAAAATATTAGACGTTTGAAGGGTGTGTTATTTAAGTTGTTAGTAATGAACATTGCCTGACTCAAAAAGATGGATCAGTCCTCACAGTGAATCATTGTGATCTCAGTATTGACCAAAACAGGTGTCACTGTCATGCACCATCATTATTAGACTATTTACATTTCAAAAACCAGTGAAAAGAAACTCCGCTTTATGTATATGAACTAGATATAGTAGTCAGCCGCTGTCTAATCTCAAAAGTCATCAGCCTTGATAAATGTCATACGTGAAGTGTCTTTGAATTGTAGCAACAAGGGGATTTTGACCAAGCAGTTATTGATTGTATCTGTTTTACCCCGCAGCAAAAGTCTAGCTTTGACCAAAAAAAAAAAAAAAACCTAAATGTTCAGTGTGATTGATTACTGTACCGAGCTGTCTGTCAAGCTCCATTCAGGTCTGTGCAAGTGTGTTTTGCCTATCATACTGACATGAAGCGAAACCAAACGTTATCTGGCAGGCAGGAATCAATCTAAAAGCACGTTATGCTCAGTGTAGCGTACGGTGGCTCATTATGCGGACAGATTTAAATTTCCCACGTATCCCGATAGCCAGCTAAGAAATGAACACCAAGTTAAAATATTTAATGCAATGAAATATACAGTAGATATGTAAACACAGAACACACGCACACACACAGAAACTAGTCGGTGATGTAATGTAGAGCTGCAACGATTAGGTGATTAATCAATTAGTTGTCAAATATTACATTTATTTCCAAGTATTGTATCGACCGCTTCGCCTGATGTCTTTCTTTCTAAATTTTCTTTCCAATTAATAATGAAAATAAAGGAATCTGTTTTGTTTCTTTGCCATTAGTAATGCAAATTATACATGACATGAAAAAACCTTTTGTTCTCTGAATAGTGTGACCCTGAAATGAAAAACTAAGCAGTTATTTAAAACATCGACTGCTTGACCTCACTCATTCATTGCTGATTAAGTTACCTTTGGAAAGACCTCAAACACAAGTTTCACCATGAACCATGAAAGTTTTTTTGTTGTTTATTTTAGAGCGCACATATTTACAGCGTGGTATCTCTAAAAACATAATTCAGTACCGCTTTAAGCCGGCCAGCAGGATTATAAAAAACAAACCACGTGCAACCGTAAAAATAAGAAAATGTGCAAAAATGAATGTGCACTCGCCAGTGGAGTTAGAATAATAACTGGATATATGTCATTCAATAAGTTAACAAGACATTGCAGGACAGAAATATGCTCATAAATACACGTTTCTAACAACTCCACAACAGGAAATATATTACATACATAAGTAATTGCTACCCGCTGGGTTACTTTGTGTGCTCCACTGCAGTGAGTGTGTCCTCACTGAACTCTCCTGTACAGTTACCTTTGTCCTTCTGGCTCTCCGCCAGGTATATGTTTATCTATCTCTTTGTTTAATGTGTCAGATGTTTTGGATCGGCCCCCAACTCCGGTGCCAACTGCACAAACCAGCCAAGGTGAACAGGTAGAGTGGGAGACAGAGTCCTTGGAGAAAGCACAGCTGTCAGAAATCCGACGCCAAGTGCTGCAGTGATGCCAGACACTCGGTGTGCCTCACATTTTGTTAGATCTCCGGCTGAGCTGAGGGCCAGCGTTTGTAGGTATCTGTTTCCAAGCTCTCCCGGCTTTGGCCACCTGACCCCCCCAGGCTTAAAAGCCACGCACGCATGTGCATTTGCATCAGGTTGTGATCAACAGCGTTTAAAAGACAGACAGACAGTTAAAGAGATTAATGGGGGATTGCAAAAATACAAAAGGAAGAAGTGGGTTTGAGATAGGAAGGAAGGAAGATTCAGGTACGAGTCTGGACGTGAGTTTGTTGTCCCTGTCACCTGGTTGGAATGCAGAGCTCTTCATTCAAATGGTCGTGTGATAAGATCAGGAGCAGACACGGAGGATTTCCTGCTTGCCACCATACTGCAGCTACTAGACCCAGCCCAAACCTAACCCTTTAAAAAGCCTCATTTCCATTTTTCAGTAGATATCTACCTTTATTTTCCTCATGTGTCCTTGTTGACGAGACGGAGAATTTGTTCAGGTGTAGAATAACAAATTACTAGCTCAGTGCATTTGCTGGAAGCCGCGTCCTCATTCAGCCGGGCTATAAATCTGTGCGTTAGCATGTAAGTCGGTCAGCTGGTCAGACGGTCGTGTCTCTTTCAGTCAGTTGAGAGCAGGCAGGCAGGCAGGCAGGCAGGCAGGACACGGGAAGGCGGGAAGACCCCCCAACAGCCAGGAAATCCATGGAATTCTGTGGGTCAAACCGGGGTCAACTGCAGAAGCCTCACATGGAGAGATGGAGATAAAAAGCAGAGGTGGAGGGACGCTAAAACGAGGGTTAGACGTCTAAACAGATGTACTTGTGCAGGGTACATACAGTAGAGGGAGTGTTTATTCATATGAATGAGTGATTGATGGAGCGTATTTTAATGTCAGCATGTAAAATGTACGCTTTTGTTGCATTGAAGTCAGTCGGTATCAACAACAGTGAGAATCTGAGAGAAATATGCTGGCAGCTTCAGACTCTCGAAGTAAGTTTACATCACGATTGAAGAAATAGTTTTATTTATAGGATGTTCTCGTTTGTTGTTTGTTTTTTTGACTCACTTTTGTCTTAAAAATATCCAGTCATATTTTTGAGCCTTTTTGTTATGAGTTTGTAACAGTTCAGCAGATAAGGAGACACAATGAAAACTGTTTGAACTGAACAAGTCATCAGATGGTGTGAGACTGCGCAGGCTTCTCGGATCTGCAGCGATGTGGAGTGTTGCATTTAAATTTTAAGGGTGAGGATTCTCTCTCTTTGTGTGTCTCACCAAAACCCCATATGTTGCTTTCTGAGGTTCAGGTTTCAAATGCTTCTAGGGTCACGTCAGCGGTTGGAAATACCTCACTGTAATGCTTGGACTTTGTGTTAAGATTAGTCATGTCAACTGTCATTAGAATATACAATTACTGGAAACTTTCCTATTTTTTAAAGTTTTCTGGAGCAATAATCAGAGACACTTTTTGTATGATTCGTAGGTGAGGGGGCTGAATGTTTGAGTGTGTCATTGTCAGGCAAAGATACCAAACTTTCACTGTTTCCATTTCCTCAAATGTGAAGATTTGCTGCTCCGTGTTTGATGCCAACATTGCGAATTGAATCTCTGGAATTTTGGACTGTTGGTCAAACCAAACAAACAGTTTGAAGACGTCGCAGTCCTAGACTGGATGCATGGATTTGTTTCTAAGCTCTTGTTGCTCTTTCAGCTTTACTCTACTTATCAAAAATTGGAAGACACTGGCGTCTTCACAGTAACATGCAAATCACAAGCACATAAGGACGCAGAAAGAGTCATCGCCAATCAGCAGGGCTGCATAGGCCGAGCTCTTGTACTTAAAATTTTTTAAGCTTTTTAAACTTTTAGGGCAGCTATGAATGAACCATACAGGACTGTACATTTAAAAATTAAAAGCTACTTTTGTATATATATATACTTTTATGTGAGTGTTTTGAGCATTTGTACTGTACCAATTTGTTTGTTTTTGTGCTCTAAAATGATACCAAGAGGTTCAGAGTCAATTGCATCATAAAAGTCACAACTAATATATTATGACTCAAGGTCTTACAATCAAACTTGCTATAGCAGAGTAACTGTGTAGTAAGTGTTTATGTGTGTGCGTGTATGCATGGATGCACTCGTGTGGTTGCAGACTGGTGATTTAAGGGGTTTTTTGTTGCCACGGTTTGCTTCTGGTTCAGTCTGGAGCTTGATTGGGACTTGGCACTCTGGTAAAGAGCGTGTGAATAAGATTATAGGTCTCTGCTGTCCCGTCCTTTCATTCACAAATTAGCTTCATCCGAAAACGTATTCATCATGAGCTACATTGTGACAAGATAGATAAACTGCTACGGGGCAGGCTCTTTCTGAACTTCTATGTTTTCCCACTCGACGATGTTCTGCTCTGACAGAAATGGACAAACGCTTTTTTGAGACAATCAGTTAAAAAACAAACATGAAACATGCACAAGATAATGCCGCTGTGTTTGACAGCTCTGCAGCAAATCCCTTTTTAGAGAAGCCTAGAATGAATATTCGCTGTCACCGTCACCGTGGTATATACAGATATTTAAGTTTTCAGGTAAAAAATGTTCTTAACATGATCAAAAGCAACTTTAAATACACTAAATATCACTGTGAACTGAATTTGATTTCCAAGTCTGTGTGAACATCCTGCTGCTCCTCGTGTCTTTTCACTTCTGGACTGTATAAATATCCCTGGAATGAAAGAGATGAAAAGAAAGAACACACACGCCTCTTTTCTTTGTTTTACTTTGAGCAGGCTGTGTCTGTGTCTTGCCTAACATGAACAAACACATGCAAACTTTTTCAAGTCCCTTCAGCGGCGGAGGCAGAGACAGAGAGACGGTTGTCTTCAGAGCTGCCATGCTGGAGGTCATAGGGGCTGTCTTAGTGGGGCTCCCTGCCTTATGGATGATGTCTAATTAGCGGGATTGGTTGATGTCGCCTGTGGTCCTTGTGTGACCGTGGCTTCCTGCTGGGCTTTTCATAAACACCACCAGCCTGATCGGTGACCCTCTGCTCTCTCGTGAAATTAACCCATTGTCCTCCTGTCGCCTCGGTCCAGCCGACCTCTCGAATTTGACTCTCCGACACTACGGCACTGTGCTCAGTCAGGAAGCACGTTTGTTGTCATTTCCTCGTTACATTGATGCGATTTAAGCCTCTTTTTTTTTTTTTCCCCCACAGCAAACAGACACAACATTTGCCAGTTCTGGCGAGTCTGGTCTACACTCAAGTGTTGCTATTTATTGCCTGAGTCTTATTTGGAAAACAGCCAGCAGGTCTATTCCTGGAGAGAGAGAGAGAGACAGACAGACAGAGAGAGAGAGAGAGAGACCACATGTATCCCAATAAAAAAATATTCCTCTGCACGGTTACACAATCTTTTGTTTGATTGTGTGCGATGAGATGATGCACACTGGTTGTTGTGCAGTGGAGCTTTCATGTTCCTGGTGGTGAGTCACTGACTAGTTGAATGGCGTAGTTTTACAACTAGTTTAATAGTGGTTGAAGCAGACATTAAAACATTACAGATGGTCTCAACACGAGTATATCAGCATTTATTGTCATGTAGTAATACATTCATGCTGTGCTCTTGTTAGTCAAATAGGAATTCCCCTTGTTTCTGCTTTGTTTTGATACATGATAGGTGGACTGAACAGAGCCCCCCCCTTTTTTGCCTCATGCTACTCAGGGTCTTGTTTTAATTGTTAACATTGGACACTGTTTGAGAGATGTCTGAAGGATGATGTTGAGGAAGACGTTTAGGACGGATAGAAATACAAGCTCGAGCAGATGGCAGCGATTCCTTTTTAGAAGTACGTGTATTTTTTTACAAGCAGATGTAAAACGAGAGATATCACAGTCTGAAAAAATGGTTCACATATCGTCTATTATTTCATTCTTTATCATCGGGCTGACTGAATGTTAGTTTTAGGGCTTTGGAGCTTTGATTTTTGATACGCATTGTGGTTGAAAAAGTAAAAACGAGGTTACCCAACATGGAGGAGCATAAGAGGCCCATTTTCCCTATATGGAGTAGGCAGCCAAGAGGCCCCACATTCCCCTCAGAAAGCAGTATTGGTGAGTGTTGACATGAGGCCTGTATGATATCATTTTTCGCAGCTCCCACATAATCATCCACCTCTTGCAGGATTACTTTCTATCTCTCATCATCTCCTTGGAGTTTTTCAGACTTAACCAACAAGAACCAACCTCGTATTTGTTGGTCGTTTGCTGCAGTGACTTCTGTTGTGCGTTCACACGCGGTAAACTAATTATAACTTGATTATTTCTTTCTTATTGCAGCAGGCCTATGTGTCCTCCGGCCACCAGATGGCGCCCCCCAGTCCCAACACCAACAGTAGTAGCAACAATAGCGGCGGAGGAGGGGAACAGCTGAGTAAAACTAACCTGTACATCCGCGGCCTCCATCCGGGGACCACGGACCAAGACCTTGTCAAGCTCTGCCAACCGTAAGTGATTTTCAGACTTCCTCGCTCCTGCCAGCTCTCCCACTAAACCAGAAATGGGCAAAGACGTGGAGCGCGGGCGAAGAGGCCAAAAATGTTTTTTTGTACCAGGCTGTAAACATGTTTACTTCTGCTGTAAAGTTGGGAGCTGTAATATGGGGGCTTACGGCGACGACCTTGTTTCGTAGCCTGCCTCAAGTGGCCATTTGAGGAACTGCAGTGTTTGGCACATCCTCGCTGGCTTCATTTCGCAAGCCACAGAGGTTGACCTTGAGGAAGTCGTGTCCGTAGCCAGCATGAAAGCCTTTAGTTACATTGGAGCCTTAGATGAGTGATGCAAAGATGGAGCAGGTTTAGCAGTTATTTTTAGTACCGTGCACAATCTCTAAATATGTAAAATAGTTGTTTGATGTTGATCAAAGAGGGATACGGTATTGGCCCCTCACTGTAAGTTAAGGTGGGCAGTACACTTCAGTCCACCTTAAAGAACAAGTTTTCTTCAGATAATTGCTTTTGTGAAAGAGTTCCTCTGAGCAGATAAGATCTGTGCTGTCTGGAGCTATGCTCTTCATCTGCTGGACACATGAAATTAAATTGTTTAAGGCCATAATTTTTTCCCAACATAATTTGATGTTCAAAAAAAAGAACTGTTTGGGCAGGAAGGAAGGAAAAGTGGTTTGTGAATCAGGATACTGAATTACCACAAGTCAAGCCAGTTTGATTAAATCTTGACAATCACAGGAACACAAACAATTGTCAGCAAAATGCTAAAGCCTTCGAGGGGAGCAGACGAAAGAAGGAACGAATGCAGAAAGGACAGGACGGCGATTTAAGAAGGAGTGAAGGGGCCTGAGAAGGGTACAGCCTCCTCATGTCCTGATCTAACCTTGCACTTTTTTGAGAGGCCGAATTGGCTCAACAGCCGCAAACTAAGACTTACACACCCCTAGACAAACAGCCAAGCCTTTATAGTATGTCAAACATGCAGACACGCACACACACACACACACGTAAATAGATAAAACACAGTAAAAAAAAAAAAGAAGCTCCCAAACTGGTTCTGGCGGCTGCAGGTCAGGGCTACGCTGTCGATCACAGATGTGATTTATGAACTTTAGCCATGCATCCCTCATTTCAAAGGGTCATTCACAGTAACAACACGCCTCCCCGAACAAGCGCTGGCCATGACTAATAAAACCTGACTGGATGATATTAACACCACGGCCCCTCCTTCAATAATGTGTGTGTGTGTGTGTGTGTGTGTTTCATTCTCCATTTTAACCATTCTGACCACACACAAGGAAGCTTCGGAAAGAACACATTTTACAGGTCTCGTATCTGATAATCCCGTTCATATTTCAGTGCTCGCTCGCTCGCTCACGGAACAATCGGAGAAAACCTGAAATCTGCGGGCGGTATGTGAAACACAGGGACTCGAGAGTAAAAGCAGGGGATCAACAGAGAAGTCATTGTGGGGTGGTTGGAGAAGTGGAGAGAGGATGGAGGCTTTAGGGGTGGGTGGGAGGGCTACAGGGGAAACTGAAATAAGAGGAAAAAGAGTAGCAGGGCCTGCTGGGAAAGAATGTCAGACGGCCGTATATGGGTCAGAGCTGTCTTTTAAGTCCCTTTGGCCTTCACGGTGCGGTGGGCTGCTGCTCTGCTGCAGAGAGGCTGAGGTAAGCGGTGGGTCACGCAGTCACCGCCTTCAGACCTCTGAACTCTCCTGGCATCTCTGTCAGGTAAAACTATGAAACACAGCTTTTGTTTTTCTTTGTCACCATTCAAACAGGACGTCATGAATCAGGAGAATTTAGAGGCAGCATGGAGCTTGTTAGTGCGATTTCATATCATCATAGCAAAGGTTTTACTTTAGGGTGATGTAAAATAATAAAATAATGGACTTTTTTTGTCATGCCACGAGTCGCCATGAGCCAAATAAATTTCAGATTCCACGTTTTTGTTTGTTTGTCAGAGTATTTCCGGACACGTAAGAAAATGCGACTCACTTTCCACTTCACTCCCAAGTCACACAGCTCGCATGGTTTTCCTCCTGAATAATTTGGAACCTGCCTCAATGCTCCGAGGTGATCTTTTGTTTCTGGATGGGCAAGATATTTCTATTTAAAAGGTCGAACAAAAACCTTTTAAAAGCGTTTCTGTGTAGAAATTTGGAAATAAGGAAAAAAACCAAACTACTAATGACATATATTCTGCAGAAATATTCAGATATGCCCTCACAGCGCATGCATGAGGCAATCTTGAATCATACTGGGCCTGTAGAAACCTAACGTCTGTCTTTTTTCAAGCATTTTCTTATCAGACTAAATTTAGGAATAGGTCTCAAAGGAGCTGTCTCAAGAAAAGGACAGAAAATTACTTAGAGATTTGTCTCAGGGCTCTGCATGTGTGAGTACGACGGTTTCCAAAAATGTTTTCTGAGGGTTTTAATATCAGTACAAACAGACATTGTTCCTGAAACTACCAGCAAGAGAAAGCAGTACAGTCGTGCAGACCAGTTTCAGTTAATGCATGTCTAATATTAGTTAAGAGGAACTTGTTTTGATATGCTTCATCCATTTCATCATCCATTTCGGGCTTTTGTTTTCCCACCATTCCTTGAACAGTAAAAATGTTGTACGCCGGGGTGATTCTGAAAATGCCTCCATGTTCTCAGAGGAGCAGACGTATGGCGGAAGGAAATTACAGTTCAAATTTTAGGCTAAATTATATCAAGCCTCTGTATATATATTCATATCTAATGACCACTTTGCAGCTGTTAGAAGACAGGAAGAAACTATAAACACGGCCTATGCAAAGGTCAACCGACTGTTTGGCAGTGAATGATGAATCATTAATGTCCGCATTGAGGAAGTGCTCTTCATAATGTCTCTGTTCATATTGTTTATATTTCTACAATATTCAAGACCAGTGACTCCTGCATGTGTTATAGCAGTGCAAAATGAACTGTATAAGTGAGATGATAAGGTGGTGAGATTAACGCACGCTGAAGGTAGCAGAAGTGGCCTGTCCATTGTTTTCCTAGAAAGACGTACGGCCTGAATGTGTGTTTTTAAGAACGAGGAGGAGATAAGACAACAACAGTTTATCATGAATACTTTAGACTCTGGTGCCAGTCGTGACACAGGTCTTCGCCGTGACCGTCTAGTCTGATCTGAGTCATTCGGGGCAAATATTTGTCGAAACGAGGTAGGAGAGTAGGACCCAGCGGCGCCTTGCGATTCGAGGGTGGAAAAACAGAGTGAGGGAGAGGGACGTGGTGGGAAGGAAGGCGAAGTGGAGGGGTGAAGCATCAGGTTACAGTGTACATTCCGCCCAGACGCCATGTCGCCCAAACAGAGGAACACCAGCCTCCCTCACTGGCTGAATTCACCAGACAAGGGCAGGTCTATTATACTGTAGTGCTGATGCACCGTCTTATAACACTGCATTCCATTAGTCTCCACATCTTACATAACACTTTTACTGCTTTTAATGTGTTTTTCATGCTGCATCGATGCATTAATTGATCCTCCTCTTTTACTGATTGGTGTGTCTTTCTGTCGACAACAACCGGGCTGAAATAACAAATAGGAACGCAGGCTTATGCCTCATACACCTTATGGTTTCTTTCGTGCGTAGGAAAAAAGGTTGAAGCGGCGCAGTAAAGTTCCCCTGAAAGTCAATATTTCTGTTTTTGAGTCATTGCAACTGACAAGACTTTATTCAGACCGAAAATACCTGATAGCAGAGCTGTGTTCAGGAGAGAGGTGTGCGTTTGTGTGCTAGTGTGCGCGGTAAAGACGGGCCTGGAACAAATTGTTTTTGGCCCTGGGGTGCTGTCTCCTGTCTGTCGAAAACAACGTGAGGGAACAGAGTTACTGTAACAGCCTCCACCGGCAGACAAAGGCAGGAGGGCGGAGGCAGGCAGACGGAGTTTTATGTGACACTTGATTGACACGATTGATTCAGTGAAAGAGTACATATTAATGTTTACAGCCTGAGGATGTGTGACATTGGTTTGGTATGCATATGGAAGGAGCAGATTACCCCATCGTCAGCTCAAGTGAAATTGATCCTGTTTTTTCTCTTCCTGAAGGTATGGCAAGATTGTATCGACCAAGGCCATCTTGGACAAAACCACCAACAAATGTAAAGGTGAGCTGTGTGATTTTTAACTCACTGTTTGCAATTAGTCCGCTGGTTTTTGTTTGTTTTTTTTACTAAAGGAGCTGTTCAACATTTTTGCTCTCTCTCTGAGAGTTAAATGAGAAGATCGGTGTCCCTCTCATGCACGTGCTGAAGACGGAGCTACAGCCAGTAATAGGTTAGCTTAGCTTAGCCCTAATCTGAAAACAGGGGAAACAGCTCGCCCGACTCTGTCCAAAGTTAACAATGCATTCCATCGCCTGGCTGTAGCTCCGAATTTAACAGATGGATTTGAGAGTGGTATTGATCTCCTCTCCTGACTCTCACCAAGAAACTCCAGAACTAAATAGCACCACGCTAAGTTTAATATGTGTGTGTCTGTTTCGCAGGGTATGGCTTTGTGGACTTTGACAGTCCAGCAGCAGCACAGAAAGCTGTCACAGCCCTGAAGACCAGCGGGGTCCAGGCTCAGATGGCCAAAGTAAGAAATTAGCCAACTGTCGATCAGCTCATGCATCCACGACCTCTCTTGACCCCAGATCACCTAAATCACCCGTTGGGCTTAACCTGTAGAGACCTGGCCCTTCTCTAAAGTGTATTGATCACCCTGCTCTGAACTTTCACCACCAGCAGTCATAGTCCCTTTTGTCCACGAAGCGCATACTTGCCCTCGCTGTCATGTAAAAGGTAAACTTTTAACACGCAGTGGCCTTTTTGGCAGCAACGGTCCCGTTGGCAAAGGTTCAAGATAAACTTTGGTTTAAAGGGAGGCGTGTGTGCTGCTATGCTTCATTGGGTGAACCCCTGCCAATAATGGACGGTTGTAAGAAGCATTACTTTTACAAGCAAAATTACCTTTTTTGCTATTTTACAACTTTCTTTGCCTTGTTAATCCTTTACCGCCTTCCCTCTCGTTCTCATTTTGTCTCCTCTTTCCTCGTTGCCCTCCTCAACACCTTCTCTCCTTTCCCCTCACGCCCTCGTCTCAGCGCTTCTGTATGTTGCTAACCTGTTCCTGTTGTAGTGCTTGTTCTGAGCTCTTTGTCCAAGTGTCTGCAGTCAAAGCAACTCTTGTCGGCCCATTAAGCTGATCCCTCTGGCTCTCAGGCTCCCCATTGAGGGAACCCAGGGGAGGGTGCCACTACACCCACTGTCAATGGGACAGGCACAATGGACTGGCATTGTCCATCGTCTGGGCCCAGGCCTGGGGCTGACACCAGCACTTAATACACTCCACCCCAGTGTCCCAGCCCCCTCCCTCTTATCCTGCACCCAAACACCCACTGCAATGTAACACCAGGGTCTCCCTCAGCTCAGCCCTGGCAAACTGTAACAGATCCATGCTGCCAGCTGACCTGAACCAGTCCAGTGCAACTAAACCCGGAGTCTAACTTCACTGCACCTCCTCTGCAGGAGTGCCACACAATCCTGTGTATCTCAATACCCGACAAGTGCAACTGGACACCAAGACTAGACTCACCAAAGACAACATGTGTTCACTCAGAGGTGTTGATAACCACTATAAAAACCTAAATATACACGGCCGCTTTAGAGTCACTGGGTTACCTGAGGTCAGAGGAAACAAGGAGTGCTCTAGAATGAGTTTAATATCAAACTCCTGAGTGTAGTTGCACCTGTTTGCACCTTCACCATGGCTGCTGTAGAGTGTTGTTCATAAACAGAATGAGCCACACCTTGCGCTCGCTGTCCTCAGGAGTACGCTCAGTCCCTGAATGGGCCACCGGCCGCGGGCCCAGAGGAGCAGCGTGCACAGGGGCACGGGAACCATGGCAAAGTTAAAAATAGATCCCTTCTTACTTCCTAGCACCTCCCAGTTCGAACTCAAGACGTCAGCTCACACGCGCAGCCCGACACACACACAAGCAGGCAAATCCAGCAAATGCAGAGACACACCTCAGCAGACACGGTGTTCACCTAAGGTCACACACTCAAAAAAAAATGTACTGTGACGCCACTGAAAATTCCATTCACATGTGTCTGGGCTGGGTCCAACAGCATTTTCATATCTACACCAGGGTGAATGTTTGTTTGAATATGAAATGGGATACTGTGTGTGCCAGCTGAGGTAAAAGATAAATAAAAAAATGGATAATAAAGCAGTTTTTTTTCTTTGTCATTACGCCTTGAACTCTTCGTCTCGTTTGCAGTGTCGTGTGCCACCGTGTTACATAATGGTTGTATCACCGCACCCAGAGTGACGACAATCACAAAAAATAGGTTATCTCTTTGCCAGGTGGCTCACGACTGAAGCTCGTGCTCATAATAGGTAGCAAATCTTCATTCAAGACAGCCGTTGACACCCTTTAATACCATAAATACTTCACTGTCAGATCTCTAAACTCACTGTGCCCCCATACAGTCCTGTGTCGGCCTGCGTCGTCTGGATCCTGCCTGCCCCGCTCTTGTCTGATGGGTCAAACAAGTTCAGAAATTTATCCCTTGAGTTGTTTGATGTGCATTGGATAACTTTATTATTTGCAATAAATGTTTGGAAGAGGGGACGCGAGATAAAATACATTTTGAGGAATGAGAAGAGGCTGTTAATCAGCTTTTCCCTTTTTTGCTCTTTTCTTTCATCGTCTTTCATTGCCTAAATCACCCAAGACTCCCACTACTTCCTATCGTGTCAGTATGCTCTCCTTCTGTGCAGAATATCAGCCTTTTAAGCCACTCATTTCTCCCACCCACCCCTCTCTGCTCTATCCTCTTCCTTCACCCTCTGTTTTCCCTTCCCCTTCTTTTAGCCCAGCCTCTTTTCTCCCAGTTGCCAGGCTCCTGTTGCTCTCTGTACTCTTTAACTTCATGCCTGGCTTCCTGTCTGCTTCTGCACAGTCACACAAGGTTTCACTTTCAAGCGGAGCGCGCAACAAAATAAGTCTCTGAATAATCTCTCCCCTCTTTAATTGACTCGCAGCCATCAAGCTCTTTTAATGAGACAACATTCTCCCCTAAATGTGTGACTTAATCTTTGCAGAAAAATCCATATTTGCATGTGTCAGTATATTTGTGCGCGCATGTGGATTTTTAGAAACCAGACGGTGTCAGCTGAGGCGATGACGCATGCACCACATGGGTGACAGATTATTCAGGATTTCAGTTTATTGGTCTGACTCTAATTGCTAAGAAAAAAACTTCTTTTTTTTTATCCTGTTGTAAAAAAACGACGCTTGACATGTTGCGCAGATATGAAGCATTAATGTGCCGAGAGTGATGGCAGGTGTTGGTGGAAAGACAGATCACACACACGCGTGCACACACACACACACACACACACACACACACACACACACACACTACTGCCTACACGGGAATGTCTGCTGTGTGAAAAAGATTGTTCCATTTTCGAATGCAAATGCATTTTGCAGAGATGTTTGGAAGTGTTGAAGTTATATGAAATATGAAATCGTTTCTTCCAGCGAGACACCTGGAAGCTGTGAAGTAATTAACAGGACTAAAGCAATGATTTCAGATGTCTGTAACTTCTACACCAAAACATGTTGATACTGCGTTGAAAGAATTCATTTAGGTCCAATAAAGATGTTTGAATAAACTGATTTTCATGTCCATTATCTGTACAGCAACAAGAGCAGGATCCCACCAACCTCTACATCTCCAACCTGCCAGTATCTATGGATGAACAAGAGCTGGAGAGCATGCTCAAGTCCTTTGGCCAGGTCATTTCCACGCGCATCCTCCGGGATGCTAACGGGACCAGCCGCGGCGTTGGATTCGCCAGGTCAGATTGTAGCAGCCTGACGTAAAATAGCCCTCTGTGTCATCATGATCCATCCTGAGTACAGATTACCGCTAGAAATAAATCCAACCTTTGACTGCTTTTCAGAATGGAGTCCACGGAGAAGTGTGAGGCCATAATTCAGCATTTCAATGGCAAATTCATCAAGACTCCACCGGGAGTGCCTGGTGCGTGGAATGTTTGTTTTGTATTATAGGAATCTGATATTGTTGTCATTGGTGCCAAGAGCTTCAGTGTTTTTGTCCCCCGCTGTGATCATTGAACTCACTCTCTTGTTTGATGTGTTGCTTTCACAGTGCCCACAGAGCCCTTATTATGTAAGTTTGCAGACGGAGGTCAAAAGAAGAGGCAGAACCAGGGGAAGTACCTCCAGAATGGAAGGCCTTGGGCTAGAGACGGAGATGCGGTGAGATGGCCGGTTTTTCAACTTCCTGTGTTTACAGGCTGCGTTTGTTGCTGGAAATCAGAGAGAGGGAGAGAGAGAGCGTTTTTCAAAGTGTGATTATGACCATTCTCGCTGTGCGCTGGCCGACTGTTTTAGTGCAGATCGCACTGGCGTTTGCATGACCTCACTGGTTCTGAATCCTGTGTATTGTTTTCCCAGGGAGGAATGACGCTTGCGTATGACCCCACAGCCTTACAAAATGGGTGAGTGGTATGCATGAACCGACTGAAAACAGTTTCCAAGCCTCCTGAAAAAAATAAGCCCTTCACTCAAACTCTGGTAAAATGCTGCCCTCTGCTGGACACTGTACTCAGAATTGTTGGTAACATAGTTTGAGACGTGCTGCAGATTCTCGTCATGGTGTGGCTGTCTTCATGTTCTTTCCCGATGCTCTGTCTGTTCGCCAGCTTCTACTCTTCACCCTACAGTCTGGCTCCAAACCGAATGATCGCCCAGACTTCCCTCTCACCCTACATGCATTCTCCTGTTTCATCCTACCAGGTGGGATTCATAATTCAAAGCCAGACTGACTGTAATATAACATGTTCTGTTGCTGCCTCTGTGTCAAACCCCTCATTATGTCCACGTTATGTAAGGTCGCCGCCTGAACGCCGTAAAACTGGCCCGTCTGTGCATGAGAAAGATGCAGTATTTTTGAAATTTGAGCTACACGTTATACAGCACTGCCTAGTTTGATCTGAATGTTGCGTGACGGCGTTAGGCCGCACCATCAGATTCTCACTCCTCACCAAATACCGTCCCTCTCTTGAGCCGAGCGTCTGCGAAGGTCTCGGCCGTAGGCGGGCGTGTAAAAATGCACAATCTGTAGTCTGAACAGAAAACCCTGAGCTGGCACAGTCTGCATCATCTGTCAGTGCAGGCAACATGCTTATTTACATATACGTTTCATTTGTGCGTGCCAGCCACGTTATAATGATAGAAAGCTGTTTGTAAAATCAGTTCCCCTCCCTGCTAACATTTCCTCAGGTTCCGCCTCTCATGACCTCTGTCTGTGAACCTCCACAACGAGGTGTGTGGGGACACACACTGTGTGAAAACAGCCGAGGAACGTTACAAATGACTTTTTATGACGTGTGTCTTGATCTGATAGGTACACAGCCCGTCCTGGATGCACCATCAGTCATACCTCATGCAGCCAGCTGTGAGTATCCCTCCTTCACCACCTTCTCCTCGCCTCATACATCCCATCCACACTTCATTTGCCTTGGGTGGATCGTGTGGCTATCGGATAGCAAAAATGTTTAGCGCAACCGAGAGGTGTTGCGAGGTTTGCAAGCCAAACGTTGATCAGATGTTAATCGTCCACGTAGCTCATGACGTATTTGGATTTAAACACGCGTTCAGGCGGTGTCATTTATACTGTGTGCTCCTATGCATTCACAGGGTACTGTTCTAACCCCAACAATGGATCACGCCATGTCCATCCAGCCCACTTCCATGATGGGACCTCTCACCCAGCAGCTAAGCCACATGTCGCTGGGCAGCACGGGCACAGTCAGTACCCATCACTCACTCACACACACACACACACACACACACATACAAGATGCATAAGGCTAAAAAAAAATATGTCCCCAACTGTCCTGAAACTGACGCGGTGAAGTATTCATGTCAAATACTACACACAACTTGTGTTTTCCTCTCTGCCTTCCCTACAGTATATTCCGGCCAACACATCTATGCAGGGGACCTACATCCCCCAGTACACCCCAGTGCCTCCCTCCAGTGTCCCAGAGGTATGAAGCTAGTCTCAACCTCAGCTGTTTACATTTAATATTTCCATGAAGTGGATGACTAATAATCAAAACCCTCATAGGGACGTATTTACTAAAAACTTGAAAGCTGCTGTGGGTTTTTTTTTTTTACGGAGTGGCAGAGTTAAGGCACAAAAGATTATTCAAACTGTCATCTGACTGATCTGTATGTGTCCCGAAGGTCTGTATTATATTATGTATTTATTTTTTAAATTATTTTTTATTGTTTTGAAGCCACTAGCCGACCATATGTGAACTTCAGATTTCAAACTTTCTCCTATTTTCTAGGTTTAAATGCATTTTATATCCAGACATCATTTAAATTCCACTATGTTTTGAGTGAGCAGCTGTTTTCGTCTAAAAGCGCAGTTAGTACGGCTCTTTATAAAATGGCCAACATCTGCAGCAATCACGTGAAGAAGATGTGAAATGTTAATCGAGTAATTCCTCAGGCGCAATTAAGTCCTGATGACACAGAGCAGGCCTACATTAGCTGTGTATTATTGTTTGGGGAGTTTGCTTTACTGTAACAGGAGGCACACTGCGGGTCGAAGAAAACAAGTTTTTCATATCAAACATATTTACAGATAAGAAGATTCATTTCTGTCACTGATTTTCTGCTTAAATAATTAATCATAACAGTCCACTACTTGCATAAATGCATACATGTATAAAAACTCCATATTTTTCCGCTGTAATCGTCCTCTTGTGACATAGTGCAGTCCAAGCTCGCAGCAGGGGTCTTCATCAGCTCCTCCATTATTCAACCAAAGGAGTCTTTGCCACTCGTGAATGAGACTTCATAAACACGCGCTCTGCAGGAGGGCGACTGAGCGCGTGCGGAGTGTTTAGTCATTTATTACCAGGCGGGGCTCCGTGACATGGTCTGCAGGATGAGAGAAAAAAGAGGGCAGGTTTATTCATGAGAAGAGGCACGTTAGTAAGCAAGGAACTGGCTGGGATTGGATGGATGGGGGAGGTGAGCAGACCAGAGGGTGGAGTAGGGAGAAGGTCGGATTAGGTCGGCGTCAGATAAACTTCAGCCACCCCTTTAAATTATAGCAAACAGTGAATGTCAAGCACGCCTCTTAGTAAATACGTCCTGCAGCCTGCACCGGCTTTTAGTCAACAGATTCCTCTTGTAACATCTGACTGCTGCTGGTTCATCCACTCAAAGATACAGATACTGTTTTTGATTTGACGGGGAGGGCAGTGGGAAAATACAGTTGCGGTTTCCTTCTTTATGTAAAAAATCAGTTTGACACATTAATCATTAATCATCAAGTCGAGTACTCTTTAAATAAACCGTCCTCTTTTTTTTTTTTTTTTAGGAGAACGGTGGTCAACAGCAACAGGTTGCCATGGAGACTCCTGCAGAACACACAAACTACTCGTACCAACACACCAAGTGAAACTAAGGTGAGACAGGAGGAGTCACGAGCAGCATGACTGACCGTGAAACAGTTCACGCATCATTAGAAATAAAACATTTTGTGTTATTGATAATATTCAAAACTTAGACATCTTTACGCTTCGGTCTGATTGATATGAAGGTGAAACAACTAGAAACTTTGACAGCTGGTGCATCTCGAGGCTGGTTAGAGGTTCTCAGACAGGTGATACAATAAACATAGGATACTATTCTGCAATATATTATATTTGAACTGATTTTTAATATTGAAATTAGGTCTAAAAAGTCAAATTGGAAAAGTTTTCTTCCATAATGTTGAGACATATTAAGGTTACCGCTGCATCAGGACCTGGTAACATGGTCGCGTCTGCCTCATAACACACAAAGAATATACGCCAAGTGTCCAAGGAAGAGTTTTTGTATTTTGGTTATTATGAGATATTATGAGAAGATGCAGTGACCTCGTGAAGTCAGTGAGGTTGGCAGGCAACCAGCAGAGTCTTAACACTTAAACCTTTTTCCTGGATTAAACAAAAACGTTATAACAAGTTGATCTGTGAGATTCAGAAGCACACATTTTGAACACAGATACACAGCCTAGCCGTTTCCCACTTATTCTGCGCTAAGCTAACTGGCTGCCGGCTCCGTCTTCGTATTGAACAGCCACACATGACGTACGGCATCGATTTTGCCGTCTAACTCTCTGTGAGCGAGTGAATCAGCCTTTTTTCCCCCCCAAAATGTCAAACTATTTTTTAAGAGTCAAGCCTGCCGAGGCTGCTTCATCCTTCGAGAGTCACTTGCAGATTTAGTGAAAAACGTCTTGAACGGCCAGATCATATTTCAATCAATTAATTAACTGGACATGCCGGGAAGCTCAAAAACACAATAAATTATTTAGCTCATTTGACAGAAGCTTTAATGTGTGTAGTACTGCAGGGTCCTCTCATCTCCAACACACGTTTTGTAGCCACATTAAGATTTCAGAGAATTCATTTAGAAATCCAGAGAGGAAAGCAAAATGACTGCCGTGATCTAAAAATGGTGGATCAGTACTGAATGTGCGTGTGTGTGTGTTTGTGCGTGTGTGTGTGTGTGTTCTCCAGCTCCCAGCAGGGTGGGGCCGAGGGCACGAGGTGAATCCAACCAAACAGGATTCAGCTGGAAGAGAACTGTGCTCCATACCATCACCAAGCACCCGGACTTGAACATGGATAACAAAAGGAACATATGTGTGCGTGTCTTTGTGTGTGTGTGTGTGTGTGTGTGTGTGTGTGTGTTTGTGCGTGTGCGAATGCGTGTGTGTGTGTGTGTCATTTTTTGTTTGTTCGTTCGTTTGTTTTTAAAGAAAAAGGACAACACTCACGTCATCGGACTTTCCTGCTCACATCCTCAAGAGTCGATCAACCAAAGGTGGGAATCTTCTTCACAGAAGCTTTGATCTATTTTGATAACTGAAAAAAAAGAAAAAGGAACATAACAAGAAGTTTGAAGAAAAAAAAAAAATTAAGAGAGGAGGAAAAGACACAGAGCATTATTTTTGTGCACGTAATATAACAAATTCTTATTTTAAAAAAAAAAGAAAAGCATTCTGGACGTTTCAGGGTGATTCAAGGAAGAGTTGAAACACAATGTGTCTTTTTATTTTTTTGTAAAATATGCAAACTTTTATTTTTATTTTCCTGATGTCTGTTGTTTGACGTTCTGTTCGCAGCAGCGGGGGGCAACAATTTGTACAGATTTAAAAAAACGTATAAACACTTTTGCTGGTCTGATGTGTGGAGTCATTGTAACTGTGGGAGGCAAACCGTTTAAAGCTACTTCTTCCTGTAACTGCTGCAGAGATTTCTATTCACGCACAGAGGAGAATAACATTGTGTATAGTTTAGTCAAATTCATTTTTTTGTTTTTACTTTGAACCATTATTCCGTAAGTGAACAAAAGACAATCAATGATTTCTATTTATATTTGAATTATAGTTCTATATTTTAGAGTTTTTAGATCATTGAAACATACATTTATAGAAAAGAAGTTATTTAATACTGTATTCTATAAAAACATGATGAAATGGATCTTTGCCCCGACTCATTAATAATGAGCTCTAATGTTTGGCTCGTACAAATTATTCAGAAGACGTTTTGATGACTGGATTAAACTTCCAGTGCTGTGTGGGCCATCAAAAAATGACAGCTGTTCATACTAATATATGTAACTGTCGTCCTGTGTTGTCGTCGTGTAACTCCCACGTTGCATCCGTGTCCATGAGAAGTGGTTTTAAGCGGTTTTGTTGTGGCAAACCTTCAGGTATCTCTAAACTCATCCTCCGTCGGAGGGGTGAAAGCGAACATGCTTTACATCAGAGCAGTTAGATTACTGAAAGATTATGTGTACAAAGAACAATGCAGTTACTAAATTAAGATATAGTTTAGCAAAAAGCAATGAGGGAAATCAAATAGAAGACTAACGCCATCCCTGAGAATAATTTGTCTGACAGAAAAGGGAGCTGTAAGTCTTTTTGTTTTTTTTGTTCAATGCTGCTGTTGTCACCTGAGTTTGATTCTCTGTAAGTGATTTTTTTTTTTTAGTTTGTAGAAAGTTAAATGTTTTCTGTTTTTTTGTTTCTTTTGTCTGTCACTTGAAAACCTTTTGAGCTAATTTGCCTTATTTTTGATGAATTTATCTTTGAAGTAGATTTGATTTTAGCTGTAGAGTTTAGCTTTTTATAGAGTAGATGTTAGATTATTTCTCTCTCTCTCTCTCTCTGCGTAGGTTGATTGATGCTGTTTATCTTGTGCACATCAAGTTTTCTCTTGTTTTGTCTTCACACAAATCTCCGTTCCAAACCTTGTGTCGTCTTTCCTTATAGTGCGTCGGGCCTGTTTGTAGAAAAAAGCCTTTCAGAGCGGAGAGCTGAACCAAACAATGACTTCATTTTAGTGCTGATCCAAAAGATTCACACTGATGCTGCATCAGTGTTGGGGGTGTTCGTACGTACGAGCCCCGGGTGCGTTTCTGTCTTTGAGTAAGCGCATCGAGGGCCCGGAGCTCGCGTCACCACGTACAGTGCATCCAAATTCTGTTGAATTTTAATTTATACAGACATTGAAAACTGTAGATATGTAGATACTAGAAATCATGGTTTTACAAAGGACTGCTCACTAGACCATGGAAGTGCCATTAAAGACGATTCTTACAGCCTTTAGTGAGACAGCAAATCTGAATGAATTTGTGAGTGATCCGAAATTCTGCAAAAACTATTTTTTAGCTTAAGCCTTAATGTTTTTTCTCTGAATGAACTGCCTGATCTCTCATAGGATTGACACTAAGTTGTATATAGTACAGAAAAATGGCAACAGGCTTGTTTGTAATGCCATCGAGTTAGTCGTTATGTCAGTCGAGCTAGCTGTAGGTTTCACGAGGAGCTTTCCTTCCTGCTCCTCGACCATCCAGTGAAAAAAAAAACCCCAGTGTGATAACGTCTTTCTCAAGGCTCACAGTTTGATGATTCTGTTTTTGTCTTTACATTTTTTTTTGTTGTTGTTGTTCACGTCAACTTCTTTCTTCTTTTTTTTTTTTTTGCTGTGTGTGTGTTTTCCTGTTCCCGCAACCAAAGATGTTGTAGCCACCCCATCTGTTAGCTCTCTGTCGCAGACACAACTCCTGTCATTCGCAGACGATCATCTGTCGTACGCAGCCGGATATGAAATGTCTCTTTTCTGGTTTCTGGTAGATTCAGAAAGAGTAATGCAGAGACGGCGGTGATGTGCGTAAAATGTTCCACGTTACGACTACAGTTTAAGGTTTTGTGAGAGTGTTTTGGCACTTCTGCATCCGTCATAAGGACGTGTATCAAAATCCTTCAGATGATTTTCAAAATGAAAATCTCAGTCTGGTTTTGATTACATGTGTTAATTAAACTGAGCGTCCCTCAGCATACGTAATGGAGCGTTTGAGCACGTTAAACAGGCTCATTATGAACTTTATTGGTCTCTGCAGACGCCCACAGCTTTTATGATGGTGAGAGTTTTTCAGACACAAGAGCTAATTTTGTAAATAGTCTTTTTTTTTTTTTCCTTTCCTTCCACTTCCTCTTTACATCATTTTGTTTGTTTCTTCTTCTTGTGTGTTTTTTTCTCTGTTTTTATGATTTGTAACCTGTCCAGATAACACAGTGACTAGCAAGTTTTCAGATTCAGTGCACCATGAAGGAAAATGTCATGGATATTGTTGATATGTTCAGAGAAATGATATTCCATGTATTAGCCATCACTTTTAATACAAAAACAGGATTTTGGAACTATGAAATGACCACTTGTTACAATGCAGTGTTTATTTATTTTTGTTTTGTTTTTTTACAAACAAATTATACAGTACGAATAATATTACAGGAAAACGATGCTCCAAAATTAAGCAGCATTATGGAAATTAGAAAAGTTACATTTAAATTGTAGGAATACGAAGATCTGTGTGCTTTGTAGACAGTGCACGATATTTGAAAGGAAATAAATCTCCTTGCACTTACTATTTTTAATAGACACCGATTTGAAAATGCTCTTTTTGTCCATCCTGATGTAGATTTGATGGCTTATTTCATAGCTTCAAAATGTTTTGCTGCTAAAACAGGATTTCCAAACATGGTTAGATGATGCCCCATCTGGATTTTCAAAATGTTTCCAAAGTGTTTTTTTAATCTTAATTTTGTTAATAATCCAGATTATCCCTCATTTGTTTGATTTTTCAACAATACCTTCATAGTACTCGTATAAAGAAATTAGTTTACTGTCATTTTGCTAACGGACAGTTTAAATGATGATTGTAAACTTGTCTTAAGCTGACATTGTTGAACATGAAATAATAAAACCACGCCTTGTCGCTCCACACTGTATGAACCGAGTTCGTGTGAATCCCAGACATTCTGAAAATCCGATGGGCTCATCTCACTTCCTGCTTGTGAACAGTTTTCTTATTTATACAAGAACTCATTTTGTACAGTTTTGTTAGAGGAAAGAGGTTTTGATATTTGCTTATTTTGCAAAGCCACTTGGCTACTTTTGTCTTCCTGTGCCAGAGTTGCTAAATTGTCTGTAACTTGTGTTTTTTTTTTTTTTATTGATTGAGATAAGATTTTCCTTCTTTCTTGGTTTTCTCTTTGAATTTGAATATGTCAATTTTTCTTTTTCTTTTTTTTTAATAAAAGCCTTGTTTCAATGATCGAGTGAGCTGTTTTTAATTTTTTTAAAATCTATTAAATCTATCTAATAAAATCTGTTAAGAGTGACAGCGGACACCTACTATCACATCAGCAGACGTCATTATAACATCTTCAATCTGTATCTGTTGCTCAGTTGGTCAAAGCTGACTCATCATCACTTTTATAGTTTGAACATGTTACTATTACTATACAATAACTATTAGATAAAAACTTTTTCACTGTTCTCCTAAAAGGTGTCGAGTCAAAGATAAGGCAGCACACTGCCCGGTAAAGATGTAAATTCAATATTTGTATTGAGAGTGAGGTCCTTATCATCAACGTGTAAATATCATTATTTTATTCATAATTAATGTTAATATTACTGTCAGCTGTCCCGTCTGGAATAGACATACTTAAGCATAGTAATGACCATCCTTCACACGCAAGACACAATACTTTTCATGTGTTGAGTTTTATTTGAATAATGCCAGAGCTCATTGTCTTTATAAAACAAATATTAATATTCCACATGTTTTATTCTCTATAACATTTCTAATAATAATAATTATCTAGCACATCCAAAAGGCCACATTTAAGTTACAATAGAAGTTGCAACTACTAATAAATAAAATATCTTATTAAAATATATATTCTTTCCCTTTGTGGTTTGTGAAGTCCTGATATAAAATGCAGTATTTTCTCCAAATAAGCATCCATCTAAACAAGTAAAAAATAAACCGAGCTGAGCTTCATCATTCACCATTTAGAGCTCAGTGATGGATAAATGCAGCAAAGCAGCATGGTCGGCTCTGTCTTTTTGTTGAGTTATCCACGTATAAAAGGGCTGTTTAAACTTTAAACGCACGCTGTAGGATGGTGGAGACCCCAGAACAATACAAAAACAAGTAAACAGGAATTGTGAGAATAGAGTGAACAACCAGGAAGGTTATCAGCTGCAGATTACACAATCAAAAGCACACTGTTCTCACTTTGTTGATATAGTTTTGGAGCATGTATATACAAAATAGATATTCATCAAAAACGGTATATCCGTGTCGTCTTTTTCACAGGTCGTAAGAAATCTAAGTTGGTGGTTTAGTTTAGTTTGCAGCCGAGAGACAAAAGCGGTCCTCTACTCGCGGCCTCCTCCCATGATCTGTAGCAGGAAGCTGAACAGGTAGATGATGTCCAGGTAGATGCTGAGGGTGGCAAAAATATATTCCTCTGGACTTATACTGTAGCGCTTGTTCCCTAACAGCAGCTGAGTGTCAAATGCCAGGAACTGTGGTGGAAAGAGAGGCAGAGGGAGAAAACAAGGAGAGTAAGGAATAATAATAATATTATTAATAATATTTATAATAATATGTGATTCTCACCAGAGTAAAGAGGATGGCTCCTCCCACAGCATAAATGGCATGTAACCAGGGAACCTGTGACAAAAAGCATTACAAAACACAGTTAAGACCGATAGCAGGACGCCTTCTTAAGAAAGACAAGCGCAGCGCTTTGCTAGATTATCTGCGAGGCTAATCCGTTCTCACACACCCAAATACAGTCTGCATCACTCCAGGCATTAGCCTGCAACTGTTAGACCTCTTCTAGAAAGGTGTGTGTAAACTGATGGTGGAGCTGAACTCACATATCCAAATGGGACGACAATGGAGATGGTGATGGCACAGAGAAGCATGACCATGCACAGAGAGAACAGGACGCCCTGACAGGACGTGACATCGATCTGCAAACGGGAGAGAGAACAAGGACCAAATAGGAGGATCGATTTATTTCATCTCTTTGTCTTTTAACAAACTCCGTGCAGCGTCGGCGTGTGTTTTTCTCACCTTGCTCTGGAAGCTGAAGATGGTGACGGAGAGACACACCACAGCTGTGATTCCCAGACACAGAACCACTGATCTGGTGTTGTAAAAGCTGGAGGAAGAGAAGCCAATCACATCCTCAGTCTTTTATTGTAGAAATGTGTCAACATAAACGCCTGCCTTCCATCACAATATGTATTTACCTTGACATAAATCCCATCATGAAGGCCATGCTCAGAGTCTGTGGGAAAAGGCAAAGAAAGGTCACCACAGTTAGTGTTTATGTGTTAAAAAATATCACATTATATTCTGCCATCATGTTTTCATGGTGAGGAGTACTCACAAAGAGAACTAGCAGAATAATATTCCACGGAAACTGCCTCCTGTTGATGTGAAAAGGAAAAGTCCAGTTGGTCAACAGAACTATTTATGAGCTCTCATGAATATTTGTGTTGTTATTTACGCCGCAGTGAAACCTCACCTCAGGTCTCCGCAACAGCACAGCGCAATGTAGGTGACAAAGAACGTGATGCTGGCGGGAAGAGGAGAAAATGACGGGGCACAGTGTAATCAGTGAAGTAAGAGAAAAAGGGTGACGCGGTGATGTGAGTTATGTGAGTATTTCCACTTACTATGACGCCATGTACAAGCCTGGGTGAGTCTGAATATAAAACCTCACAGGTGCACTGCGGACACAGAGATGTTGAAGAATTAGTTTTGGGTCAAAGGGGTAAGAAAAACATTACCACTGATAAAGAATGGAGTAGTTACCAGAATGAGAAGAGACTAACTATGCCCACTGTGACGAGCAGCTGAACCATGAGAATGGCGTAGACCTGCGGGAGGACATACACTGTGTCAGAGCAACGGGAGTCTGTGACTGTGCCATAAACTGCTGTCAGTTGTCTCACACGATGTCACAAACAGTGTCTGTACCTTCCTGATGAAGGTCCGTCTGACGGTTTTGTCGTCCCAGGCGAACTGGGCCTCCATTTCTGCATAGCCTGAAGAAAGAGGACAACAAACATGGTTCAGACGAATCGCAGCGCAGGACGCATCACCTGCTACTTTGTGTAAATATATGTACTTTAAGTTATGACTAAAGGGACAACATACAAAGATGAGTTTTTACCTGCAGTGGCTTCCTGATAAGTCGGGGGCTCATTGTCATCACCGACCTGCTGGGGATGAATTCTGGTTAGTACGGTCATTAGATACAAAATAAAAATGGCGTACATCATGACAGTTCTAATTTTACTTATTTAACTTTTATTTACTGCTCTACAAAACAGCCTTCATATTTATTATTTCAAAGGATTAGGATGGATGTGAGGAAACCAGTGTTCATAACTATGTGGCTGTGATGCTTTCATTAAAAGAGACCAGAACTGTTTCTGATATCTCTTTTGATGGAAACATCTGGAGCCAGATCTCTACGATTTGAATTCAAAGTAATCTATTACAGTTACATAAATATATAAATCAGTCCCCGCACATTACATTACAGAGCTGTATTCTAACTTGAAGGAAGGAAAGTCAAAAACATACCTTTCCCTTTTTCATGATTTTTCCTTTTCTGAAGTCAGGCGTAAGATATTTTGCTCGTTGGCAGTCTTTTAAATTCTCTCAGCTCCTCTTCTTCTCGTTTAATGAGGCCTGCTGCAGTCCAAAACGCTGCGCCTGGTGAGCGAAAACGTTGTTGTGGAATAGCTGTTGCTCTAAATTTGTCTCCAGTGTGCGGATTACACTGAAGCTTTATAGGCCTCCGTGTGGTTAATCTCTCTCTAACCCTGATCCTGCACCAACCCCATCCTCAGCCTAATGAGGTCGTTCCAGTAAAGTCCAGGTAGTCCCAGAGCACTTACATGAAGACAGACTGTACCACTGCTGTCGATAAACAGGGGTGTCATTTATGTCACTTTGATGCTACAAACTGTCTCGGGACAGTTAATCATCCTTGAGCTGATCAGAAAGATTCAAAGGATTTATATATCTGAATTACATATGCATTACATAACATATTTTGCAAGACTTTAAGAGGAAAGGGAGGCGTGTAGACACAGAGGATGTGTGAGCATTGTAAGAATATATCATTAAAACAAAGCCAACAGTCCCTTTACATGTGAATTTAGTATTTATTAGTTATATAATGTGGTGATTGTCAACAGAGTGATAATCGTGAACTACATGACATCATGTTTTTTTGTGTAAGAGACTGCTTTAGTAACCAGACTAATCAGATTGGAGTTAAGAACATTATGAAGTGCACACATAACCTTACCATACTGTAACAGTAATAATAAGATTTACCGGCAGACGCCCACCTTTGACTTGCTAACACAGAACACTAACAAACACAGAGTATAAAGTGAGGACGCACATAAAAAGATAGTCAGTGATCACATTTCAAGGTTTCCCCTTCCACTGACTGACAGCGAAAATTATGATTTAGGTTATTCGAAGCTGATAATGTTACATTATTTTAATCCAGTGTGTGAAACCACGTAAACAGGTGTTTCCACTCCTTCTTTCATTCATTTATTTATTCATTCATTCAGTCAGTCGGTCACTGTGGAGTAACTCAAGGTTTTACATCATTTTTTTAACATATGAAGAAATTCTGAATGAATTACTTTCATTGGAATAAGTTATATTCTATTACTAGAATGTAACTAAGTACATTTAGCTAAGTACTAGGTACATAAGTCTAAACTTGAGGTACTTGTACTGTACTGGAGTACTGTTATACTTTCCACTGAATCTCAGAGGTAAATATTGCACTTTTTTACTCCACAACATTTGTCTGACTGCTTTAGTTACTTGTCACTCTTCAGATTACAATTTCCCTTTGCCTTCCTGTCCTGTGAACACCGTGCGATGATTCTGAATTTGGGTTTTTCTGATAAACTGAGCTCATGTAAAGACCCGTGATGTGCAGTTCTCACAGGACGGTGATGCTACAAACATATACTGATCATGTAGAATATGATGTACTAATGTAGATAAAACTAGTTAACATTAAAAAACCAAAATACTACACACATGAATTCAGGAGTAAAACTGAAGAGCCATTTTACTGCAGAATGAGTACTTTTATTTTTTAATATTGCTACATTTAGCTGATAATACTAACATATTTCTACCTCATATTTTGAATGCAGAACTCACACGTGGTGGAGTATTTGTGTGTGTGTGTGTGTGTTCAGTGTTAATTCTGACACTATATGATGATGTGAATAATATATCTATTTCATTTCAGTACAAAAGTTTATGCAGATACTGAACATGAACAAATAATGTAGCTACATTTGTACTTCCTTCTTCTGGCCAGCAGATAGCGCCAGTAGTACAAAGCTGAAAGAAGGGATCTGGACACATGGTACATAATAATATTATTCCTGGAGTATTTTTGTCCTTTGCCTCTTTAAAGTTGACCTTTGGACCAGAGGGATAAGACCAACAAAATGCAAACTGTCTCTTTGACTTTTGATGGTGACAGCACGTCAGCCACACTATCTTCCCTTCCTCCAATAGTTTTTTTGCAAGGTAAACAAGAAAAATGCGAGACACAGATTTAGTTAAGGTCTGAGTTTTGTGCATTATGTTCTAGTAAGAATAGCAAGTGCTCCGATTTTTGACTGAGTCACATTTTAAAATCTTATACTGTAGGAGAGAGCAGCAGGTTATGAATTATACTGGTCTTTTATAAAATAATCTCAACATAAGCTTCCCTTTTAAAATTGTAAAACTCAATATCAGTCCAGTGAGTTCAGTGTGCTCATTTAACATGAGTGTTAAAGCATCATAATGAGATTTTAAAAAAAGAAAGTCATGGGTGTGTGGTATCTTCGACATGCTGAAGAAGACCATGTGATGTGGTCGAAAGCTCCAGAGCAGCTACTGAACAGACCAGACACGGTGAGATGTGTTATTTAAACTGTTGTTTATGAACTTTGGACCTGGTCTTGGATCTAAGTCCTTTGAGATGCCCTGTGATACACCACAGAGATGCTGACTGTTGTTTAACCACACACACACACACACACACACACACACACACACACACACACACACACACACACACACTATGCTGTTGTGGAGGAATGGGTTGGTATCATTTGGGTTCAGTAATAATCCTGGCCTGTAGGTGGCATGTGAAGACCACAGCATGATTCATAGAAAGGCCTAGAACGCTGGCTCCTGGCTCCAGCAGAGGCAGCAGTCAAACTTTTACTGGAGGAGAGTTTTAGTTTGGTTTTGTTTTCGAAAGTGAGCGGAGGGCAGAGGGTAGCTTTTGGCTGATGCGTCATCTTTCGTTTCTTGGCACTGGAAAGGAGCTGCGTGCTATTGCTGCTAGAGACTGTCAGAGAGTCACCTGATGTGGGGGAGATTTATTGCTTTTATCTGCTTGCAATATTGAAATGAACGTACTGGTGGATGTTTGCCTCCTGATACTCATATGAGGAGTCACAGGTTCTTCTGAATGTTTAAACTACATCAGGCGAGAGCAGTCAGTCATAATCACCTCAGAGAGACTTATGAACCCTTACCATTTGGCTCTGTGCAGAAGAGAATATGTATTTCTCTGATATTAAGGCACATATAATTCACATAGATGATCCACGGACTTCTGATGGAATTCTGTTTATGGGAAACGTTCCCAAACATTTGTACTCGTTTCTCTCAGATAGCAGACGCGAGTGCTTTGCCTGAGTGCTGTCTGGCACCCTGACTATTCACCTCCACAGTATTTGCATACTCGCGTCCCAAATTAACCTACAGTGTCATATTTGCGTAGATCACTGAACAGACAACAGCAGTCTCAGTTTATAGCCTCCCTCTGAATGCCTGCTTGTTGTCTAGTCTGTTGGCGTCAAGGAGCTCTGAACCTTGTGTTTACGCCCCTTTGCACTGCGTTTTCCTGTCAAAAATCAAGCGCTGTTTCTCATTAGTAATAAGCCCATGATGGCTCTCAGATCTGGCGCACAATTGGCTGATTGCCTCTGTTGCTAGGCTACGGCCCCATGGTATGCCTCAGCAATACAGACGGGATCATCACGTTAAGAAAACAAAAGAAAAAAGAAGATGAGCACAAGCCAAAATGCTATATAATGTTATTTAATAATGGTACTCTATGGTGTAACCAGAAAACATTTACAAAATATTCACAAGGTGATGCAGTCAGTCGACAATACATTTATTTCAATTATATATCTTCAAATAAAAAGTTTATACTCAGAGCGCATGGTTTAAATGCTGCTTTCTCTTTGCAGTCTGTAGAGCAATCTATTATTTGTGACATCAATACTAACTTCATTTACATATCCAAGAATCTGCAAACTAGCAAGGGTTATATACAAAATGTACAACAAAAACACCTCAACATATAACCCCATCAGACATGGTCTAAAATGACCAATAATTTCTCCCTGATTACCGCATACAAATACAATGCAACTTACTCTCATTTCTTAAAAATGTTATACATTTCTCAATCACAAATGGGTGATTTTCATGAAGTTTTCCCACATGACAACATGTTGTGAAAATAGCTTATGTCGTTTCAACAGGGCATACACAAACGCCCTCCCAGCTGCGTGTCAGACATCTCTATTGCTATGTTATGTATTGATTTCTCAATGTATGGAAAGTGCCCTTTACACACGGTAGCATGGATGTACTGTAAGTTGATCGGTGAATGTTTGTACATGTTCCTTTCTCTCTGGGCGGGAGTATGTGCTTCCCTCTTGTTAGCTTTGTGAGCTGGGATGGGGGGGGGGGTAAAGTCTAGCGAGGAATAACGCGCTCTTTCTTCTTTTTAGTCTTCAGAACAGAAAGCTGGCTATGACAAGCTCCAGGAGGGAGAGGTGGTGACGTGATGGTCTGATGTTGATTTGAAGAAAACCAAGGAAGAACTCAGTCTATGTTTTGATAGTTGTTGGTTTTTTTTTGTTTTTTTTCTAGCAATCCTGGAAACAACTGGAGAAGGAATCGGTTTGAGTTCAGGAGCCTCCGCCTCCCACTGTGCCTACATCCTTCACTGATATTTTTTCCACGCAGCGTCAGACTTGGCACAGTTCCCACAACAACTGTCCATCATGCATAGGCCAGTGTACTGTGTGTGGCAGGCCAGGCTTGCATGGGGAATCATGGAGCTTCCCCAAAGCAGATACCTCAGTCAGCTTTTTAGATCCTTTGAACTCAAGGATCTATGCGGAAAGCTAAAAGCTTGTCAGAGTGATGGTTGTTCAGGGTGCGCAGGTCCGGCAGACGTAACAGCAGCTTTGAGAAGAGGGTGCTGTCATCTGGGCGGCGACTGGTGATGAGAGAGCGCAGAGCTTTTATTAGATTCTCCTGCAGCTGCTCCACTGCTCCCACCTCCACTATACCAGAGCAATCTGCAGAAATAGAGGAGGAATTGAGGTTAGACCAGGGGAAATGTGTGCATACGGACACATGTATGCGTACATGTATGTATGAGTATGTCTTACCAGCAGAAACCAGCACAACAGCCATGAACAGGGCCATCTCGTCTGGCTCCAGGCCCAAAGATCCCAGCTTCTCGCTGAAATCAAACATGGCGTCCAGTAAGGAGCCCATGCCGAGAGCCCTCAGTGATGCCAGGGAGTACGTTTGCCCATTCAGGAAGGTCACCGTCCTCTCCTTGGGGTCAAACAGTGAGCAGAACCTCACCATCAGAACCTGCGGACAGAAGCAGACCAGGTCAGCATCAGAAATATAGGAGAAAAGTAGAAATGAAGCAAAAAAGCAACACATTTAACCGGACATACCTGGAAAGTGCCGGATTTGAGCAGCATGACCTGATCATGCTGGCTAAGTGTCTGGAAGCCTGGGATGCTCTTAGCAAACTCCACTACCTCTTTAACAGCAGGGGTGAAGCACTGAGAGAAAGACTCCCACACTTCCTGACTGGAGCGACTGGCCGGAGCCACAGGACATGAATTGAGTGGACATGCCTGCAGGAGAGACAGAGAGAAGAAATGAAAGGTTATGGACTTTGTATTGACACTAAATTTATAGATATTCACACTTAGTAAAAAAAAAAAAAAGGAAGTCTTACCAGCACTTTGGCTCCTCCATTTAGCTTCCAGGGGCAAGGGCTTTGGTTCTGGGAATCCCTTGCTGGGTAGCTATTCTGATTGGCTGAGTAGGACTGATGTGATAGGCTGCCACTGAAGGGACACTGGTTTTGATTGGAGGAGAAGGTGTACTTGGCGTTATCAACGTTAGTGTTAGCAGAGTTCTCATTATTGGTGGGCCCAACGGGGCAGTTTGTAGGGGCGTGGTAGCTTGATGTCAGGCCCGCCTGCTCCCCTTGAACCGGAGTCTGGGTTGCTGAGTGCGACAGGGACGGCTCCTGTACCGAACTGTTCTGGAAAGACGAAGTGGCAATGTTGCCGTTCCCGGCAGCCATCTTGAGCTGAGGTTTCTCATCACTGTTCATTAAATTGCCGCGGTAAGACTGCGATATGGAGCCCGCTCCTTCAGTCGTCTGGTTCTGTGGACTGCAGGGGGCATCGGAGGGAGGTGACACCTCCATTTCCATGGAGGCGGATTCGTTGAGGCTGTTCATGTAGCTCTGCATCTCATCCAACAGTCTCTGCTTCTCCCGTTTGGGAATACGCCCAAAACGCACAGCTGAGGACAGACAGAAGGGAGCATCCCCTGTTAGCATTTACTGGCATCGATATTGCTGTCAGCTCCTTACGGGCACGACTTGAATTATTACATTGAAGGCAGGCAGCTACCAAGACTTTCATATTCAACCAGTATAGACAAGAAGCCGCTTCTTGTCCTAATACAGATCCTACACACTAAAGATGTAATCCTCCTGTGGATTACTAATCCCGAGACCTCCCCACTGTCCCTGACTGTTCTGTGTCCATCACAGCTGTTTCACAACTACACGGACACACAAACCTTCACCTCATCTGACTGCCTTATTCTTATCTCTAGCCTTTCCAATCCTCCCTTCCCCCTTTTCAATTCTGCACCTCCGCTGACAGCACTATTTATAGCATGCTGTATGCTACACCCCCCCCCTCTCTCTATCTCTCTCCCTCCCTTTCGGTCTTCTAGTTGAGCTCTCGCTCTCTCTTTTTCTGTGGAAGTAGGTCACTGGGCCAACACCACTAAACATGATGTCATTAACAGCAAAGTGAGTGAAAAGTGGAAAGGTCAGAAAGCCAAGGTAGGCTGCAGGAGAAGTGAGGAGAAAGGTTGAAGGTGATTTTTTTTTTTTTTTGAGGGGGGGTCAAACATTTATTCGTGAGCAGGTATTATGTTTTCAGGTGGGTCTATAACAAGGGTAGTAATAATAGCACGCTTCTTTCCTTTTAATTTAATCGGTGCGCATATTCAGGAAATTGAAACGCGTCAAATCTGGTTATTAATAATAAAGTTTCCATGTTGCAATCTGATGAATTAGCAGGTGATTTTTCACTGCCGCATTTTTGGCTTTTTTGGGTCAGCTAAAAATGTTTGCTCCAGAAAAAAAAAAAAAAGCATGATTTATTATCACCTAGTTTAGCCCGCATCCCGAGAGATCGGGCTCCTGCAGTGAAATAATGCAGCAGAGCAGATTAAATGTATTAATATTATTTTAATTTCAAGTCAAGCACTGCAGGTTTGCATGATTAACAAGGCAGAATAACATTACGTCTCGAATGATTGTTTGTACGTGTCGGTGATGAAAAAAATAAATAGGTAAGACTGTACATCTTGGTGGACACATGGGGTAATCAACAACTTTGTGCCCCAGTTTCCCAAAATAAACTGTATTTGTCACAGTTTCTCCATGACTGATGACTACTGGGACACTCAGGCTCCTCTTGCCATAAATCAGACAGCAGGGCAAGGGGAGAGGAAGACAGAGGGGAACAAAAGACAAAAGGAGGCGAATGGAGGAAGAAGATGAGGAGAAAATGAAATTCTGTGCTGAGGGGCCACCTGCTCTCACATCTGATTCTCTATGTACCCCTGCATACATGAATCAATGAAGCCCTCTCCTCTACAGTAGGGGAAAAATACATTTCCCATACATCTAAATGTCTACTTTAAACACATTAACACTGTCTCTCACCATCTCTGGACATCCCCACAGAGAGACACTTCTTAAAGCGGCAGTGCTGGCACCGGTTTCGGTTCATGCGCATGATGAGACACTTTTCATTCTTCACACACATCTTGTAGTGGATATTCTGCTGAATGCTGCGCCTGAAGAAACCCTGGAGAAGGCACGAAAAGAATAGAGACTTTGTTAGGTTTCTCTTGAGGGCCACGTATCTGTGTGCATGTATCTAATGAACACAAAGACATGACCTAATACTGTCTTTGTTCAGTCTCACCTTGCAGCCCTCGCAGGCGTGTACACCGTAATGGAAACCAGATGCGATGTCCCCACACACCTTACACAGAAGCACCATACCTCCGGTCTCTATGAAAGAGGCAAACATCCATCAACACCGAGAAATACAACATAAAAAGTGCTGGCAGGTAAATGCAGAAGAGAACAGGAAGGATAGAAGTGAGGGGGTACTTACTGGTGAATGTGCCAGTGAAACCACAAGGTCTTTTGGCCACTGTGGGATGATTGTAGGTTGCCGATGATACCGTCGTTATTTGGGAAACGGGAGCATTGTTTACTTCAGGAAACTGGAAGACCATTCGCGGGGAAGGAGTTCCTCCCCCTTGTTCCCCTCTCTGCTTCAGGGCCCCAATCTCCTGAAAGGAGACACCCTCTGGGGATGAAGGCTGCGAGTGGGAGGAGGGCGACTGGGTCTGGTATCCACTTGAAGGACTGCCAGGACTCGGGCTGGCACTGCCGGACGAACCAGCATACAAGATGACACCACCTGGAGGAACACAGAGGGGCAACAAAAACTCAGTTCACTGAACTACATCTAGGACGATGTTCACGAGCACAATGTGAGTGGGAGTGGAAGTGTTGAGCGATGCTCTACTTTGATTCAATGAGCCTACTTGGCAGGTTTCCACAACCACACACAAAACCCTGTCCGTGTTGGGACAACAGAAATTTGAGAGTCTAATCTGTTAGATGATCAAATAAAAAAAAGGCTTTGTCATGCCAACGGGTGTGTTGCTTTTACTGAACAGTGAGCACTATGTGAATAAATAATGCTGAATACACAACGCCCAGGTAAGATAAATACCCTTATCTGTGGGTTGGGCCATGCACAGCAAAGGCTATCACAGAAAATCTATGTGGAATAAGAAACACCATAAAATGCTTGTTATAATACGATAATAAGTCATTATATGTTCTCAATGGGTGCCATAGAAACATGTATAAACAGGCCTTTGTTTAGAGATGTCACATCAAGTCGGAAATGCCCTATTACCCCTGAACACAACACCCATCCCTTGTTTTGCAGACAGTGTTCTTCCCTGCAAGATGAAAGACTGCCCCTCACGTGCAGGCTGAGCCAGCCAGCTCCCTTCCTGCTTTGCGCTGAGCATCGAGTCTCTCCTCTCCCTCTTCTCGCCCCCTCCCTTCGTCTCTATCCTCCTCCCCCTCCTGCCTCCTCCCTCTCTCCCTCCCTCCCTCCCTCGCTCTCTCCCTCCCCAGTTTGGCTGCAGGCCCGCAGACCCATCTATCCGCCAGCCACCTGACCGGGAGCTCACATGGACTCTTGACACAGTTCCCGCCCGGCTCACAAGGCTCTTTGCGCAGTCCCGTGTAGACAACAGCAGCAGTACAATAACAAGCGCCAGGGCTGATCACGTTTGGAATAGAGAGGGCTTTAATGCTGTGACTACAGACGTGGAGCGGGGGGGGGGGGGGGGGGAGCAGGGCACAGCTACCTTATGTCTTTGCATTCCACAGAGTCACTAGAAACTGTGCAGAGGGTGACAGTCACGTTGCTGCCGGCTAATATTTTGGCACATCATCATTATTTGCATGATTTGCTTTAGTAAATAAAAGTGACTATTATTTAGCAATCGCATCACACCAGTGTGTTCATGGCAAATGCAAACCCACTAAATGCATTTACTCACTTTTAAAGTTGACATAATTCTTTAAAAATTCTAGCATGTTAATAAAATTAAAAAGTCATGAGAACTGAATCTCTAGTTATGCAGACATTTGTGATTCAGGAATATATAAATATATATTTCTGCTTGTTTCGGTGATCCACATCTTGATTTCAGAGCTTGTCCTGCTTTTTATTTGCTGTTCGATCACTGTGTCAAGTGTCTAAACACCTTAGCATGAAAGCCTTGCCTGCTAAAACGCTGAAATGGCATGCTTCACATTCTTCATTCACAATCTGCGTCATTTGACTCATATCGAGGTGATCACATTTGCACTTTGCGGTTCACTGCCGCTTGATCTAGATGTAGATATTTCATGGAAAACAGCTTTGTGACACACAAACATCAGCCCTACTCAGCCCAACAGGTTACTGCAGTCCAGTTAAGGGATGTAGACTAAATGTGTACAACTGTAGTGGCGGTGTTATCTCAGGTACTAACAATACCCTTAGGTTGTCTACACTGTCATTCTGTGCGCATTTCCTCTCAAGGTCCTTGAATCATCTGAGAAAGAGCCTCCCTCGTCTCTTGTGCTTTCTCTCCTTGAGAAAACACGTGCTGCCTTTCTGTTTAACTCTAAGTGCCTCCTTAATTCCTCAGCTCACACGTGTCAACACTGAATGCGAGGTACTCTGGTGGCCTGACAGCTTATGCGTGGTAGGCAGCTCTAGTGTCAGACTTTGCACACAAGGGTAGCATGTGCCTGTTTATGTTTCCTGCGTAGTCGTGTGAGAAAAGATAAAACTTTATGGACGTGCGTAGCAACCGCAGAGGACAGAGTCACGCATTACTGTCACATGAAGTGCACACCCACTTTCTACATTCACTGCATCTGCCCCTCTGACATAAAAACAATTCATATTCTCCCTTCCTCACAGCCATTTCCTGGAATCCGGTTTGACTGGGCGCCAGAGCGAGATCTGGGAATACCATCCCCGCTGTACAAAGGCACAGGTTACAACATGTGACCTGCGAATACACACAGAGCCATAAGAACTACAGAATAAACACAAACCCTCTTCCGCCCCTCCTTTTTGCCAATCCTCTGTGACCTCCCCTCTCATGTGTTCCCACCCCCTGGGCATGCAAGCATGCATGAATGGCAGGCAAACTGTATAGACATTATGTACATATGAAGTCTGGAGGGGAGACGCCCCCCCCCCCTCCCACTCCTCTTAACTCCAGCTACATGTGAGTTTACAACTGAACATGGGCAGTAAGCCTCTCTCCACGTGTAACAGCTGCCCTCATGTCATGTGTCTATCTGTGAAGGGTTTTAAAGCAGGATGGGTGAAAACAACACGAGGGCAAAATTTTCTTAATGACCCCCTCGGTGATTGTTTATTACCCACAAACAAACAAAAAAAAACATTTATGATTCCATTGCACGTTGTTCCAGTGTGAACTCGTGTTTAAGGAGTTCAAAAGTTTAAAGACACATCCCATACATACGTCATAGAAGAAGGATACACTCACTCTTTGAGAAACACTATCCGTCACCTGAATCAAGCTCGGCTTTTAATGTGAATTACCTAGCTGTGTGATCATCTGTCAAGCTGACTACCACAAGGACTCCGGTTTCAGGACTGGCATCAGAGCTAAACATTAGGCTTATTGTTCCTGTTACCATGAAGGACACCTGTGACGCATTCATTTGTGTATATATATATATATAAACCTTGCTGTTTAATGTTCTGTCAGGCCGTGATCATGCTTTCAGGTCACATAGCCAGCTCTCTAAACACTGGAGGTTACATTAAAGGTGGTCATTAGCCATCATCCCTTCTGCAGACACAAAACTATACTGTACTGAGAACAACTAAACTACTAAATAATAACTGTACTGTTAACTCTTGAACCAGTGAAGTTGTGGCTGACGTCTTTTGACAATACACTAAACTGAATTATATTTAATTAAGGCACTCGCTGATGATTTATTATTATGTCTTCTTAATGTATTTAACATTAATCTGACTGCTGTAAAACTGAATTTGTAGAAAAGAGACAACAATTACTCCACAGATCATGTCACACAGCATGATGATTAATTAGAGACACAATATTACAGACTATCATAGAAGATTTCACTTCTGCATCTTCATTTGTGTTAAATCTAACTGTGTTTATGTTGTACCAAAAATTATTATGTGAACTTTGATGCCTGCATGATGATTCATTTGGCGATTAACCAGCACTGAAATAAATTGTGGTGTGTGTGTGCGTGTGTGTGCGCAGTAAAAACAGGAACCGGTTCGCCATGTCACCCAAACCCCAAGAATGTAGGTTAATGTGTCACTTCAGACAACAAACAAACAAATCACAGTCGACATTAACATGCCTCTCCGCTTATTACCAATAAACATATCAGAGCGGTTCCAGTAACCAGGAGGAGAGAGGAGAGGCTGCTGCTAACCCGCTCTGACCCACTGACCAAGCTGTCACGGAGAACACAGAGGAATCCCCGTGCGGTGCCGAGCGCGCGAGCGGCAGAGTGCGTGCCTGCGTGCGTGCGTGCGCGGGCGCGCGAGCGGTGGAGAAGAGGGAGCGACCGGAGAGGGGCGGGGTGCTGCTTGGGAATCAAGCGGCACGTGGATACTGAGGCTGTGTACACGTGCTGTAAGCTCGAGGCGGGGTAACTGCGTATTAAAAAAAAAAAAAAAAAAAAAAAAAAAGAGGCGCATGATTTCCAACATTATCACGACCGCTTTTTTACCCAGGGTGCACCGGGGAGGAGAAAAGATGAGAAGCGATGACAGTCAAGGACGTTAGAGCGTCTACTCTTTGTTTTTTCCTCTTGGGTGGCGCATTACTATTATTATTGTTATCATGATTATTATTATCATATTATATATTCATCTCGCGGCTCTTAAAAGCTTGCCATTTCAGTTTTAGATAGCAGTCGTCCTATATTAGAGAGAATCGATGGACACTGATGTTTTATGGTTTGTTAAAATACGTTATTATTGTCTGTCGTATCCATTACAACATTAAATCCATAAACGCTCCACGGAGTTAACAGGAAATTGTTTTTAAAAACTGATATCGACCGGCTGCTCATTCATCATCATCAGATGCTCCCTCTACATTAAAAGGGTTTGGTCTAACGGTTACTGAAATCCTGATGTGAAATTTGGCACCGGTTATTTGTTTTTGTCTCACTGCGCCTTTGACACACTAAAGTTTGGAAAGGAAAAAAAAAAGGGTGCGATGTTATAATATGCATACAAATCAGATGAGTCACAACAACATATTAAACCCTCCCACACACCGGGATATCTTTAGGGATCTACAGGAGCCAACCAAAGGGACACAGAGTGTGTGATTCACCTCGTCTGATTAGCAGTAACGTGAGAATAAATGAATACAGCTCCGTGAGAAAGAGGCGGCCGTGGGTGGAGAACGTGCCCGGTCAGGGTCGTTTTGGGTCGCGCTTCACGTGAGTTTGTTTACATGGAGAGAATCGGAAGTCCACCGAAAAGACTGCCGGAGAGAGAGAGAGAGGGAGAGAGAGAGGGAGGGAGGACTTCCCTCTCTCCGTCCTCAGCTCACTCACTCAAAACTCACTGTCTGCAGCCCAAGAAGCACTTGGCAACATGCCATGTGTTACATAGCTGTGTGTGTGTGTGTGTGTGTTATTCCTGAGCATGACTCAAAACACAGCAGCTTCACGTGTCCTGATAAAATGTGTGTTAACATACAGGACGAAAAAAAAAACCACCAATGCATCTATACGCTTTCGTGGAGTGACACACACACACACAACACACACACACCACACATGTAAATGCAGGTTTTCATAAACGCCATCACGCATATAATATTCCTTAAAAGTGAGCAACACATTTGCAATGAGCATCTTTATCTTTGACGTGGAGGAGTGCGGTGCCATCGGCTCCCACAATGCACCATCGCCCGCTTCTTAAATTACCGCTGCTTGGCACCGAGCTGAATTTTCCAGTGAATTAAAGCAACACGAGACATGCGTATAAAGCTTTACTTACCACCGGGGCTGTTGTCCATATTTCTTCCCGGTCGATCGATGTTGCTCTCTTGTTCCGTGTGGTTTAAACTGTAGTACGGCGTGTCTTTCTTTCTTTCTGTCTTTTAACGCTGCCTCTGCGTGCCACCGAGGAGTTTCGTTGATATGGGTGAAAGAGTCATGAACTGCCAAGGCATAAAGAGTGTATCCAAAAGCTCAGACCAGCAGGAGTGTGCACAGGGCATTGGGGGGTGGGTTCTTGTGAACCAGCGAAGAATTCAAAAAAAAAAAAAAAAAGTAAAAGATATTTTTAAAAAGAGGAAATTAGGAGCAAAAAATAACTTCCAAGGTGAGTCGATTGCTCGCTTCTCCCGTCTGCGCACCTTATGACGCCGGGCTGTGTGCTCAGAGAGATCACTTGGTGGATGTGGCTTGTCTAAATGACAAAAGGTCCCGGAGCATTCAGCTGCTTGCCATGTACAGTCACCATTAAAACACGAGCAGAGTGGAAGTAGTTTAAACACTCCTCCACTCATCAATAAGCAACACGCGTCCTAAAATAACCAGCACGTTTTCAGGTGCCTGAGAAATGTGACCAGGTTTTTTTCTCTCTCTCTCTCTCTCTGTTCTCTTTTCATGCGTCCCGTCAACCCGCCTGTTAGTTGATGTGTATCGGGGATGTCTCTCTCTCTCCTCTCTCTCTTTCTGTCACGCTCTCTGAAAACATTTCACCCACCTCCTCTCTTCTCGTGCCCCCACTCCTTTTTTTTTTTTTTTACTCTTTCCCACTTCGTGATTGGCCGAGAGCCCCGCGTGGAGACGGCACATTGGGCTCGTTCGACATTGGAATGCTGGTTAAAGCTCTACAGCATGTGCGCATGGCATGTGAGCTCACGCTGCCCTACTGACACACATTTTATGCTAATGAGCTGCCTGGGCTCGGCGATAAGAAAACGAGGAAACGGGGAAGAGAGAGGCGGAGGAAACGAGAGGTCTCACTCCGAACCAGGTCTCTGGACTCTCCTCTGCAGGTTTTAATAATAAGAAGAAGAAGAAGAATAATAACGCCCGCGAGTGGAGCCGTTTTTCAAATAATGGCGAAGATCCACTGAGTTCACCTTTGTGTTGAACGCGCGTTGTGCAAGCACCGCAAAGGTGATGAGTCCGTTTCTTTTTCAAAACGGTCAATGGGAATGATTAAGTGAGGGGCACACCTCACACTGTGGACACGTGTAATGTAGCATGTGCATCTGAGCTGAAGTGTGTCCCACGAGTCACCTTGGTTTATTTATTTATTTTGTATTGTTCATTTAACCAAGAAAAGCTCTTTATTAATGTGTCTATCACATCACGTGGTTTAATATAGTTTTTGTATAGTTGTTGCACAGGTATATTTTTATTTCTATGCACATGTTTAATCTCTCTGTACAGATTTAAGTTTAGATCTGTCTCAAGTTCATTCTAACGTATGGTTACTGTGTGATAGGTTCATTCTAATGTATGTTTAATGATCGTTATTCGTTATTTAAGGTGGAAAAATATCATCAGATTAAAGCTTTATTGATCCCCAGGAAATGAGATGTAGTATTAAAACAGCACAGCAGAAATAAATACATGCACATGAACGAATCTAAATTTTAAAAAGCTATGTAAAATAAAGCTCCTGTTCCAGTTTGACTGAATAAAATGTAGGCCTATGGGCCAAATCAACAGTGCAGTCTTCTATAATTAAGCAGGGGATGGCACGTGGACAGGCTGTGACACATTCACCACATGATTGTAGAATTGTATTATTATTATTATCATCACCATTATTAACGATGATGATAATAATAATAATAATCTAACTTTTCTTATTTTTATGTTTTTATATATAAAAATATATTTATTTATATATTTAAAAAAAAAAAAAAAAAAAATATATATATATATATATATATATATATATATATATATATATATATATATATATATGCTTCAAAACAAACATAATATCCTAACAATGTGAGGCGAGTGTGTCAATGCCTGTCCACGTGCCTTCTTCCCCGTTCAGGATCATGAACGCATGCACGAGCACGGCGCATGCGCTGAGTCGAACGCCCACGCATCGTCAAACCGGAAAGTGTTGCAGTGTAACGAGCTGCACAAAAAAAAAAAAGAAAGAAAGAAAAAAAAATAAATAGACGATCTCTGCATGACGGAGCTGGCACGTGCGGACAGGGCGGTGCTCACCGTGACTCCCACCGCCCCTCCTCCCCTCCGTCACGTTTCCTTTTCTCTCTGTACAGATTGTGTTTGCTAAAAGCCAAAGTAACGCCGGAGATTGGCTGGGACAGACTGAATGTAGGTCAGGAGCTGCTTGTGCATACACCAGCATCGTAAAATAACCCCCAAACCGCGATGTTCTTCCAGAAAGCACCCAAAAACACACCGCCTGTTGCGGGCAGGCAAGTAAGTAGAGACTGAAATGTAGGTCACGTTGCTCACCCTCGGGGTTTGGGCGGGATGTTATTATTCAAAACCTTTTTATTATTCTCGATAGGTGAGCTGAATGAGAACGAAACGCCTTCAACTTGTAGGGAATTAGGCTACGGGGTCACAGCGTGTTTGATATTCATTACCTGCTCTGGATTTCACTGTCATCTGCTAGTAGCTATCAGTTTCGATTACTGCGATCTGATGTTCTTCATCAGCCTTCAACAATGTTTCACTTTGATGCAAACATTTGGACTCTATTATAGCCCATATTATTGTCTATCTACATATATAATAATAATAATAATAAAGTACCATTTAGGAACCTTACTCAAGTTGTAATTTTGACTTTTGAATTTAGAGTAACATATGATCAGGCCACAGATTAAATTATCCAACAGTAACCTACCTAAAAACTCAATCTAACTCTAACCAAACTGCATAATGAATGATTTCACTTTTGAAAGCATCCAGTTCATATTTGCACCAAGATATAACCATATCACTTCCAGTACTTGACACTAGTACGTAGTTTGAATTGTATTAAAATAACAGAGTTGCTTATTTGAGCTTGAATAAAATATTCAAGCTGCAGCTTTCAGTCACTTATTGCAAATATAAAAATCTAAAAGAGGATACAAGTATCTTGTGAAAAAGACGGATGCATCAGCTATCTTAACTTTGGTGATTGTTCCACCACTGGAGATTATTAATTTGATATCTTAAACCAGTACTACAAACTGTACGCTTCATTATTTTGGCATCCAGTGTAGGTCACACAACAGGACTAGCAGGTTTCTCTGCCATAAGGTCATAAGAGAGAGAGGTCCTGCTGCTAAATCAAACCTCCACCATTTTCTATGAATTAACATAACACCACGATTCCACTCTGAGTTTGTTTTGATGAATGCAAATAGTTTAAGCGAGTATCTCGAAATAGACAGGCTGTTCTCAAATACGTCATGTCCCATACCTGAGGTGACCCTACGTTTTAAAATTAGAATGAATGAGTGATACAGGATGCAACACAAACATGATCTTGAACCTGATACAGAAGCCTGCAATAAGTAATAAGACAGTGCCCCACTGTGGGTGAAATAAGCGGTACAGCCGGTTTTTGGTGGAGTAGACAGATGTGTCCATTGTTGTTGTCACTGTGTGCAACAAAGAATCGGGTCATCGGGATATGAAGAGTTATTTGGGCCATGTTGTCGGTGTTGCTGATCTTTTTGGGAGGGGGGGTGTTGCATTGTAGCATATGTGTGTGTCAGAAGAGATCGTTCATTAACTTTTTAAAAAACAATTAGGTTTGCATGTTTGGCAGAAGCTCGTTTGTTGAGGTTTGGAGTCATCTCATTGTGCCGATCAACTACTCCCCAACGAGTAATGTCAAGGCCAGGGTCAGAGCTGTGGCTCTACTACGCAGGGCTTTTTTATTTTCCACAAGGTGGCAGTGCTCGTGTGGGGAAAAGTCTGTGAAGACCGGCTTATTTTCAGTGGGTTGTGTTGACTACTTCATCAAGTTTTCCAAGTCCTCGCAAGGCTTAAATTCACTTGTATCTCTGCTGTCACAACACTTCAGCATAGATGTGGGTGTGTGTGAATTTATATCAGCAAATATGCAGGGGCTAAATTAGACATGATACATTGGCGTTGGTGCTCTAATTAGAGTTATAGGGCCATAATAATATGAGCAGCGGAGCCTTAGTTACTCTGTTGGTGGTATATGCTCACACTGTGCCGAGGCTTTGCATTTGAGGGTTGTCAAAACATACTCTGCCTTGTGGAATTTACAAGATTTTTTTTTAGTCTCATTGCTACTTTGTTACTGCCCCAAGTGACACCTGGGAGAATGAGTACAGCTCAGCTCTGCCCTTGGCTATCATCCATCACACTTAATGTTGTCAGTCGCATTATTATCATATTGACAAACTCTGAAAGTCTAACAGGAATGTGATGTCTCTCACCGACTTCACTTCATTCACCTCTGAAGTTTTTAAAGAACGCCACTGGCTCTTTGTCCTCCGTTGTACTGCATTACGCCGTTACTCACTCAACAGTAGCCTCAAATTTAGTAGCCGTGCAGTAGCAGATGGGGTACTGCAGCCTCTTCCATTTTGACAGTTACCATGGTGATGAGAGCCCTCTGGGATGTGGATTTGAAAACAGTGGTTGGTAGCGAGTCTGGAGGCAGCGGAGTTGTAGGAAAAAGTGACAGCATGGGTGAGGTTGGCAATGGCAAATGAGCTGTTCAATGCCAGTCAGTTTATGTGCATATATGACGTTGGGCAGTAGTGCTTTCCCCTAATGGGCTGCAGTGCTGGTACAAGTTGTGAAGAGCTAGTGCAGACTTCTCAGGGGGGGTTACAGGTAGGGTGGTATCCCCCAAGGTTTGGCTGTTACCATGTCTTCTTTCACTTCTCGGTGTCTCGCCAATAATTGTTTAAGCAGGGCCGTCACGTTAAGAAACAAATGGAAATGGTCGTGCATAAGTCCCGTTCACCACAAAGCCAGCAAAGCCAAAACAGGATGTCGGGGTCTAATGTATTTTACAGTAGGCATGACCAGCTTTGAGAGGAACGTTGTATTTCAACAGAGATGGAGGTCACTGGAGTTGAAGCACTGCTGATGTGTCACATAACATGTATGATGGTTTGGACCCTGATGTGACATGAGAGATGAACTCTCTCTTGTTTGAGACACAGCGTAATCCATGTGAGATCGTATTCATTCATAATGGGGATTAAATCTAAATATTTGTCTCTGCACTGTAGTGATTTGAGCAGAAGGTAGCTCAAGTTCACAAAAGCATTTTTCTTCACTGGTGCCTGAGGGGACATTTGATGGGAATGTAGGAAACAGCTGGTCACAATAAAATGGAAAAAACAAACACATCAACAATCAGCTATGAAATATTGTACTGCTGGCTGCGTTACAGAAGCAGTAGCATTCAGAGAGTCTCCTGATGAACAACAACAAAGTCACTTACTACTACTTTGATGGTAGCAACAGCCCATGTCTGATACTTGCCCCTGTCTACCCTCCAGAGGGCATTTACATTTTCTGACAGAGATTGCAGCAGGCAGCCAAGATCTGCTGAGATCTGTTGACAGGCTGCCTTTTGTGAAGAGGTGCCAGGTTAACCTGAGGGGAACGACTCCCCCAGCATCCCTGCTGCATCCTAACAGTTTAGTGTATGCACTTTTGTTTTAGTGTAATGAGGAAAGTGGAGACCGAGCAAGGAGATTTGTTGCTTAGGGCAAATAAATCATTGAGAGAAAGCTGAGACATGTTCTGTCCTTATATAATCCTAGGTCTGACAAGTATTGGTGCACATGTGGAACAGTCACACCTTTCACCTGATGTTGCTCGCAGACTGCATACGTGGTTCATCACAGGGAGATTAAGATATTAACATGAATTACGTGAAGCTGTCAGACTATTTGGCAGGTGTCCATCACGCATTGAAGCGAAATGTCACAGCTTCTGATGGAATCTGATGGAACGTCCTTCAGTTTAAAGGAGCAGTTCAACACTCATCATCAGTCCATTTACTCAACTGCTTGCTGAGAGTTTGATAAGAAGACCCGATACCGCTTTCGTACCTGTGCACTAAATATGTAGCAAGAGCCAGCAGCCAGTTAGCACAAGGACTGGAACAAGATGAAAACAGCTTCCCTGGTTCAGTCCAAAGGTAACAGAATCCACCTATTAGCACCTCCGGAGCTCAGAGTTAACACGACGTGCCGTGTTTGTTTAATGTGTACAAATACTGCAGTTTTACAGGTGGTTGTGTGCCAGAATATTTGCAGGTCTTGACTGTTTTTTCAGTTGCCAGTCAACTCCATGAACTTGGTGGATAAAGTCCCACTATTTAGTTCAACATAACAGAAGTTATCTCATGACACTTTCCATATAGAGCAGGTCTAGACTGTAATCTTTATAATATCATTTACAGACCGTAACCCAACGTAATACACTGTAATAAACTTTATACAGATGTAAGGGACATGTTTAAGTGTTTATTGATGTACAACATTTGTCAATAATTATATCTTATTCTATGAAAACATCTTTTAACAGCCTTTTACAATGTTATCATTCATTTCCTGTCTTTGAATGATCTCCACAGGAGGAAACTGCATTCATAAACACTGTTTTTAACTACATTAAAGAGAGTTATGAACAATTTATTACATGTTTATACGCTGATTATGAATGCTAAACAGGTCCACTTAAAATAAAGTCTTAATTATTATTAATTAGTGGACTTTAGCATTGCTGATAGACAGATACCAGACTGTCAGCTTATTACAAGGCTAGCTGTTTCCAGTCTTTATGCTAAGCTAAGCTAACCTGTTGCCTGTCGTTTCATATTTACTGTACAGACATGAGAGTGATGTCAATCTGCTTATTTAGCACTTTTCCCAAAAATGTTGAGCTATATCTGCAGGTATTTTGTCGGCTAAAAAGATTTTTTGTGGACTGTCTCGTTTGAGGCTGCTATGAGGCAACTGGGAAAAAGCTCGTGTCTGAGGCCTGAAGAGGAAGGTGAGGGAGATGATGCAGGAGCCTCCATGAAACTTGTCTCGATCTCCTCCTCCTCCTCCTCCTCCTCCTCCTCCAATTACTCCCTCATCCAATCATCTCATTTTCATAGCGCTGCGCCCTCCAATCACCATCTGTCCTCCAGGCAGTAACACTTTTACATATCTGCTGTAATTAGACAATCACTTCCACATGTTGATCAAACTCCTTCGACCACTCAACCCCTACCTCACCCTCCCATCCGCCCACTGTCTCCTTTTTACTCCCTCTGTTTTTCTTATTTCCCCGTCTCACACTCTGCTACCCTCCGTGTGCCCCTTTTCACTTTTTCTCTCCCCCTCTTTCCCCTCTCTTTCTGATTGAATTACCATAAGTGCAGGTCTTGGCCAAAATATGCCAGCTTGTTCTGATTAAAACTGTCCTTGTTATACCAGAGACTTTCCAAATGGCTGTGAGCAGTTTATGTGTGTGTGTGTGTGTGTGTGTGTGTGTGTGTGTGTGTGTGTGTGTGTGTTTGGGGGTTGGGTTTGGAGGAGAAAGAGGAGGAGGAGGAGGAGGAGGAGGCTGGGATGGTGGAGGGACACACACACACACACACACACACATGCAGTTTGTGTTGAAAAGAAAAATGCTGCCAGACAACATCGTATGGCGAAAGATAGAGAGTGGAAGCCCGAGAACAAGATGGGGACAGAATGGAAGGAGATGGAGAGGCAGTGCGGTGTAGCAGGAGGGAGCGGCAGGGAACAGAGAAGGAATGAGATCGTAATGGTAGTTGACAGAATTGGGTTCACAACAGGTTCATGGTGACATCATGGTTGAATTTTGGGGAACATTTATATAGGAAAAAGTATTCGCTGTTCATTGGATGCACATGTACACCCCGAACCTGCTTTTTCATTCCCCGTCTTCTTTCTCTCTCACTCCACTTTGCCGCAAACGCCAGTCGTTGCCACCAAATATGTAAATTTGTGTCGGCACTTTAAAATACTTTTTTTTTGGCTCGCGGTGCAGTGACTTCGTGTTCAACCTGCTTTTGCACGTGTTTGAACGCAATATCTCCCCCCTTCTTCTCAGGCTGTGCGTTAAACTTTATAACCCCAAAACTGACAACTGCTACCCAGAGTGTCACTCTTTCTTCCCTCTCTCTTCCTCCTTTTCCTCCCCCAGTCCTCGTTTTCTTTCCTCCTTTGCTCCCTCTTTTTTTTTTCGCCTGCAAGTCTAGCCAACCCTCGCCACTGGTACAGTATGTTCTTTGTGTGCATGTTTAGCTGTTTGAGAGACAGAAAAGACATAAAGGAGCCTTGGGACACGAAACGTGTTTATGGTGTGTGCGTGGGTGTGATTATATTTGTGTCAGCTTTTTTTTCTTGCTTGAAGAAAATTAACAGCAGGGAGTGTGGCGTATTAAAGGTTCTTTGTGTCTTCTGCATGTGTGTGTGTTTTTATTTGGATTATTTTTTTGGTGCCAGTGTTTATGGTTTGTGGGCATTTGCCAGCCGTAATATGAGTGTAACTTTGGCTTTTTTTTTCTCCACGTATGGTTGTATGTTTGTGTGTGCCCGTGCAAGCGAGTAAACTTGTCATGCATGCCTGTCATCCTCTGCATGCCTCTCCGTGCACCACAGAGCTTCACATGACATCAATCTGAGAGCAGTGGGATAGTGATCTCATTACCAACAGCCTGTTGCTGATTAAAACCTGCCGTCTGCACCCTCCTCCTTCACCCCTTTCTTTTCTTCTCCCTCCTCTCCGCTCTCTCCTGCTTCCTTGTCCTTTGCTCGCCTCCCTCCACCCCCCCCACCCCAACTCCAGAGTCGCACCATTCTGCGGTTTTGCCGCTGCTCGCTGCCAAAAAGGGCCCCATTTCAAGCTCTGCAGAAAGTTATAAGCTCCCCTCTTTTTTCCTTTTCAGTTTTCCTCCTCCATTTCTTTGTTCTTTCTTCTTTGCTGTACATCTTTAGGCTGCCTTCGTCGGGACGCCTGCAGCAGCCTACCTGCGGTCCTCACCGAGGCCCTTCTCATGTTTCTAATCTTCTTCTGAGTCAACCTGCTTTGACGCTCATCAACGCTAAACGAGAAAATGGGGGTTGAAAATGTCTGTGAATGTGTCTGAGTGTGTGTGCGTACGTGTGTGGGTGTGTGCGTGCACATGTGTGTGTGTGTGTGTGCATGTATCAACATGTGGATGCATGTGCTTCGTAGAGCCTCGTGGATCTACAGTCAGAAATACACAAATGCTCCTTTCACACTCAGCCACACGTTATACACTCTCCTCCTCTTTGCGCATTTCACTGACACAGAAACACAAACAGGACTAACCTTTAACCCCCCCCCCTCACTCCTCACTGACTGCTGCTGAAAAGTGTGACAGCGACTCAGATGGTCAGTGCACTGGGCCTGCGATTGGACGGTCACCGATTTCATATTTGTGACCCGTGCGATCAAAACATGCGATCCAAATCAGACGTCACGTAGCAGGTTTGATGTCGACATTCATATTATTTTGTGATAGTATCTACTCAGCAGTGTGTGTGTCTTGCACTTCCCGTAGGTAGGCAACAACAGAAAAACAATCTCTGTCTTATATTTTTATATTACGTCCCATACAAACAAAATCCATTCCAGACATTTCTTTTGTTCTTTTGTTCTCCTATTGAAAACACACATATCATATCGCTGCAGAGAACTATTTATTCATTCACTTATCCATTGCTCTCTCACCATGTGGCTTAGATCTGTTGTTTCCATCATGTATGAAGGGAACCCATGGAGAGGTCTTCACAGATGGTGATTTAAATTTCGTAGAAGTGTGTTGCCAACGTGTTTTGTACATTCTATCATGAAACAACGAGCATTTAACACCTAGTTTGGCAAGCGGGATGGACTGCGATGATCTCACAGAGTTTTACGGCACAGTGCTTCATTCCAGCCTAGACTAACCATATCGAGTAAGTAAGACTTCCACTTTCTAATGAACTTGCTTTGGCCGAATAAACAGTGTAGTCCTTTATAGGAGATCTAAAGTTACTTTTTCCATTACAACCTTTAGCTAATAAGGATAAACATTTGTATTATTTATTTTTTGTTCCTTTGCTGGTTCAGTTTTCCGTTTTTGTTTCCAGGTGTCTGCACAGCTTTTCTTTGAATGCAGCACTTAGTCGATTGTAATGACGAGGCTGTTTTTTGGGACAAAGTGAATAAATGATTTACTTGAGTGCACAAAAACATCATTTTCTGAAGCCACGGTCGACAAAAACACAATATTTAACTATTTTGAAATGATTCTGAACTTGTGTTGAGGTCTCAGATGCAGTTATTTCATGTTTTTCTGCCTTATTAACCGGTCAAACTGATAATTTAAGAAAATAAACACTGCTTTTGTCTTTTCGAAGGAGTCCATTGCCTGTAGTGGGTTGACTCGCCACTGAGGCCAGTCAGTCAGACAGTAGCAGACAGTTTTATCTCTGACATGAAGAGGCAGGTAGCTCTGTGCCTCGGGGGCCGACTGGCCAGGTTTGATCTCATCACGGATCAAATGTATCTCCATTAAATGCTTCCTTACCAGAAAACCGCTGGGCTGATTTGCTTAGGAAAATCCTGTAGGAGGAGAAGAGTCCGCTTGAACTGATTTAAAGGTGCGGAAACTGCCAGGAGAATGGCCCTTTGTACTTCTCAGTCTAGCAAAGATGGAAAACAGCTCATGGTAGTTTGCATTTTGGAGCTTTAATAAAGTCGTCTAACGTATATACCAGGCTCTGTGTGATTTACAGACAAGATATTTACACTATGGATTTGTTATGTGCACACTCTTTTTATTTGCAGCATGTCAGGTGCACATTTAATAATAATTGCAATTCACTACTGCACTGTACTGCATACATGATTAACTTGTGCAGTTGTTTACGTGATTAGTAGCACAAATCAAGAGTACATTTCTTGTTTCTGAGCTATTGTTCCACAAGGACACTGAAGCTAAGAGGGTATATTTCTTTCTCATTAGGGATATGTAGTCACAATAAAGCACTGAGCGGCCCTCGGTTGGCCCCGGGCCCCTGGACTCCCACATTGGCTGGCCACAGTCCCAAAGTCGAGGCATTGTAAACATGGAGCGAAAGCCAAGGGCTGATACTGATATCCCCAAAGGTGTGCAGCCTCCTACAGCATGTGTGCTTATGTATGTCTGTCATTTAATGACTGTTTCATTAGCGAGAGTGTGTGTACATGCATGCATGCGCCGCTCTCCTGTGTGCGTGTGTGTATGTGTGTGTGTGTTGCTAGTGAAGGCCTATCTTTGGATGGTGAGCAGGGGAGGAACAAATTTAGAAATACAAAACAAACACTCAGAGAGTTGAAATCCAACAAAAGAGCGCTGACTGACAGTACAGTGTAGAAGGAGTGGAGGTAAAAAGAGAGAGAGGGAGAAATAGAGAGACAAAGAAAGAAAGAGAGGGAGGGAGGGAGAGAGAGAGAGAGGGGGTGGGCAGCATGTTGAAACCTAAGCTTTCTGGACCCTGTTTTCCCTTCCTTCGGGCATTCTGTGGCTGGTTAAAAAATGTGCTGTATATTTAAAGTGTTGGATCACGTGACAAAGGCAGGGTTTGTGAATCAAAGTACACAATGATTTCAGGAGGAGAGAGAGAGAGAGAGACAGAGAGAGAGAGAAAGACATAGAGGGTGTGTGTTAGTGGGAGAGAGAGAGAGAGAGAGAGAGACGGGAAAAGGAGAGGGAGGTGGAATGCAACAGGCTGAGCTCTATCGTCGCTGCGAGAGGGACTTCTGACTGACAAACACAACTACTACGCTCCTTCTCAGCTCATTTCTCCACTGACTTGCCCTCACTAACCACCAGACTGTGTGCCGAGTTAACAACTTACCAGGTCTGGTAAGTTTGGTTTTTAATCCCATCTTTTAAGTTTTTTTTTTTGCCCCCCCCAACAACTTCAGTCTGTTGGTGGTGTGTGAAAAATAAGACAGACAGAGGACATGTCAGAGCTTGAGTGAGATGTGTGTGTGTGTTTCTCTTGTCTCTCTCCCTTTCTCCCTCTTTCTCTTCCTACGTGTGTGTGTGAGCACGAGCGGAGAGATTGAGTTTCCTGAGGACAGCTTTAATTGAGAACAGAGATTTGAGAAAGAATGAGAAAGAACAACAGAAACAGCTAAGGAGGGGAATGAAAGCTGATCAGCACTTGCATGTGCTCCGGGGCTGCTCCATGTGAGGAGATGGACGCTTCTTGAGGTGTGTGTGTGTGTGTGTGTGTGTATCCTCGTTTGTTTGACCCGGTGTAGATGAACATCTGACTTCATCAGCTCTGATTCACAGTCTATGAAAGATTCTGATCATCCTTTAGAGAGGACAAGAAAGCGGGATGCGTTACGTTAGAAATAAGAGAAGAAGTTACGATACAGCACGCTGCAAGCTGTGTCCTGCCGTTGCATACGTGCATCCCGGTCACGCTGAGTGCTACAGGTGAGCTCGGTAACCGTCTCGGGCCATTTTCCAAGCGGCAGACGAAGTGGCTGCTTTAGCCTGCAGGCTCTCAGCCAACAGACGGGCTGTCAGACTTGATGGATCACTCCATCAACATCACAAATGGCTGAGTAGGTCTGGTCTACCTGAGTATGTACACACTCAGTCACTCATCTCCCCCCCAAGGTTATGTAAACAGGTTTCCATCCACACAATTACATAAGCAGGATGGAAACGCTGAAATAGGCTGACTCCTGCAGACTGTCTGCTGCGTGTCTGATCGCTGCTGCTGCTGCTGCTGCTGCTTTGCATTGTGTTTGTGTGTCGTTTGCGAGTGTGTGCGAACAAACCTCCTGACCCGCTTGTGTCGAAAAAAAAACACAAGCTCTTTTCATACAGTCTGTGAATCATTTCAAATCCTTTGTTTGACACGCGCTATATAAATCCAGATGCATTGCTTGATTGATGATTGTGATTAAGATGCTATTCATCCGCTAAGTGCTTCTTCCCCAGCTGATCCGAGCTGCCTGCCCGTCTGTCCGCCCTAACACCATCCTGCTGACCGGCCTCGCCATGCCTGCTCCGTGACATGCACTCCGATGCAAGGAGCTACTCTAGCAAACTCTCGACAAATCTATTCCAGATTAATTTTCCTTAACGTCTGCGGGAATGCTCATCAGCACGTCCTCAATAATAGGCGGACGAGACTACAAGCACTACATAAACAGCTGGGTGTAAACAATACACAGTGTGTTAGAGATCACATTCTGGAGAGCAGTGACAGACCGGCTAAATATAACTCTGCGTCGTCGACGTCTTCTTGATTGAGCGGGTTTGATTTGATCATGCTTTTCATCACTTGGTCATTTTCTCTGTCAGAGTGTCGACTGCTGGGTGAACTCTCATTCTGATCCCAGGTCAGATGTTCTCAGCTTTTAAAATCTTTCAAATTTAGAGTGGATGCATCTGCTCTTGGTTGAGTTTTCTTTCCTTCTTTGTTTTCGTCAAACAGGGGAAGAAACCATGAGTTGGGGTGTAATGGATGAAGCTGCTTTAACTGCATTTGCGATCTCATCTTTGTTCTCTACACTTTTCAAGAATGGCAGCCCCTCAGGCTGAGGAGGCTGTCTGGCTCTTTCTCTCTGTCTCACTGACTTCTTTCTTCTTTATTTCCTCAATATGAAAAAAAAACAAAAAACCCTCCATCTTCTTCTTAGCTGCTCTGTGTCAGCTGAGTTTGATTTTGTACAGGGTTGTTCTCATGGTTGCTACATATAAATGGAAACTTGGAACTTCCAAAACAAAGAGGCGAGCGTTTGCTACTTGTTTTTGAGAGGGGGAGATACAAATGTTTTCTTGTTCTGCGGACTTGCATATTGTCCACAGAGTTATTTTGAGAAATTTTGGTGAGAGCCACGGACTGGCTGTGGTTCGCCTTGATGTGCCCAATTGCCTTCGAGTTTTCAGAGGCTCTTGCTTTCACTGCACTTTTTCTTTTTACAATTCAAGGCTGAATGTGTCTCAATGCGTCCAAAGAGCTCTCTCGGTGTGTTTAAACACGGCCCGGGGCTGCTCTGCAGTACAGACTACAAGCCCGTTAAACACACTTTTAATCCTCTTTGCGAAAGAAACAGCAAGGCACCGAGTTTAGGTTGCGTGTCTGAGTGTGTTAAACGTACGCGGTGGAGGGTTTCATGCAGTCTTTAGGCTCACTTATCACTTTAATACTAAATGAAAAGCTGCTTACCAAATGGCTCAATTAGGCCTGACCCATGGCCGGGCTCCTGAGCCTGGAGCGACAAGGGGCTGACCCCGGCTCCTGACCTGGAGACCCTCGGCAGCCCACAGGGTTGGCTCGACATAATGACAACATTGTGTGTTTTATGAAACATTACGATCATTATCATCCCCATTAGCACCGCTAACATTGAATCCACACTGTGTTATTTCACGTATGTCGGACACTTTAAATTTGTGTCCAAGAGTAAAGCTATAAGTTAGCCGAGTGACGCTTTGTGGTAGAAGCTGAACAAGATGGAGAGCGGCCGCTGGTTTCAGACCATTTTCTAGTGGGTGGAGATGATTTGACGTTTGCTGTAACTTAAGTGTAGAGTGACTATTCAGCGATTGTACTGTATTATGCAAATGTGGACCCAAGGATCCAGGTTGTTGCCAGGGTAACAACTAATCCAAGTTAATAACAGGAATAACAAAACATTTATGCCTGCAACTGTTTTGTTTCTTCATCTACCAAATATTTTCTACGGGTTTGGTGCAGATTCCCCCGCAGCTAAAGCTTGTTTGTTTTGTCCAACCAAACAGTCCAAAACCAGTTGGTTGGTTGTTTTATTTGGATAGTCCACCTACGGATAGTTTCAATAATTAATAATCCCAGATATGCAAAAATAAAACATAACTAATAAACCAATAAACATATATATGCTTAACTGAAAAATGCACACGATCCTTCCTGTTCATTGCTCTTTAATCTTCTTTTACGGGTTGTTAAATGTGTTTTTTCTTGTACTTGTATTGAGCATTGTGCATTGTGGAGACACAGTCCTGATTTCAAACAAAACAGATACCTTAAACGTAACTTAAAGACCGTGTAAAAGACAATTCTGAGATTCAAAAATACATTAAACATGTTGGAAAACAGTTGCTGAGAACGCGTGAAAAGACTTCGAACGATGTGTCACTAAAATGTGGTCAAAACTTTTCAACAGTTTTCAGTGCAGGATTTTTTAGGCGGTCCTTAAAGGGCGGCTCGATGACACGCTGAGGCCACCCTGAGCAGAGAGACCGAGATTAATTAATCTCACTCAGCGTGTTTGAAAGTTACTCATGTCATTTTCTGAACTCCTCTGGCATGTTTCAGTCCAAGACTGCTGCTCGACTCCTCCCACGAGTGAGCGTGGCTTCAGCTAATTTCATAAACTTGTCGATATTTTGTGTAAATACTGAAAACACTGGAAGCCGCAAACCCGAGTTTGTCCAAAGGTAACATAATCTGCCTTCCGGCTGACCGATTCGCACGTTACATCTCATTTGTTTAAATGTGGATTTAATGTGGGGATATGTGCCAAATCATTTCTATTGTTAGCTGTATAAGCTAAGCCGTCCAGCTGCCGGCTGTAGCTTAATATTTACTGTACCAGCACGGAAGGGAAATCAATCTTTTCATCCAACCCTCAACAGAAAAGAGAAATAATGTTCTGTATTTCCTAAAATGTGGAGCCATTAAATGTCAAATGAATTGTCCTCTTCAGACGTCTCCATGGGCGAGAGGGATCGTATCCTGTTTATCGGAAAACCATTTAAACGAAATGAATGTCTGGAAGTCATTGTGACAGATGTTTCCAAAGAACAACACTTGGAAAATAGATACCAAACATATACGTCTCTGTGTACATTACTGGCATAATTACTTTGCATTGAAAATATGTGTTTGCCACAGCCAGAAACATTTTGTGGTTGTAAGATGGCTGTCTGACACTGATGGTTTATGGCTCAGCAATATTTGTACTCCTCAAAAGACATTTTTACATGTCAGTTTGACATAAAATATAGTACGGTCATTTGTTGGAAAATCTAATTATGTTGTTTGTGGGTGATGGTGCCTATGTTTTTTCTCTTCTGTAATGGTTTCTGTGTGTCAGTATGTGCATTTTCTACTCCGTGTGCTCAGAACAGCTCATCCCTGGCTGCATTCTCCCAGAATAAGCCAGATTTGATTGTGGTTTTATGGTTTACTGCTAATTGTCCCTGCTGAAGTCATGTTTTTTCCTTGCATTTGGCTGTTTTTGGGGGAGTTTTTAGCCTTCATATCCAGTCAGCCTCTGCCTTTTAGTTTACTCCATACACAGAAACCCTGCGGTTTCAAACACAGAGATTGTATTCAAGTTTGTCCTTTTTGATTTCCCCTACCAGTATCACACACCAGTGTCTCCATAGATGTATCCACAAACTGAATCAAACCATAAATTCTCTTTTGTTGTGCAAGTCAAAAGTTGCTGAAAAAGATTGCCCATTTGCTCAATGTTACGCTAACAATGGCAAACAGAAAAGGAGAGAGAACCGCCGATAAGCAAAGCCCAGATCCAAAAAAGAACCCACAAGATAACAAAAACCAAAAAACTTAAAAAGAGAAAGCCCTCTTCCATTTAATACCCGCCTAGTTTCCAGTTGACTCATATTGCTCTGAAATGAACCCACACGTTGGAAGTTCAGAAACACAAAGATGACTAAATACTTTGGAAGTGAAACAAAAACACAATTTTCTACTTTCTATTTGCTGACCGGAGAGAAAAGTGCAGAAAGGAGCGGAGCTTTCGGTTCATGTGGTCTCTTCTCATTTCAAGAGATCACAGTGTGTTTATCATCAGGCAGTTTTTTGTTTTTCTTCTTAAAGTCTTAGACAAGCGTTCACACTCTCACTGGGGCGAACACATCATCAGTGTAATCCATCTGATATGCTAGCGCTGAAGACTAATCAGCCACATGGTTCAGGAAAATAAAGGACATCATTATGTGATGTGAAGCGGAGCATTTAGACCCTCTCGTTACAGTTCGGAGTCACTTAATTGACACTGTTTCAATGTCATGGAAAACATTAACATTTAGGTTTCGAGCTGTTCATAATGGCGTTTCTCATTTCTTCCATGTTGACTGAAAACCCTAAAACGTGGCAACTGTGCTCGCACTCCTTTGTAGCTGAATATTCCCCACTGTGCACACGACGCTCTGCCATAAAAACACACTATCTGCCATGTATGCATGGTCCAAAGTGTGTGAGTAATCGTGAGATTTTGTGAGATGTCATTTTTCCAGAGCAGATACAGACAGTTAGAGAGTTAATATAGGAGGTGAGAGAGATCGGGATGACATGCACCAACTGGATTCATATCAAGAATGTTGTGGTTACATGGTACACTACACTACGACCCCTGGGCCACCATGACAGCCGTGCTATAAATAGTAACACTTATTATTGTGACAACCAAAGTAAAATGAAAAAGAGAGTCCTCTCCAATGGACAATCAGTGACGGTCAAGTTTACAACGCAGAAATGACAGCTCATGAGAAGTCTTAAAGGTGAAGTCTGAGCTAACCAGCTGGCTGCCACCTTTGCATCATAAACTGTTTGTTTTATTGATAATCAACTCTTAACTTATCTTCCTGACTCTCAGAATAAGCTTAGGACCCAGCTTGTAATCTTACAGGAGCTCAGCAGCAAAAAAAGAAAGGACCAGAACCACAACGGGCAACTCGAACCAAAAGTACAGTCCACAAATCCAAGTAAAACTCTTCACATTTATCCCATCTATACAACGCCAGTTCTTCTTTTACAAGGAGGCTTCACTTCTAAATGTCAGTAATAATGAGATGTCTATGTGGCATTGTTGGGGGGGGGGGGGCTTTAATGACTGAGACAAAAAAGAAGTTCAGCGCGACCAAGAAACTGTGAGTCTGAATCAGGTGATGCCAGTAAAAATAAAGAGGGATAAACTCTGAAGCAGGCAAAGATTCAGAGTGTTTAAAGAGTTCTCCATGTAACTGAGTATTTAACTGTTCCTTTCTTTTGAGCAAAGAACAGGCTGATGCATGCCGACATGTGCGAAAGTACTGACGGCCACCATGCAAGAGTGCACGGGCGATGCAACTGTTTTTGTTGCTGCCATTATGAAGCAATAAGAACAATGCAGGAAACGATTGAAGCTATTAGTCCTGTGATCTGTGAACTGCATGGTCAAACACTAACATGCATTTTTATCAATCTGGCTCCAACGCTGCTGATCGGGTCGTAACGTTTCTGACAGAACTTGAGCCAAAGTCTGTCTGTTTGTGCTTGGCTGGGTATCTGAAAAGTGTCTCAGCAACTGACAGAGAAAACGTGTAAAACTTTACCGTCTGCTCAGAAATATTGTGATTACACGCTTTTCCATGTCAACTAATTAACCTCATTTCTAAAATTATAACATTCTTTCATGTTTGCGCGATGAATTGATCTTTTCTAATGAGGACAGTCTAGAGCGCCGGTTCTAAATGACATTGTATATTTTTAACTTACACACCCTGATCAAGCCCCATTTTCTGAACACTCTAACTGAGAGCGCTGCTCGTTCACTAACTGACCCTGAAAGAAAGACACACGACTTCCTATTACCGCACATTTCTCAGCCCTGAAAGTGGAGTCATTATACCATAAAACTGAACATTAAGTGTAATTCTCAAGTCATCCATTTCCTTAAAAATGTAACCAAAATTCTCAATACGCCAAAGATTGATGGAGCCAAGGACTTAAACAAAGCTGTTTACTGCCATAATGCCACGCAAACTACTCATTATGTATGGAACATAAACACAGACAACAAAGTGTCTGCCAAGAAGAGATGACTGTCGCAATTAATTATCCAGCAAACCTGTCAGAGTCACACTTTCATTTAAGCTTTTTTGCTTACGTACACTCCGTATGCTGTTTCTTATCAACTGACAACAGAGTTTCTGGTCTTGAAATGACGGCTTGGCATTTAAGAAGGCAACTTTCTAACAGAAAGTTTAAGCTCCAGTACAGCCAGTCGCAAAATGCAGATGGCATTCAGCTGTCTTTGTGTTGTTTTTGTCGCCATCGCTTATGAGCTGCGTTCAAATCGTTACTTGCGTGCACATTTGGTTTTCGGGGCTTGTTCTTTGCAGACTAAAGTTGAATGAAAAAGATGTTTTTTTCTTTTGTTTCTGGATTTTTAGTATTAACAGACATCTTTATGAAAACAACCTGGAAGAATTTTCCGAGTACTACATTACACGAGGAACGGAAATGGTGGCAGTCTCACCTTTCACAAATGATTGTTGGCCACAAATTGCAAATTCCTACGGGGCTATCAAATGCTCATGGGGGGGGGTTCAAGTATGGCATTTGTTTTGATTGGTTAAACATGTCAAAGTGAACGAAAAGAAACGATAATGTGCAGCTTCTCATGTCGCGGATTTGGTAAGGTGGCCTCCTGAAACGCTCGTCTGGACACGGGTTGTTTTTTTTCCGTACGCAAGTGACATTTTGCAGTGAAGCAGTTTTGCGCGGACGGGCTCAAAGTAATGACTTTCCGTGTTTGTGCGTGTACTTTCATAACTGTAACCTCAAGCAGATTTGGGTTGGAAAAAACAATAAAGTCCAATTACATTTACACCCCAGGATAACCAGATCCAGATGATGCTCCTAATAAGCACCTAAGACATGTTATTAAAAAAAATTGTTTTTGTCATTTCAGCTGTTTACAGTCGAGCGTTGTTTACAAATGTTGCAACAATAGGCTGAACACAATGACGTAGCTCCTGGTGTAGTTTGATGGAAATGATGTGAGAGCGAGCGGAGTAGACAGTGTGTGGCGGCTTGTTGGAAAAGACAGAGAGATGGAAAGCCCCATCGTTTCTACGCCGAGGCTGTTTTTAATCCTCATAGTCTGGGAAAAAAAGAGCATCGGTTGTGTGTTGTATGTGTGAGTGTGTGTGTGTCTGCAAGTTGGTGTATGTGTGTGTGTGTCTGTGTGTCAGCAGGACCAGGACCAGGTGACCCAGTCTGACCTGACCCAGCCAGGTCTCATAAAAGCAGCATTGAGGCCTGGAGTCCCGGAGACACAGCACTGCTTTTGTTGCCCTGCCCAAGGTGTATTCCCCCTGGAGGGAGAGTGAAGGAGGCGCAGAGGGGGGGGAGTGTTACTCATTAGAGAAAAAGAAACCATTCCTTGGCTTGGGCGCACATTATTTCATAGTTTATTAGTGGAAATAAAACCGTTTCTTTGTTTTTATGTATGTTTTCTGCAACCACTCGGCCTGTTTTTGCTCCCTCCTCCCATGCTGCTTCACCACAGTCCGTTCTTTCTCTTATTAATCCAGTTTCCAGTATGGCTCTAATTAATAGGACTCTGTTCACTTCTTACACATGGTCTGCCAGATGCTTGAACCTCCCTGCTATGAGCTTCCCCTCCCTTTCTTTTCTTCTGTTTCCCTCTATCTTTTTCCATCTTTTTTTTTTTTCAGCTTTCAACACTTTATTTTTTTTCTCCATCCCAATCCTTTTATACATCTGGCTTTCATACCATATCGGTCTTTGAATTTGATTGGTTAAAGAGTCAACTCGAAGGACTCGCAGGCAGCATCTGTGCGAGGATCCTCCATCCTATATTTACTCCGTCATTCTTCAAGGTCAATTTCAGCTTTCAATGGCGCTTCAGCATGTGTGAACGCAGTGTGTTTTCCGCTGATTACTTGCCCATGAACGTGATTAAAGTCGCAGAACATCTGTGTGTGTTCACCTCTGCAGCCTGCATGTCCGCGCTTGTATGTTTCCGTGTTCCGCTTTCACGAAGGCATGCGTATGCATATGTTGTTCCAAAAACGTGACCACGCCACGCCATGTATGTGATGACTTTTATAATGACTGCACGCTTTTATCCAACCTGTGTTTGACATTCTCTGATGGTCAAACACAAAAGTTCTTTGTGGAAATAGTTACTGGGACTCTCCCTAACTGGCCCTCGCAGTGAAGAAAAACCGCAGCAGAGCCAAGCAGTTACAGAAAAAATGTCAATATGGGAAATATGACTTTAAAAACAACACTCGCTGTGCTGACTTTGTGGCTTTGTGTGTGAACGCGTAACACGTACTGTATGCGTATGCGCATGTGGGAAGAAATAACTGCTGTAACAACAGAGGGACGTTGGGAGAATTTCACTCTAACAATAGTAGCACAGATGCCTGATGATTAGTCTAATAGCCTGTTCAACCCATTCATATCAATGAGTCCAGAATAGATGTTAGAAAGTTAGAAACACCCCTCCCTAAAATGAAATACAACTAACAGCACCGCACACCACACGACCACAACTAAGAGCTGAATCAATACCTCTATTATACTGTTTCAGCAGAATCTGAACCTTTTATAAAGGAAGGATTTGTTACGGGGATTAGACTGCATATGTCTGAACAACTAATAAACACTACTGTCCTCAACCACTAATAAATAAATACCATAAATAAACTGGCTATGCATACTTTAAAATATATATTTTATTTATAACGATACTTTTCTGCAAGAATACCAGAAAAGAGAAAAAAGCACTCCACCATAGACTCAGTAAGAAGACACCAGGTCAGGTACTTCAACACATTTTCTTATGATCTTGAGTGATGAAATCTGGAGGACACTGTTGTGGTTTTAATCGGGGGGGAAAAAAACATTTGTCTCATTTTGCAGACATATTACATTTTACACATTTTTGTCCAGGTTTGGAGTTCTGTTACAGACACGTTTAATTGGCACATTTTGGTCCTGCAGGAAACGGTCATTACGAAAACTGTTCACAGAGACGTCTGTGGATTATTAAGAGTAACTTGGACTCTGTTTCTGGAAAGACGTGTTACTGTTGCGTGTTTTTGGCGTGATTTTCAAAAAAATAATTTCCAACATGCTGTGTTCTCAGTTCTCAGATCCGGAGCGAATAAAATCATAATCTGCATGACTAAAATTGTAATTTGAGTGAAGTGACCCTGCTAAGATGAAAGCCGGGACGTATTACTTGCGTGTGGCCAGTATTTTTACCTCCATATGTGGAAGTGACCCTGTAATTGTTAGGGACATTCTGTTTGTATATATATCGACTGTACTTGTACTTTGTACCTGAGTCATATCTGTTTTGCAAGATCTATATATATATATATATATATATAGTACTCTGATTGTGTAGTTATTGTAGTTTGTGGAGGACATTTGTAAATACAACTTTTACTCTGTCTCTCACCCACCCTGGGTGTTTGATTCCCATGCTGAAGCAGGCCCAAAACAACAAGACATTCTTTGGCCGGGCTGTATTTACCACAGCTCCACCACAGAGAGTTAAGCTCCACCCACTCATGAAATCACTGAAGGGGATGAGAGAGTCATAGAGAAACAAGAGGGGAGGGGTGCCCTCATTTAACTTATTGACAGGGCCACAGAGCCACTACACGAGTCCTCAGAGACAGAGAGGTGAGACACTGTGATCACCGCGACCACTGAGCAGCTTCTGCCTCAGCTTCAGCTTCAGCAGCGGGTTTATGGTGTGGGGTACAGTGAGAGCGAATAGGTTATATGTGTGTGTGTGGGTTGCTGTAAAGGGTTAATTGTACCCATGTTGTGGCTGGCTGTTCTCGGGCAGGCTGGCTAGAGTCAGGCTGGCAGAGGGAACAGAGAGACCCTTTATAATACAGTTCTGCTGATTGAAATCATATGGCATTGCCTGAAATCATTGCACTACTTTGAAGACAGACAAAAAGCAAGAGAAATGTGTTGTACACCCTGTGCCGGTTTCCTCAACACTCCCTCTTCGTTCCTCGTCTGGAGTCTGCTTTTGAGTTATTTCAGAAAGTTACAGAAAGTGACGTCTTTGTCTGAAGTGTTGTTGCCGGTTAGACTTTAGGTAAGTTGTTGAGGCACTCTGCGCTCTACGACTTTGGTTTCAGTGTCTAACCCCTTCCTCCTTCTCCTCTTTTCTGCAGAGTCTGGACCTGGTCAGGTCTTGGTCACGTGGCCCCTGGCCTTTCCGCGTCTCATCCTCCTTCCTCGGTATCCCTCTCGCCTCCCTGCAGCCCGACAGCAGCTGAGACGGGCTGGATGGCACCAGCTCACTTCAGACTCAACGTAGGGTCCTGACGAACACGACGCCCGGGAGAGGAAACAACACGACAGTCAGAGAGAAGTCACCTGAACTACTTTTCACGATGGCGACCAACAGGGAGCACCAACTGCGTCACATGACCGGCTTTCCCCGCGCTATGTACCCGTTCACCTTTAACTCCATGCGGAGCCACTCCCCCTTCGACCTGCTGGCCAGTAGCCACCTCTTCGGCCGGTTTGGGGCGGACCTTCCCAAAGAGATGGCTGCATTGTGTGAGTAATGAAGATATTTTATTTACTGTAATAGAGTCTCTTTTTTTCATTCGGCACGTCATGACTCTTTACACAAAAAGATAAATGTATGTGCAGTTTACTCGTGTGACCACAGGCCACCGGGTTACCTCACTTAAACTCACAGCTGCACACAAGAAGACACACAAAAACGTATTTACACATCTTAAACCAGCTCAAAACTACAATGTTCCATTCAGCTTATTTTAGATGCCAGAAGGAAAAAAAAGTGTCAAAAATGTTTGATATAATAATGTGGGCTCCAACTGACCCAGTGATTCACTCCAGAGGCAAGAAATCCTAATCCCACGCCTTTGCACATGACAAGATAGTGCGCCAAATGTCTGCGTCCTGACCAGCGCTGCTTTGTGTAAGACAGTGGAGACTTGCCACAATTTTGGAAAGGTCTTCGGGGCCAATTTGGGGGTTATAATCAGGCTTTAAATCATGCGAGGAGAAGAGAAGAGAAGAGAAGAGAAGAGAAGAGAAGAGAAGAGAAGAGAAGAGAAGAGAAGAGAAGAGTTGTGGTCTACCAGGCAGATGGCAGAGAGGGCAGGCTGGAAAAAAGGAAGAAGGAAAAAAAAAAAAAGAAACGTAACACGGTCCCGTGTATGTAATTTGCTGCATTCCACAGAAAATAAATCTTTCAAATCATCATCAATCAATCATTAGAATCATCAGATAGAGGCAGGAAATGGAACTTTATGAAGATAAAGGGTAAAGAGTTTCTCATTTCATCTTGCAGAAGCTGTTTGAGTCACAGGGGGCGCTGTTGCACTGCGCAGTGACAGAGAGACAACACAGGGAGTCCTTTCAGGAGTTCGCACAAAGACTGACTGTCCTTTACTCACTCTAATAGACTGTCTCTTAAAGACTTCTTTCTTTTTCCTTGTTTGTCCTCTTCTTGAAGTGTTCCATCATTGATGTTACTCATTACAGGTTAACACCACTATTTAACTGAATCTGCATACAGATAATTAGAACTCGCCGCAACACACTCATGCCAGTGCTGTAGCAGTTTCATATTATGTCTAATACTTGCTATAAATTTACACAAGACGGAGAAGAAAATTGACTGAAACTCACTGATTTACAGTGATTCAGGCACAGGTGTGTATTCTACTTCAGTCACATGACTTCATGTTCTAACAGGTTTGTGTTTTATCTGCTCCCTATACTCCAAACGATGCTGGAAACACTCAGAAGGACAATAAGTGGAACAAATGTAGCATTTTGTGGTATGTTGGTAATGTTATTATCAGTTTCCTCTTTATATATTTGGTCATTAATTCTCATTCTTGACAGAACCGATATTATGTTTTAGTTTGCCTTATACGTCATGTACGTTTGCAGAACCAATAGATGCAGCTCAAAGGCACCACACTACATTTCTCTACATTTGACTGCTGTTATTAATCCCTAAACTGATCAATAGAGATGAAACATTCAATAACGTGTGTAGGCACGCATTACACGTAGACACGCTTGTGTCTCTCATCCTGTGAGGCTGAAATCAGGTGTAGAAATACCTGCTGAACTCTCCTGTCAATCACTGCGTGTGTGTGTGAGTGTGTGGGATTACGTGCACACAGATAATGTGTTCAGCTGTTTATCTCCAGTTTTTCTCTAGAGACTCCGGCCCGACAACCAGGCTGGTAGCACTCAGACCGTCATTACATCTTTGACATGTCGCCTCTGGAACTTTTGTACATTAGAGACAGAAAGATACGAGCGGCCGCATTATGTCAGTCAGGATAGATAAGTGTAGTCACATGTGACAGACATAACCTGCAAGGCAGTTTTTTTTAGATTCAACTGTTTCACAGATAAACCTGTTTTCTGATATTACACCACAAGACGTCACACACACCCTATAAGAGTGTCCAAATAAACAGTTAACTGTCGAATCAGTTTCATCTATCCGTGCTGTTTCAGCTTTATTTGATAGACAGGGTTAGAGTGAAGAAAGAAACAGTACAGTCACACACTAAAACCAGGACACCACGCTGGATTAATGATCATTTGTAATTAATTAAAGTCAAGTAAGTCATATACTGAGCATGTAGTGGAGTAAGACAAGTGTAACTTTGTGTGCGTGTGTAAATGAATCAGGTTAATATAAATGAAGCTTTGAAGCCGAGTTAATCGACCCAGACTTCCAGATAATCATTCTCCGTTTTCAATCAGCTGCTGCATCTCCATCTCTTTCACGATAACCGACCCGCACACACAGAACATAACATTAAAACACTGATGCTGTTTGATATGTAAAGTTCAAATGTCTGTGAACGGGAGACCACACAGCAGATCACTATCAGTCAGCCGTGGGAAATGCTCGGTGTCAGTATCCGGGCTTTGGAGATGATTTCTTGCGCTAAGTTATTTCCTGTATGTTGAGCCACAGATACTCAAAGGAGAGGCTCTCACCTGCTGGGCAGTGCTCGACTACAGTCTTTCACATCAGCTCATCTCCTCTGTGTTTGGACAAACCTACAAAAAGCAGAACTTAAACTCAGAGGAAGACAGATAGCCCGTCGTGGCGGTTAGCCAACAAGGGTTTTCAGTTCAATGGAGACGGCTAACCATGCAAATAATGAGCTCATTTTTAACCATCAAGTTATCTCTCATTAGTGCAAAGAGAAGAAAATGATACAAAATTACAGATTTAAGTGGGATTTGCAAATTAATTCAAACCAGGTCCTAATCAGTGCGAGTGGAAGGCTGGACTTTGTTCCCTAATGAGATGAAACTGAAAACATCCCTGGTCTTGAAATTAGCGGATATCCACATCCGAAGCTCCTCACTGCGCATTCAATCATAAGCTATGTTCTCCCTTCTTTCCTTAATAGCAGTGGGAGCTGGGAATTAGTAAGAACTCACAAGGAACTTGTTTTGACTGAAGCTTTTCTGTCCAGAGCTTCCTGGCGTTGATGTAAATACATGATACCATGTCTGGATTTTCTCAGGAAGAAGTAAATATTTCTCAAGATTTAAAAAAAAATTTTTTTTTGGAACAATGTATTTCGTCTTCTTTGTGACATCAGGATCAAAATTCTGTCAACTTCCCAAATCATTTCTTTTCTTCTGTTATGAAATAGATCTCACTATGGCGATCATGAGGAAAAGAAGTGTATTTTTCCACAATGAACACAATGCCCTTGCGTAATTTCTGTACTAGTCACATCTTGTTCTTTGTAATGTTCGGAGTGTGTGTCTGTCTCTCTGTGTGTGTGTGTGTGTGTGTGTGTGCATGTGTGTGATATTAGTAACATGAACCTAAAGGCACAGAGTGAGGCTTGTGTGTTTTTCTTTGTGTCTTTCATCACAGGCACTCTGTTTAAGCACATACACACATAATTGTCCATGTGTCCGAATACACACACACTCACACACACACACACGCGCGCGCACGCACGGAAACACACACATTTCTACTGCCACTCTGTAGGCTGCACATTCCAACACCCATGAATATCACAAACCAGCAGTCTCACGCTTCTTGCCTCACATTTGTGACTATATTTGTAAGCCTGCTGATGACCGCAGTGAGACTTTGTGCAAATATCTGTGGCCGAGCTGGCGGAGCTGCTGGTGGAGAAACAGACAGAGAGAAAGAGAGAGACGCCATTGTTCCACTCTGTGTGTTTGTGTCAGAAATGACGACTGGATGAATAGCCGAAGAACCTGATTGTGAATAGCTGTAACGTGACTCTCGCTCCTCTCGCAAACTGCGTGTACGAGACAGGCCGGGAGCTGAAATGGAGGGAATGAGTTTATGTTTTGTTAGTTGGGAACTTTTTCTTCTCGCTGCCCTGCATCTGTGTGTCTCTCTCCTCAAAGCAGCAACAGGGGGCAGGGTGCTGCGAGGCGGGGAGGGTAATTGTCTCAAGGTGTGGAGAGAGCCACAGCAGGATGATACTGTGCAGCTCTGCTCCCTGCCGTGTGTCATTGTAGTGTGTGTGTGTGAGTGTGTGTTTGTGTGTGGCTCCCAGCCATGACAGTGAAAGACAGGTTAAAAAGTCCACACAGTGAGAGCACGAAGAGGGGGAATAATTAAAAGACCGCTTTGATTCATTTAAAAAAAAAAAAAAAGTATTCTATTATCTTCAAAATAATAAAAAATAATAATAAAGAAATGGATTCAGGGAACAAACAAACAAACAACAGGACAAACACAAAGAAAAATCCAGAATTTTAACACACGAGAGCAGCGTGAAACATACGAAGCCACAGGCAGGACGATTTGGGAAGTCAGTGTGTGTGTGTGTGTGTGTGTGTCTGTCTGTTTGTATGTGAAGGGGGGTGTTAGAGCCCCAGTGGGGGTTTCTTCCAGAGTTCATCCCTCTTGAACGAGGGAAGGAAAGGGAGGAGGAGAGCGAGGAGGGTGAGGCTGTCTCGTATACAAACTATCCAGACTCTGGGCCAGCGCGGTTCGCCTGCAGCGAAGTCGCACTTCAGTGTGACTGAAGTATCCAATAAGCTCGGGGAGGGAAGATAACTGAATCCATTTGAAGTGATTTTAAAGGAATGGAATTAGATATCCACACATGCCAGAACCAAATGTAGAGAGAGAAAGAGACTCAAACATTCAAATGTTATGGAGACATTGGATGGGTGAGAGGATTTGACCTCTACCGTGATACTAATCCCAAATTTGAGTCCGTGGACCCCTTTAAGTTTTAAATTCAACATGTTTTTAAGTATATTTTTAATTTTTGAAGTCTTTGTTCTGTATTTCATACATGTTCTGCAGCCTTTTTGTCTCTTGGGTCTGTGAATTCCTAATAGCCTAGTTTCTTCGGAAGTTTCCTGTTCCTGCAAAAGCAACACTTTAGGTAAATAGAGATAGCAATCGGTGAAAAGTGCGCAGCAGCTCAGCAGCCAGATTTTTGCATAGTTAAATAATGATAAAAGAATAATGAATGAATATTTTTTCTGGTTGGGTTTTAAGGAAACTCTTTTGTAAATCATCTGCTGCTGATAAACTCATAAATTGAATAACTGACTCAGAGCTTTCCGCTTATTTTCCATACAAGTAGTCACATAGTTGTAAGAAGTTTTAAAAGATAATACGGTAATAATAAACCTGTAAAAGAATGAGTTATTGTATTATTTGATGGCTTTCCTTTTGCAGTTATTCATTATTGTTTCATTGTAGTTTTATATATGATTATGGGGATAATAATAAATATCAGTCGTGGTAGTATTAGGCTTCTAATGTGGGGGAAATTGTAATAACAGGTGTGTGTTCCTGTGGCCACTTAAAGTCCCATACTGTCCCTGTGCAGACACCACAGGAGAGCCATGCATTACAGAGAAAGTTAGAGAAAATTAGCCTCACTAAACGGCCTCATTTTCAGCTCCTTTCACTGTGCTGCACTGTTCAGGAGAGAGGCAACGTTCCCTGCTGTGGTGAAACAAAAAGGGAATTAATGCAGAAAAAGAAAGAAAGGAGTCCAGAGAGGAGGTAATGGAGGCGAGGGGTGTTTGTTTTCATATGCTGAATATGAAATATGAAGACGCGAGTTGGAAAACTTGAAGGAAAAAAGACGGAGGGAGAGAAAGTTTGGTGCACGACCAATCAGAAGTCAGGTACACACCCTCCCCGGCACTTTGTCCCTCCCTCCTCTTCTTCCTCGACCCCACCTCCTCCTTCGTCCGTGCTGTGAGAGCATGCAGATAGTTTGCTGTGTCTGTGCTGGAGTGTGAGAGGCCCAGAGAGCCGGCGAGAGGGGAGCTGAGATCAGTTACAGCAGTCAGGGCAAAGCAAACAGGAAAGCAAGTGGTCTGGGTAGAGAGAGCGTAAAAAGTAGTTTAGGTTGTGGAGCAGAAATTAAAGGAGAGAGAAGGCATTTTGTCCATCCAGAGGACAGTTTGGAAGACACGGGACAGGCAGTCAGGGGGCAGTGGCAGGAGGCAGGCAGGCAGGCAGGCAGGCAGACAGACAGGGAACACCTGGACCAAGAAGGGCATTGAGTTTCAGTCACAGGAAGAAGCTTTTTTTTTCTCAGCTTTTACGGTCACTTTCTGTCAGCTCGACTGCAGAACAAAAGCAGAAAGACTTCAGTTGTGCTTTCTGTGATTTGAGAGGAGCATGTTTGACTGTATGGAGGCTCTGGGGTTGGCCCCGCGGCCCCTCTTTGATGTGTCCGGACAAGGCTCCTGCATGCTCTCCAAAGCCGCCCCTTACTTCTCCGGCCTGGACCCCTTTGCTTGGGCCGGGACTAGCAGCATTCAGTGTGAGTACTCCATCCTGTCCATCAGACTGGAAAAGACCAGCTCTGTGTGTGTGTGTGTGTGTGTGTGTGTGTGTGTGTGTGTGTGTGTGTGTGTGTGTGTGTGTTCTTATCAGAGTCCTGGTTTTGTTATCATAAAGCTCTCTCCACAGGAAGAGTCAGATTCCTTTCGATTCTATGTACCCATTCTCACCCCGCTTCTTGTTTGTTTATGTGCTTAGTGTGCTTTGTGAGAGTGAGTGAGTGAGCTGGGGAGTGCGTATTTATACATCATCGTGTTTGTTTTCTTTATGAATGACTTCACATGATTGACAGCTCTTTTAAACAATTCAGGGACCTGACCCGGCAGTGTGTCCAGAAACCAACAACCACCAGCGTGCAAACAGAAACAGCACTGACAGATTGAAAGCAAATGGGCCCTGAAATCACGCCGCGGTGATTCGTCCAATAAACTAGTTAGAAACAGACAGTTCACACGATAAATGAAGACACAAATGGACTGATAATCGCTTCACCATATGAGCAATCTTGAGTCTCAGTGACTGTGTTTTGTGTTATCCCGGCTTTGATGCAACCGAGGGGAGTTAGTCAGATTAATATTAGCAACATTCTTCAGGAGGAAACAATGACTGTGAGAACGAGAAGTCAAATGTGAGGTGATAAAGTATGAGTCTGTTGACATGCGCGCACTCCCTGAGCTAGACATTCTTTTGACAACTGCTCAGACCTGAGCACACAAGGAACACATTGCATCGGGTATTAAGATATAGTGTTAAAACCGCACAGGAACAGTCACACAGACAAACACTGCAGAGACAAATGAGGAAAGTTCATTTTATCTGACGTATTAATAAGGAGAGCTTTTGTTATTGTCACTTTCAGACTCTTTGATTACACTTGGCTTTGTGGTTTGTGGAAAATCAAACATTGACTCTATCTATGTATAGAAACAGACTTGTTGAAGTCTGTTCAGACTGTGAGGACATTTTTTCTTTAAATACATCCTCTCCATTGTGCTCAAAACTGTTTAGGACATCCCTTGTTGGGCACCTTGAGTCCATTTATCTTCCGTAATTATTTAGATACCAGGGCATCAGGCACTGTTGAGTCCCCGCTGCTCACTAATGATGATGGATGAGCGGTCAGGATGACAAACACCACCGCAGCAGCAGGGCCTGTTTCAGCTTGCTAAGGAGCTTCGCCAGATGCCAGCCCGACGGACAAATCTCCACAAATGTTCATTAATCATCTTTTTCTTTGTATAAAATCAACGATTTTGTGTCTTTCCGCGGCCAACAAACTACTTTTTTCTTCTGCATGGGCGGCTGGGATAAAAAGATGTTCACTGACTGGCCACAGGGGGGTCAGCCCTCTCTGTTTCTGTGGTAACCTGTTAACATTAATGGACAGTAGCGTGGTGTTACTCACCTCTGACCACTCACGCCTTTATTTCTTTATCCAACACACTGATCTCTCTCAGAGGTGAGGCTGAGCTGCTGCAGTGTAACTGCAGCTGAAATGAAATGAATCATTCCTTCTGATCTTTTATATCGTCGATTCATTCAAATTAAACCATTTTGGGGGGTTTTGGCCAACAAAACAAGATCAAGCTCTTTTTGTTTGATTTTACAGATCAAATGATTAATCGAAAAATCAATCAATAAATCAAAGAAATGGCTGTTTTAACCGATAATGAGAATAACCATTTCGGTCCTACACACAGCTGCATGATTTATTATTATTACATTTATCTTTTTACATTTTTAAATAGGCCATTTGCTGCTGTAAAAATCAAACGATTATAAACTCTTAAATTTCTCCTCTTGTGTATAAAATATTCCACTGACACTTCAGCACTGATAACTTCGCTCATGGCCCGTGCCGGCACTTAGACTTTTGTCTTTCCTAAATAAGATCCACCACATTGTTTCTGATCTCAGGAGCTGCTGCGTAGATGATGAGCAGCCTTCAGTGGAGGGCTGAATAAAAGTTTGCTCTCAGTGAACATACTGTTGGACACTGTGGCTCTAAATTCCTCAGAGCATTTTGGTTTCTGTGTCTTCTTGACACGAACTTTCTCTCCTCTGTGTGTGTGTGTGTGTGTGTGTGTGTGTGTGTGTTAAGCGGGGGTCATCTTTTCCTGTGTTTTTTTTCTTTTTTTATGTGAGGCAGTTCAGCACCTCTCTGCCTTCCTTTGTTTCAACGTCAGGAGGCATTAAAGAGAGCGGGGACATGCCGAAGTATGTCCACTCTCTCTGTCACTGCTGTGTGTGTGTGTGTGTGTGTGTGTGTGTGCGTGTGTGTGTGCGTGTGTGTGTGTGTGTGTGTGTGTGTGTGTGTTGGGGGTTTCTCCTCTTTTGGAGATCCCCTCTTTTTCTAAACTTGATCTTCCCTTACTGTAGTGTGTGTATGATAAGAAGTGTGTGTGTTATTCTCAACAATAATGAGTGAGTGATGTGAGTGTGTGTGTGTTCTTTGCTCATACATGGCTCATCTTACTCGCCTTGTGTTGTGTAACCAAGAGCTTTTAATGATTCAATTACAATTACAAAGGCTCAATTAAGAGATTAGGCGGTGTGTAGAGGCCTGGGCAGTTAAAAGAGACGAGGGCTGAAAGAAGAGAAGAGGGATGAAGTTGGATTTAGGATTAACCCCCCCCCTCTAACTCTTTGTATCTTGGTGTTTCAGGCCTTGAGGGGAAATGCTCCCCTCTACATTCAGTGATAATCTCCTTTTTCTCTGGCACCCTTTTCTCTTTAGATGAGCTCTTCAAAGCCGGTTTAACAATGCTCCTCGACCATCATATCATCACACAGAAGGACAGCTATCCTGCAATGAGGATGCTATTTCTGTCAGTCGCTGATAAAAACAGAAGATATGTGTCATGAAATATATCCATGAGCTGTTTGCTGGGACAGTCTTTAATAAAATGAGTCCTTAGTGTCACTGGGTCATGAAGTAAAGGTTATACTCTACACTTTATTCATAATGCAAGAGTGGGCTGTCTTTGCTGAGCGCTGTCACTCTCTGAGGGTTAATGAGGAAGAATTGAAGCTGTGACGCCGAAATAACCTCAGTGAACCTGGAAATTCAAGTTCAGTTAGTGTGTGATAGCAGAGATTCTTGTCTCTGTAATGAAGCAGCATCTTTGCATGTGCTGCTTCCTTAAGAGTTTAATAGCAAACAGATTAAAGCGACTGCAACGCAAGAAGCACAATATGAGGATATTTGTCATGTATTATTATGTTTTCAGTAAGAGTTTCTAGTGAATCATTGTTGCTCGTAATGTCGCAACCCTCTGATTATAACCTTAGCCAAACGTCCAAATGTTTATTCATGCATTAGCCTGATTTCTTTTGGTCTTCAGACTTGGCCACAGATAGAATAAAAGCTGAAGCAAAGCAGCTTTCCAGTCCACAAACATTGGTGGCTAGGTGGTCAGAAAAAAGGGTTTCAGCTTACAGCTCACCCTGCAAGTCAGGGAGTTTGTGCTGAAGAGCTCCGTGAACTCATCAGCACAGACAAAAACACTGTTTTCTTTCTGTCTTTTGTGCGTGTGTGTGTGTGTGTGTGTGTGTCTTTCAGACTTGTCTGGTCACAAACAACATTATTAAACATGTCACGTCATGCTAGATTATTTAGTTACTGCGAGTCCTGCAAACGCCGTAATCAAATTATTAGTCTAATCTGATTATTCACAGAAATCAGGTTACAGTTTGCGTGTCTGACTCTGAACGCCTACGGACGACAAACACTGTAGGTGATGGAAAGTGGAGCATATCTCTGCAGTTACAGTGATATTAAAAAAACAAGCTTAAGAGACCATCCCAAGCTGCTGACTGGTGACATCAACATCTTCAGTTGGTTTCACGTTCCAGCTTGTGTCTGATTGTTTTGTTGCAGCTCAACAGCCGCGTCTCCAGCACATCGTACTGAATTTGGCCCAATTAAAGAGCCCCGTCTTATACGTCTCATGTACAGTTTGTCAAATGTCCTGCAGCGTGCCAAATGTTGACACACTCGCTGCCAAAAACGAAAGCTTATTTCAAATCTTTTCACGTTGCCTGATGTTTGTACCGAGCTTAGCAGAAGAAGGATTTGAGAAGTTGGCTTGCAGTGTTGTATTCATGGTACCCAGTATGGAGGTGGGAGCTGCGGTGTTATAAAAAAAAAAGAAAAAGAAAAGGGTGTATTGTATGTATGATGATGAATGGGAGGGACAAACCCAGATTTAACAACCTGTCCCGTAAATGCACCCCCCCCCTCAGCCTGCACTCCGTAGACAAAGCTGAACTCCATGACCATGAAAAGAAGGGGGAAAAAATATTACATGAATGTTGTTTTCCAGGTTTTATCTTAAATCTTTGACCGACACAGTGTCAAGCTGAGCTGAGTGTGAATTGTGACTTCCTGATGATTCATTTTATGCTCTTTTTGGCCCAGATTTCTGCAGCACATCTGTAATTGCAGGCTAAGGTTCAGGATCTGCAGGTTTGAGGATGCGTCAAGGAGTTCTGTTTTTTTCTAAATGAGCCTGTGCAAATGTTTGTTTGTGTGTGTGTGTGTGTGTGCGCCATTGTGCACTTTTGCTTGTGTGGTTGTGTGTGTGTGTGTGCGCTGCCTCCTTTTTAAGTGTTTGGTGGCTGCTGTTTTTATGGAGCCATCTCCTGGACAGTAGCCTGGTTTTCACAGCCTTTCCTTTAAAAGGCGCTGCCAATGACAGGAAGGACTCCTCCTCCTGCCAGGGCAGGAAGGCAGGAGAGGACAGAGGGGGGAAGAGGGTTATTAGGGGGGGTAGGGCAGGGGAGGAGAGGGAGAAGGGGGAGGGGGGGTGCGCTGGTATTGAACTTAGAACAGCTGATGAAAGGGATTGTCACTCAGATCTCCCCCCATCTCCTCCCTGCTGTCGTGGTAATTACTTGCTCAGCATATTTAAGGTTGTAGCTGTCTCCCGCCGTTTCTCTGCTCATGAATAACAACACAGTACTGTAATTTTAAGCATGACACACGTCTTTTCAAAGGGAAAATATAGAGCGTGTCACACAATCAGTATTTAAGTCACATTAACTCTGAGATCAACTTGACAAAAGTCGTTTTATGTGCTTTGGCTTTTTAATAATGAGAGACATTTATTCCACTGTCTTCCTCCCCCTCCGTCCTCGCATTGTTTCTGCGAGTGCTGTTGCACTCAGAAGTCACACTGAAAAACCCTTGCACACGGTCCAACTGACCTGTGGCCCCATGCAGCAGCCCACACACACATAATCACATGTGCACGCACATTCCTCAGTATGCTGCTGAACATTTTGAGAGGCGAGAAGTGGCGTAAAAACTGAATTTGCCATCCAAATGAATCTTTTGAGAACCCGGGGTGAAAGAAACACGGGCCCGCTGCGCTTTTGCAAACTTTTGAATTTTTACGGTTATCTGGATCACGTTTTCTCAGATTTCTAGTCTTATGAAGATTTATTTTCAGCACGGTTTTGTCATTATTGAATGCTTTTGCATTGATACCACAGTCTTCAGCATTATCCTCCAAAGTGAGGCTCTTTGGAGCCCCCCCCTCTGCCAAAGTCTAGTTCAATGAGATGTGCAATGTTGGCAGGTTGAGCCGGGCTGCAGGCCCTATAGGCCATATGTCACACTGCGTCGACCTCACAGCCACGAACAAAACAAATCACATCCCCTCTCTGTCCGTAGTGTTTGTGTACCGTGTGCAGCTTCTGGAAGTTAAACAGCTGCAGCTCAGTGACACGCGTTGTCAGTCACAGTTTTCATTCTCGTGCACTTGTTAATACAGGATGACAGATCAGCTCCGTCTTGCTGAAGCCTCGCCCCTGACACGTCAGTGATGCCAATCGAACAGACGCTATCTGGCTTTCCAAACAGGTTCACTGTCACGTGTAGCTCAGTTTTTTTAAAGTGCTGCTAACAGCTGAAACTTATTTGTGGACGGCAGTAAAACATATGATAGCTCAGAAAATGAAACAAAGCCAAAAAAAACTATTTGAAAAAACTGATTGGGTGTCTTTGGTGTCATCTGATGGCAGAAATATTTACTATTTCCTGTTAGTATTAAATACTTAACTGTGTAATCTGTGTTCATTTTACACAATACTAATTTCCTGTGTATTAACTGCATGAATAGCAGCAGTTACTGTGCATTCAGGGTCCTGCAGTACTCATGACTGACAATGTCATTCCTGTATTTTAAGCCTCTCAGGCCTCAGAGCTGATAAGGAAGGTGTGTGCTTTCTGAGGGCTTCTGTTGTCTAAACAGGGATGTGTTGATCTGACAACAAACACTGACTCAATGAGAGAGGGGGAAGGTGGGAAAGACACCTTAAGAAAGACAGATTAAGCAGTGGTTTGGTGATGGAAGTCAGAGGGGAGCGTTTGGATAGCGAGGGGAAAGACTGATACTAAAGTCACCGAAAACAGTTTTTCGGGTTATATTTATAGTCTGGGTTGCAGGTGAAGCCGGGCGAGGCGGATTCACACGAGTCATCTCGTCTCTTCCGCGTCCAACAGAGGTGTGCCGATTGATGTTGTGACACGCTGAGGGGTGAGCTGCAGGTTAAGAGGAGAGAGGTATTTTTTTCAAGCCGGGGCTGTGAGGCTGAGCTCAGTTCAGGGTGATGACAGCTGCTGACAGTTTTTGGCTCCTCTCCTTCTTTCTCCACGCCAGGTAAAGTCCCCTCCCTCCCTCCCCCCCCTCTCTCTCTCTCTCTCTCTCTCTCCTGTTGCCTTCAGCTCAGTGTCTCTCACCCTGTCTCTTCCCGTCATGTTTCTCGGAGAGTCACGTCCCTCCCTCGCCCGCTCTCAACACCCTCAGACACTGTCAGTCAGTGCCTCTCTCCTGGCGCCAGATGCAGGTTCTCCCTTTCAATGGGAGCTATTTTTCCACTTGTTCTGTCTGGGCCACTTTTACATTGTCAGTGTTACTATATAAACAGAAAACAGTGATCAAGTTACAGTGCCATTCATTCAGCTCCGCCCCTCTCACCTCCACCTACGCCAGGACTGTATATAACAGTATTTACCTCCTGCTTGACAAGCAGCTCTTTGTTTACTCATAAACTGTGTGAAACATTATACCTTCTCCTGCATACTTGGACATATTCTTCTAGAAAAAGTACATGACAATGAAAATAGCAGAAATGATTATGGTAATCCGGCTGACCGGGGCTGCAGCTATCAGTCGTTTTCCACATCGATTAAAATGACATTTCCTTTCTGGATTAATAAATCATTCGGTCTCTAAATGTCTAAAAAGAAAAGACCCAAGCGCATTTTCCTAAAGTCCAAGGTGCTGTATTAAGTCCCAGAGTCAAATATATTCAGTTTATCATCACGGCAGACAGAAAGAAAAGCAGCAAATCCTCACAAGTGACAAACTGGAAGCGGGAGGCTCAGTGCATTCTTGAAGAATTGAGTCACACGAGCAGCAGATAAAAAGAAAGCTAGAATGTTCTCAAAAAAAAAAACAGTACATCAGTACTGATTAAATGCTGTGTGGCCGGGCTTATTTTTCCTCTCTTGGTGTGTCTGTGTGATTTCTTGTCCTGCTTTTTAAAAAATGTGGTAGATAATTAAATAGCCACACAGAAAAACAACCCTGGAGCTCAGGGATGTTTGGCACATGGTCATGGAGGAAGAAGACTTAATTGTTTTTCGGTGTAGTTGGTGATGAATCGTTGAACAGTTTTCGCGTGTGAGCCCACACAAAATGTGTTTCATGTTTTTATTTGTGATTCTTATAAATCCTGACACATTCAGAAATCCCCCAGACACTTCCTTAAATCAATATCAGTATTGTGAAACAGCACCAACTCTTGCAAAATAAAGGCAAAATAAAAGAGCACGCAGCACAAAGTGGTCGAGTTTTGACAGCAGCTGAGCGCAAGCCGCCACTTGTTTGCTATAAATTGAATGTGGGGAAATGGAAGAACCATCTTATCGTCATGTCACTGCAGCAGTTTTGAATTTAACAATGTGTTAATAATAAGATTAATTCATATTTTTTGTTGCGACTCAGGGGACAGTATGGACAACAGACATGTTCAAAGTTATGCACACATGTCATCAAACAAAATGTGTAGCAGTCCCAGATGGTGTGTTTTGTGACAAAAAATGACACTTCATCAGACCACTGTGTCAAAGCCAGATGAACCAGTTAATGGCCGATGTAAAATATTACGAGTATCCGGGTAAAAAAAAGTTTTCTTAAAATGTGTTTTTATCATTTTATAATCGTGATTTATATTTTGCTGAGTAGCTGCAGGACAACAGCTGCACGGAAGCGTGTCAGGATGAAGTCAGTCGTGATTAATCGAACGCTGTGTCATATCTATAACACATCTCTGAACTTTAAAGTGAGCTGCTGGTCATGTAGTTAGCAATGGCCTTCTTCAGTCAAGGTCAAAGTTAAATGGTCAGGATTTTATTTAACCTCTCGGCCACTGGGAAGTTTCTGTCCTCGGACTCACCTCCTTTTTCCCCCCTTTCTTTCTCTTTTCATTTTTCCCTCTCTGTTTTTATTAGATTATTCCTTTGTGCCTTTGCCTCTCTGTTTTTTGAAACCTTACCACTCTTGTTAATGACAAGCTGCGGGTTCAGGTTGGGGTTGCTGTGGTGGGGTGGGGGCCACATTTGGTTCAGTCCTGTGTTATCCATTGAAGGTGGCAGGAGGGGCTGTGACTTTGGGTTTTTGACCCCAGATTCTTTATTTTTACTAGGAAGGGATCCAAGGATGGAGCAGTTGATGTGAATAGCTGCCCAAGGTGACTGGATCCCAATAAAGAGGCCGTCAGCCTGGCCGGGGGCCTCCTTCCCATCCCAGACACAACCTTTATAGGGCCGCTTATGAGCCTGGGCAACTATTAAACCCTGTCCAGCCTGCACTGAGGAATTTAGGGCCAGGAAACAAGGGAGTGGGGGTGGGAACGGGCAGAGGGGAGGTGAAGTTGGGGTGACTGAAGGTGAAAGTTGAAAGGCATGTTCGAAGGAATCTGGTTGTTCTTTAGTCATCACCTTCAAATGCGCACCAGGCGCGTTGCTGCTTCCCTCTCCCGATGCTTTAATCCGAGTGTTCCAATCAGCTGGATGCGCCTGCCGATGCGTCCGTCCCGCGTTGTTTGTTTTTGAGCACTTTCATTGGCAGCAGTCGAATGGCTTTGCCTGTGGCCAGCAAATGGTGTTATACAGTGTGCCATTTTCTTTAGCGAGGCAGTGAGAAGGAACAGAGGGAGACAGCCGAGTCTCATAAACATCCCGCCTCTGTTTGTTCACATGGGGCTCGAGGTATATAGGCAGGTCTGGTTGGACGGCCTTTCAAATAAAAATGTGAGCTTGCACATGTGTGTGTGAATGTGGAATGTGTGCGCGCACAAACACACACAGCAGATGCAAAAATTCAGATGTCAGTCAAAAAGTCAACAGAGGTATGCCGCTCCCCCCACTCACCAGTAAATGGAGAAGCCAATCAAATCTCAACTGCCAATCAGCATTTTATCAGCAGGGCCATCTGGCCATCAGCTAATTGTGTCTCTTTTAAGTCCCTGTCAATCAGCACTCGTCCCCCTCCCTTTTCTCTTAAAAATGTCTGCCTTTGAGCTTTCCTTCTGGCTCCAAGGGGTGGCCTGCATGGGGTTGGGGGGTTGTTTGTTGACTGCTCTCTCATAATCAGTAGTATTAGCTTTCATCATAGTTTCAAAGACTTTAAGAACTTACGTAAACAAGATGCTCCGATATAATAAGAGAGCTCAAGTTTTTTTTCTTCTCTTTTTCTCCGCAGCGGTGGAGACCCAGAGCACCAGCTCCGAGGAGATGGTGCCCAGCTCTCCTTCCCCTCCTCCTCCTCCCCGTGTCTACAAGCCGTGCTTTGTGTGCCAGGACAAGTCATCTGGTTATCACTACGGAGTGAGCTCCTGTGAGGGCTGCAAGGTAAATGAAGCCGGAGGCGTATGAAGAGTTTACGGGACATGCATAAAGTGAACAGCTGATGTCTGAAACTGAAAGTGGCAGAGTGAGAGCCTGATGTTCAAGTAGAGCCCGACAGATGTCAGAGGTGTAACGTTTGCTTTTGTTAAGCTGCCCTCTAGTGGATCCTTACTAATACTGCACATTAGTAATATACGTGAAGAGCAAAGTTACTGCATCTAAACTACATGCAACTGTTTCTGAAATATAGAGAATATCCGATACTTTTACTGTGCTTATAATTTACACACAGAGAACAATAAGTGTGCACAGTTAACGGAAGAAGTGAAAGAAGATGTCATGAGAATTTTTAGAGAAAGACCTTCAATAAGGAAGACTGGATTCAGAGTATCAAAGTTTAAGTTGAATGTATTATTCTTGTACAAGAAGGAGCGTTTAACAGTGCAACACACGAAAGGGGTTACAGAGAAAAGGCTCCTCGAGGAGCTCTAACAGTTGGTTTTTAACGGAGCTGTCTTCGGACACCTCCCCACTGATACGGACAATATCATAATGTCCTTTTTTCGGTTTCCTGCTCGGTAATGAGCAGGGTATTCCTTATCCAAATGATACTTCTCTAATCTGTCTCTCCTGTCCTTCTACTATTCATTTATAGCTATCTCTCCCTGCCAGACTCAGCAAAACACACAGCAAATAAGAGAAGTGCTCGAGACATGAAAAAACAAGATTAACACACACTATATGAGTTAATAATCCTAATTTTTATAACAGACACAACAACCAAACATTCCTGTGTTAGTAATTCATTAGCATTAACGGTCTACAGCCATGCCAGTGGCTCTGTTACAGCATGCTAACATACTGATATAAACATTCACCATTTTTTTTCACAATGGTAGTGCGATAATATTTGTTAATAAGTTCAAAACAGACCAAAATATATGTCAGATTTCGACCCAGTGAAAGTCAAAAGTCAAAAGAGTGACAAAAATAATCATCCTGAAGTGGATATGCATGTGAGTAAAAACACAAATGTTAACATCATGTGGTGGAACAACAAGAAAAGTCGTGGGTCATCAAAAATGATTTGGATCCATTGTCTGAGACTCCAGAAAAAATCATGGCTCTATATCTGATATTTGTTGACAAATATCAGACCTGACGTTGCCGTCGAGAGCGCCATACTGCCAGCAGAGTTCTTACTGAGGTCCTGATTGTTTTTCCTTTGTCACTTCCAGGGTTTCTTTCGGCGCAGCATCCAAAAAAACATGGTGTACACCTGCCACAGAGACAAGAACTGTCAGATTAACAAAGTGACCCGCAACCGCTGCCAGTACTGTCGGCTGCAGAAGTGCTTTGAGGTTGGCATGTCCAAAGAAGGTGAGAATAAAATACGGGCCTCAATAAATGTTTCATAAAATAATATTTTACAATGACTGCCAAGAAAAATAAATTTGGAGTTAGGCTTCTTAAGTGTGCCTGCGTTTCCTCGTAGCGGTGCGTCAATGACAGGAACAAAAAGAAGAAGGATGTGAAGGAGGAGGTGGTGCTGCCGGAGAACTATGAGCTGAGCGGAGAACTGGAGGAGCTGGTTAACAAAGTCAGCAAAGCTCACCAAGAGACCTTTCCGTCTCTGTGCCAACTAGGAAAATACACCACAGTGAGTTTTAACGGACGATCACGTCCAGCCCTTACACTCCACTAAATCATTATGCCACCGCTTTGCAGGATAAACACAGTATGGACTGTCCACAGCCGCAGTAGACAAAAGTGTCCCTCTTTCTCTCTCCCAGAATTCAAGTGCTGACCACAGAGTACAGCTGGACTTGGGCCTTTGGGATAAGTTCAGTGAGCTGTCCACTAAGTGCATTATAAAGATTGTGGAGTTTGCCAAGCGGCTACCAGGCTTCACTACGCTCACCATCGCTGACCAGATCACCCTCCTCAAATCTGCATGTCTGGACATCCTGGTACCAATCACATGCTCCTATTACTCTTTAACTGACTCCTCCTACCACCTCCCTAACGCTTTCTCATTTGCCACGCTGCTTAACTTGTCGATGTAAACAGCTCCTGATAAACTTCCAGTGTGACTCTGACCAGCTGCCATCCTCCTTTTGCTAACTGCTTACATGTTTTTTCTTTCGTCTCTGTCTTGTCATTTTCTTCCCCCTCTTAGATGCTAAGGATATGCACTCGCTACACACCAGAGCAGGACACAATGACCTTCTCGGATGGCCTGACTCTGAACAGGACCCAGATGCATAACGCTGGCTTCGGTCCGCTCACAGACCTGGTGTTTGCCTTTGCTGGTCAGCTGCTGCCTTTGGAGATGGACGACACGGAGACAGGCTTACTCAGTGCAATCTGCCTCATCTGTGGAGGTACGGTTGGGCCAATGAGCCTGCTACCATTAGCCTACAGCCTTTTGAATTGTTCCTCTGTTCCTCTCGCTTTTATCTTGCTGTTACTGTTTCCTTACCTCTTCGAGTTTGTGTCTTTCTGTTGTTGTTTCAGACCGCATGGACCTGGAGGAGCCACAGAAGGTCGATAAGCTGCAGGAGCCACTGCTAGAGGCTCTGAAGATCTACACCCGCCGCAGACGCCCGAACAAGCCTCACATGTTCCCCCGCATGCTGATGAAAGTCACGGACCTCCGAGGAATCAGCACCAAAGGTCAGCGGAGGTTTTTCATATCATGATCACCGATTAGAAGTAGGAATGGATATCTGACCTTAATAAATAAACCTTTTTGGTAGCCAGTGTATCAACAACTGTCAGATTAGACAAGCTGATTGGTGAGAAATTAAAATAATAATATATCATTCGATCCTAAGAACCATCTATGCAAAATAGTTCTGTCAGAGAGAATACACCATCGTCTGCATACATGAAGAACATGTCGGAAACATGGACATCTTGTGAGGCTTCCTCCTCTCCTTTTTATAAGCTACCCATGAAATAAATATATACGTGTGTTTGTGTAGGTGCAGAAAGAGCCATCACACTGAAGACGGAGATCCCAGGCCCGATGCCTCCACTGATCCGGGAGATGTTGGAGAACCCCGAGGCCTTCGAAGACAGTAGTGACTCTGGGGACAGCGCTGCAGCCCGCTCCCCCTGCCATTCAAGCCATCAAACAAGAGGACAAGTCCACATATGAGTCGGCCGTTGAGGAGGAGGAGGAGGAGGAAGAGGACGACTACTGGGACGAGGAGAAAGAGCGAGGGGCGGACAGTGACGGGGAACCGAGCGGGGAGGTGGCAGCGGGCGCGCAAAAGAAAGGTGGGACTGGGAAAACGCAGTGAGAGAGAGAGAGAGACGCGATGATGCTGCTTCCTCCTTCAGATCGCTGAGGCCTCACCCAGCAATATCTCCTCCCAGAAACCTCACAGAATTAGGCTCTTATACAACAACGGTGTTGCATACAGCACGTTTACATATACTGTACATGTTGACTGAACGGGAAATGTGTTAGATTCAGTATAGGAAGCAATGAGTGGGAGAAGCAAAAGCACTAAATGTCAGTGGGTTGAGGAGAGCGCCAAGAAAATTCACTGTGCCAAAATGAGACTAAAAGATATTTCAAAAGTGTTTTGTCCACCTAAAGAGGAACACGAGGCGGTGGACAGAAACAAATGCACTCCTCCACTATCCATAAGGGCTAGGCTTTGTATAAAATCGATGGTAAAAAAAAGAAATGCATCGCAGCAACAGAACTCTGTGTGGTGTTTACCACAAATGTCTTCCCAGAATTCCTTTTATTACTATTCAGAGATATACTACTTATTTTTTTATTGTATGTTTTTTTTTTTCTAAGCATGTACACATTTCTGTTCTTTCTTTATGCCTGTTTGTGGGATACTTTGTTGCCTTTTTGTATATTTTTCACTCAGTCCTGCTCTCATTTGACTGGACGTGCGTGTTTTTTTTTGTTTTGTTTTGTTTTGAAGCTTGTCTTTAATTTTATGCATTTCAGCTTTATTGGAAACAGTGAAAAGCAATAGCAAAGATCGTAAAGAGAGCAATAGCAAAGAGAGAGCAGGACTCAAAACTCACAATGTGACAAGCACATAGTATGAAATACCTGGTGGGGGAAAAACATCTCAAAGAGAAGAAGGAGAACTTTAACTGTAATTTCAGCTCTGGTGCTTTTGATCCAAATCCTATCAACGAACGCAAACATGTCTTCACGTCTCCACAAAAATACAGACTTACAAATCATAAAATAAAATAGTTTGACTAAAGAATCTGCAGGGTAGATTTAACGTCATCACACAATCTCAGGTTGATTATATCAGGGCCACGTCTCACCTTTCAAATCAGTATTTTAAGAAAACTGTTGCTCTGGCGTAATGCTCCCATTTTCAATCAAAAATCTTCGTACATTAAAGAGTCAGGATTATTAAAATTGTAGGTCTTTGAGCTTGCTGCACATGTCCTAGGTACAGCAACCAGGTACAGGTAAGCCATAATATTTTCATATTGTATGCATGAGCAAAGAATCCAAGCAGACAGACACAATCAGTTTACTTCACAGAAAACCTCAGGTGTATATGTGTGTGTGCGTGAGTGTAAGTGAGAGCATTTACCGATACACAGAGTGATGTTATAGAGGTGTGATGTTGCTGTCATTTCTAGCGTAATCCACATGCAGAGGTCCAATTAGTAGCCCTCTTAAAGACACACATGAATAGTAGCAAGAAACTAAATCTCAGTGTCAACTTCGCTCTCCCAAAGACTTCTGGAGGACAGCAGGACGTTGACCAAGAGTCACGTGATCAATTGAGGTTGCACCATGATTGACAGCAAAAAAACCAAAAAGCTTTACATTCGGTGACCTGTCTGCAAAAGCACATGGCGATATTTTAAACAGTGTGTGTTCATTTGTGCTGTATCTAATGAGTGATGCAAAAACGTGGATTTTGTAAAATAAATACTTAATAATTTGTTTTTCATCGAGACTATACAGCCTTTTTTTTTTTAATGCAAGATGTATAAAGTTGTCATTATTTGTGTAATGAAAGACAATGTGAGTCTGACTGAACTCCTTAACAGCCGTAAGGGAAAAGATGTTGTTCCTCATGGCGTGAAACATTGCAGCAGTGCGGCTGCAGCATATCTTTTGATTGGAGCCTGTCGATGTGAGGCGTGCCGTGACTTTCATAGATGAAGCACGTGTTCTCGTGATCATTTGCAGAGACATTTTACTCCCTGAATGAAGCAGGAGAAATCCTACGCGACCGTCGTGGTAACACACCGGCGTCTTTGACCATTTGTAGAAGTTAATGAGGTCTCAGATTTAAAGCCATCAAGGGCACAGAAGTTGATTCAGATACTAAATAATCAACATGGATGCCGTAGTGATGTTTTTAAGACTTTTTCACTTGTGATTTGTGATGTTATAGGATGAAAACGTAACCGTATAACTGAGGCAAAAGACGAGTTTTCCGCGTTTTTCACTGTCATACACACACGTACACATTCACAGTCAATATTTTGCACATCATCAGCCAATTCTACATAATATGTATGATATTTAAAGATGTTTCTGCATCACATAACCATGATGTTTCATAATGTTGTTTTCCTCTTTCTTTTATCTATTTTTCTTAAGCCTGTTTCTCTTCTTGAATTTGAGCTGGTGCAATAATTACGGCCACGGGAGAGGCTACAAAGACCTCAGCTCTATATGTAAGCATGTGAGAAAAACAGACCAAAGACATACATCACATTTGGACAGAACCAGTAAATAATTAAAAAAAAATCTATGAAGCTCATCAATGTGAAATATATTCACTTTGTATTGTGTGACAGAGGAGATTTCATGAATTACTTTTGAAGCTGGAACCATCGTATCTCTGTTACATTTTGTTGTTGTTGTTTCGTTTTTTACTGATGTCTTCTTCTTTTTTTTTAATAAACACAGTCTTTGTCCTGTGCAGATAACCTGTCTTCATGTTCAGGGATTCAGACGCCGCCTTGTGAGTTTTAGTTACATTGGACTATGTGGAAAACAGCTCTGATACACACACAAACACACACACATGGAAAATGGAAAAGTGGGCTGATTTCTTCTCGGTTTTACATTTGTACTTTTGCTTATTTGTTGCTTTTGGTTGCTTGTTTGTGTACTTGTTGTTGTCTTTCTTGTATTTTGATAAAGGCGCTTTCTGTTCTCAGACTTTTCTGCGTCCAGGTGTCTTCTTCTTTGCCGTCATTTTACACACGCTTACATGGAAACATATTTTCACCAAAAATAAACATCAACAAGTATTTATTATCATATTTTATCAAACTAACAAACTATCAATACAAAAGTATACATACACCCAACAAGATGGAGCAGAACATGTCACACCTGTCTGCGATACACACCCACACATTTGACACAACTTTAGGATTCACACTCACATGCAGGTTAAGGGCTGACACGCCATCAAAAGAGGATATAATGTTTTAAATTCAAGCTAATCGTGGCATGGATTTTCTCAGAGCAGTTGGAAAACACATCCACCTTTTTATCGCGAGGTTTATGAAAGCAGCAATAAAGAATTATTATGCTGATCAAACAAACAAAGTTCAGGATACTAAAGACTTTAAAAAACTATTAAAGTAAAGGTCAAAGTTCTACACTACAGCTACAAAACAACTCTGGAATAATCACAAATATAAGACAGGTTTTTCTTATGACCCACATGAACTTGCAATGGTAAACAAGCAACTTTCCACCCACCATCCTTCTTTGTGTTACCACATGGGGGAGTCGGCCACCTGCAGACGGAGAGACAATTCAGAGTTTTAACTTTAACTTACTTTAAGTTACTTTAACTTACAAAGTTAATATGACATGACTCTACTCCTGCTGACGTGCTTATCATCAACTTATTTTATTTTTGCTACTTATTTCCTCCTTATTGCAATTATATAGTGCATATATCATTACACACAGAATAACTTTTATTTTACTGTTCTCTTTCTCTGCGACATTTCCCATGACAAGTGAGAAACTGTGTGAACCAGCAGTCTTCCGGGGGAAGAACGGTCAAAGCAGAGATGGATGTAAATTGCAGGTGTTGTTTAATAATGTAGACAAATATGAAAGTATCTGTGAGGGAATCAGTAACATGGATAAGTGTCGGTATTTTTTTAATCTAACATCTAGGAGCTGTCAGATAAGATGCTGAGCGTCCGCGCTTCTCTGTGTGTTTCCTCCTTTAGACCTAATAAACACATAGTTTGGACTTCTTTCTGCCAGTCAGCATTAAATTAAACTCAGGTCTGTTCCTCTGAATCCAGGTTGTGTTAAACTTTGGCATACCTGTGTGTCAGAGTCCTGTTCGTCTTCCTGGCTCTGGAGGTGTGTCTCGGCGGGGATCTCGGCGCCGTCGGGCTGTTCCAGGTGAGAGGAGAGGAAAAGAGGTGAACAGATCGATCTGGGGGAAGCTGAGGCAGCATCGTCGTCATCCTCAAAGGAAGATCCGCGAGCTGTCAGTGCAGAGTACACACTTGTGAAATACACAGTGAAATAGAAGTGCTGTGTACAAAGAGATGCCATTACTCACAGACACGTGTGGGACTTCCTCCATTTGATTTGGTTTCTGGCACAACCGCCAACCTCGGCTCTAACTGATGCATGTAGTTCACCAGATCCTGCTGTGACCCACAGATGTGAGGAAGAAGAACTGAACCGATTACTGACAGTATTGTGTTTAACTGTGCTACATGCTGACTGTAAACAAAGGTGGAAGACGTACTCAGATCTTTTACGCAGTGGAGAAATACTACAAGTAAAAGTACTGCACTATATTTTAAAAAAGTAAACTGCCCAAGTTGTTTTTAGTGTGTATCGCATGATGAAGAGAGTTATGTGTATTTTCTGTGCAGATGTTGGTGTGTTGGTACATTTAAGTGACATTAGTACTCCTGACTGAAATTGCTGAGGTGTATATATTAAACAGACTCATGGCTGGTGGCACGGTGCGGTCAGGTGCAGATTCCTTGCCTTTTTGTCCCTCTGCTGCTCCTCTCTCTCCTTTTGGGCCGTCCTCAGACTGGCCTTCAGCTCCTGCAGCTCTCTCTTGGTGTCACTCAGCAGCACCTAGAGGGGGGTAGCAGAATTACACATCCAGACATCTGACCTGTGTCGCCTCGCATGACGGCGAGAGGAAACGCTTATTCACTGTCCACGGAAGCCTTTCTATTTGTGAATCGTTCTCCGGTTTCCAACGCGCAATCTAAGCAGCTGATGATGCAGATTTGTGGCACATGAGCAGTTATATTTAGAGCTGAATGTGTTTGTGTGTGTCGGAAATAATAGTGATTGCGTTGTACTTACTCGATTGCAGTCTCTCTCACTTCCAAGCTCTGCTTCTAGTTTCTCCCTCTCCGTCCTCTCCTCCTGGAGCCACTCCTCCTTCCTTTGCACCTCACAGCTCACTTCTTGTAATTTCTTTTTATCAATCTACATAAAAACACACAAAACAAACATGTTTAAAATCAATCAGGTTACATATATATGAAGCGTCGGGCTCTGCAGCATCCTCACCTCTGCTGCATGTTTGTATGCTTCTCTTTCTAGGGCCCAGTTGGCACGCTCCTCCCTGAGGAGCAGGTTCTCCTCAGACAGCTGCAGGGTGAGCTGGGCCACCTGAAGTCGGGCCTGGTGCAGCTCAGTGTGGGCATGGCCCTGACGGGTGCCCAGCTCCCTTAGCTCCCTGTGAAGGCTCTCGGACAGTATGCTCGCTGGCCTCCAGACGCTCCTGTAGGCCTCGCATCTCCAACAGAGCGGCCTCGTTCTCCGCCTGCAGAGAGACGAGAGAGCAGACGTGGAAAACAACTGAAACAAGGGAGAGAAAACGTTTGAGCCGTCACACTTCTGGCCTAATAAGGAAGAGGAAAGTGAAAAATGCAATTAAGGCTTTCTTACTCCCACCGCTGACAAGATGACACCTAATCACCTAAATCTGGACTTTACAGAGCTGCGAGTCCTCTGGGAGACAGAGGGCACAGCCTCTGACAAAGCTGTCTGTGTTTTACAAGAGGAGGAGCAATTACCTGCAGAGTTTTCCTCTTTTCTTCATCGTGTTTCATTTGACTGGACATTTTCCTCACTCTCTCCCTCAGCCTGTGGGACAAGAAAATAAGGCTTAAGCTTATAAAGGAAATATACCAAGACAAATGTTTAAGCATGTCGAACACGCTTGCCTTTCCAGTTCCACGTCTCCCTCTTTCTTCCTGTCACTCAGGACCTTGATGTCCTCCTCCAGGTCTTTGATTCGCTGCTGACTCTCCTCTTTTTCAGCCAAATGCTTACTTAGTTCAGAGGTTAGACTTTCCTGACTGTATTTCACATCCTTTCAACGAAGAGAGAAGAAAAGATATCACAGATCCCTTTTCCACGGGTGTGTATTTTTTAAAATCACAAACCTAACCGAAGAAAAAAAGAGGATGGCCACCCCAAGGAACCCGGAGGCGTGACCTGTCTGTACCTTGTGCTTCCCCTCCATCTTCTTCAGCGTCTCGTAGTTCTGTCTCATGTTGTCTCTGAGCTCTGAGATCTCCTCCCTCATCGCTTCTCTTTCACGCTCCCACTCCATCCTTGTTTTTTTGCTGCTCTCGTTCTCATCCTCTCTCTCCTTCTTCGTCAGGTCCAGCGCCTGCTGTATGTCTGCCTGCTGTTTTAAGCATTCCTCCAGACGACTCTGGAGAGGACAGACACGATTGCATTATTGTTTACGTTCTAGTACACAGCGGTTCACTGTGTGTTAGATTTTTTGGGTGGAAATGTGTCATTTGTTCAGTGGTTCGTTGCTGCACTGAAGTTTTTTCCCACCTGCAGCAGCTGAGCCCTGGGAATGACGAGGAGCAGCTCCTCCTCTCCGTCCTCCTCGTCTCGTTCCTCTTTAAGAGTCTCCAGCTCATCCAGCGGCTTGGGCTCACAGAAGGTGAAGGGACGACTGCGGGCGCAAACCTCTCCCGTCTTATCCACGTATACAAACTCATACTCTACAGTACTGGGGCGGGGCAGGAAGAATGCTGCATCGAGTAGACACAAATGTATTTTTTTTATTAAAATACGACAGATTCAAATAAAATTTAAGAACAAAATGTAAATAGGAGAGCACAACAAGCTCTCCCGGGGTCTAAACCTACAGTTTTTTTCCTTTTTCAAATATTAATCTAAACGTAACTTGTAACAAAAGTTTGTAAATAAATACAGTGGAGTGAAGAATACAAGATTTGCTTCTGAATTATGGCAGAACAGATAGAAAAGTGGTAGAAAATGAAAATACTCGAGTAAAGCACAACTCAAATTTCCACTGCAGCAACCGTCAGTGATGCTGAGCGTGCTCGCCAAACAGAGAGAGGTAGCTGAAAACTGAGAAGAACCCGAGACGTTTGGTTGGTTTCTTACCCTGGAAATGCACACAGCAGTTGACACCGGTGCCTTCAGCGTAGCCTTCAGGAACAAGAGCCCACGTGTATGTGTAATACTCTTTGACCGAAGACCAGCCCACCTGTGGCATCACAACAAACCTATTTTTAAACCATTGAACACACAACAGCGCCTCCACGTCGACACCCTGAGACATAAAGAGATAAAGAGCGTACCTCAAAATCCCTATCCAGTCACTGCTGCCCCACTGATGGTCAGAGGTCAGGCTGTAGTGGCACTCCACTCTGGTCTGGGGGAAGTACAGTTGCCCCACATTTCGAAACACCACCGTGGGCTGTTTATCCATGGTAAGAGGAGGCTGCGCTGTTCAGGAAGAAAACAGACGACGTGGGTCCTGTGAAATGTGCTCTGGTTTCAGTGTGGTGGAGAACAGCTGATGAAAGGCGATAGTTGAGGAACGCAGCCTGGTCATAACACCAGCCACCTATGGCCCCATAACTTGTTTATAAACAACGAGCTCATATACTTACTGAACGTCATTATTCTTACTTTTTTAATTACTTCACTTCACAATAACTAACTACCTGGCAGATAGCATACATCATGACAAAAACACATTTTTTAGAATTAGTTATTGATCATAAAAGAGTCATTACTAACTGCTCTGCTGTATAATTCCTAAAAACACAACATGACATTGTATTCTTAATAAATGACTGAGCATTGTGCTGTTAGTGTGTCCTTACCTTTTTCTGCTGATAAGTTAAAGTGATGTCTTTTTTCTGCCACCTTACGAAGAGCACAGAGCTGTGCAACAACCTGTGGATAGTGATGAGTAATCCTGTCAGGTGCAAGAGTTTCACAACATCTCCTGAGCCATGTGGACCCCTAAGTAAAACGAGTGATGCTGGGGGGAGTCATGGGAGATGCAGTCCGTGAGTACACAGCTGGTCAAAAGGCAAAGTAGTGCCGCAAACTCCAACTCCCATTACAGGGCACTGTTATAGGACACAGGATCTGCTGCCGGCTCTTTGCAGTTCTCGGTAGTGGCAGTGGAGGGGGCGAGGGCACTTTGCTCAAGACTAAACATTTCTTTTAATAACAACTTGAGTGAAGCCGCTGAGATCAGCGACAGGCGTGAAAACAGCAGAGCCCACACTCTGACAAACATCCACGATATGATGCAAACGTCCATGAACGTGTGGGTTATTTAAAATGTTGACATTTCCTGAATCTGTTTCATAAAAACACTGAACAAGCTTCGTCGGCGTTCAACACTGCTTTGTGTAAAACTCGTTTCCACGTTTCAATAATTGGATACAGCTTACAAACATAATATTCTATAAATTGGACTTTTATTCTCACACAGTCTGTGGTTGCGTAAGAGCCGTGATCCCACCTGTGAACACTTGATGGCAGTGAAGTTTCAGTGCAACAAGCGAGTTTATGGGGATTGACATGGACATTAAGAGGTTATCACAACAAGCACGCTGGCTGCTCAACATTCACATCAGTATTAAAACTGTAAAATGGGGGACTTCTGTTTGAAAGCTGAGTGAGGCTGAGTGTTGTCTTCAGTCAGCATTGGGGCATAAACAGACTCGCCGGACAGGTGCAAGGTGGTGAACAGGCCTGTGTCAAACACCAACCCACACCCACGGCATTCCTCTGCGTAGACGTGGTGCACGCCGGCGCCTGCAGTGTATTCTGTGGTACAAAACACATGGAAACGCACAACAGTTAGGAAAACCCATCAAAAGAGCAAACTGGAGCTTTGTACGGAGGCCTGTGGTGTCTGTAACCTGTAACCAGAGGTGCTCTGTCTCCTTGATGAGGACTTTGAGAATGAGCAGTTCAGCAACCAGAGCTCCTCAGTGTCCCAGCCTGCCCCTTCCAGATACAGGCCAGACACACAGCAGCAGTCAAATGTCTCTGTTGCCAAGCAGCGGACACAACATCCCTGTGTTATTTTATGACTTGTCGAGTTTTAAACATTTCATTTAAGGTTATTTTGGAAGAAGTGACTGTTTCACACCAACTTTTACTGTATGCCACCTCTGCGCCTCTCTAAACGGAAAGCTCTCTAGCGGAAAATGTGATGTAAGTTTGCACTTGTGAGCAGGTAGCTGCTGAGAGAAGCAACTTTTTTTTTCTCTCTCTCTCTCTATTTTCAGCTCCAACATGTAGATTGGGAAACCGCAGAGGCTTATCCATTCCTGACAAATCAAACATGAGCTGGGGCGAGCAGGTGTAGGCAGGTCGTCTCAGGCCAGGTCGACTCTCCATTCAGTCATCGCCATGGCAGAGAAAATCACAGCCGTTACTAATAAAATTATTAACATAATTAACAATGAGTCAGATCTAGTCGAGCGCCAGTGACAGTGTGACGGCATGCACGGTAATAAGACCCTGAAACTGAAAGCAGCTAAATGGAATTCAGCCACCAGGCCAAATGTTTCGCATTATTGCCGTGCTAACATGCTGGGCTGAGCCTTCGTCTGTGAAGAAACAGACACAGAAACATATTTTATATTTCAATATCAAATCTTTATTCATACATGAAAGTCTTCGTTTCATGAGTGCCGAGCCAAGAAATACACAGAATTAGTAAAAACTTGTTGTGGACAAAATCAATGAACAAAAAAAAAAATCAGTGACAGTTAAAAAGAATACAAAAATAGTGTGAAAACGGCAGTCCAGCATTGAGAATACTTTCAACTATAAAGTGTATGCTGTTTTTCTTGCATGACCGTTGCTCATTTTGGTGAATTAATATTAATAATACCACTTGCAGGTAAATTAAAATGTGCATTTTACTGGGTGTCCCAGTATGTATCAACATTAACTAATACAGACTGGGACAAGCTGTAACGCTTGTTGTGGAGCTTAATTTAAAGTTTACACACGGACATTAAGTATAGTTACAAGCTAAAGTCTTAAGAAGTTTAATAAAGAAGAAAAAAAAGAAGAAAATCATAAACCCTGAGCTTATGTTTTGAATATAAACATACATATTTACATTAGTGTATAGAGTTTTTTTTCTTCTTTGAATGAATAGCGCCCTGCACGCACTGATCTGTAAATAAATGAAGCGACAGACATGCTCCGTTTGCTTCGCTCAGACACACAGAGTGATCTGTGAGGAGAGAGCCTGTACTCCGCTCATCACATCCTCCCCTACACTGAGTCCTCACATCCTGATCCACTGCTCACACTTTTTGGAGCAGTGACATGACACCAAGTTCTGAAAGCTTGGCTTTGGCTACTTCCTCCCAGCCTTGTTGGCTAGCGGGTTCCTGGGTGACGGATGCATGATGCCCTCGACTCGCACACCCTCCACACCTGCAGCAGACAGGGCTCGCCGCGCCCGCTGCTCTGCTACCCTCCCAACCCCAATCACCATGGAGACTGCCCAGCGCCTCCACCGCTTGGCACAGTGCAATGTCACAGAGGGCCAGGAGGGCCTCCCGTTCACGTAGAAGCAGCTCAGGGGGGGTTAGATTCTTTCCACTGGCACTCATGAAAATGAGCGGGCACAGATTGTGCACGAAGCAGTGCTGGAAGAACAGCGCCGGTTCACCACACAACTTCCTGAAGAAGCCCCAGAAGCGTGCACCGCTCACTTCGCTCTGAGTGCAGGCAAGTCCTGTGATCCGCCGCTTTGGATGCTCATCAGAAGGATGGCCGACCTCCCCTGTGATCTTCAGCCAATCAACGACAGACTTCACTTCCCCAAAGGGGACCTGTGCAAAGAACAGTAGATCGTTTTCACCTCTGTGAGTCACACGTCATAGACACCACACAGAGTTACAGTAATAAACCAAAATTACTTTGTTATAAGTAACCAAAACAACAACGCAAACTAGGTGTAACATGTAACATGGCATGAAGCAGAAAAGTAGCATAAGACAAATATTAAATACAGGAGCAAAACATGTCATTATACCCCATAAATAAATGTATATTTGACCTCGTGTTACATTCACAAATGAACTCTTTCAATTTGCTGACACAGACAGCAGGGTTCCTCCACAGGAGGAGTGTTGGAGGTGACTTTACATGTCACAGGTATTAAACTATTAATTTGTGCCAAACTGTGCATCTTTGGTATTCTTCCTGTAAATCATAACCTTAGCAAGGCAAACAATATCCATGATTACTTTTTGCATGTTACAAGCTAAACATACCACAGCCAAATCTTGGAAATCCACTATCAAACCAAGCGTTAGCGTCTGGCTAGCAGGATGCGTCAAACTCTCTTGCACTGGAAAAACTCACTCTGAGTATTGTTATGTATTTAGTATGTTTGTCATCGGGATAACTGAGACAACTTTTGGGCCATCGGTGACACTTAAGATGACTTCTGTTTTGGACTGTGCCAAATATCACCTTCAACTGCCCTGTCATGTTTACCTGACTGAAGGTGAGCCTTGTTTTGTTTTGCAGCCTGTATTATTTGTTGTGGTGTGATAATGTTCTCTGAAAAAAATAAAAATAAGAAGAATACTTCAGGCTCTTTTTTGGTTCATATTTCCAGATAAAGTTGTAATTAATGACATCACAAATCAGGGAAACTGTCTTTAATTCATTAAAACCTTAAATGCATAGAGCATATTCAGAGTAATACCACAGTCATATGCATGTAAATATCACATGATTATGACAGATGCTGCACCGGATGAAACTTGTTGTTGTTTAGGTTAACTTCCGCCTTGGTAGCCAATGAGTAAAGATCATCTGTGCACGTATCTGAATCATGCACACTCCCGGTTTAAACATGCTAAATGAAACGCAGTGCACGTGTATCTGCATGCAGCACTCACCCCTGTCTGTGCCATGCCGAAAGGTCCGGGGTTCATGCCTAAAAACAGGATGCGCTGCCCGCCCTGGCAGTACTTCTCCACGTAGCAGCGGTGGGTGTCCCAGGCGTACTCCAGCGGGTTGTAAATGTACCGGACGGGCTCGCTGAAGGTGAGCCGCCGGAGGTGGGTGTTCAGCTCCAGCTCGACCTGCAGGAATCTGGAGGAAGGGCTCGGTTTGAGCTCCGGTGCCGGGTTAAAGCCCCGCTGATGTGGGTCACACAAAGGCTGCAGCCCGTCACCTCCGCCGGCCACAGGCTCGCCGTCATCTGACATGTCTTACCGAGTGAGATGAGCGCGGACGGACACGGAGCATTAACGGCACGTTTGACGGTTTATCTAAAGTCTATACACACACCGACGACGTTACTGTGCCGGAGTCTGTTTATGATACACACAAACAACACCCCACCGTGGCATCTTCTTCTGCCGCGCCTTCTTCCTGGCCGTCTGGCCGCGTTCAAAGCGGCTGCTGCCCCCTGCAGGAAAACCGGTGTCATTACAACAATAAGCTGCACTGCAGAGCGGATATTAAATCAGCAACATGTGAGAGATTTACTATAAGATGTGACCATGCTGTGTCATTAGATGTAAGGGAAAGAGGCTTTCCGTGTTTTGATTCACCGGAAATGATTTTAAAATGAAATATTAAGTCTCTGAGCTGTCAAATGCTCCAATATTCACTCTGCTCGTGGAGCTTTATAGGCTGGGTAGAATCTAACCTGTGTCCTTATTCTCTTGTTTTGCTTACATGTTGTTCCTTTAAAGCAGGATTGTGTAACTGTTCTATAATATTACATCTAGTACTGCAAATTTAAAATAAATTCTGGGTCAGGCCCCTATTTGTCTATAGGTGCTGATCCAGCTGTGGTAACATCCTTGACTGTGGGTGGTGCCCATTTATGTGATAATCATAATCTATCCATATCCATCCACAAGCATCCTGCTAGTACAGGAAGTAAACTTCAAATGTCACACAGAAATATCAATAAAATGTGCGACGTTTCTTTGGAATAGGAGTTTAGAAGAAGGTGGAATGAAGTCAACAAAGCCAGCGAGCATTCAGAAGTCCTTTACAAATTTTTTTATTTCAGCATAATAGTAAGAAGCCTCTCCTCTGATTTTCATATACTTGAAACTAATTGGATCACAAGGGTACATATTAGTTAGCCCATTTTACAATAATCATTGTAACATTTTTTTTAGGAAGTTATTCTTATGCACTCATTTTCCTACACAAAATAATCAATATCAAGATCCTATCTTAACTGAGGACCATAACTCTGCATGCAAGACTAATAAAGAAAACAACTAATCTGTGATAGCTACTGTTATGCTGTTGTTCATCTAATACCATTATCAATATAATTTACTACAAATACCAGGGACTTCGTATAAGAAAGAAAACAGTTTCTTGTGGTACTACTGCCTCTAATGTCAAAATTACTGAACATAGTGGGCTCTCAACTGTACTGATCCAAATTGTTCTGTCCACCTTTCTGTGTCAAGTTGAGGAGAAATAGGCTTTGTCTAAAAACCTAAAGTCTAGTACAGTTTGACGGAAACAGAAAAAAGAAAAAAAATATCCATCTCTCTTTTTTTGTCTTTTTTTTTTCCTTTCACTCCAGTGTTTACAATTTCATCAGAATAAAAAAAGGTCCTTGAAACAATCATCAAAACGTGATGAGAAATTCTCGGACAGATAAATCCTCGGATCTGTCCGAAAAAATTAAACCTCAATCTTATAAACAAATGATCTGAGACTCAAGGATTCTATTGCATTTTAACAATAAGATTGATAATACTAAAAAAACAAAACAAATGACAAAAAGGTATTAACAAGTGACGTCAACTATATACTGTATTGCCCTTTAGCCATTTCACTATGTGCTCGTGCCAGCAGTATCCCTTCCACAGAGTTGGAATAATAGTGTTTCTATAACAAATAAATGCATTTCTCAAACTTGGGCCCTTTGCTGCCACCGGGTTCTACTTCATCACATCACAAGCCTCCCACCTCTGTACACACTTGAACCGTGACCTCACTTCATGCCTTGATATCAACGGACCGCATGAAAAGAAATTGTTTCTGTAATACTTTTGGTTAAAAAAAAAAAAAGATATATCACATAACTCAACACAACTGTTAGAGCAGACAACAGACACCGTCAGAGCTCATCTTTGTTATCTTTAAATAAAAGAAAATTTAAAAAAGCATTTCAAATGTGACTGCAGGAGTTTCAAGCCATCGGTTACTCGCTGTGGCATCAAAGAACAGTTGTAACGTCTTGATATGTACATGTATATATATATATATATATAAAAAAATTCAGCCTCGCGGACTACTCCTCCCAACCGGCACTGACGTTCCCGAGTTAAAACAGAACAGTTAGGACGACGCGATGACTCGCTCTCCAGTCACAGCAAGGAGCAAGTTTGAGAAATGTTTTTTTTCCCCTACAGGCAGCAAAGTGGCCCTGATCACCCAACCGGCTCTCTGCTCTCTGACCGTCAAAGACTTCCACACAGTACGATCCAAGTTCATCATAGGTACAAGAAATCGTCCGTTACAATATCATTTAGTACTACAATGATTATTTGTGTATCTGCACTTACTTAAGGCTAAACCCAATGACATGACAGACATCCATTATCACACACCAACCACATAATATTTGGATAAAAAGGCAATTGTTAGTGTGTAGTAGAGTCAAGCGAGTGTTGATTTTGCTCAGGGCCTGCAAATGACCAAAGCACTGCAGTGGGGAAACAATTTAGCACTACTGACTGACTTCTCACAAGGACCGTCAAACTCCCAGGGGGCTCCTCGAGGATTATAGACTGCGTTACACTGTAATCAGTAACAATGATCCAAAATATTCATTATCATCAAAAGACAACCTCTCGACAGGAGAACACATTAGTCTGTTTTAGCGCCGCTGAAGCCGCCAACATTCTGTAACCATGACAGCTTTAAAAAAAAAAAGAAAAGAAACAAAAACACATACCATGATGATGAAAGGCTGTCTCGTCTTAGTAAATACATCTGTTCCACGATAATAAACAGTTGAGAAAAAGGCAAAAAAAATAAAATAAAAAAGAAAGAGAAAAAAAGAAAGAAACACACTAAGGCCACAAGATTTTGTATACCCCCGCTAACATCTCACAATGTGAGAATCTGTACAGACAACATAATGGGACTTCAAGTGGCCAACCTGCAATATTTTAGACCAGGACGTACGGACAGAGCGAGGAGAGATCTCTGTATATATGTATATATATATACACAGTGTATATGTACAGCTGAACGTACTGTAGCATTCTCTCGGTTAAGTGTGGAAGGACGACCCGCTATGGCTGCCGTCCCCGTGCCAGTTCCTGAGTCACAGCAATGTCACACATGACGCAGAACATGAGAGAAAACAGGCGATACTCCTGTGTGACTCAGCTCTTCATGTCTGACAGCGCCAGTCGACTGCAGGTTCCTCCTCCTCCTCCTCCTCATCATCATCCACTTCTCGGAAGGCCTGGTTTACAGTTATGAAGCACTGTTTGATTTTTTTTGTTTGTTTTTAATAAACACACTCACAAACGTTAATCAGCTTTTCTCAGGATTTCACTGAGACTGGCAACAGACTGCATTTGAACCCATTTCTAATTTTCAGTCTCTTTTTTTTTTTTTTGGCCCATTTTGGGCATAAAAATAAAAACAATCGCCACTCAAGTCCCGCGGCGAAATAATAAACATTTTCAGTTATTTACACAAAGTAATGATCAAAAACTGGACCTGCTGTGTTGATAAAGTCAAGAAATCTTATTTCTTTCCACTGTAGATCAGCCTCTGCTCTCAGTGAAACGTCTTAATGCTAAACACTGTTAGCTGGTCTACAACAGAGAGGTTTCTTTGCTTTAACTGGAAAGAAAGTTCAGTTTCATTCATTTTGACCTAAGTGACAACCCTTTTGGGTCAGAACGGGCCACGAGGGAAAAATTAGAAAGAGGCTCAAATACCGTTTCCTCACCACTTCATCCCATTTTGTTGCTAACACGTCAGGATAAACAATACCCACTGCCCTTCCCCAGTACCACCAAATGCAGATATATTTGAACAACAATAAAAACTTTTTCTTCTTCTTTTTTTTTTTTTTAAGTACAAAACAGGACCACTGTTCATCACAGAAAAGTCTCGTCTTTAAAAAAAAAAAAAAAAAAAAAATACTTGGGGGGGAGAGAAAAGGAAACACAGTAAAAAGTCAACAAAACAAAAACACGAATGTCCCTCTGTCATTAGTAATCCCAAGACTGGAGCTGCGAGATCAGTCCGCGCTAGAGTGTGGCGTCACTCTGCGCAGAGCTGAGAAGAAGAAGAAACCCTGTGGTTTGTCCCGTCTCTGGCGGTGTTGTTGTTGATGTCGTAGGGAAGGCGGAATGTCAGACCGCCAGCCGGCCTGGAGGGGGGTGCAGGGGACTCCAGGTTGGCGGCGCCGGTGGGGGTTCTTGGGGGTATGGACGAGGTTCGCAGCACGGCTGGTTCTCTACTTTGGCTACGCTGCGACCCTGGCACAACCGCCGATGCCGCAACAGCCGGTCTGTTCGTGAAAAGTTCTTTAAAAAGACACAAATTGGGACGCGGTTAATAAATCACGTTCATTCATTTAAACATCTGACCGCCATAAATACGACATTAAGGTCACTTTGCTTCGTTTGCATTCGTACATACCTGCTGGCACCGTTCACACTGGTAAGGCTTCTCCCCACTATGGACACGCTTGTGTCTCTCAAGGTGGTAGCGCTGGATAAACCTCATATCACACATGTCACAAGCAAATGGCTTCTCTCCTAGAAGAGCACACAAATACACAGTCAATGCATCAATTTTAGCGTCTCGTTCCAACAAACTGTGCAATTTTGAACTTACTAATCTTTATTTTGCAAACTACATTTCCAACACTCGTTTGAAAACAGCAGACAAACTGCCCTATACGTACATTTCAACAGTGTAATTTCAGCATTTGAAAAATTGGTATACTAAAAAGGCCTCGTCATCAACTCATTATGTGTAGATCAGAGTGGAATTTCATGTTTTCGTGGCCCAGATCTACGCAACATAGTGGCCCAAAAAACTGGGGCAAGTATTTTGAGGCTGGTTCAACATCCCATCAAATGACTTGACAATCCAAACTCGAGTTTGTTGTGACCCCGTTTCTGTTGCAAGCGCCAGAGCCCGTCTCAGTAACAAGGGTACGGTAAAGGAACGCATACCCGTATGAGTGAGGCTGTGTCTCTCCAGGTGGTTACGCTGAATAAACCTCATGTCACACATGGAACAAGCATACGGCTTCACCCCTACACACACAGAGCAATATATTAGCCCTACCACCCACAAGTACAAGAAATACAACAAGCTAACACTAGAAATACTGGATGTAATGTGCATTTCCTTTTTTTGTTTGTTTAGAAAATATGTTGAAATGTTCAGACATGCAACTAAGAGCATAAATTAAACTGTAAAAAAAAAAAGTTCAGTCAGATTTTAACAGTGTGGAGCTAAACATGATAAAAACATCAAGATCTGTCCTGTGTACTCTGTGGCATTCACATTTAATCCCTGTGTGATAGCATCCGCTCAGCTTTCAGTTATTATGCCTATATTAACACTTTTATTTTAATTTTTTTTTAAATGATTTTAGGACACGACACAAATTACCGGACAGTACGTTTGTTGTGTTTGTTGTTTTTTTACCTCAAAATGCTGTAAAAAGTCGAAGATAATGTCACTGTAGTACTTAAACTGCTCTGGTATTAATGTTAGAATTCAGAGTTTGAGAGTTCTGCGTTGATTTGACTAAATGCAATAGTTTTTATACCCACTGTGATATAAAATTAAGATGATTTGTTTAGTGTCATGCTTTTCAGTTATGCTATCTCTTTCTTTTCCAATCAAACAAACAACAACAATAAAAGAATCACAAAAAAATGAGAAATGACTGCATCTGCCTCAAAGTCCTGCAAAAATCATATTTTTTCTTACTCAAATTGCTGCTATGGTTTAATATAAACTAGAATTGACAAGTGAAATTGGAGCTGAAGGTGAGATATTAATCCTGTGCATCTGGATTAAGACAGAATTAAAAGTTAAAGGAGTCCTGTTATACCTGGTATTCAAATGTTTCTCGTTGTATTCATTGTGCTAAACCTCGGCGAGGTGGTCAGGTGGGACCAGGCAGACTCGTCGGTAGACGTGGTGCAATCCAGGTTAAGGGAAGCACGGAGAGGCAGGTTGGACAGGAAGCAGACTTACTGAACCTTTGTATCGAGGACGCCGTCGCACTCTAATGAATTTGTATCTGCATACAACTCATGACTTGTGCAAATAATGTATAGGTACATATGGTGTTTAATACCAGGGCTCAAAGGGGTAATGGTGTCGTCAGCTTTTCACTAGCCGGGTATTATCTTAAGTGTGTGACACACGGAGGTTCACGCTGCCTGCCAACCGCTCTGGGAGGCAATACACAGGTTAGAAAAATGTGATATGAGGAGTAAATACGAGAAATTCAAACTCACCTACAAAAAAAATCAAATGTTCTGACTATTATCGCACAATACAGAGTAAATGGTGAATCTATATAATGTGAGAAGGGCAGGTGCACGGACCCATACCCGTATGAGTGAGGCTGTGTCTCGCCAGGTGGTAACGCTGAACAAACCTCATGTCACACATGGTGCAAGCAAAAGGTTTCACACCTAAACGCAGAGCATCAATACATTATTTTCAGGACTTTAAGTTCTCTGTCACAATCCATCAATAAGTCATGTACTTTAGACATCTGTTCACAATTGATGGGTTGTTAACCACTTCTTTTTTTCTTCTCTTTCACTTGCTATGTGAAGTAAAATAAAAATGTGCGTGTGGAGCGTTTCTCCAAAATCCAATTACATCAGACTGTGCTGATCAAATTTCAGATCCACAACTTAACACATCACATGAGCTGATGATGTCACAGTCCCATATTCATTTACATGCAAAGAACTTGCTTTAATGTTGCATTTACACACATAAGCCTGGGCTTGATCAAGAAAAAATGTACAACTAGTTCCCTTTACAGAATAATAATAATATAGTTCTGACAATAATAGCCTCAGACAGCAGAGCCTGTATCTAATATACTGTTAAAATGCAGTCTGATCTCAGTGTCATGGGTAAGGTGGGCGGACGCATACCCATATGAGTGAGGCTGTGTCTCGCCAGGTGGTAGCGCTGAAAAAACCTCTTGTCACACATGGTGCAAGCATAAGGTTTCACACCTAAATGCAAAGTAGCAATATTATATTACTTTATCTCAATTTCCATTTCTTTACAGATCAATGCCTAAGCTATTGGTTATTAACCACACATTTGCCAATTCATGCACAAAGAAAAAAGATGTGTCAACTACACAACTGCCTGTTTTAGCTGCTTTCAATCAGTCAGAGAGCGCTGCAATCAATACATCTAATTTTGTGTACCTCATGTTAACAGACTACTGACTAAAGTAGGATTTAAAATCATGCTAATATAAGTTTTATTTTGCTTTTTCATGTCGCCAACATACTTTGATGTAACTGACTGTTTCACCACTGTAGGGTGAGTTTTAAAAGCACAGGATGAGGCCAGATTTGTCAGTCTTGAACGTAACTTAACGTACTTGCAGTAAAAAGGTTACAGAGATTTTAACGCAAACGCTTTGTTCAAACGTTTTTTTTTTTCTTACACACAGCTACGAATTTTTTGGCTCATCTCAAAAAATATAAGACATCTGTGTTGAAACTGTTTGCGCTGTGTATATTAGCACAGTACAGACGTATGAATGACATCCTACAAAATGTGAGAAGGCCAGGTGCACTGACGCATACCCGTATGAGTGAGGCTGTGTCTCGCCAGGTGGTAACGCTGAACAAACCTCATGTCACACATGGTACAAGCAAAAGGTTTCACACCTAGACGCAGAGCATTATAGTATTATTTTCAGACTTTGTATGTTTTCTTGTGTTCACAATCCATCAATAAGCAATAAACTTAATACTAACTAAATACCTAATCAGAATTGATGGGTTGTTAACCACTTTCTTCAATTTCTTTCGTTGTTTTGTGTGTTTTTTTTCTCTCTCCTCCAAATCCAATAAAGAATACATCAAACTGTGTGAACCAAATACTCAAATCCACAACTTAACACATCACATGAGCTGATGATGCTGCAGTCCTGTCCTTCATTACACATTACGACTTGTTTTAATGTTGCGTTCACATGCATGATGTAGGGTAGGCTTGATCGAGAGATCACTTTACGAGAACGGCCTGAGATGGCTGCCTCTGCATCTAACATAATGAGTCTGATCTCAGTGACATGGGTAAGGTGGGCGGACGCATACCCATATGAGTGAGGCTGTGTCTCGCCAGGTGGTAGCGCTGAAAAAACCTCTTGTCACACATGGTGCAAGCATAAGGTTTCACACCTAAATGCAAAGTAGCAATATTATATTACTTTGCCTCACTTTCCATATTTATAATTTAGGAATGAATATCTACACTATTGGTTATTAACCACACAATTGCCAATTCATGCACAAACACAAAACTTTTTCTCTTCAGAAAGCTTTTATCCTTTTCGTAGAGCTGCAGTTACCAACAAACACTCAAAACAAAACAAAATAAAAAGGAATGAGTTATCCTGCTGAACTGATCATGTCTAACATCAACCTAAAACTGGATTTAATGTTAACAGGCACATGTCTGAAGTGAACTAACAACATTAAATGTGCACGCTGAGTGTCATGGGCGCGGTGCACGGACCCATACCCGTATGAGTGAGGCTGTGTCTCGCCAGGTGGTAACGCTGAAAAAACTTCATGTCACACATGGTGCAAGCGTAAGGTTTCACACCTAGACGCAGAGCATCAAGAGAATTATTTTGGTTTCTCTGCCACCAAGAGAAAATCTCTACTAAAGAGTACCAGTCTGACCTAAATTGATATCGGTGGTTAATAACCAATGTCATACCCTAACATTACTTACAAGGATACAGTGTGATATAATAAGATGCTTGTTTCAATTCAGTTCTAAAATCCACTTACACAACACATTAGATGATGGTGTCATCTATCTGACATTACACTTTGTGTAGAAATATAAATACTTAAGACTAGATCAAGCATACAGATGTTGCAGCATCCTAATCTTGTGACTGGGTTAAGGTTGGCTGACGCATACCCATATGAGTGAGGCTGTGTCTCGCCAGGTGGTAGCGCTGAAAAAACCTCTTGTCACACATGGTGCAAGCGTACGGCTTCACCCCTACGCACACAAAGTACCAGCTTTAGCATGAAACACTCAACTGCCGAAAATGATCGACGTTAAACTTTACTAATTGCTTAGTAAAGTTTGGTTGCACTCATCAGCGCTTTGTTTACGCTGGAATTTCCAGCATGCTTCTAAAGAAAATCGGAAACGGCGTCCAATTCGAGTTCAATTGTAACTGCTAAAGGTCCGCGGTCAAAGTTTAAATTGGAGGAATTGAGGGTATCGCGTGTAGAAAACGAAATTGGCTCATCATCAAACCTACAAACGTACCAACGACCAGACAGGTAATTGAGGCGAAACTTGCAGTAAGTCCAACTCGCACAAAAGGATGTCCAATGGGTGTTCGTATAATTTCAACACACCGCGTACACGTTTCTGGGATTGATTTGTTCATGTAAATACTTTAATTTTTGTGCAACGCTGATCGCAGAGGTTAGACAATTTTAGGCAGTTGGTAAACAACTATGCACAACACATTAAGATTTGACATTCATTTGCAGAGCAACGTTTGTGATTTAATGTTCTTAATAACGGAAACTGATGTGCACGTGATGCAGAACCTAGCTCATGATGATTTCAGCAGAAATAAGCAATTCATTTAGAAAATGTGTTGTAAAAGCAGACTGACGATGTAACAGAAAACCTGTTTTTAAATATAACTGACAGTAAAAAAAACTATTGATAACAGAGAATTATGTTGTTTCTTCACCATATCTTTCAATGTGAAATGACACAATGACTACGCTGTGTGAGCAGTCAGCTCTAAATTTGCATGTTTTCATTTTGCACAGGGAAATACATTTGCATCAATTTTAGGTTAAATATAAACTAACATAAAATCCCATTCACACCAAATCAGACCCCACGCTGTGCATGCCGCCCCAATGCATCATCCATAATTCAGAATTTGATCATTTCTACAACTGTTAAACCCTGAAAATGTTCGCCTCCTTTCTCAGATCTTAAATCGATAGCTTCAGACAGCCACTCGCCTGCAGCTGCTTCACGTTGAGGCGGCATAAAATGACTTGAATTAAAGTGTCTATGAAATATTTTCAGATCATCGTGCATTTCATGTTTTTAAGAGAATCTGGTTGTTTTAGTTTTTTCTGGAACTATGTGAGCAAAGAATTTGGATTTGCTTTCTCTCCACGACAGGTACATTACATTTAACTTGGCTAGTAGAATTTCGTCACAGCTGAGCTAATTCAAACAGAGATCCATCAGTAATGTGAATTATTTTTGGCTTGCAGGCATCTAAACATCAAACGTACATCTAAAATCTAGAAATTGACAGTTTCGAGCTAAACATCTGAATAAACCTGCAAACCAGAGAGTAGGATTGGCCATTTTGCTTCACGGTCATCATGTCATTTCATATACAAAGTATGGGCAGAGGTGTTATGCCAGTGCTTAAGAAGCTCCCTGCAGGTGATACATGAAACATTAGCACTTGTACACAGTGATAGAAAGCACAAACTCGAGTTTGAAGCAGCCATGTAAACATTAACGTGGAGCGCATGCTTGACCGAAGTCAGAGAAAGAGAGGGTCAAGATACAAAAACTGAGGACGTACCCGTATGAGTAAGACTGTGTCTCTCCAGTTGGTAACGTTGTATAAACCTCATGTCACACATGGTAGCAAGCATACGGCTTCACTCCTAAACAGAGCACAAGAAAGTCAGATCCATTTCGACGCAGGGATGAAGTTCACCATGAAACATCAATGACACAATGAAATGTTTTTCAGGTTGTACTCTTGCATGCACAGACATTACACGAAAAAGAGTCTGAGAACCTGCAGACATCAAGAGTTAGGGTGCGCCGTCAATTAGGCAGAAACAGGGCTTACACACTGCAGTGTGGAGCAGCTGGAGTAAAATTCACTCATGTTGCAAACAAACGTTTGATGGTGATGAAGTCAATTTAATTTCATGCTGAACCATGTTTAGTCGGGCCAAACATTCTTGCATTAGCCTGAAACACACCCGACATTTTCGACTTTTGATGCCTGCATGTAAAATTCTTTTTAGTGTAATGTGCATTTCACAGGATATGTAATATAATACACATGCAATAGAACCATTACAATGTTCACAAAAAACAAGGTAAATGACAGAGTCACTTTTTCAGTGGACAGTTTTCCAACAAAGCCTAAAAAGTCCATTAAACATTTATTTTTAGAAGGGGAAATGAATTTACCAACAATGGCATAATTATTGCAGAAAGAGGGACTTCAAAGTAAATCATGTGTAGATTGTTTATATGAAAGGTTTCATAGTGAAAGGGGGAACAATTAATTCAAGCATACCAGTATGAGTGAGGCTGTGTCTTGCCAAATGGTAACGCTGGAAGAACCTCATGTCACACATGGAGCAAGCGTATGGCTTCACCCCTAAACGCACACAGTACCAAACTTTAGAAAACGTTCTCATGTCATGGCAACCCTAAAAGCAGTCATAAAATACAACAAGCACACCAGGAAAGAAAAATCTGCTAGTTAAACGTTCATGATCAACAATGTGGATTGAGAAATTACAAATTTGTTTTGTGTCAATGTCTTAAAACTCCTGATACTGTCAAGTGAGAGGGATGATTAAAACTTATACCCGTATGGGTGAGAGTGTGTCTTGCCAGGTGGTATCTCTGGAAAAATCTCATGTCACACATGGAGCAAGCATATGGCTTCACCCCTGCACACACAGAGCAAAATATTTTGTAAAAACAACACAACGAACTGAACAGGACACACTCACGTGTATTATGTATCCAGACATGCCGAGAGCAGAGGCACTAGTATAACATTGAATGCACTTTGCTAAGATTTTCTCATCTATCAACATGCGTGGAAAAAGGGGGGACTACAAATCAAATATCTTTTTGTTGTACTCAGTGCAGCTTTTTTTTTTTTTAATGCTGACATGCAGTGCACAAATCTAAAATGTCTTTTGACGCAAGTCAAGGTGTAAATTACAGGCACTGGTGAAGTAGTAATGGACTTAACTGGGGGAAATGCTGTGAAAAACAGTGCCTTAAGGGGTTAAGACAGACACTGCAAGGCACTCGTTGCTGCATGGCCTGCCAATTTAAAACTGCACTATACAGACTCGGGTCATTCTGTAAACATGGGACAGATACACTTGAGTAAACTGGGTATTTGGGCTCTAATGTAGCAAAGAAGGGTAAACCCCATACCCGTGTGAGTGAGGCTGTGTCTTGCCAAGTGGTAGCGTTGGAAAAATCTCATGTCACACATGGAGCAAGCGTATGGCTTCACCCCTACACACATAAGAAGTATATAAGTATAAAGCTAGAAACAGAAAGAAAACGTGTCAACACATAACCATCAACTCTTCCCTCAGAATAGCTCTTCTTTTGCTTCTACACAGAAATGCTCGTTTTGCAGTACATGGTTATGTTAATGTGACGGGTGAGTCATCTCAGTAAAACAAAAAAAGCTTAAGAAATAAAAAGAAAAATATGGAAATAATTGTGTAGAACAAAGTAGAAGTGTGCTTTATATTTTACCATCCTAACACATGTCTGGATACATCTTTATTTTTCTGAATCTGAGAATATTTGAATCATTTTAGACACCCTACATCTCTGTTTACTCGAGTTAAGGAAAGTTAAGGCACTTCTTAAACAACACTACCCAAAGAGCCAGGGTAAGCAGACGCATACCAGTATGAGTGAGGCTGTGTCTTGCCAGATGGTAACGTTGGAAGAACCTCATGTCACACATGGAGCAAGCGTACGGCTTCACCCCTACATACACAAAGTATCAACAAATTAGCTATGGCGTTCCTTTAGCATCAAAGAAAAGCATCATTCACAGGCATTAAATCACCAGAACCTGGCAGACATTACACATTCCAATCAAGCTTCATGCGGAGGGGTGATTCTAATTACTCAAAGTGTCTTCAGTTACGGGGAGCATTGATTTGGAAATATTCTGAAGTACATCATGAATCAAAAAGCAGCAGCAGGATATAAGCCAAGCATGTTTAAAACAAGACACACAAGTCAGCAGCAACATAGCAAATAAACGTCTAAGACGGTGATCACACTGGCCAGCTGAGCGTTTGTACGCTTAGCATCGTGGTGAGCTTACTAGTTGCTACTTGCTGCAAGTTGAGAGGTTTAACGTCTAATACAGCGCACAGTGGTTCAATACATAGTGGCAACACGGTGTGTGTTGCTTTAAAGTGTATGCACTGAGAAGAGAGGATCTGTCTCGACTTTTAAAAGCTTCCAATCTGATCTCCGCCATAAACTTACAGCAAAAGCATCTGCAGCAGCAACTGTGCGACTACATTATAAAAATACAAGTTTAAAAAAGCCAGACAGTTACAGCTAATAAACATGAGCAGCCATTAATCTGTATGTACAGAGGGTGTGGACATCAAAGGACTATTCCCATAATATACCATGGCTTCAATTCATCAGCCAATTCAATATGAACGTCATTCATAAGTAACACATTTCCTTTAAAAATCCTTAGAATAAACATTGTTAATAATGTTAATGTTACTAATTGTAATTGTTGTATGACAGCGCTCACCTAGCTTTGTCTCTAACTCTGCAAAGCACCAGTAAAAACAAATAGTAAAAAAAAATAAATAAAAAAAAGTTTTGTTGTGTAGCAATGGTACAAGAGGGATAATACACTTTGAGGGGTCCACAGGAGATATTTTAGTTCATATTAGGTATTTACTTTTACAATTTCATACAGTGCATTACAATAAATAGAACCTTGAATGGAAATTCTAGAGGCCATTGTCTGAATTAAATAAAATATTTATACGTTAATCAGTAAGATTTATTGCAGGACTTTTGAATTGTATGGTATATAATATAATAATATAGTATATTAACGTTCTGTCTTAATCTTAATGTATTTCTGATGTTTTAGTCTGCATGATAAACGATTAAGATCAAGTGCTGCAGGGGGAACAAATCTGTTGAGATGAAATCAATGAACTCCTACATCAGTGAAGAGTGTTTTTCTACAGCAAGCGACCCCTTAATCCAGGAAAATGCATAATTATTTTATATAATATAAAGCTACAAGACTGTTTAAACAATCTGTTTATCACTTGATGAGGTCAGCGATCAGTCCAACGTATAAAAAGGTCACTCTTGGATCTTTTTGTTCAACTTCTAAAGGGTTGTTTTAGGCCTGTTTGGCTCTTATGTTCATATGTTTTTGTTATTAAGGCTTTCTTGATGAAGAACTATTGATTTATTCTTAATGAGACAACCTGATTAAACAGAGTTCCTAAACTTGAACTGGGTACGGTAAATGGACGCATACCCGTATGAGTGAGTCTGTGTCTCTCCAGGTGGTAACGCTGGAAAAACCTCATGTCACACATGGAACAAGCGTACGGCTTCACCCCTATACACACAGAGCATAACATTATTAGCTATTCAGCTTATCAAATAAGTGAAAGAGTGGAGGAAAAAAAAATAAATCACAAAATTCATTATGTGGAAAACAGAAAGAACAGATGCAGTGCTGCCACTAAGAGTAACTGCTTACTTAAGCCACTTGGATGTTGGAATAAAAGTAATATATCTGTATATGTGTACATACATAAACCATGCCAACTGAGTTGGGTAGACTTGGTCAAAATTAGTTCACTGATGCTGTTCTTTTGGTGAATACTGGGGCAGTAGTCACTGACTTGGAAGAACAATGGTTGGAAGTTGACTTACCCACAGCATACTTCTTAAACAATGAAAAACAAAGAATTGTGTGAAAAGGTGCAACGCAAATATTAACACTATGCAAATGCTTGAGTCCTCAATTTTCATTCAATATAAACAATGAAGAACATAGTCCTTTGATGTCCATGCAGTTTGTTTGTTTGTTTGTTTTACATAGAAAAATGATTTTATATAAATGAATTTTGCGGCCTGTGCTTGGAGGCTTTCACATACATACACTGGGGTCCACAAGTTTGAGTCCATTTCAAGTCCACTATCAAAAAGTCTTGTTTATAGAACCTTTTAGCTATAAAACCGATTTTGTTTTTATCGGTTGTTTCATGAATGTCTTATTTAGTACTGATAAATATTTATTTTTAAACTTAGATGCGCACAGAAAAGATACAAAAATGTTAAAAAATAAGTAGCAGAAATATTCATTGTAACATGGTGAGAAGTATTGGAGTCTTTCCACAGAGAATACTATACAAAGTTAATATGGTTGTCCATGTGTCACTACTGCTAGTGCTTTAACATTGAGTTTATAACAAGCATATTTTAAACTGGTCTGTTAACACTGCTTGAGAAAATGTTGTGGAGCCAAGTGGTTCTCTTTTGTAAGAAAGTTTCCCAGCACAAATCTGCGTCTGAACTACAACTGGTTCTGCTTGATGATTTTCTGAAATCAAAACACACCCAGAGCAAGACATGGCAGGCTTTTTAGAATAAAACAGCCAGTAATCTTCAACAGAAGTGCTCGTCAGATGGTCGAACAGTGTGGGTGGTCAGATGTGGTCTGTTGTACTTGCCCACAGGCAGCTGTGATACAGTACAATGCCCAATGGTGCATCATGAAGTGTTGTACTGTTGCACAAGGTGCTTACAGAGCATGCAGCAACTGCTAAATGTCAGAACGCACAGGATGGTTAGCCTGGGTGTGGTTACTCTTTAAAGTGGCCACACCGTGTGAAGACCAGTACATCAAGCTGACATTCTTTGCAGGACGCCAAACAGCATTTGCATATCAACGAATTCACACGAACAAAGGATCTCCAACTTGACTCGTTCAAAACAATTTAACAAGAAAACAAGTCAAAACAATGGGCCACACAATGTCAATGTCACAGTAACAAAGAGGAAACCAAGGTTTGAATTTGCAATAAGAGTTTGACAGTCACAAGAGAGCCCTGCTTAAGAAAAGGAGGAATGTGTCTCCAACATGTGGATTCTCCAATCCAAACATTTCCACAACTGATGCCAGCCAAAAGTTGCAATTAAGGCAAATAAAGGACATCCAAAGAGGCAAAAAACATTATCATAAATGTAAAAAACAAAACAAAACAAACAACAGTTTTTAATAGTGGACTCGGGACCATTGGACCGCACTGTATTACGTCGCCTTCTGTAATTTTTTCCTGGTGTTGGGGGACCAATATTTACAAGACAAATACTGTGGTTTATATTTTGGGGTGAACAGATTTTGGGGGGTGGCTTTGTTGGAAATTACTGTCCACAGACAAAATGAACCCTGAGCATCTGTCCATTGATTCAAGTGACAGACTACAGATGTAGTCCAATTTATGTAATATGGGTACGGTTAAAGGACGCATACCCGTGTGAATGAGGCTGTGTCTCTCCAGGTGGTAACGCTGAATAAACCTCATGTCACATACGGCACAAGCATACGGCTTCTCCCCTAAACCGAAGAGCACCAGTTTTAGTTAAAGTCCCCACAGAATCCACCAATTAGCTGTGAGGCAAAAGCTATTACCAAACAAGGCTTTTAAGCAGGCCATTGCAAAACCTTACAGTTGCTGCACACTCCTAGATTCAGTCCAACTCAAGCTTTCAGGGCCTCTTTCAACAAATGATTCATGTAATCACACATTAAAAAGCTGTTTTGGCTTAATTGCAAAGTCGAGTTGTTCCAAGCAAGACCCATACCTGTGTGAATGAGGATATGTCTCTTCAGGTGGTATCCACTCCTAAATGCTCCGTAACAGTGATCACAAATAAAGTTTTTCTGCACTTTGGATGATGGACCATTCTCATCTCCTGTACCCTAATGAGGACAGTAAAGAATAATTTGTTTTAAATGCCAGCTGAACAGTGGACTAATGATGTCGACTGAGAAACATTCAGTTTTACCAGAAACAATGACACAAATTGACCTATATACCCACCCACGACTGTTGAAAAGCTGATGAAAATCTAAGAGTCTGGTGAAATGTCCGTGAGCATTAGCATACAGCGTCTGTTACACTCTAAGAAGGTTCATCTGAAATTTTCATGTAGGTTTTTAATGGTTTATCTTTTCTAAAACCCAAATTATCTTTGGTGTGAGCATGCAAGACATGGAGGTTTGTTTTGGTTTTTTTTTTTTTACTACATGTAATTAACATCTGAAATGAGAAATGCCCCACAGCCCCTTCCGATGGCCTAATGCCCTCATGTTACTGCTCCCCCTGTTATGCACACAACTGCAGTTATTGTGCTCCGCTTCACTCCGCTCCCCTCCCCCTCTTTCCTCTCTTGAGATTCTCCACCCCCTCCACATCTTCCCTGAACTCCTCCCCCCACCCCCACACAAACAAAAAGTGCACACATGAAAGCTCCAAGTCAGGCGCACTTGAATAAAGTTTAAATGCTTTTTTTTTTTTTTTTTGCCAAAATGTGTGTGAGCAGCTATCGGTAGATTTTATGTAATGAGGATAAATGAACATGCACAGACCATTCCCTATTTAGCAACCACAGCCACTGACCTTCCCACCCCTTCCCTCTTGTTCTCTCACTTTACAGGGCGTTACTGATTTCCTGTTCTTTTTTTTCTGCTGCATGTCCTCGTTGGCCCTCATCTCCTTCTCGTCCAGCAGGCGGGGAGCTTGGAATTCACCTTCCTTCCGGATAAGCTAGAGAGCCGGAAAAGTTAATTATTTTCTAATTTCAGATCTGTTGACTTTAAAACTAAAAACAGAATTTCTGAGCATCACTCAAATAAACATGAACCTCTACTGTGTGTATTTACTGCCACTACCAGCTGAATAAGACACCTTTTGAATAGGGTGCGTTTTTACATGATGATTTCAGTCATTCATACGTATACTGTGCTGGAGATTATATAACTTTAAAGCATGTGGAATCTGGCAATAATCATGTCAATGTTTTTCTATCATTAAAAGCATGTATGACATAAACTCGCATTGCAGTGCTACTAAAACGAGATGTGGGGGTTGTTATGAAGTAGAATAAATCATCCTGACTGCACTGTGTAGCAAAATCCTCCCACACTGAAAATTTCAATTCCATAAAGGTTTACACCCTTCACAACAGTAAAAGCCTAGCACATAACAGCCCCATCTACACCCTGCATTTCCCAAGTGGGTCCTAACCAGTGGTGGACAGCTCATTCCAGATGGGAGGATCATGTGGCTCTGGGGACCACGGTCAGGTCCCTCTCTTTGTGGTGGTCCATGGCCAAGTGGAGCCATCATTTTTTTGGGCGGAGCAGCCATGGAGCTGGCCTGCATCAGGGCCATACTGGAGAGGACAGCCTCGCAGCCAAGCAGCCCCGCCTGCAAGGAAAAAGAGTGAAGAGCAACACTTTACCAACTCTATCATATATATTTTTTAAAAACAATTTGAAATGATCTAAATCTCAATCTGTCTCAAACTGTCAATCTTGCCAGTGACATGGCATTAGTCAAGCTAGTCATCAACGACAACATCCTGAGTGACACAAGACTTCAAGTAAAGTTATTTGTAACCATTTTTGGTGTTCTCAAAACAAACCCATTTCATATGGTCGCGGACTGAGCTGCTGGGCAGATGTGACATTGCTGTGGTGTATGTGAGCGCAGGGACAGGGGTGGGGACAAGGTCATCCAGAGATCCGTCAGTCAGGATGGTCGGGCTGGTGGGAAGCCACACCCACCTCACTCATCTAGCATTAAAACTGAAGAAGGAGGAGGATGTGGATGAAACAGACAAACATTAAATTACTGCATCACTCACTGTCTTTGTCGTTACATATTTCATTAACTCCAGTAAGGATGGTCATTCGTCACAATGACATTTCAACATTACACAAGACAACACACAAATACTTGTATAGAGATTTAACTTGATTTTTGTTCATATAAGTTTAGGCAGCATACTTACCATCACAAAAACTGACCATAAACTGATTTTTTTTTAAGTTACGGGTGGTGGCCAACACATTTTTTTTTCTAATTTGGAGATAAACTATTTGACCGTGATAATCAACCGATGGATTTCAACAGTTATAAATGTCCAAACAAGCCCTACACATGAAAATCTACCCGTAATCGAGTTACTACAACATGCTGGTAAAATATGAGACACAAAAGACAGACAGTACTGAGTGTTCAGACACAGAGTTATGATTTGGTAAATTTAAACATTTAGATTACGTGGCTTGTAGGTGTCCATATTTTAAAATGCTAATTTTTCATCCCGGGTGACAAACTAAACTGTCTGGTTAGGTCTGCAAAACCTGAACTGTGATTTTCAAACATTTAAGAAATCATTCAGGGGAAATCTGCTACAGTATATGTAGTTCACACAACAGTTCATTGCCTTGAGCTGCTAGTTTATTATTTTGGTAATAAAAAAAAAGCATCCAGGACTGTTATTGGAGCCTTGAAAATCATCCAGGTTTTCACAGTGCTACAACAAATAATGCTTCATTGTGTAAGACCTCCACGCAGAAAATTATGAAATTATATTCCCACAGAAATAACATTTTTCTGTATCACTAGTGATTATTTTTGGAGCTCACAAACGATTAAGTAAGTGGTACCAATGTTACTTTTGGTTCACCCTCAATGGTGAACCCATATCCACAAGCAGAATCAAAGTTTCTTTTGAGGAATCGATACGCAGAATCAAAAAGCACATTTCTTCTTCTTAGAAAACTGGAGCAACAACTTCCCCCTTGGGCCCTACAATAAATACTCTCATCAAGTTTGTTCACCAGTAAACCGCAAGCTGACAATCCAACCACAAAGCACACCTGGACTTTCAGGGCATGCACGAAGTCGTATAGTAGGCTCATTTGAGGAAAACCAACTGTAGTGAGAGGAAATCTCTACAATAGAGTCAGGCCAACTACGAAAATGATTTTTTGGGGGGGATATGTTGGATGATTTTAATGATCTATACTGTTACAGAATAAAGACCTCTTTATATAACATTTAAGTCATAAGATTAAAAAAACAGTGTAAAAAGTAGTGTTATAATTTAGCATCTTTAGTATCCAGAGTTGTTTTCATGGAAGTTAGAAAACATTGCGCATCTTTGAAAGCAAAACTTCAGTTTTTTACTTCATCTAAAGGGGATTTTTTAAGCATGAGCCTCGGTAGGGGTGAATCTATGGGGGGGTGGTAGCGGTTGTAATTTCACATTTACTGTCGAAGTGGTATGCAAAAGCTAACTTTTTAAACAACGGTGCTTTAAAATATATATTTAGTAATACCGTACGTTCATGTACTGTGGGTCTACGCCCATGCTAATGTGATACATTAAACCGTTAGGACATGGGCTTTTTAACAAGTATATTACGAGGAGGCCGTGAATTTACTCGAAGACATTTTGCTCCGTCTTGTAACGGCGTCTCCAGGTTTAAACATCACGATGTGGCCCCGTTATTTATTTATTTAATTAATTAATTATCCCCCCCCTCACACACACACAGCTATGGCACACATATAAAGAAAAAGATTAACGGTAGCCAAACGGTAGACAGAGGTATATTTTTTTACGCTACAGTGTTTTCGCCATTAGCCGTTAGTTAGCTTCGCTGGCTAACGCTGCTAGGAAAAACAAGACAGCTAACGGTGGCTAACGCTAAATAAAAGACTACAATGCTGCGTCGTGTTGTTACGTCTCCTATCGTGCCGCAGGTGTTAAATGTAAGCAGAGGACAACCACAACATTTTGTTTTTTTTATATTAAATATGTCTAGTTTTCTGCACAGGCTGCTGTGGCCTTCGCACTCCCACCCAAACCTACCGCTAGTTTTGCTGATGTTGAACAAGCTGGCTAACCTCAGCTAGCTGCTCGCTGGCGCCCTCGCCCACTTAAATGTTAGTAACATTTTTTTCAGCCCACCTGATCATCGGTATGACACGGTAGCTTTACGTGAGTATTAATCTTGCACACTGGATCGATGGAGCATTTTACCATGCCGACGAGAAGACGCGAAGCTTTAACTCGTTCAACACAAGATTGGGCGATAAAGAGCTTCGTGATGGCCGTCGAGTGCCTCCCCCCTCCCGATGATTAAGCTAACGTTTGTTAGCCAGCCTAGCACAGCGGCTAACATTGACGCTGTGATATTAGGTAAATCCCTTTTTTTTGCTGCCATTTCGAGCATGCATAGGAACACATGCAACGAGTGCAAAGGCACAAATTCACCGAGCATCGACAAGAAAATACAGCGATATTCACGTAGTTACCTTTTTTTTCTTCTTTTAGCTCCACTCGGCCGACGTTTTCAATAGCAGTCTAGTTTACAAACACAGGAAACGCCACAGGATGTAACCCACTCCCCCACACAGCAGCAGCACAGCCTCCTCAAGCGAAGAGAAAAGGGTCATCTTCTTCTTACCAGCTCCCCATGAACACACACCGAGCGCTGCTTTTCTAAGTGCGAACAGTGTTAATGTTATTGTGGAGATTTAAGACGCCCACGCTGCCTTATGTATCGGTGTGTGTTGTTATGGTGGAGCTGGCCTCTCTCTCTCTCTCCCTCTCTCTCTCTGTGTGTTTGGAGCAGATTCAGACGACGGCTGAAAAGACGCAGATGAAAAGGAGTGGGCACTAAAATGACTGAAAACAGGGACGTGCATACGACATATTGTGGTCCCCTCCCCACCCCACCCCCCGTACCCTGCCTGAGGTGCCCCTTGGGCCAAACAAATAATAATTATTATAATGCAACTGTTGTTATTGCCATCTTTATTGCCATCATTGCCATATAGATGTTGAGCATGGGTTAACCTCTTAACACAGTTATCTATTTATTTCTATGCAAATGTTTAATTCCCCTGCACAATTAAATATTTTATTAACATATGGTTACTGTGCTATAGGTTTATTCTAATGTATGTTTAATGTATGTGTGCATATGTTTCTTGTGGGATCAATAAAATATCTATCTATCTATCTATCTATCTATCTATCTATCTATCTATCTATCTATCTATCTTTTACTCTTACGGAGTAATTAATATTTTAAGCTGGTACCACCCCAGCTGAAGATTAACAGGTACTAGCATAATTATTAATTGTGAGTTTGAGTTTATTCTGGGCTTTGCTACTTTATTTGATTCCTTACCTGAAACTAAAAATATGCAGCATCTGTCTTGATTGATATTCATTAATAAAGTAATTAGCATTGGCTCTAATGTTTGCTCTTTTGCAGCTGTTGGCTTTGGAATGTGGTAAAATCAGTAATAAGTATTTACTCAATTACTGCACTTAAGTACACATTAAATACACACAAGATACATACAGATGAAATGATTAGTTAATTAATCAATAAACTCATTCGAGGAAAAGTAACAGTCACAGTTTCTTTCTTCTTCTTCCACTGCTACTACTTCTTTACTTTTTTAAATGTCTAAATACTCAAATGTATTACATTTAGAGAAATCTTCATTTGATAACTGACTGCTAATGTCAGTAGTGGTGGTACATTACATTTAGTCATTTAGCAGACACTTTTATCCAAAGCAACTTATAAAACAGGGAAACAATCAAGTAGCAGTAGTAGTAGTAGTAGTACACATTTTATGGAAACTATTGGATGTCATATCTGTAATAGGCTATTACTGGCTGTATTTTATGCTTACACTCATAAAATACACAGTCAATAATAGCCTATTACAGGAAGGAAGGAAATATGTTTTCTCGAGTAACATTAAAATGTGGCCGTGCAACACTATTCTCTGCAGAATACTCAATACAGCCTGTCTAGTAGAAAGTAAAGTGAGAGTTTGGACTCATAAATCTTTTATGAAACTTTATGTATGTGAGCATTTCAACATAGAGACACTCCATTGGTTTAAATTTCTCTATTGTATTAACAAACAAGGCAATAAAAATCAGTGTATCAGCTGATAAGTCTACATGTAGCATTAAAAGAGCCCACATCAGTGTCAAGACTCATTTTGACTCATTCTAATTTGGATGCATTACTGGTTATCAGTTTGAAAATCATATGACATAAATGCATTTCAAAGTAAAAGGAAATATATTAGCTTTAGGTGACTAAATAGATTTAAATTTAACACTGTAGTGTTAGGACAACTGGACAGGTGTGTGCTCCTTTGGCTGGAGATATCAGTGAACTCCATAAACTCATTCTTAAGGAGTTTATGGAGTTCACTGATATCGAACTCCATAACTGATCGAACTGATAACTTGTCCACTGACCTAATTGCATGGGCTGCTTCACTACAGCAGCCCATGGGTGGAGCTAAAGGTTGCAATACCTAGCTCAGGGACTCTGGAGCAGGCTGGATTCTTGCCAACACCTGGAGCGTCAACCTTCAAATCAAAGCCACTATCTCTCTCTCTTCTCACTACACGAATCCAGCCGAGCTCCTTTAGAAAGGCAAATACAAATCACACGGATGATGCACCATGTAACAACTTATTTTTGTTACACATTTACATCTAATAATGCAGCGTCACACAGAGGCTGCTGTCAAAATGTTCTGCAGGCAAATACATTGTCACCTCTGCTTCAAGAGCACAAACATGCCTGATTCAGAGCTCTCATTTTAAAGGGCTCTATTTACAGGATGTGGCAGACACTGAATGTAACATTCATTACTAGTTTTTTATGAGAATATGAGCACCTAAGAATGAATACCTTTATGTTTTTGCTACATTTTAAAGTAGCAAAAACATAAACATTTGTGTCTGAACAGGATTGTGATGCGAGAGGGTTGCAATCTGCGACTACATCACTAGAAGCCACTACTGGACCTTTAAATGTTAATAATTAGTATTCTCAGTAATTAGTGTTAAATGGTTATTATTAGTAGACTAGTGTTGTTATTATGATATAATTTAATAAAGCACTTAAAATCTTTTAGCTTAAGCAGTGCTCAACCAAACTCTGTCATAGACTTCACATCACTTGGAGAATCACTTTCAGTTCACTTAATGTCTGCTTGCTTTCTTCCCAGTGCTTCCTCTTCCCTTGAAACATAAGGGGAGTATCGCTTGTCTCAGGAATTTTGGTGGGTGGTATGCAGGCGCGCGCACTCATACACATAAATGTACCAGGTATGGGTAATGCAACACCCAAGGTTATTGGTGTATAAAGTCACATGACCTGGCTCTTCCACTCCCACGACACCTTTCTGTTCACTCCACCTCAGTCTCCTGGGTTCACACACACACACACACACACACAGGGACCGGGCGGGCGGTGACGCAGCGGCAGCAGAAAGTGTCAGGTGTCTCAAGGTTTCACAAAAAAGACTGACTCAACGGAAGTTCGGACAGGTAAGACAAAACTCACGACAAGCGCCTAAAAACATAAGAAAACACCTCTAGACAGGGCTGTTTTACATATATCATAATGTATGTATTTAGAAAAATCGACTGAGTGTGTGAGCGTTTAGATTTAGGCGTTGATTTACATAATAAGGCACGTGTCCTATACTCAGTTTGGCTCTGAAAGGACGCACTGTCTCCCGACATAATCGATACCAAACCAGTCCAGCTGCTGAGTTTGTGTTGAGTGACTCTGTCACTTTATACTCCTGAGTAACTTCCTTCCAAGTTAAAATGATTTATGAAAGGCTTTTTGACAGGAGAGGATAGACGTTACGCCTCCAGTTTCACACACACACACCTGACATTAAAAAGTCAAATAACATGTTTGTGTGTGAGCAGAGCACAGCTGCCAACCTTCAGCAGAAGTCATGTCTGTGTATAGCATCGCCTCGGCACCGATTCTCCGGGTCAAAGCCAGTGATCTCACTACAAACAACATGTTTTCTGCTTTTGTTTTTAAAATCATAATTAGGTCTTAGCTCATTCATGTGTTAAGCAATGCAGGACTCCTCCTTACTCATGAGTCATACTGTATCTGGCTGTTTTGTGTAGTTGTTAAGGAGGAAGTGGCGCAGGTTAAAGGTCAGTATCCACCTGTCACTGATGACGAAATGATGGAGATGAGGCCAAATGCAGATTTCAGTAGCTCATTTGTCCTGATAGTCTACATTGCTTTCATGGCTCCTCTCGTAGTGTACCTGTGGACACAGGGCCACCTCTGCAAACGCTTTGTTCATATTCTTTTGTTACCTCTGTTTAATAATGGTTTTGTGGTTGCCATCTCAACCAAAGCTTGAATTCAGGAGACTGTCAAAAATGAAAGCAAAGGCAGTTTATAAAAGATTGCAGTCCCTTGTTACCTACAAGAAACTGTTGATTAATTTCTAAGCCTGACCTGTGCAGAGAAGTTTCAATTCAGGTCATTAAAAACCAGTTATATGTAGGTAAATGCAAATGTGTTGACTGGCTGCACGCGTGGAATAAGGAAGTTTAAGGAAGTAGTACTGTGTGCAATATATCATAATCAGTGAGACTTACAGAGTTAAACTGGCAACAAGAACTTCTTGTTCTCAGGTAATAATGTAAAGCAACAGTTACAGGATCTTACATGGAAAACATACTATGACCCCACCCTGTTCTTTATGTAAATCAGTAATGTTTCCTGCTACGTATTGATTTCCAGACAGCAGCTCTGTTCATGCTCAGCTATTCTCTTTGTGCACCTCGTAGTGACAAAAACTAAATTCTCAACCCTCGACTTTTCCCCCCTGGAGTTAATATGCTTTTCCTGTTTTACGCCCTCTCCCACTGTTCCTTCGGCAGTTTAAGGATATGCAAAAGAGGTGGACTGACGACTCCAAACTTAGTCCACCTGTGTGACTCGCGACCTGATCAGGGTGTGTCCCTGCATTTCCATGCAGCCAGCCCCTGATAGCCTGCAAAAGGACACAGAAACGCATAAAAAAGATAAACAAAATAGAACAGTAAAGAAAAAAGAAACACCCCAATAGCCCCAAGTTATTCAGAGTTATGTTGCATCTGACTCTTTGTCAATCTTGCCTCTGCGCACCTAGAAACATAAACACGTTGTTCATATGTGATATAGATTGTATTCATCGGTAAATCTTTAGGTAGTACAGTCGGCAGTGTCGTTGCATTACACTGAGTGTTTAAAATCAGGGCTGTGATGAAATTCAGTGCAGTCCAAAGTCCTTGTGCCAGTATCGCTCTGCCTCTGAGCGGTGATATAATAGGTGCACCTGTGTTATAAAAGCCCAGACAGTAAGACAAATTATTGTGATTGAGTCTGTCACCTGTGCACAGTGGTGATTTAGACAAATACTGTCTGCGCACTAAAAGAGGGATTCGTGGCCCAACATTAAGATATCTCTCCAGACTCAGGTAGCATATCAGAGGCTCGTCATTTGTCTATAACATTTTATTTAAGTGTGGCTTTGTTCAAGCTGTTAGGTGTGTGTTAGGCAGTGTGCGTGTGGACACTACTTTTCTCTGTGATTGTTGCCGTGGCGAGTTATCGCTTCATGCAGGACAACGCGCGCACAGTGTGTGAGCACTTGCAATCAAGCGGTGCAAGATGAAGTGCAAGTTTGAACATGTTGGATTGTTTGTTTGCATAGCTTAGTGAACACACATATGTGCATGGATTCTGTGGTATGTATGTCAAGTAGTGGGGGTGTGAAACGCGGTAAACTGACGGAAAGCATCTTGTAAATCAGTGATCTCATCTCACTCACACAGCAGAGAGCTTCACTACATGTACAAACCTGGACTCTGGCACCAACACTCTTCCGAATCTGTGCAAGACATTTAAAACAGGTTTGTTTTGTCTGTATGAGCTGGATGCTGACCTGCTGTCTTCGTGCTGGTCTTAAACAATTAAAGCACGCAACTCGTAGATGGTAGACCGGTGAACAAATGCAGATAAGGAAGCAAGAATTTCAAATCTGGTACATAAGGTTAATGTTATGATTGTAGTTTAGTTTTCACTCATAATTATTAAGAAGAAAAGAGTAGGTATCATATTGAACATTGGCTAATAGTGGCTGTGTGTGGGTTTCAGGTATTCGGCTAACTACCAGAGATGGAAAGCGGTCCATTTAATCGACGGTCTTGGGCGACACAGTCCTTGCGTGTCACTGCAAAGGAGCTGTCACTGAGTGGCCGAGGGAAGAACAATGCCATAGCTGAACGCTTCTCCAAGTGAGCAACACCTGACATTCAATACTGTTTGCCATTAACTTAGACTTGTAGACCTGTTGTTAATGCTAAATATATTTCCAGATAATGCTGTTGTGATCATAATTACGTTTCCTGTCTAAGTTGATCATCTATTGAAAAGTGACAAATGTAATCAATTGTTATTTTGTATTCAAATACTAATACATCTAACTGAACAAGCTGCAACTACACAGTGCGCAGCAGTTGGAAAAAGATTCTTCAAAAAGTCTGTTTTTGTTTTGTGTCACCAGAGGTCAGTGTTGTTTCTGTCTCTCTCAGGTACCAGAAAGCTGCTGAGGAGTCAAATGCAGACAAGAAAAAAGGAGTAAGTATCTCTGTACAGAACGCTGGAGACATTTTATTTCAGTTTAGACCTTATGAGACAGTAGTATACATCTTTGTTGTTATACGCAGTCTTTACAATCTTCCATGATGCATCTTGTTTACAGCCTCTCCCAGCAAACTGCACGATTAAATGAAGTGTGTGTACGTTGCATGCCTTGCCTCATTTGCTCAGTAGCTTGCTGGTGGTGCTAAACTAATTATTGCATGCTGAGATGAGGCGTGTACACACATAAACACACGCTCACCATGCCAACACATTGTCCGGGCCAAATGTCTTGTCTTAGCTGACCCCTCATTGGCCACTTGTTACAACGGGCAGGCTATCAAACCCATAATCCTACTACAGTGTAATCCCCTCGCAATGCTCTGCGTCTCGCTGCTTTGTCAGAGTGACAGATAGACAAAGCAGGACTGAGATTAAATGAGTAACTTATCAGCTAATACTATGAAGAAATACAAGGTAATGTTGCTGTGTTTACCTGTGTGTGTGTGTGTGGGAGTGTGAGCCGGCTGCTATAAGAGCTTATATCGCATTTGTTTAATGATCCGCTTGATAATGATAAGGACAAGACGGCTTTGTTTTTGCGCTTCTGTGGAAACTTACTATGAATGCAGTCTGTGTGGAAGCAGCTTTCTCGTTCTGCAGCGTTTACACACAGGAACCTGTCCTGTGCTTTAAAACCTGCATGATGGAACTTCAGACGCTCTCGAGGCTAATGTCTATCAAACCCACACATTTGGGGTGTCAGATTCATTCTTCATATGAATTTATATTTTCGTGTGAGTCATCATAGTTTGTAGTACTTTTCAGGAAAATGTAATATGTGAGGATATGAGCAGGTGCCACTATTATAGGGATGCAGAAGTCTAGTTAAAATGTCTAAGGTCAACACACTTGGCAAGTTTGAATGAGCAGCAAAAAAGACCATCTGTCTATGTGTGTGTGTGTGTGTGTGTGTGAGATGGGGGGTGGGGGATCGGGGGGAGGACAATGAAATGATTTGTCCATCAGTTAAATGACATGATTGTGATTATGAAGCTTTTTGACTTTCACCTTCATCGTTTTTAGAATAACTTACTGAGCAAAATAAAGCCAGGTTCATTCATAAATGGAAAATAATGTGTGTGTTAAGAATCTGACGTGGACGAGAGCGTGTTTTCGTTATCTGTAGTAAAGAGATAGGGCCAGTTACCACTGCAGAGTTACTGTGAGATATCATCACATTTGGGGAGTATTCCTCCTTCACAATCTGCAAAAATTGGTCTGGCATCACAAATCGTTTGACCTCGTGAGCAGTGGAACTGATAACTCAACTCAAGTCCGAACAAACATGAATTTCTACGTATTAAACTACTGATTTAAAAAGCACAGGAGGGGTTTGTTACCAGCTGTCTGTCTTGTTCAGCTCAGTAAGTCACATGGCATCACTCTGTGCATCGTCCTATTTAGGCTGATATGTCTGCCTTAAGACATCTATCAATCAGACCAACTTTATCTCCAACCAGTCCAGTATTTTAAATTGTATTAAACAAAGAGGCGCGTGACCTTCGTGTACCAAGGCAGCGGGTTAAATTCCAACATGTGGCCCTTTGCTCCATTGCAGTATCTAATTAGCTGCTGACGCTGTCATTAAAGTTTCTTTCTTGTGGAACAGCCTCTAGTATCTGAGCTCTGAGTAGTGCTCAAAATTCTGTATGCAGGCTCTGTTAGGACTCCTGCTTTCACGTGATTTTCTCTTTGAGTGGCTTCTGTCCTGTTGCCGTCCCGGTATTTTTACTTCCATCCTGTCTCATATCTTTTCTTTCTTGCCATCATCTTAAAACATTTGTTTAGTCTGTGAAAATCAGTAGACACATTTTTAGTATTATTAACTTCAGGAATAATCTGTGTGGAAAAACGTCACCGCAGCAAACAAAGAGTTAACCTCCCCCCCCCGAATGTATCATTTCCTGCTTTGGTTTCCTGGGTATTCTGAGTCTCTCTCTCTCTCTCTCTCATTCACGTTTCTGGTGTTAAAGGGGTTGGACTAGCTCTTACGAGCAGATTTTGTCTAGCTGCTAACATCTGGGAGAGCTCTGCCTCTCGCTGTCTCTCAGCACACTGACCTGTAGAGAAGGACCAACCAAAGGACTCTCACTTTCCTTGCAGTTTCGTTGTTCTTACAACTCGTTTGGCCACTTCAGCGCATTCAGAGGTTTTTTTTGTGGTTTTTTTTCTTTTGGCTTAAAAAAAAAAAAGAAAAAGAGGAACAATCTTGTCACTGTCCAGTTCTTCCCGTTCACTCTGGACTTGGGCTCACAAAGACAGTAATTGTATGTCTGTTCACGTTGGGGGGGGTTTGTCCCTTTTTTGTTGAGTCCTGTATTCTTATGTTCCTATTTCCCTTCTTTGTTTTTTTTCTGTCTGTCTTTGTGTGTGCGTGTTCAAATAACTTATTTGTAGATGTACCAGATTCATTCGATGCACTAACACCATAGTAAAAGTCTTTTGTGGACTAATTGTGTGTGTTTTTGTTTGTTTGTCATCTCTGATCATCCCTAAAGGAAATGAAATGTAATGTAATTAATTAAACTACAAGTCATTTGAAGTGTTTGTACCTTTTGTTGTAGATTTCATAATATATTAGTGTTAAAATGTTTACTATTGACCTGACCTCGACTGGGAAGCTTGGCTATAAAAGTTCTCATTGCTTGTTTTAAGATTTATCAGTTGATTTAGTTTAACTTTATAGGATGATTTATTCATCCTATAAAGGTCCACGTCCTCTTTTTTCAACGTGTCATTCCTCTTTTGTAATTAAGGAAGTTCCCGGAGGTCACACGGCAGTAGAGTGCCTCCTGTTGTTTCTGTCGTGCCGTTTGCTGCTCAACATGTTTTGTTGACATGAATGGCTGAGTGAGTGGTGAACAGACCCCTTTCTTTGGGTAAAGGTGAAGTTGCCTTGTGGAAAGGAATGTAGCTGTAAAAATCTATCTGCATGCTCAGCCCTGCCATCCCCATCTTGAGCCAATCGTTCGGCAGCAGCAGCAGCAGCAGCAGCAAAACATCTACTTCCTAAACCAACTTTGTACAGCTGTTCGCCTCATCTGTCACTGAAGCCAAGTTCAGATCCTGGCATTTCCTTTATCCCATCGCATTCAGAATTAGGCTTTAAGCTGCGTGCCGTATATGCGTTGTTGCCAAATGGAAATACTTTTACAAAGAGACACCAGCAGGAGACGAACAGGCTTTATGCTGTTGCTTTTATTTGGCATTTCCACTTTTTAATCTCTTCTTGTCTTCCACACAGTCTGTCGAGAGTGCACCCTCCCAGCGGTCATCAAACCTGAGCGCTCTGAAAGAAGCGCTGGGAGCAGGCAGGGAACCTTGATCAGGCAAAGCCTCCGCCTGTCCGACCTCCGAGCCAGTCCAGCTCCCGCAGCAGGCCTCCTGCTCTCTCCAGGCCTGCCGAGCACTCTCCTCCGTTAAAGAGTCCCGACGCGCGGACCGCTCAGGAAGGTCAACTCGCATCCAGTCGTGTCCAGAAGCCCTCAGCAGCTCGAAAGGCACCCCAAGGTGACAAGCAGACAGGGATGGACAGGGCTGAGCTGACACGCAACGAAAGACCTGAAAAGCTTGAAGAGCAAGCTCCAACCAGTCCCCGTGCCTCGTACGAAAAACCCAGTGTGCCACTGAACAACCTGAAGATGAAGTTTGAGAGGGGAGAGGACGCCACGGGAAAGGTAGCTATAGACCGAGTCAGTGGAGAGGAACACATACACGATACACGAGACACAGTGTGATGCGCTTGACTTCCACAAGCACAATGATTACAGAGAGACATTAAGTGAGATTATTTCTGAGTGCTTCACAAATTAGCCTCTTCTTTACCGACAGCTGCGACAGCTGTGCAGCTATCGGCCATGTTTCTCATGCATTAACTGCAACCACAGTGTTGACCATTGGGATTCACTGTGCTGACGGCAGTCAAAGAGCCGAGCGTTCACAGCTCTTTGCTGCTGCTTTTGTGGCCACAATTAATCGGCTCTGAACCTGTTGCTGAGCCATGCAAGGTTTGTCTGCCAACTATCATTGTGTAATTAGTTAATGGATATAAAAGAGATAAGAAATGACTATTACTGACCACAATTCAGCAGTATGACCCAACAGTTAAAACATTGCTGTCTCTCTGCAAAAATACTCCTTCCTAGTGTGACCGGTTCCCTTTATTTTCTCAAGTAGTCTTGTTCCACCTGGATTTTCTCCTTTTTTGTGTCCTTTTCTTTCCCCCCGCTCTCCCTCCCAACAACACGCTCTCTGCTCTTCACCTTCCAAAGCAGAGGAATGCAGGAACATTCCTGACCTAGGGCTGTTTCATTCTTCAGAGAATCACCTCTGAGGAGCGACTGTCTTTATTTCGCTTTCCGTTAGCCGCCCTGTGTTCTGGATTCTAAAATTTTAGGCTACCCACATTTTTAGGCCACATTCTGCACTTTTTACTCAACTTGAACTTCACGTCGATGTCGGAGGTTGTGGCATGCTAACACCATGACATCACCGCTAGGAAAGGAGAAGTGTGAAAGTTACTGGTGAACATTTACAGGCCACATTAGGAGCACTGCAACAGCTACATGGGTAAGGAAGATGGTGTCACGGTGGCAGGACTCCACGGCGAAGCAGCCTGAAGAAATGCAGTGTTTTAACTGGCCAAAACTCTTTTCCATTCGCGTGTATTCAGGATAACTGCTGAGAGAAATAGTCTGGTTTGCTCATTAGTGTTGGTGACACGTGGGCACACACACACACACACACACACACACACACAGACAAAGCTCATTCTTTTGTGCAGTGAAATATTATTGTTCCTGTATGGTTCTCTGGAGTACAGGTCAAAGGCATGTCAGGTGTCTGTCCGTGCAGATACCTGACATTTTTCTTTCTTTAGTTCCGTGTTTCTGACATGGAGCTCAGTGTTTTGTGTCTGTAGTTATGACACCGTGTCAGAGGTCTTCATGTGCTCAATAAAGGGAGAATATGGTGCTGGGATTCAGCTGTAATCTCCCCGAAGACCTTATTTCAAGGTCAGAACCATACACCTGTCAAAAATAAGTTACAGCCACTTGTCCTACGGTGGCCTATAGTTAGACGTCATACGAGTAAACAATACTGACTAAGTAAAACTACATTATCTATGTAGGTTGACTTTATTACATCCAACAATCTCCTACGGCCTTCACATGACAGGTTGAGATTGAGGTTGAGGTTTTTAATGTTCCCGATAAAGAAAAGTGACGTCAGATAAATGCCCTAAACTAAAATCAGGCTTTGATACGCTTACGAGTTTATGAGCCCAGGACCTCTGATTTCTCCGATCATTTTACTCCTACAGGGCGGCAGGACAACACTGCGCAGCACTTCATCAGAGGACATGGACCAACACGGCGGTAATGACAAAACTTTACTACACATCTCATCTCTAACGCACACATTTCAAACCGTGCCATGTACAGTATGTCGATGGACATTGTTGTTGACAGCTGGTTCGTGAATAATACTTCTGAACCGTGTTATTATCTCTTCTGCTGCAGCTCCGTCTGTGACTGACAGAGTTTTGGAGTCGACGTCCATGAAGGAGAAGATGGCCAAATACCAGGCTGCCGTTACTAAACAAGGCCCCGCTCGCCCTGTGAGTTTACACAACGAGAGGCGAATGTGCAACTGCAATAAGTGAACTGAACTGAACTGAACTGCAATATCACTCAACAATCAGTACAGTAGTTACAGTAGTTCTCAGATGAGTTGATATTAAAACGGTCTGAGATAAGCCGGTTCTCATACGTCAGGTTTTAAGCCTAAAAGCTTAAAAGTAGTTTACACATAGTTTCATGTAATAATAATGAATGCAGCATTGTGTTTTGGTGATTTATGTTACTCTATATACATTGTTTGCTGTCTTCCTTTTCCTTAAATTTATTCCTTCCTAATTGCAACAGAAATAGAGGAAACACATAACAGTTCATTATGTAACAGCCACTGTTTCCTTTCCTTTCTTTCACTTGTTTTTCCTCCAGGGTCTGACCCCAGAGGTGTCTGCTCCGAAAACATCTGCACGAGTAAATCAGAAACGCATCCCTGCACCTGAGTGCAACGGTGAGCGTGCGTGGTTACTCCAAGGACACACACGTCATTGACACAGTATTGCCGACAATATAAAATGTGAAGTAGAACATTAACTACAATATAGATATACCTGAATAACTTTGGCACCCGCAGTGACATGCAGTTTGGTTTCTGCGGTACAACAGTTTAGCGATTTGTGTGGTTTTTTTTTGTCTGTTTCAGGGGAAAACCGTGAGCAACCCAAAGCATCCAGGGTGAGTGAGTCATCACAACAAGCAGGAGACACACTGAGTCATCAAAGAAATCCAATTTCAACCCTCGCTGATTATGGATTTGTGCTGTTACTGTGTGTTTTTTAGAAGTTCTGCCCACCGGCGAGGGAGACGTGCATTGCGTGTCTAAAGACCGTGTACCCACTGGAGAGACTCGTGGCACTTCAACATGTCTACCATAAAGCTTGCTTCCGCTGTGTTCACTGCAATACGACGCTCAGGTTAGTCGTGCACCGTCGCAGTGAATGTACTTTAAATGTCCTCGGCGATTGAACCACAAACCTTACAAAAGTCGATCTCTGCTACTCGTTTCTATTTCCAGTCTTGGGAACTTTGCCTCTCTGCATGGCAGCGTCTACTGCAAGCCCCATTTCAGCCAGCTGTTTAAAGCTAAAGGCAACTATGACGAGGGATTTGGCCATCGGCCCCACAAGGAGCTTTGGGAGCCCCGAGCTGATGAAGAGGAAGGCGAGGTAGCGGTGAAGCCTAAAGAACGAGTACCAGAGGTGGTGAGGCGTCCAGCTGAGAGTATCTCAGACAAACAACCAACCCCAACTGAGGAAACATCCCCACAGGTTAAGGTTACAGACCTGACTGCCATACTGGAGACTCGTGCGCAGACACATGCCAGCTCTGGTAACAAAGTCCAGTCCACAGATAAGCCAGCTGAGACACGCAGGCTGAGGGTGGCCTGGCCTCCTCCGGCTGAGGGTGACTCCGGGACGTCACCACTCAGCCCAGTCACGGAGGGAGCTCCTTCAAGCCGACCAGGGAGAGCCAAGTGGCCGCCAGAGGACGAGGTGACATCAACCGTCCAGACCTCAGATCGGGCCGAACTGAAGGGCCTGAGGAGGAGCTCTTCTCTAAAGGAGCGCTGTAAGCCTTTTACACTTGCAGCTAACCCCAAACCCACACCCAGTCTGACCAGGGAAGCTCGTCGCCCTCTCAAATCCTTGCAGGACTGGAGAGCATCATTCGAGGAAAAAAACCCATCTGAAGAACCACCCGAGGAAAAGAAGCCAGAGCCTCTGCAGGTGAAACGGCAGGAAAAGAAAGAGCCGACGGTGCGCCGAGCGCTGAGCGAGACCATCTCAGAGGAGGACGTGGAGCCTGAGCGTCAAGAAGAAAGGGGCGGACAAGCATGGAGAAGAAAGGAGGCAGCAGCAGCAGACAAGATGGCGCTGGACGAGGGCTCTCATAGGAGCATCTCCCCAGATATCACATCGTCGCCCTCTCCACCTTCACAGCCGAAACAGAACCGCACCTCCCAGGATGTGGGCTTCTGGGAGGAGGACAAAGAAGGAAGCTGATACAGAGGAGCTGAGTGCAGAGGATATAATCAAGAGGAACCGCTACTATGACGAGGAGTCAGAGGACTCATAAGAGCATCTCAGAGTTTTATTGTCACGTTCGTCGGCAATATAACACTTGATCAGTTTAGTTTTCTCAGCTTACAGGCCAATCACAAATATAGCTCTCCTTTATTGTGTAGTGTTCCCGGAGAGATGCACAAATGCATCACGTGTGTATGTGCATATACAGTATATTGCAATAACTGCCTTTAAAATTCAAATTTTTGATTTTTTTACATTTTAATTATATTACTGTTATAATATCTAATATATGTTTTATATGTTTCCTGATTATACTGGAAGGCGAATCATTACATCTCTGGACCTCCTCTGTGAGTTATATGCGCCATCAGTAGATTGCATTATGTGCAGGTGGTGTGTCCAAAAGCCATCAACCAATCATACTGTGTGGTACTTTAAGTGTTTTTTAATGACAGGCAGTACCATTCAGCATCAAGCAAAACAGTCATTATGTGTATTTTTGCCCTTCCTAGAATGCAGAAAAAGACGTAAATATCACATGCCAAGAAGCGCACCAGCCGTGTATTTTTAAGATGTTGGTGGAGAATAAACGTGTGTAATATTTATACTTTGCCTCAATTTAAATTTAACAAAGCCCAAGTTAGAAAGCTCTGGATCGGGTTTTTACAAACCTCCAAACCAGCGTCGTACAGGTCTTCTCTCAGGGATGAAGATCCTGCAGGTGGCAGTCTGATTCAGTAAAATGACAACTGGAGTGCTACAGCAGGAGGAGTCAGAACTCTGTCAGAAAGAAAACCTGGTCCTGGTCAAAATCTGCTCTTCAACCACGATAAAAGAAAAAAAAAAAAAACAATTCTTTCAGTCTAATAGCACAATATACATCATCTCTGTTTGGCCCTCTGGAAAAATGTGATTCTGTGTGTAAAACACTTTGTATTTTGTATATTTTAAAAATATATGTTTGCACTGCAGAATATTTTTAATAATTTGTGTAATGACACTTTGGGCATTTCTTTCTTAACTGTTGTTAAAACACAATAAAAAAAAAATCAATACAGAAAGCCAGAGTTTGCACAAACGTGCGTTTGTTTTCTGTCTTCCTACACATCCCGTGCACACGGAGGTAAACTAAGTGTCAGAAGGACAGCAGTAAAAGTTATTCATGTTAAACTTGAAGAGAGTGACGGCAGGCTCGGTGCAGTGAGTGTAAATATTCTTTATTTTTTTGGCATGTTTTTCTGATTGCTTCAGGTGAATAGACAAGAGGCGAGTGAGAGACAAGTCAAGGTGAAACAAAAACATACATGACAGGATGCAAACACGGGCTGATCGAGAGAAAGTGAAAAACGCCCTGACGGCGCTTATTTTCATGATTAATTACACAAAAGATGAAGTAGAGCTAAATAATAAAAGCGTGTGGTACATGGCCAACAGCAGCAGGAGACCATTATTAACTAAAGACAATGAATCACCAACACAGGACGATGGTAATGTAAAACCAAACATGAGTACAGCACAGGCTGGCATGATGATGTGCAGATTGTCTCCTCAGCACACACTTAGCAGCAGTTGAGCATCACATAAACACCAGAGTCTTTAAAAATAGCTTTACGACTTAGGAGACACTTCATGGACGCAATCGATCCTCATTCAAATGAACATCCCGACAGGACTCAGAGTCCAGCGTGGATTCGATGAGGCGTTTTCAGATCTTGTCTACAGACAACGCGACACCTTTGGGATGAGGCGTGGAAGCGTGAATGTGGTTCACAAGCTTGAGGGGTCAGCATGAACCGACATTCACGTGGCACCTTTCCAACACCTACACCTGGATCCAGCCACCAGGTTTAAAAAGATCTTTTCACACAGGCACTTTGCTCATTTGGTCTTTTTTTTTTTTTTTAAAGGCAAACTTGTTGTAAAGCAACCTTACAACATCAATCAACAACATCTGACAGGACAGATATCAGATAAGAAAAGAATGATCATTTTCAGCATTGTCAGGTAAAAGTTAAAACCCAAAAGTTGTCAGCAAGCAGCAGCTGCAGAGAACCCTGTTGTAAGCGGAGCGTGAACGGATCTCTACAGTTTTGGTAAAAGTGTCGGTGACACTTGGGAGACTTGGGAAAATTCTACTTTAACAGTCTTCAATTTCAGGAATATAAATTCATTAGGCAAAAAAAAAAACATGTAAAAAATGCATGTCAGGTTTGTGGCACTCAGTGGCTGACGTCAACATAAAAAGTCAAATAAAAAAAACAACCATAGAAAAGACAAAGTACTTAATTTTGATTATCAAATATACCTGAGAGCAGCAAATATTTCTTACAGTATGGCTTTGTTTTCAACATTCAGATCTTTAGTAATACTTTTAGCACTACACCAGGTTTAGTCCTTAATTATTCTTGTCCTGACGGGGTTTAATACTCAGAGAGAAACGCTCGTCACGATTTCCCTTTGTTTGTTTTCCGTTTCATCCAAAATGCCTCAGGAGCCACATTAATTACACTCAGTATCATTTGTCTTCAATGTTTTTTTTGGGATATTTTTCATTTAAGGGCCACTGAGTTGGGCATGCGCGTGAGGCGAACTGTAAGATACAAGAACACGTTACACTTTCGAACGCCGATGTTGATATCAACAGACTCGCACCGTCACCTCGGTAACCTTCTGAATCTGTCTGGGTATGGTTTCTGCCTCTGACATGATTTACTGTCATTTCAGGAGTTATTGTGATTATATTTAATGACAGTACATCGTCTACAATTAAGATAAATCACACCTGTTTAAAGTAATAACAACCAGTCATAAAAAAACAACCCGGATTTATAATTCCGCTTTTATAACTTACTCCGATACGACAATTAAAAGTCAGAAAGATGATTTGGATTTCCTTTCAACAAACTGTTATTACACTTAATTATCCCATAGTTCCTAATGCACGTGGTTTGTACGGTTGCCAGTGCGCTGTAATGACTCCATGTCAAAACAAGCATCCACACACTCGCACAGAACCACAGCGATGAAGCAGCGGAGTCGACTCGCTGTTCAATTAGTGCACTGAATGTGATTTTTGGAAGACTCTCTGAGCATTACCTGCTCTGACCACTGAGTGTCAGCAACACACCGCCGACAGGAGGACGTACGGCAGAGCTCCGGTGACGGGCACAGTGTGGCGCTACGCATCCGCTGACGTAAATGATCTCGGATAAGAGGGTCTACTTGTAAGCTGGGGTCTCCTCTGATTTGATTTTTACATTCATTATTCTTTATTTTGCTTTTTTTTAAAAACCTTACTCTTGGATAAAATTGTCAAAAATAGTGTTTTACCCTCCCAAACTCCTGCTTTTGCAATTTCCTATAAGACCTTTTCATTATAAAGCACTTCTTTGAGGCACATGTGTGACATTAACATACATTTTTTTCAATCATTCTTACAGCATGAGGGCACCGCAGTCTCCCCTTACAATGGAGTGACTTTTCAAGTAACACCTTGGAGTCTGTTGACGTGGAGGTATTATTTATTGTCCGATCTCCAAAATGCCAGAGTGCAGCCAGACGTCCTCGCTCTGGTTTCACCAATCAAGTTTTAATTTCCTCCTCAATGCTCAGCCACTGAGGGGGTGCAGGTCCACTCTGACCTTCTCCCCAGTGCTCATCATCCCAATTGTGGGGTACAAACCTCCTACAGGCAGGGCCACTTCCCTCCGGCCCACAACCTTTCCATTCCTGGTGAAGAACACCTGTTCAAACACAACAGTAGTAAGAATATTTGCAGTGAACGCTTTAGAAGACCCTTGGTTTTATGTTTCTAGAGTTTTTCAGCATCTCACCATGACCTTCCTCCCCTCCAAATCTTCCCCCTCGTCCTCCTCATCTTCGTTGCTTGCATACAAGTCGTTCTGAACCTCGCTGGGCTTCGGAAACACCTCGAGGTCCCAGTCGTCTACGTCATCTGAAGGAAACCCAGACACAGAAAATGAAAAACAATAAGGGGATTGTGCATGATGAGGCACATCGCTTCCGAGACGATACAACAAAAAGACATTCACCTCCACCATCGAGGCTGTAGTCGCGAGGAAACATGATCCCGCAGCCCATGATGTCCCCTTCGAAGCAGCGTGGTCCAAACGGGTCCCCAACTCCGCTGCCCTGGAACAGCTTTCCATCATCTGCAAACAGCGGCTGATTAGTGCGTTATGTCACGTGAGTGGGAGACACAATGAAGACACAGATACAACTGTCAAAACACAAGACACAACATCCGCACACAACGTCTGTATCAATCTTTCTGATCCATCTATTCATTTCCTCAACCACTAATCCTGTTCAGCAGACACACATTGTACAGACAGACAGACAAATTCCCACTCACTCCTACGGGCAATTTAGAGTTTCCAGTTCACCTGACCTGCATTATTTGGACTGTGGGAGGAAACCAGAGCAACCAGAGGAAACCCACGCAGGCACAGGGGAGAACTTGTATCAAATATTTAGTTGGAACAATAACGCTTCAGTTTAGTGGGAACTATTTTCAGCAGTGCGCTTATCTGGCTGCTTACGGGGACGTGGAAGACAAACAGAAACGGCGTAGAATGATCAATAATAACTGGTTAAGTATTTAATCGTTAGTGACAATAAATAACAATAAGATATGAATAATAAAGTAGTGACAAATCTGTACTTTGTGATGTGTTTGTTGGTGACACATTACGATATAAAGACACATAATGACAGTGATACTGCAACATTTTCACACGCTCGGCCGGCAGTCACCTGCATGATAGGCTATGGACCCTCTGCTCCAACCTGGATGTCTGTTTTTGGGGTAGTCCTGTGAAACAAACAGAGAACGTGACACGTTACGGCCCACTGACACTCTCCATTTATTTTTATTTAATTTCTCAGTGATGGAATTTTGGGGCAAACCGGCTCAAAAGATTCGCACCATGCTGAGATGCTAAGATGTGTTCTGATCAGGGAATTGCACGTCATAACAATTTGACAAGCTGGGTTAAAAAAAACAAAACATTTATATCTACACTTTATGTTATCAGTCATTAAAATAACGTTAATTGAGAGAGTTAGTCTATTTAAAGTGATTTGTAGCAGGCATCTCTCATCATCTGGCATTTGCTCCTTCAAATACAGCAACACACATTTTGTATCCAAGCTTTGGGCGTCCTGGCGCATTCACCCAGGACACCGCAAAACATCATCTTTCATTAAGCAGTGCAACACTGATCAGGTAAATCACCTCAAGGCTAGGGTTGGATTTCCTGCAATAAAACAGATCCAACACCGACTTTGCAGCGAGATGTTTGGTCTAATTGTAGGAGGTATGAGCTCCTGGAAGCAGAGAGCACTGACGTGATGACGGGCTCAGTAACAGGTGAGGAAACTAGGTGCTGGAAGCGCGACTGAAGGAATACCGCTGAACTGACGAGTTAAGGCGCCTGTAATGCTGGGTGTGTAGAAAAAAACAAGACTTTTCCCCGAAGCAACAAAAGAGAAAAGGAATGCACCATAAACAATTGCTTCTCTATCCAACATAAGCAACCGTTGAGCAACCAGTAACGGTTACCCGGACACAGTGAGACACCTTTGTTTTGATTTTTTGCAGCGAGAGGTAATGCTTCCCATCATCAGGCTGATACGTCTTGCAGGAGGTGACGGGGGATGGAACAAAACCTCAGGAATGACCTTCTGATGGATTTATAATGCCTTGCCAGAACCGCAGACGCATCGAAAAAAAACAATTCCTGTAAAACAATCAGCAAAATGAAAGAGCTCCATTCTCCACGCCGTCTGACCCGAGGGTGCAGCGTGCCCACACACAGTAACTAACGGCAGAGGAGTCGAGGGGAGCTCGACGTCGGGGGTGAGTGAAGCAGCGATCCGCCGCCTCCCAGGCTGCGAGCGCGATCACAGCTGGCAAAACAGCAGCGTGATTAGCGCGACTGATGCTCGAGCAATTAGCGTCCAATAACCGAGGACAACGAGTGCTGCCGATCCCGGCGGAGAGCAGCAGTCTCTGAGCCACACTTCATTTCATAATGCCATTCAAAATCACTCTGAGCGGTTATTACTCCTTTATTTATATTAAACACAATGTGCACAAGTTCATGGCGATTTCATGTGAAGCAAAAAGGCAGCTGAGTGCATCTCTGATGTGTAAACACTCAACAAGTCTTCTCTCAGGCACAACTTATTTCCAAAATACGGATTGCTTGTTATCATTGCGGATTAAAACCGCCTAATTGAGCTGAATTAATCAACCTTTCATTGCTTTGCCTGAGGAACTCCTGCGTGCTTTTAATTCTTTTCTAGTTACTCGCTCTGGCGCGCGCTGCGCGGAGCGCATGGACAGGAAAACGGAGAAGAAACAGACGACAGTGTCGTCTAATCTCATAAGTAACCTTTCGCACACTTGACTGCAGCGTTCTAGTTAACATGGTAGATTAGCATGTAAATGGAACAACCTGCTTTCTATGGAAAACCAGATGTGGGGATGAAATGAGACAATATTTATTCTGTTGTTAGCTTTTCCTCTTTCGGTCATCCATCACTTAGACTGGAAACAGTGAGAGCAGTGGTGCGTATGAAGGATGACGAGGGGTGAGCGATGACGACGGGTGAAGCGGGTGGGGGGTTCTTTACCGACAGATAAGCACAGTGTGTACGGTAAGTAATAACACGCCGTGTCAGTGATTATGACATGTGATCATTATGACGAAGACTGAGACAAGGAGCCTCTTACCCTGCGTGCCAGCCCCAGGGCGATGTAACACTTCTCTCCAGCATCTGTAATCTCCAGCTCATAGTAGTGGAAGCGTGTGTTGAGAGGTCGACGGGCCTGAGCCAAGCCCACGTCCACGATGCTCTTCCCTTTACCAACGTACTCCAGCAGCTGTGGAAACAACGGAGACACACACAGGCCGGCTGAAACTGGATAAATGTTCCTAACGAGAATTCAAAAACGGTTTCACGCTGTGCTCTATGGATGTTTTCACAACGAAAGCGCGTTATGTCATACATAAAAATGTGCTTGGGGTGCATCAGTTTAAGATAAACCAACTGGATGCTGCCTGTCCAGCACCTGACAACGTTTGCGACTTAGTGGAGCATATAGTGGGTGAAATGTTGCTGTTTCTATCAGAGGTTAAATATTGGATTGACATTTGCGGTGCGGCCAAAAACAAAACATTTTCAGTGTTTCTTCTCGGCTGCTGAATATACGCAGCTAAAGACGTTGCCACAAATTTGTAAGCTGATGATGTATCAGTGTTGTGTTGTTGTATTCTTCTTGTTCCCCCCACAAGTTGACAGAAAAATCGATGCGTGCACCTTTAAAGCAAGGACTTTTGAACGAATCGTAATCTTCACCTTCAAGGTGAAAAGTTGAATTCATAAAGCAATCATTGCAGCCTTGCTCAGCTCATTAAATTCGGGGCTGCAGGTTTAGCGTGACCAGTAGCTTATGTTACCTCACAGTTATCTTACTTTATGACCTCTCTCTACTTGTCTCTTTGTTTTAAACATGTAACATTACCTCACCATCGTCCCTTGTGGCCACGGTGGCTGCTGTTCAGACAGGCTGTATAGGCTCGCTTTGAGGAGACTGTATATCCCGTATAGACAGCCTGAATTTCAAGGTAGCTCGTGTCCCACTAACCTGCATAATGCAGAATGCACTACTTTCATTTTTTCACCCCCCAAACAGTTCAAACAATGTGTTGGGGGGTTAAAGAAGAATAAAAACTACTTTGTGCATTTAATATTCCATACAAATTCATTAAAAACATGATTTTAGCTCCAAAGCTCATAGTCATACGTGTCTCGTCTTCAAATCTGCCTCACTTTGATCAGACAGGTAGTGAAACCTGCTGTATGTTCAGGTGTGTCAACAAAACCGGTGGAAGAGTTTGTTCAAATGATCAGAATGACTCAAAAACTCCTCACTAGTGATAGCATGTCTGATTTTGCACTGGCCTCAAGTTGGCGAAGAACACCGAAATCGAGTGGACGTCGTTTTCCTGGGAAAACAACAGGGCCGGATTTGGATTCGTCATCCGTGCGCTGCACTGTTTGGTTACTAAAATCAAAAGCTACGGCAACAGAGAGAACATAAATGTTTACCGCGCGCGGCAGAGAAAATCAACACCACCAAAGCTGAATCCCGACACACGGAGACCAAAACACAACTTACAACCATCTGAAGAGAACGGTAAACATGTTCATACTCCGCGTGTGTCTAAGCACGTCATTAACTTTGTCGCCATTGTTAAACGGCCTCTTCTTCTTTCACTAACACAAAGCTCTTGACACGTGAAAAAAAACAAACCAACAGTGTTTGAAATGTGCGATCTCATTACACTACACACGCCACGTGATCGTCAATAATAGCACCGCGATGCTTGTTTAATCGCTCAAACGGTACACCTGTCGTGCACCTACATAAATAAATAAGACGAGGTCTCATTCGCCAGCGTTTGCAGGCTGATTCACCTCTGAAGAACTCGTGTGTTTTCCGAAAACATCTTCTTCTCCTCTCTTTTTAAATCATAATGTAAGCACGACCTCTCGACGAGGTAAACAGCTTCTCCCAGTGTTTTAACTGCGGCTTACCTCATTTGGATGAAAGATGATAGTAAATCACTCACTGATCCCGACACAGCTGTACCACTTCAGTCCAAATGTAGGAAATATTGGATTTTATCTGCCTTAGTAAACAATTTTATTTAACACATCTGCATATCAACATGCTAAACCTGCAACCAATGAATGCCTGCCCTAACACACTGTCCCAAATGTCAGCAACATTAAACGGAATAACACTTGAAGTAATTGGACGGATAAACGGAGAGAAACTGTAACAGAAACCCAGAAAACAGGATGCCTGACAGCCGGAACAAATATCACAATGGGACTTGAAACTCGCCGCACGCTGCCCTGTCTCTCACAGGCCTTGAAATCCCACGTCTTGTATCGCTGCTGAGCTGTTTTTCTGCCCCGACAGCTCTCATGTAGTGTTAAGACGTGCACATGTGTAATT